>OZ010672.1:10122700-10729362 GCA_963932185.1 Troglohyphantes excavatus
GACTCGTTTTTTGAAAACTAGTTTCAAGTCGGCGATAATATCGGACTATACGCAGCCCGTATTAAGAAGATTTTTGGACAACTAAAAGATGCAGGACACCCACTTGAGGATTTATATCAAGGTTTCCAGTTAATCAGGTATTTACCTCAAAGTTATCAAAATATAGTTCAAACTATTTATAGGTGGTCCGATAAAGATTTTAAATTCGATGCAGTCCTTCAAGAACTGTTATTAGAAGAAAGTAGACTTAAGCAATGTGAGCATGACTTTGAAAATAATGCTAGTACATCTAATATGTATGATTCTACTGTTGCTTATAGTCATGTATTAAAAACGGATAATTTTAATAAGAATGTGAAATCTAGTAATGCATATAATGTAAATACTAAAAATGTAAAGCCCAACTATCATAAAGGGGAGAAATCGGGGTCAAAAACCTGCTACCGATGTCATAAAGTTAGCCATATCTCGTCCGAGTGTAAATTGCAAAAGCCTAAACCAAATAGAGGTAAAGGGTATTATAGGAGCAATAATCAGTCAAATGATAATAACTCTTATAACATCGAAGTTTTGATCAATCATCAATGAACCCCATGATAATGGTTCGTGGGTCATTGATACTGCGGCTTCAAATCATTTCTGTAACAACCTAGACCTTTTTACAGAATATGAACCTGTTAAGGACTTAAACATGTCTTTGGCCATCGGTAACTTAAAAAGCCCAATTGAAGGTGTAGGTAAAGTTAAATTTCATGTCACCTTAAATATGAAAACCCAGAATGTCACTTTAAACAATGTGTGATGTGATGTTGGGATCCAAAACTTAGGCGAAACTTGATATCTGGCTCTATTATAGAAAAAGCTGGTGGTTCGTTTATTGGGAAAAAAGGAAAAATTTGGGTCTATAATGTTAAGGGAGAAAAACTTTTCTATGCAAGACGCGTAAATAGACTATATCACTTTAAACCACATGGTTATGAAAGGGGTAATGCAAAATCTAATTATAATCCAGCTAATTTTTCTCTGGAATCCAGTGGGGATCTTAAACTTTGGCATAATTGGTTCTGCCATGTAAACCAAGATTATATAATACATACTGGTAAAAATTATAACGTAAATGGTTTACCTGTTAAAACCCTCTAAATAAGAGTGTGTTGATTGTAAACTTGCAATTCTAAAAGAGTATCATTTAAATCTCTGGGTAACATTAGATCCACCAAACCACTGGAGTTGTTGCATTTAGATGTTTGCGGACCTTTACCTGTCGAATCCCATGATGGTAAAAGATATTTTTTGTCAATAACTGACGACTATTCGTGTAAGGTTGTAACTTATCCAATGAAAAATAAGTCTGAAGTATTCGATATTTTTAAAAGATTTCAAACGAGGGCCAAACGGCATTTAAACCTTAAAATTTTGAACGTTAGGACGGATACCGGTTTAGAGTTTTGCCACAAAGAATTCTGTGCTTATTTGGATAAACAGGGGATAGTTGCCGAAAGGACAAACACAGACACGCCTGAACAAAATGGTGTGAGTGAGCGATTCAATCTTACTGCTATGGACAATGGGAAAAGCATGTTAAGTTCTAGTGATTTAGAAGAAAAGTTTTGGAGCGAGGCACTAATGTGTTTTACTTATGTGTGGAATCGAGTTTGTCACAAACCTCAAAATAAAACTGCTTTTGAGCTTTATACCGGTAGGAAACCATCAGTATCCCATTTAAGAACGTTTGGAAGCCTAACTTACGTAGGTGTACCTAAACAACTAAGAAATAAATTAAATTTGAGATCGAAATCGGAAATCATGGTTGGTTATGCCCAGAAGACCAAGGGATATAGGATTTGGTTAAAAGGTGAAAATAAACTCGTTGAAACGATAAATGTTAAGCCGGCGCCACATATGCGGTATTCGCCGAATACCGAGCGACTCGCCTTAACCCGAGCAACTCGCCATAACCCGAGCGATTTACTATTACTTGCTCGGATTACAAAAACCTGAGCAACTCGGCTTCTTGCGAGTATACTTGCCGATTTCAGAACATTTATTCGCAGTAGGAAGCATGGTCGGATTTAATATAAATATAAATTTTGATAAAAATAGTATACTACAATATTTTTATGATGGAAAAATATTCTATTTTATTAACAGATTTGTACAATATAAATATATTCTAATACTTTTATGTTCTTTAAAAACATATTTTTAATTTGTGATAATTACAATAAAATTTTTTTAAAATTGGAAATCAGTTTTTTTTTGTTTTACATTTTCATTTTGCTCATAGCCATTTTCGTGTGTAATATTTTATTATTATTTTCATAGATTCCAGAATGCCATGCACATGGAGATTCCTTGAAACCGTTAAAATTTTGTAGAATAGAATAATGAAAAATTACAAAAAACAGTGTATCCTAATTTTGTTGGTACACTTAAAAATGATTTAATTTTCATTTCTGGAATATATATTTTCCCTCTCAATATATTTTCTTTAGCGATAACGATAATAAAATACAAACGATAATCAGTTTGAAAAACTTTAAGAGTTCTGGCAAAATTTTTCACCGAATATTTCGCATTTTAACAATTGAATTTGCATGCTACATATAAAAATTTCTTTAGTGTCAATCCATTTTTTAACTAAGTATAAATAATGGACTTTATGCACGTTGACGTTGTCTTGGGGATCTGGTTTTTATTCCGTATCTTTTAACATATTGAAATTATCGTTTGCTTTTTTCTTAGCCAATGTACTAACGGTTATTTGTTTACAAGATATAATATCGACACCAGGTCAACACAGAGTTCATTAAAAAAATATATTAATATTCGACAGTGAATACTATTCACAATTTGATGTCGAGATTAAATGTATGAAGATTGACACTTTGCTTTTGCTTATCCATTTTCGGAAAAATTTCTATCGTTAATTACTGTTTTATTGGTATTTTAGCAATATGGCCCGGCGTTACTCGTAGTAAAAGCTGCGCGGTTTTTGTATTTGTTAGCGTAGCCACCGCATATCACTCTGTGCACTGTGTAAAATAAACTTTATCAAAATCTAGATTTATTCAATTATTTTGAGTAGTTTTCGAAATACATAAACCTAGTACTTTTTTTTAATTTTTACGTTCATGACTTTACATGCTATTGCGATTGATATTTAAAGTGATGTTTTTGTAAGAAAAAAATTTGTTTTATTAAAATTCCTAAAATTTAAGGATTAAAAAAGCCTTTACGAATATAGCCTTGTAATATCATGTCGATAAAAATGAAGTATTCAGCAACAATAAAAGTAAAATACTTGTCATTGTTGCTTCAATGTCAATGGTGTTGAAAACTTATATTTTTTTAAACGTTTGAAATTTTTTGTTTAAAAATTAACCAGTGGGGTGCCAGCTCAGGTGTTGTCGAAGTCATTTGACCACGGCTCACAATGACAAAAACAGTGTTCCCGAATTTTTCTATGGGGATAAAACCCGAACCGTCGCTCGTAGTTTATTCTGTAACTTTAGTGCGACGTCAATTCAACCAAATATATCTTATATAGATTTAAAATTGACATATTAAGTAATACCGATAACTAATATCTAAATAAAGTTCGTTTATCAACGGAAACCTCGCTAACAGAGGAAGATATGCAAACTGCTACGCCTGATTCCGCGTATGTTCCACGTCCGCTCTCCGTACGTGCTTTGCTTTAGTTCAAGATTTTACACGAATCCTCTCCAAATTTCCTTTTATAACAATCGTGCTTCATTTTACTATGTTACAGTATCAGAATTTATCACCTTAAAGAATAGCTGGTTTTAAAACTGTTTCACATCAAAACCACATTTTATTTTTCAACTCAAGATTCTTCAAAACGTTTAAATCAATGACATTTCATTTCGAGGTTTTAAAATACTATTTAAATATTTTCATATTCTTCATCAAAACAATTAAATGCAAGAAATCTAAATGAAAAAACAAATAAATGAATTTAATTAATAAATTAAAAAATAATCTGAATAAATAATTTAGTAAAATTCACAACTTAATAAACGAAGAAATTGTTTTAAGTAGACGAACTAAACAAGTAAAGATACGATAAAAAAAAGCTCAAAACACCAAAAGTTTTTTAAATATGAAACTTTAGATCATCGGCTGGACCAAATTTATGTCAAACGTGCTATTTTTAGAAAGTTATAGTGTCGGAATCGGTTATCCTAAAAGCGTAAAATTGTGTTTCTATCATGACTACTATGTCCCTACACACACCCTTTATAGATGGTTTTAAAGACGTTTAATGACAAAACTCCATTTTATTTAGGTCGTGAGACTTCAAATCGCTTAAACACATTGAAAACTCGAATAGAAATGTTAAAATAATATCTTCATTTTTTCGCATCTGCATAAAAATAGTTAAATGCTTCAAATATATAAATAAGTAATAAAATGAAATAATTTAATTGATAAATAAATGAAAGAATTTTATTTATAAATAAATGAAATAATTTTATTGATAAATAAATGAAATAATTTTATTGATAAATAAATGAAATAATTTTATTGATAAATAAATGAAATAATTTTATTGATAAATAAATGAAATAAGTAAATAGAACACAAATATTTAAGTAAAACAGACAACTTCATAAAAATAAATGAATAAACTAAATAAAAATTCTAAAATAATAGCACAACAAACACCACGATATATTTAAAGTCAAATTGATACGAAAAGAACAATATTCCCTCTTTAAATAAAAAAAAAAGAAAATAGTACTATATTGATAGTAAACGGTAATTGGCTATCAAAATATAGAATAAAATATCGTTAGCCAATCACCATTGAGCTCGCTTCGAGATGTGTTCCATTTTCCCGAAATGAGTGGGAAACGCAATTATTCAATTTGCTCGCTTTAACCCGAGCGAAGTTGCTCGTGATAAGGCGAGCACTTTGTAGTGTGGTGCTGAAAATCGTCGAAACGCGAGCGACGCGGCACTTGCCGAATAGCGAGCGACCCATCCACACATGCGTCTTTAGGCGAATATCGAAGGTTTCGTTGCTCGGGATTCGGCGAATACCGCATATGTGGCGCCGGCTTTAGATTTAATGAACATGTTAAAGGAGTGGAAGCTGTCCTGGACCCAAAACGAAATTTTCCTGATCAAGCAAATAATCATACTAAAAGTTACGTTTCTTTTAAAACTGAGAATCCTTATGATTATGAAAGTGATAATGACATTTTGGAATTAATACCATGTGAAAATGTTCCATGGATTAGAACTGTAAATCCCAGATCGGATGGTTCGCGAAATGACATTTATTACAATATTGAGGACACTAACACTCGGTTTAGATCGTGTAACGACATTGAAAAATATTGTAACTCTTAGAAATATTGAATTTAAACGGGAATTGTTTAACTTTAGTGGGAAAAACTTAATATCAGAAAAAATTTCAAAGCGAACTAATGACTTTCAGCCAGAGGCTAACCACACTGAAATATTAATACCTAAAAATTATAAAGAATGTTTAAAATCACCCCAATCTGAAAACTGGATGTCTGCTATGAAAGAAGAAATTAATACAATGGAGGGAAGTGTGGACTGTAGTTCCTCTCCCCAAAAATAAAAAGATTCTAGGTAACAGATGGGTGTACACCGCCAAGAAAAATGACAAAGATGAAATCATTAGGTATAAACACGCCTAGTGGCTCAGGGATTCAATCAACAGAAGGGGGACACTTATGATGAGGTATTTAGCCATGTTGTAAATTTTACTATTAGATTATTTTTTATAATTCTTGTGTGTATGTTTTAATGGTTACACTGCCAAATAGATGTTAAGTGTGCATATTTGTATGCACCTCTGGATGAAGATGTCTACATGTACCAACCAAAAGGATTCATAAATACTTGTAATCCTGATTATGTATGTCATTTGAAGAAGGCCTTATATGGACTTCACCAAAGTGGTCGAAATTGGATTTACGAATTTGATTCTGTAGTCGAATCATTAAATTTCAAACGTCTAGAGTGGTGTAATTGTGCATATATATTTAACAATAATATTTTGCTTCTTATTTATGTCGATGATATTATTATTTTTGGGAAAGATAAAAAATTTATTGATTATGTAATAAATTTGATTAAAAATAAGTTTGACATAAAATTATTGGGCAAGACTAAAAAGCTTTTATGTGTAGAATTTATTGAAGAGGATGTTAAGTTATTTATTAATCAACAAAATTATATTCAAAGGATTTGTACAAATTTTTCAATATATAATTTTCCTGTATCTTCTTTGCCAATTGCTAAAGAAATGGAATTGTATTGTCAAAAATTGATTGTCCTTCAACTGAAAATAAAATGATTGAAACGTCTAAATTACCATATAGAAATTTAATTGGTTGTTTATCTTGCCTTGCTGATCGCACAAGGCCAGACATTTCTTATGCCGTAAATGTATTGTCACAATTCCAAGAAAATCCCGGATTTGTCCATTGGAATACTTTATTAAAACTTCTAGGTTACGTTAAAAGCACTCAAAATTTAATGCTAGATTTGTCAAATGTTTCTCAGTTGGAAATTAACTGTTTTAGCGATTCGGATTTTGCGGCTAATCGCGACGATCGTATATCCATGGGTGGTATTATTTTGCTAATTGACAAAGCTC
This sequence comes from Troglohyphantes excavatus, assembly GCA_963932185.1. NCBI lineage: Eukaryota > Metazoa > Arthropoda > Arachnida > Araneae > Linyphiidae > Troglohyphantes > Troglohyphantes excavatus. Next base: position 10,129,365 of record OZ010672.1, read on the forward strand.
CTATATATTGGAGAACCTTCAAGCAGAAATGCGTCACTTTGTCCACCATGGAAGCGGAATACGTTACTCTTACCCACGGAGTAAAGAAGAAGGTGGAGGTGTGATCAAGTCAATAACCGGTTTGCAATGCGAAGTAAGCAATCGCTTAAAAAGTATTAACTGGCGAAGTATTTGGCGCTATTCCAAAGCACTACTTTGTACCAGTACTTGGCGATAATTTATTTTTATAATTTAATTTACCTATAAAGTGGAAATAATAGCATCCTTTACCGATTTAGAACTTGTACTGCATCCCACAACTGCACAAATAGTAATTTTTTAAGTTTTAGCATGCGTTTTCTTAATTTGAAAATAATGCATCCCTCGTAGAAAAATCACTGCAAACTAGGTTTGTTTGTGCCTAGTTTGGGGTTGCTAACTTACGTCTCATGAATTCTCACCAAATCATCTCCACCTTTTTCTGTACTCCGTGACTCTTACCGAATCTGCAAAGGAATTAATCTGGATTAAAAATGTAATAAAACAGTGTTTGGATATCGGTTTAAAGGACTTAAAATCTGTTAAAAGCAACTTGTTTTGTGATAATAGAGCTGCAATAGACTTCTCGAATTCGCCCATCGAGAACAATAGAATTTAACAAATCGATATACGTTATCATTTTTAAGAAAATTAATTTATGAAAAACAATTTAAATTGAATCATATAAGTAGTAAAAATAACTTGTCTGATATATTTACAAAACCTTTACCTAAGGGTGATCTCAAGGATTTTTGTACACGAATGTTGAAATGATATGTATGGGAGAGTTTCACGTGACGTATTAACATGGTAACTTACTAGTAGTTTTGATTTCTTTCCTACAGCAGACAACTTTGCTTTTGTTTGTTTAGTCGCTACGCCTGCAATTATGGGAAAGTTTGTTTATAATATTTGTTTTTTCCAAATAAGTAATATTTTTATTCCATATTTGAATAAATTTAAGTACAGAAATACTTATATTATATTTGTATATAATGGGGGAGTTTCACGCTGAGAAGAAGACCACTGTTCCAACGGAACATGGAAAAATTTCCGTAGGGTTAGCATGGAGCTTTAGCTCCTGTACTAAAATTTTGAGTTTTAGTCTTTAAGTAATACCTCAATATAGAAATATTTACTACATACACTGAGATAGATTGTACTACTCGTTTATCAAGTATTTTTGTGTTGAAATAAAAGTATTTTTCCGTATTTTGCTGGAATTCTAATTATATATAAATATAATATAAGTATTTCTGTACTTAAATTTATTCACATATTGAATAAAAATATTACTTATTTGGAAAAAACAAATATTATAAACAAACTTTCCCATAATTGCAAGCGTAGCGACTAAACAAACAAAAGCAAAGTTGTCTGCTGTAGGGAAGAAATCGAAACTACTAGTAAGTTACCATGTTGATACGTCACGTGAAACTCTCCCATAGAATTATAACAAAATACGGAAAAATACTTTTATTTCAACACAAAAATACTTGATAAACGATGACTACAATCTATCTCAGTGTATGTAGTAAATATTTCTATATTGAGGTATTATTTAAAGACTAAAACTTAAAATTATAGTACAGGAGCTAAAGCTCCATGCTAACCCTACGGAACTTATTCGGTGTCGCGGAACTTTCTTCTTCATGTTCCGTTGGAACAGCGGTCTTCTTCTTCTCAGCGTGAAACTCCCCCATTGTTGATTATATTTTTATTTATGTCCAAAGTATGGAATTGTAAAATATTCTCAATGTTTGAAGTTGTGTTTTTCTTTAGGATGAATTTTTGTGTTTGACTTGTTCATTGAAAATGTAAAAGTGATTTTGCATGAAGGGTCCGAATTTTAAACCACAGCTCCGTTTTAAAAATGGAAAACGTAAATAATATTTTTTCATGCAAATGATCTTGTCTATTTTGACCGACGCGGTGTGACGTCACTCACGTTTACGTGCGTTGACGTCACGCGGCGTCGGCCAATCGGAACTTGCCAACCTGTAGTTGGGTGTATATACACAGCTGGGTTAGCTGTACATTACTTTTTACTTGTGCAGGTTACATGTACCTTTTTCTTTTAATTCGTGTCTTTTTAATATGCTTAAATAACTTAATAAAAGTTTATATTTCAGTACGGGTCATGGTTTCTCTGACTTCAAATACGTCCAACAAATAAATCCCACTTTATCGCACCATTCAATCGTACTCACATTATCATCACTCCAACTTCTGACATACAAGTTATGAAAAAAAAAAACTTAATCTTTGAACCATACCGCATTGCCAGCTATACCAACAGAAAATTAACGGTACCTTACCTCCAATAATATTTTATAATTAAATTATATTTAAAGCGCACCAAATAAAATTAGTTTTAAATTGCGCATAAAGGAAAATAATCAAGCATTCAAAATAAAATAATTAAATGTGGTAAGCATAAAATTGCGTATCAAAACGTTCCAAGTAATCCAAAAACGTTCTAAATAAATTTATTTTTAATCGTTATCGTAACAATCAAACATGTTGACAAAATTATAAAAAATATTCACCAAACCCAATTTAAAATCGTTTAAACCATAATTTACAAATATGCAAATTTAAATATTTGTAGCTTTTGAATAGTTCGCATAATCGTACAAACAATCAGAGTTCGTTAAACATTTATATATTCTAACCAATCAACAATCGTAAGGCAATAGTCGTTTACTGTCTCAGAATGCGTTCGCGGAGGAAGATGCGCACTCATTCAATGCCCATAATCCGTAATCCAGACAGGTCCCTTTCCCCCCCTAAAAGTCATTTTTGTTACTTGAAGTACTTAAAAGTCCTTTTTTTTTCAGAATATGGTCCCTTTTTCCCTTATTTTAGTAAAAATACTTTTTTCCCTTTATGCCTATGATGACACATTTCTGGCCCTTTTTCCTTCCTTATTTAACCAAAGGTTTTTTTTCTTCTTTTTTAAATGGTCATTACAAAAATCACCATTCATGCTTGTATTTATGTTGAGTCTGCTAATAGGGTGTTGAAACTCACGAAATATCATTAAACTAGGAGCAGGCTTTGTGTTTTTGTCTTTACAAATGTATTTAATCACATTGGTGTATAATGTCCAAGCCTATGTGTAAACAATTTCTGTCCTTCCAGGACTACCGGATCTCGTTTATGCATTGTATCAAAAACAAAATGTAAATGAAGACCTTGTTCAGGGGAAGAATGATAAATACCAGGTGCAAGTGCAAATTGTAATTATAAATATATATTCCCAGTATAACATATTGTAATTAGAAAAATACTGTTCGATTTGCATTTTATTTGTAAAATAGACATCTTCTGTAGTAAGTGGCATCCCTGCTAAATTTCAATTCGGACTATAATTAAAAAAAGTTACCAAAAACATGCGATTTACAAAAATATTAAAGTATTTTCGTAAATTTACTAACTTTTTTTATTAATGCTCCGATTTTCTTCAAAAATTTTGTTGGAATAATGTTTCAAATGGTAGAATGCTATAGTTCCAAAGAAAACTCAAAGTATTTTTTTTTGTTTCGGAGGAAAAGAAAAAGATGCTTTTTTTATTGGCCCTTATTCGATATTGAAAGAAAACTGTGTGCAAAGCCATGTTTGGACACAACGAATGGCTTTTATTAGTTGTATTGCGCAGTGTGCGTTAATAATGTCCGTGCAGTATTGACCTAAGAATAGGCTTCGTCTTGTTTGCTGATAGTAAATAAGAAAATCTTGGCCTTCACCCTGCTCATAAATAGCGGGTACCCCCTTGGAACAGTCGATTTGGGCAGCTAATCCCCGATGAATAGTCGATTTTTTGACCGGGTAATGACACTTTGCTTTTCAAAAACAGCTGGGACCCATGGGACAATCGATTGGAGCTTTTTATCACCTCCGAGCAGTCGATTTTAGCACCGGGCAATGCCACATTACTTTAAAAAAAACAGCTGGCCTCCCTCCCCCGGGCAGTCGTTTGGGGCACCGTGCAATGGCACATTACTTAAAAAAAAACAGCTGGCCTCCCTCCCCCGGACAGTCGTTTGGGGCACCGTGCAATGGCACATTACTTAAAAAAAAACCAGCTGTTGTTTGGGGCTACTCATCACCTTTAAGCAGTCGTTTTTAGAACCGGGCAATGGCACATTGCTATACAAAAGCAGCTATCATACCCATCGAGTAGTCATTTGCGGCTACTCATTTTCTCCGAGAAGTCGGGTTTTGCCATCTTAACAACATTTTGTGCAGTCGTTTTGTGAATCTTCAATTATAATTTTTTTAACTAAAATAAATTCAGCAAATAATTTGAAAAAAAAATTGTTCAAATTACAAAAAAAACTCCCGAGAAACGCATTTACAACTTTGCTATATATATTTCCTCGTAAAAAGGAAATACATTTAAAAGATCAATGCATTGTGTCCGAAAATGACAGCGTTTCGACCTTGCAATAATTTTTCTTCCAAAATAAAATTCTTTCATACGAAGGGGAAAGAAAAACAGGTGTTTTTATCGTTCAGAAAAAATATTGCTATGGGCCGCAATTGGAACTTTCCGCTGGAAACACGATTGAAAGGAGTCGAAACGATTCAGTGTGTGTTCTTAAACATAGTTTTATTGCTGTAACAAAACGCACGTGCTGCTCGTTATATGTTCATTTACTGATTTATATGATAAATGCCTGTTTCTGCTAAAAGTAACGTATTTATTTAAAACGACTTGTGAAGAGTACACAATATACTCAATGCAAGATATATGCATCTCAATATATGCAGCTTTCGAAGAATTATATTAGAAGGAATTGATGTTATAAAATTGGAAATAAAATGATACATTTTGCAGTCAGCTGGTGTTTATGTTACTATGATTTAGGAATAGGGATGTTTATTGCATAACCTGTACACTATTTAATCTATAGTTATTAAACTCTTGAATTTGAAAAAGGAAAGGTCACGGGCTTAATAAATTATTTGTCTGGCACAAACAAAAATTGCACTGACATTTAATCAGCTGAGTGACTAAAAAATCACTCAGCAAATGTCCGACGATTATTTTAATTGCATTCAACTCTGTGCTGCCACGTTTCAGATTTCGAAATTGCCAAAGTAAAGATGAAAACTCGCCCAAACTCGGTGTTTTCATAATCTATAAAAAATCGCTGAATTGCCGATTATTTGACAAAGTTGTTAGCGCGGTATAGAGCGAAAGGATATTTTGTCCTATAGTTACATGTGTGGCGGCGGATGTGTGCCGTCAGTAGCCCTGCTGAGTGGGGTGCCCGGTCGGTCCGATCCGGGTCCGGTGGAAGCCGATGATGTCCAACTGAGTGGGGTGCCCGGTCGGGCCGATCCGTGCACCCAATAGCCGATCCTGGAGCCCTGACTGGCCGTTAACTAATTGTGACTGGAAGGAGATGGACATATAAAGTTGCCGGTCACGGCGTGCTGGAGTTGTCTCGCTCGCGTTGCTGTGTACCCCGTTTTAGCGAGCTGTTTTGTGAAATGAAATTGTTTTAGCGAGCTGTTTTGTGAAATGAACAAAACTTTTTACTTTATGAAGTTACCACTATGAAAAATTCTTTCGTAACTAAGATACAGGGGGAACTATAAAAGGATTTCAATCTAAAGATCTCAAATTGGGAAAATTTTGTGTAAAAAAAAAACTTTTCATTTTTTTTGCAGATTTTTATCTATCTATGCGGGAAAATGATTTTGTATTAACACTGCATTATTTAAGTTTGAAATCATATGTTATATATCATATGTTAAGTAAGATATTAAATGTAATTTTTTTTTATATTGGTAAATATTTAGGGTATGGAACCAATTGATTTATTACTTAATTTAGTTTTAAATATGACAATGTGTAATCAATAAAAATAATCACATTGTATTATATTTTTTCTAGGTTTATAAGTGATGGATATTGGTTGATTTGTATTCCTGTTAAATGAACATGATTGTCAGGCAACCAGCAGTGTAAAGCAGGATGAGTATGTATTACATTTTAAAAGTATTTCTTTTGTCAAGTTTTCAGGGACGGGAATTTTGCGCCAGAGAGCGCCAAAAGTGGTATTCTGCGCCAACCTGCTACAAAACCACATTTATGTGCGATTCTGCGCCAATTTTGTTTTAAATCCTTGTAAAACACGTGCGCCAAGTCTTGGTGCCTGTTTGTCTGGGCATAAACGAAGTTAAGGCAACCTTAGGAAGAGAAAATTGAAGCACATTTTTCTCAAGTTTAAATAGTATTTGTGAGAAATGTAAGGTACGAATGGAGTATAAGCATGCTATACGTCAAGCAGATAAATGGAATAATTCGGGTCATTAAAAAGGACTTGATTCCTGATGTTCAACTTTTTAGACAAGGGCATTTCATTGTCATAACACATTTCATCATTGGAATATCGGATCGTTTGTTTTTTTGTACACAATCTATGCTCAATCTTGAAAAACTGAGAATTTTAAAAGAATAGAGCAACATGTAGGAATATTTGCGATCTTCGTCAAACGGAGATAATTCACTCGAAAGTTGATGGTTTCTGTTGATGTCTTTCGTTGCATAATGACACTCACTGTTTAAAGAACTTTTTTCGGTCTTGAAAACTAATAAGATATTCACTAAACGCGGTCGGCTGCTATCTTCGTTGAAATGCTTACAATCCTTTTGCATCTGATAAATAAGTACTTATTTTTCATTATTTTCTATTTCATCGTGATTTGCTTTGCACTACCCAGGGGTGGTACTTTTCCGTATTTTTTTAAAAAAAATTTGGAACCCGAAATGAACGGGGTTTTAAAAATTTAGAAATGTAGAATTCAAGATTTTAATTTGATCAAAAATTTCGTCAACATTTCAATTTAAGCATATTTTCTAAATTTTAAATATTTGTAAAATGTAAGGTAATAACTTTTTGAGATTTGTCCGAATTTTTAGTCAAGGGTATTTGATTAAAAGACACTTGATCATTGGAAAATTTCAGTTCGTTTGTTGTTTTATGAAGAATCGATGCTCAATAAAAAAAACCATATAATTTCACAAAAATTTAGCATTTTGAATATGTAGAAATATTTGCGATCTTCGTCAAACGGTGATGACATCACTCTGAAGTTGAGATGAATGATTATAACTATAATTACGTCTCATCTGCCGAATGCAACTTTCATTTGGCACTCTTTTGTTATATATTTTCATTTATGGAAACCTTGAACTTGTAGAAATTCGCTAAACGCGATCTGCTTCGATCTCCGTTGAAGAAATTGTTTTAATAATATTAATAGTTTTACGGTGCGATATTTATAATGGTGATAGTTAACGAAAATTTATCGCAGGCTTAAATTTTGTAGGTCCCTTTTCGTCCCTTTTTTTGAGATATTTGGTCCCTTTTTCCCTAGGGACAAACGTAAAAAGTGTTGCGAGCTCTGTAATTTTTAATGATTTAGATTAACATGCTTAAAATATAGCAAGGTATGTTTTCTATAAATTTATTACTATTTAATAAATCTAGTTTGTGTGGAAAAGTTAAGGAATTTTATATCCCTTAGACAGTGGTGACATTCTAAATTGTCTTTTTCATGCACAATCTATGCGATATTGTAGTTTGTTAGTGTTTTGGTTTATTGTATAAACCACATTTTAATAAAAAATTCAAAATTGAAAGTTAAGTATATATTGTAAAATATTGTATAAATTGGTTAATTCTTAATTAAAAACTCTTTTGGTTAAATATTTTTAACTGCCTTTAAATGGTCTCATAAAGCTTAACAGTATAAAAAAGATGTAAACAACAAAATACAGTTTTAGGGTTTTTACTCCTTAGTTGAAAATATTATTTATTTACGAAATTGAAGTTTGTTATATTTTATGTAATAACAATGGACAATTTAAAAAAAGCTTTTTTTTTGTGGGATTTGCAATTCGTTTTGGCATTCATATTTGATTTAAATGTTTATATACTATTTAATAAATATTTATGTGTTTAAACCCCTCACCCCTACGCTTAACATGCTTAAAATAAGTAGTAACGTAGGTTTTCCATCAAATTATTACTCTTTAATTCTAAAGTTTGTGTGAAAAAATTAAGTAATTTTATTTCCCTTAGACAGTAACAACCTTCTTAATAGATTTCATGCACATATATGCAAGATTGCAACACTGTTCAGGTTTTTATAAACCACATTTCAGTGGGAAAAAAATCAACATATGAAAATTAAGTATATATTGTAAAAAAATTGAAAATTTAATAATTCTTAATTAAAAACTAATTTTTGTTGAATATTTTCAACTGTCTTTAAAATGTCTCATTTATAACCTCTACCGGTTTTGATTTATTGCATAAAAAATGGCATAAATAAGCAATAGAGACCTTCAGGGTTTTTACACATTGGGTCCACATCTGACCACATCTGATTTAAAATCGCATGTTACAAATTTTAATTGCTACAATTATTGTTTAATATGCTAAAATTCACTGCTACGTTTTATTGCATTCTTGCTACAAATCTACAGTTTTCTGCTACAATTTGTCGCGTTTCTGCTCCAAAACTTAAATTTTGCTGCTCCAAAACCCTACAATTTATTGCATTCCTGCTACAAATATTCAGTTTTGCTGCTACAATTTGTCGTGTTTCTGCTCCAAAACTTAAATTTTGCTGCTCCAAACTGGTCTTTAGCACATCCCATCCTGAGTTTTGAAATCGTATTAGTCTGGATGACATCTTTTATAGTTTAAGAACTTATTGAGATAGCAATGCAATATATTAGATACAAGCCTAGCAAGTGCAGTTGATAGTGACATTTTCCTAGTTAACATTTTAATCTAAACATTTAAGACAATAAAATATGTTTGACAATTAGAACTTCTTTTTTATGTCTCTCCTACATTAATTTGGAATTAAGAAATTAAAATTCGTTTAGTCAGCAGTGTTCACTCTAGCCGTTTTTCCATCTCGATAGCGCCCTTGTGCCTTCTTTTGAAAAAATTCCGACCCTTTTTCCCACTTTCAGTCAAACACAAACGCCCTTGTTTCCCTAGCTGTCTTTGAAAAAGCCATTGTTTAAACATTTTAAGTTTAAATCGGAATTAAGTAATTTATCACCACAGAAAGCCAAACTTCTTTTTAACTGTGCGTGTTGCGCTATCGCGATGTTCTGTTGTAATTTCAAGCATGGTACATTCCATGAATAATATTAGTTGGCTGTGCCGTGCCTAAATATGAAATACTAAGTTTTTTTCCCTAGGCTTTTTTTTTAAAGAGGAGAAGATGGTTTGGGGCAAGGTCAGGTTTCAGATCAAGTATTTTATCCCCAAATTTTGGATTTAAGCAGCCTTTTCACCAGTCTCATTAGGGTATCGATTTGGTTTTTAGCGATAATATTAATTTTTAATCATTAAAATTTTGTATTTTAAGTAGTATCTTCAAAAATGTAGACATCAGTTTGTACGGGACCTGATTAGCCGAGGTGGACTATTTACCGATTTGGTGAAGTGAAATAATTTTTTTTAAAATTTAGTTTTGAATTTTTTTCGAAAATATTGCACTCATTTAAAAATTGTCAAATATCAAGCAACCCGGTCGGGTTTCCAACGTTAAGCTAAAAAAATAATAAATAACACCACCTCGCTAAAGGAGCCAACAGAAAACGAACGACCGACGGGACTAAAGCTTATATACTCTGCAAAACTCCTTATGTTAAGCTGCGTCCGTAAAGCATATTCCAGAACCCGAACTACATTTCGTATATAAATAAAAAAAGTATTGGTAGAATCGTATCAGTGACCTTTCATTTAATACAAGAATATTTTTTTTAATTGAAAATTAACGGAGATACAGTTTTTTAATTTGCGTAAAGTTAGTCGATTTGTCACTTTTTCAAATTATGAAGCCCCAATTTGTTATACAAGCTAGACACTACATTATTCAACCGATTCTTTTGATTAATAGCTTATATGATAGCTTTATGGCATCACTAGGCCCATTTGTTACTTTTAGTTTATAATCTAATTTATTTATATGTTTAATTAGCTAAAAAAGTAATTAAATCATTAAAGCCAAAATTATCTCTATCAGGCAATTAATACACAAATATGAAGTCCTTCCACTGTCCGATCGCCAAAGTAAATTATGTGTAAGAGCGTTCTAATAAAAGTTAAAATTATCGGTAAATAATACGCTCTACAAAATAAAAAGTATACCATCTGAAAGATGACAATGTTTTTTATTCGATGAAGAAAGTTTTATTTCATGTGGATAATTATTACTGAAGATGGATGCATTTTAAATGATTAACATTATTGAGTATTTTCCCCATTGCTTCTTCTCTTCAAAGGAGAAAGATAAAACCATAAAATACCTGACAACCATTGCTCGCTCAGTTAAAGTGAGTGGCGTCACAAATCCTCCATGGTGAAAGACGGGAGGGGATGGGAGTTGCTGCTGCTTGCATCGTATTCTCACACTTTGAGCGCTAATATCGGTATCTCGTAATTGGTAAAGAATGTGTTAATTGAATCCTAATTTTTAATACAGCGCATGTGGTGTCTTCCTTGAACACCACATGTGCTGAACGTTCCTTGAACTGCCATCTATCGGATTAAACAATGACATGGGAAAACAATAGTAATTTTTAAAATATTTAAATGGTGATTGTTCTGACATCCTCCAGAAGGCGGATTAAAAAAAATAACTGATATCACCCCTAAAAAAAAATTTAGAAAAGTAAAAAGCGCTAAGCCTTTCCCCCCCCCCCCCCCTAAAAAAACTTTAGAAATTATGGCTAGAAAAGTTGTGATATATAAAAAAAACAATAAGCCAATTGCAATAGGGAGTTCAACCCTGCCCACTATGGTGATTAGAAAAAACTTTTTTTTATATAATTATTCTAATAGTGTTGAAAGGGTGATCAATAAACATGCTGTAAAACATTTTTTTGATCGAATAATATCTTCTGCCTCCTCATCGCACTTGAAATTTCGAAATTTTGGTAAAATTTGTCTTTTTTCACTTATTATAGTGAAAAGAATATTTTCCTAATAGGATAACTAAATAGTTATCCTAATCCTAGTTATCAGTTTCAAAGTTCAGCTTTGGTGGGAGAAATGAACGCACACCCCTTTCTACATCAGCTTTGGAAAGTGACACTCTTGCATTAAATACGCCCTGCAGCAAGCTCTCTAATGTATGATTTTCCGTCCTGCAGCATTATTAGCAAAAGGTTCTCAGGATGCGCGGAGTATGTGTGGCGAGAAATTGCGGCATCAACGACATTTTTCAGGTTTTGACGAAGGTATTTTTGATCTAGAGGTAGCTATCGAAACAGGTTTAGCACCATATTTTAGGGAACATGTAGACTTTATGTCGATCCATTTCGGCGTGTAAACTCTCATAACAGACTTAACTATGTGTGTGGAGAACTGACTTATAATCGTAGTACTCTGTAGTCAGACGCCGCGAATGCGGTTTTTGGAAAATCAAACAATACTTTAATATCTTTTTACATTAAAATGTAGTATTGCGTAACCTATGAACGCCGAACGTCCCAATGTGGTTAATCTTGGGTTTTTTACACGTCTAGTGAGAAAAATCATTTGGTGAAGGGCAGTCAAATAAAACCATTCCTATTTATCCTTAAATAACTTCCTCCATAAAAATAGTAAATTTAATATACCGACACCATTCACGCTCACATGTGATGTCAACTGAGAATTAACAAATTAATGCAATATGTGTATGGACCCTTATTTTCGGACGTTGGAATTTTTATTCCAACGGCATGCTCGGCGAGAGCGGTTTTGAAAGCTTATACATGTTCCCCACCTTTAAAGTTGGGAATTTCGAGTTTAAAAAATCCCTGATTTGGAAAAATTTAAGCCCAAAGAAAATTAGAAATTGCCCAATTTGTGAGATTAAACTTAAATTAGACCTCTGAACAGACACTGCATTGGATATCTCACTAGAGCTGAATATTGGGCCATTGGCGTCGGTTCAGGTCCCATCTCGAAAGAAAGACGCGGGAACAATGCCTCGTAGTTTTGAACCATGGTCAGATAACGAGGACAACACCTGAGGCTTCTGGCGCCGTTAAGTAAGGAAATTTCTTTCACAAAGTTGTATCTTCACGAAGTATTTCAAGTGACGCATTTGTGTATTAAATTAGTAAAACTTTTTCTGATTGTTTACGTATTTTATTGGATATCATTATTATTTATAAAGAAAGTGTCCTCCTATTTAGAAAAATGCCCAATTTGAGTTTCTATTGCAGAATTACTTATTAAATTTGTCCACTGTCATTTAAAATACACATTACTTGTGACGTCATCTAAATTATATTATTTTACCGGCCAAGGAGTTCGTTTATCTGCGATGTAATCTCCGCCCCACTTCAGACCTTCTTAAATATTTGTTAAATTTAATATGATTGAAATTCGTAACTCATATCTCCTGAATTACCAAGAGACTTCCCTCTACCAAGCCATGACTCCTGTTCTGCCACTAAAATTTCAGTATTCTACAACGAATAAAAAATGAGTTAAAATTCAAATCCTTTTTGAGTGTTTGTTCTTTGTTGTCAGTTATATTATATGATTTAACTTTCAGCTTATCCAGTGTTCACTCTAGAAATAAAAAAGGGCAGGGCGCTGTTGGCTGTAAAAGGGCACCCCGTTTTTGAAGAGGCAATTCTAGTTTTTAAAAGGGCACTTTTTAAAAAAAAGTTTTAAATGGGAATGGTCACATATTGGTGAAGGTTCGGGGATTATTTTGAAGGAAAGACCCGTTCAAAATTGATGTCTCTTTATGAAGATACTACTTAAATCCAAAATTTGACACTTAAAATTTAATGTTTTAGCTAAAACCCAAATCTGTAAGTAGCCCTAATCAGACCCCTTACAAAACTGATGAAAGGGCTAATTAAATAAAACATTTAGTAATAAAAGGCTAATATAGGCCGATTATACAACGCACGTAGTTAAAAGGAGTTTGTTTTTCTACTGTCATAATTCACTTAATTCCAATTTACACACACATTTTTTTTAATAAATGTTTTTTTCAAAGACGGCTAGTGAAGCAAAAACGTTTGTGCTTGACGGAAAAGGGCAAGAGGGGCGGAATTTTTTCAAAAGGGGGAGGAATTTTTGAAAAAAGGGGCATGAGGGCGCTATTGAGATGAAAAAAGGGCGGGCAGGGCGGACCGCCCTTCAAAAAACGCCTGAGTGAACACTGGCTTATCATTTAAATAATTTTTAAATACTTTGAATTTAATTTATTTTTTATAATAAGATAAATTTGGTTATTCAATCTTTTGCAACTTGGAATTAAAATGACTTTTACAATTTAAATTGAATTTATAGAAGTTAATATTTATTAGTCAAAGGTAAAGGCATTCCTTTGAATAAGTTGCACAATACCATGCAATGTTGAGTCTTTGACTCCCACTATACTTTAGATCATGTAGCCTTTATATTATTCTTTACCCGTTTTGGTCAACTAAAACGCTTATTAGATCTTTAAATTGCCATAACTATAAATTTTTTAACCAATTTATTTCGTAATTTGGGAGTGATTTACTAATTTAAAAAATAGTTATGGACTGTGCGCAAAACGCAAGTGTAGGTATAGAAAGAAGTTATGCAAGCACACATTTGAACAGGAACATCTTTATTGAATATTGCAACCTCATCTCACGGTCATTGGTTGAGAGTATTTATATACACAGAAATAGACAAATTATAATATTTTAACATCTTCTTCAAAATGTCTCCTCTTTCACAATATTCTCAAAAATTCTATCAACACAGTATGAAAGTCTTTCATATAACAAAGGTTTTGTAAGGAAATCGGCGATATTGCATTTTGATGATACATATTTCAAAGTTATTAAGTTATTTTCAACCAATTCTTTTACATAGTGATACTTCACGTTGATGTGCTTTGTCCTATTATTAACAATGTTATTTTCTGAAAAACAAATAGCCGACTGGTTGTCGCATAAAACTAAATGAGTTGCTTTAATAACTAAAAATGTACACTCTTTAAGTATTTTATTCAATCAAACAGCTTCTGAAGCAGCTGCATCCAGGGCGACAAATTCCGATTCCATGGCACTCTTCGCAATGCATTTTTGTGTGCAGGATCTCCATCCTAAAAATACCGTTACCGATCGACCAAATAAACCCTGAAATAGATCGCCTGGAATCGGCAGCTGTTGCCCATGATGCTTCTGTAAACATGACAAGATCAGAATTATTAACATTTGACAAATTAATAGAATATTTCGTTTGACCAACATATTTTAGAATTCTTAAAAATAAATTCCAATGATAAATATTAGGTTTTGAAGAAAACTGTGCAACATAAATCACAGGAAACACAATATCCGCTCTAGTTCTATTGGCTAGAAATAACAAACTACCAAGCAATTCTTTAAAAGGAAATTTATCAGTAACATTTTCTTTAACTAAAAGTTTACCTAAACCTACATCCATTGGAGTACGAACTGGTACAGTTAAATCAACTGGATAAATCTCAAGCAATTTATTAATATAAGAATGCTGATGCATATGAATTCCCCCTTAATATATTCAAACAGTACACCCAATATATTCTTAATTGGTCCCAAATTAACAATTTCATAAACACGAGACAAAGAATTATAAATATCAGTTAAGCATTCATCATCTCTGTCAAATACTGCTAAATCATCAACATACAAAAGAATTACACAGTTATCACTTATAAATAAACAAAGGCAAAAAATTATTATCACTTACAATTTCATAAATAGGATACCCTTTAGGAATTTCCATGAAAATAGTTTCAACTAGAGAACTATATAAATATGCACATTTAACATCATAGTGTTGGTGCGTCCAACCTAAAACAATCGCAAGCATAACAAAATATAGTTTAATTAGTGAAAAATCCACAACAGTTGAAAAAGTGGTCGAATAATCTATACCACTCCTCTGTTTGTGACCATGTGCAACTAATCTGGCTTTAAATCTTTTAATACTGCCATCAACATTAGCTTTCAGTGAATAAACCCATCTAGATGTTATTGGTTTATAATTTTACAGTCTAGGAACAATTTCCCATACATCCCTAATTTCTACAGTTCGTATTTCATCTTTCATTGCATTTTCCCATTCATTACGATATTCCGATTTAATCATCTCGTCAAAAGATTAATGAATAGTTGTGAAATGCCGTGAGCGGCTTAGAACTCCAATTTTCGAACTCGTCTGAATCTTTATCCAAAGATACTATAATAACCTTACGGCTTAAAGATGGTGGACTCCCGTATATATAATGTAAGCCGATCGATGACAGCGCCCCCATATTTGAAGTCGCAGTTGCGTCATTGCAGGGTCGCACGTTGGCATGCTTATCGCTTTTTATAGATTCTACTTGGCGATTTAATTCACGGTCACGCGGATATGCAGGAAAAGTACCCTTAAAGCACAATTATTAGGTAACCAAAGGAATTAGATTTCAAATAAAATTTATGAAAACAAATTTAAAGAACTTTTCATGTTCTTTAAAAAAAAAAAATCTTAAATTTTATTTGAAATCTAATTCCTTTCGTTACCAAATTTATTTTACAAAATTAATGCAGGCATAAAATTGCAGAAAGAAATAACAAAATGTATTTTTGGGTAATTCCATGCGTGACTTACACTACATTTGACAATTTATACCACATTGTAAGCTTAATTAAAAAAAGCAATTTGTGATTTAAAAAAACTTTTTATGTCAAAAGACATACCAGACATATGTTCTATTTTTTGACAATGTAAACTTTTTGCATTTTATTTAACTTTAATTTTTAAAAATAAAAATGTCACAGTGTGACTTACACTACAAAAAAGGACACGGTTTTTTGGATATCATTTCAATTTACGTTTTCTTCCTCATGCTTTGATATAAAAAAATTATGTTATGCCAGTTTCGTTGTATAAGGTTTGAAATTTAATCAGATAAAAAATTTATTTCTAGATGTGTTTTCAAATTATTTGAATTTAAATTAATCTGTGTGACTTACACTACAACTGAAACGTGACTTACACTACAACTCAAAAGTGACTTACACTACACCACCCCAAAACGATGGTAAACTGATATAAATAATATTAAATTAAAATGTTACAAAACTTGAAAACTTATAATGTGAAAAACTATAATATAATTTACAATCAAGGTTTTGGTCAGGCATTTTTTCAACATTTGCAGCACCTGATTTTTCTGGCTAATGGAAATTATTCCTTGTGCATTACAAAAATCCACATTTATTGTAGATTCTTCTTTAGAAATGAATAGTCCAGCAAATTTTTTTACATTTTTTCTTCCTACAAATGAAATACAGGCCCGTCGCACCGGGGGGCTTTGGAGTTGAGTCCGACCCTCCCAATTATCTGGAAACCCTGAAAGTTGGGAATTTCATCTTCCAAAAACAACGAGTTGGGAAAATTTATGCCTGAAGAAAATTAATGTTATTAACAAATAAAAGCTAGGGAAGATTAGAAATTGCCTAACTTGTAAGTTTACCTTAAACGGGAGGCAGAGTTAGGCCCGGCTCTGTCAATCGGCTGGTGGTAACAGGATACGTCTGTGTTGCTGACTGCTCATGGGCAAGGACCGTGATCTTGTATCGTGGAACGGTCTCGTCGTATCACTCTCTAGTTAGTGCCGTGCCTGGGTTTCTTACTTTTTGTTTGTTTTATTTACTTTTTTTTCATCCCAGTTGACCGGTGGCTGGCTACCCTTGTTGGACCCGGTGGTGGGTGGGACATACGGCGAGAAATATCTATCTTTTTCATGGCTTTTTTTCCCTCGTGCCCCGATGGTGGCTTACATCCATCAAACCACGGTAATTTTTCTACTCTTACCAATAACGCAACATTAAATGTAAAAAGTGATATCGTACCTAAATTTCTAGTTCTTACCTCCGTAAACCAAAACCTAAACCAAGTGTCTCCATTTATCATTCAAAAAGGTCTGCAAAGTATTGGCGGTAATCCAAAGACGGTTAAAAAACTGAATTCTGGTGACCTGCTTATCGAATGTACCAATGACAAACAATCTACATGTTTCCTTAATGCAAAACACTTAGCTAATTTTGAAATTAATGTAACTCCCCACAATAGCCTGAACTCCTGTAAAGGGGTCATTAGCGAATTAGATCTGCAGAACATTGACGAAAAAGAAATTCTAACTGAGCTCTCTCCACAAGGTGTCACTGCTGTGCGCCGAATTACCATTAAAAAAGGATCAGAAACTTCAAAAACCAAACATTTAATTCTAACGTTCAATTCTCCCAAACTTCCAATTAGTATCAAAGCAGGTTATCTTAACTGTCCAATACGTCCTTACATTCCAAATCCATTAAGATGCTTCAAGTGCCAGCAATTTGGGCACTCTAAAAACACTTGCCGCAGCAAGGAGAGATGTGCAAATTGTTCGGACCTTGAGCATACTTCCGAAAATTGTAAAAATCCCCCCAAGTGTACCAACTGTTCAGAATCTCACCCAGCCTATTCTAAATCTTGTTCAAAGTGGACTTTTGAAAAGAAAGTTCAAGAAGTAAAAACCTTACAATCTGTTTCTTATCCCGAAGCCCGTAATATTGTAAATTCGAACCAAACTAACGCTAAAACCTACTCACAAGCAGCCCAGGCTAAAATAGTTCCAATCCCAACAGAACCCAAACCTAAAACTCGTTCAATAGAAACTCAAACTACCGTCTCTCATGTAAGATTCCGCATTGGCATGGAGTTTGACCCCGATGTACCTTTTGAATTTAAACAAGAATCTGCTTCTTCATCTGGAATATCACAAGAAACTATGACTGAGATTTCCAAAAGTATATCTCAATGTACAACTAAAATCTCTACCCTAAACAAAGGAAAACCAAAAAAACTCAAAACTAAAAACTATGATTGTACAGAAGTTCAAATACCTGTAAAACAGAGGGGCAATAGAAAATCTGCTGGTCGGACTATTGACTCCTCTGATTGCATCGTATATGATGCATCGGAGATGGACGTGGAGGAGGAGCTCCGTTCAGTTTTCCTTCACAAAAATAAAAAAGAACATAGGAAAAACAATTCTTAAATTATGGATTTTAAAACCTACTCGTATCGAATTTTTATATTTTAAAATGTATTGACTGTATTTTAAAATGTGTTTTATATTCATTTTTCATCTTTTTAAATCATTAAAAACACGAATTTCATCATCCTTCATTGTCATAAGCATCCCTCTTTATTTAGGTTTCTTAACCTTTAAATTTTACTATGTTATCTAATAAAACATGTTATCTGTATTCGTTCAAATTTTTCTTTTAACTTTTTACCAAATTCGTCAACTTTTACAGTTGTACTAAATATATTTTTACCCTTTACAACGTTTTTACTTTTTAAAATGGTCCAATTAGAAGCATCGCAACAAAGAATTAATAAGTCGTGTGTTTGGCGCAGCATGGCCAAAACTGGCCCTTGCGCCACTAAAACCTAACAAACCAACCAACCAACCATCGAATAGTAGGGTTGAGAATTTCGAATCGTTAAGTTGGGAAATTTCTTGTTTCAACTCCCCAAAATATTTTTTGTGTCACGGCACTGATGAAACCTATACCCTATTGCCACTTTTAAGTTCTTCTCGATTGTTATCTTTTTTTTAGGTATTCTCCTTTTTTGGTTCAGTTCTCTAAGAAAATCAAAATCCTTGATTCCAGGAGTATTATATGCCTCTTCATAAAAATATTTATCAAAGATTTTATTTAATATTTTATTTAATTGCTTAGTGCGGTAATTCTTGAATGTTGAGCAGGCAGGTTGAGCTATCTCCGGTGTAAACTGATGTGCTAGTTTCTTTACAATGGCCTTACGTTTATTTGGGCTTTAAGGTAGACTTTTCTTGACTCTTGCAATATCTTTACCAAATGAGCTACAATTTTGATAGGCCTTCTCAGGAGAATCTACTGAATTTGGATTAGAAGGGCTTGGTTCATTTTAAGCGGTTGGCGAAATTCTTTTTTACCTGTATTTTTTTTATCTATTCCCTCTTCTTTGCTTTAAAAATCCCTTTGATCAACTTTCATTGTAATTTCCACGTTCTTACACCTTTCCTCTTGCTAATTATCTTATTATTTGCTATTACTTGCTATTATCTAGACTAATTATCTTTAACTGCTTGAAATATTCCATTTTTTTTTCTTTCTCTAATCTCTATCTTTGATTTTGCTACTTTTTCCCCATTTACAGTTTAAATAAGAAAAGTATAATAAATAACAATATTTAAAAATAAGATCACTTATGATATTATTTTTAAATATTGTTACTGTGCATTTTGTAATCGTTGTTGTTCTACAAACACAGCATATAGTTGTGACTTACTCTACTCTGTGACTTACACTACAGTTTTAATTTATTTAATATTCACTAAAAAATTTCCTTCTTTTAAAAATCAAAACAGCAGTCTGATAGAGATTAGTATAGAGGAGGAAATCACTGATTTTTTTTAATTGTGGCTCAATTTAAAAAAAATAGAAGAACTTTTGTTCTTTTTTTTGTGACTTAAACTACATTTAAAAAATACATATTTCATTTGGTTCTAAATCAATAATTAAATCAAGATAAATTTTTATAAAGTAAGGAATTTGATTGTACATTAACTGTATTTCTAAAAACCCATACTCAAAATATTCAGAAAATGTAACTTATATTAGGAATCAAGGAGTAGAAATAATGCAAATAAGCAAGTTTAGTTTCATTGCATAGCAACCATTTTGAATTTGCACCATTCTCACAAAATATGTGCAAAATTTATATTAATGCAAAATATAATAAATTCAATTATTTTTCTATATTATATAAAAATTTCAACTTTGTAAAAAAATATTTTAAAATTCACTCTTAGGACACTTTTACGTGGAATTACCCTTTTAATTATTTTTAGCATACTATTTAATGATAGGAATTTAATATAATAAATATGTTCAGTACATTTTCTAAAAACAAATGCTTTTAGAAAAATATAATTTTCTATTTTTCGCGTCATCGGACCTTCTTTCAATAATTTAAATATATATATAGAATTCATGGCTAATGATGGAATCTTTTAAGCTTGTGCTGATAAAATGTCATCAATATAGACCAATCAGAAGTTTTTATGCACAAATTCATCATGTGTGAAAGTGTGACTATAAATAAGGTTGCATTCAAACCAATGCTGTTAACATTATTTAAATACATTTTAAGTACTTATATTTTAAATATTTTAAGATATTTGGCGACATCATAATAAATTATAAATAATTAATAATTATAATAATAACTTCATTTACATTCTTCAATTAAGATTATATTATTTCTTACAATTAGTTTACTTTATTTAATTAACTTTCGATATTTTGATTTTATGATAAATAATACAATACTTTCAATACAGAAATACTTTTTACTTTTAAAACATCTTTGATATTATTTAAAAATTATTTATCCATTATTATATACCACAAAATTTTTTAGATTTAAAATGTAAAATATAAAATGACATATTCAAAAAAAGTTTTTTCCTGAAGCAAATTAAAGTAATGGAGTTTATCAGCCTGATTAAACAATATTACTTTGCATAAAAGTTTTTAAAAAGTTAATTTCTTCAGTTAGCACCAACTATAAACATTAATAACTGTAATGTAAATAGAAAGATTCTTACTTTAAATTTCTTTTCAACAAGTAGATTATGAACTTTCAAAATTATACATACACAAGGGTATACATACACCTATAACTTTAGACTAGAACTATAATTTTTCTGTTCACAGGACTAACTTTGATATCATCCTTGAAAACGTACTACCCAAATACAAGAGCATAGCACTTGAAAGATGCTCACACAAGAGAAAATAGCACTTGCTACCTCATTGTCACATTCCAGGTTTACTTGTTAATTGTTTCAAGGCAATGCTTCAGGAGGCTGTGGGTTTCATCGGAGTCGGTATCGTCCTACTTCAGTGTTGGGAACCCGAGGACAAGACATGGAGGGCTATTGCGTTTCTGTGAAGGACTGTCGCTCACTCAATTTACATTTCATGGAACGTGTGTGTTCCTCTCCTGAAAGTCGGCGTAAATTTATCGGCCGACCGGCCCCGTCGGGTATGTCCTATTGGGGAGGTTCTCAGCAGACTGGGTAGGGAGAGGAGACACTAGGGGAGAGCCGCCTCCCCAAAACAACCGTCGGAAAGCTAGAAAAGGGGGAGGGAGGGTCTTTGTAGTCTCATATAAATGCTTTTGTTGAAGGAGATTACTGTAGTCACACTTCGCCTCTCGTCTCCTTCGGAGTCGGACGTACTTTCGAGCTGCTCCTGAGCTGAACTATCAACGACGTTAACAACGAACTCCTGATAAGAAGTTATCAACTGTAAATGTGGATCCTTGCCTATGGTATTGTATGCCTGCGTTTGCACCTACCTTAAATCGTAAATCCGGGATTTCCGTTTTCTGTTCTTTTCTAAGGTGGTGGCTTTGATCACCAATACCTAGGAAAGTCTGAATTCAGCGACGCTTTATCTTCGGATTAGCTTAGCTTCCCTTCGCCCGGTTGATACTACCCTACCTACTCTATCTTTAAAAAATGGACCCAAAAAGGATTGCGCTTTTATATCGGCAAAGAGATAGATTAACCGAAGAGTGTGCAGCAAAATTAGTAAAAAAAAGAGAGGGTACACTCTCGCGCAAAGAATCACTCTACCTCGAAAGCACTGTTGTTGTTAAGAGAGATATAATGAATGAGATCTTAGCTTATGAAGCGGCCGTCGAAGCCGAAAAAGCAAGAATTAATGCACTCCAATTATCGGAGAAACCGAAGGAATGCACTAGGAACGAGGAAGAATTAAAAGTTGAAGGCCTCATGGCGCCTCCATCCTCGGATTTTAAGCAAACTACTATCTCAACTGAGATACAACCAACCAACATAGTTACTATGTCGGTATCAGAGCCTGATCCCATAGTTAATGAACCTATGCCAATTGAAGTTGATTCAATAGATTCGAGCAATACTCAAATCCAAAATCTCGAAAAAACAAATGACGGTTTTCAATTGCCTAAAAAGACGGCGAAAAGACAAAGGGAATCTAGCCCTACCAAAGTTGAAGTCTCAAACAAATTCGCAGCTATTGATAGCGAAACAGTGGAGGCTGAACCAAACGTAGAGGCATTACCCTTGAAAACTAAAATTCCACCAATAATTGTCTCAGACCCAAAGTTATGGACTGAAATACGTTCGCTATTCAACTCCGAAGGAATCACTGAATTCTCAGGAAAAGCGAACATTGAATCTATCAATATCAGGCTTAGCACTAAAGAAAGCTTTAACAAAGTTCTTGAACTTTTTAAAGAAAAGGGTTACCCCTTTCACACGTTCAATACGACCAAAGCCAAAAAACTTAAAGTCGTACTCAAAAATGTCCCAACAGACATGCCAGTGGATGACATTATGGAGGGACTAGCCCAACTAGGACACCCTATTGTCAGTGTCTATCAACTAAAGAAAACGGTTAACAAATGCATGCAAAATCCCGCTACCCATCTTCTACCTCGAGTTAACCTCAGGAAAGCATGACGCGGATATTTATAAATTAAAAGACCTTTTGCACTTAAAAGTCAAGGTAGAACCGTATCGCAGGAGGAAAACTCCGGCCCAATGTCATAGATGCCAAAGGTACGGCCACACTAAAAACATGTGCCAGCACTCAGTTAGGTGTGTGAAGTGCGCAGATAATCACTTTTCATTTGATTGCACTGAAAAGTACATTTCGAACCCTAAATGTGCCTTGTGCCAAGGCAGCCATACCGCAAACTATACAGGGTGTCCCAGCGCCCCAAAGTTGCGACAAAAAACTCTACGCCCGGTAGACTCGGCGACAGCGCCGCTTACTCTTAGAACAACAGAGGCTGTAACGCCATTGGCTGACTTAGCTCCGCCCCCAGCTTCGGGGACAACCAATGAAAACGCAGCAAACCCAGATTCTGATGATATCATGGGATTTCTTCGAGAAATCGCTAAGTGGTTAAAAAACATTAACCTAAAGGAACTTTTAGCAAAGGCAAAAGAACTTTTCGCCAAATTTAAAAAAGCTGAAAACCCGTTTAAAAAAATAGAGGTAGGCTTGAACGCACTAGAATTATTTTCTAGCTTATGCGACTCCGAATAAGCTTTGGAGTACTGAAGATTAATAAGGTCGATGACCAAATATCCAAGACGACGATGCCGAGAGCTACCGCCGTACCTGAGTAACCCTGGGGTTTGAGCTTACACACAGGTGTAGGTGACTCAGGGTCAGGTTTCAGCGGACAAACGGCTCTCGGGTATCTAATGATCAGGCGCTCGTCTGAAGACAAGAAAAATAGAAAACCAAATAAAAAGTACAAAATTTTATAAAATAAATAAAAACTCCCTATCCATAAACTTTCTTCTTAAGACACTCGCAAAATCCCCGGATCTTCGAGTATCAAACTTTCCCCCCACTTTCCTTATTTCTTCTTCCTACCTTCCAAAAACCCACCTCGGTAGGTTCTTCTAGCCCAGATCAAATGGGCACCTCACTCTCTATCTTTTTTCGCTGCGCAGGCAGTACAATATACCCCGCTACAGTTATTTCCCTATGGGAACATCTTCGATGAAGTTGTAAGGACCCTCGGGTCGAGGCAACGCACGGTTCATTCCGATTACTGTAGTTGCTAAAACTTGTTGTTGCATGTTGAATAATAATATGATAAGAAAAAAAAATTAGGTAGAAACAGAGAGGAAAAGTTTTCTTTTGTATAATGTAAATAGGAATTTCGAAATTATTGGGGGGGGGGGGAAATGATAACTTAATTCCTTGGTGTTTTCTGCAAACTTCTATCATTATGCACATCTCCAATGTTTTCTGGGCAATTGATGGTCATCACGTGCAAGTTGGAAATGAAATATGCATACCTGCCAACTACTATGGATTATCCGTAGTTTCTACGGATTGATATAACGAATACAGAGTTACAGAAAATGTATATGCTCGCGTATATAACTCGATTAATTTAAGTCAAAAATTTCACCAAAAGTCGTGAGAGCGTCGGCTTATACGACCTATTAAAAATTAAAATATAAGTTGCCTAATACAAGAGTGCACGCAAGTGTACCTTTTGAAGACCGTACGGCGTAACTAAAAGTTGCGCTATTCGTAAAAACAAACGGAAGAACTAAATCAAATGTATATATTGATATATGTGATTCATTAGCAAACACAGTTTTTCGCCCCTTGATTTGAAAGTGGAATCTACGCTAATAATTAAAAACGGGATTTTTAGTGACGAGATCTTCCAAATTTGGATAGATAAAAAAAAACGTGTTTTCTTTTGTATTTATCATTAATATTTTGAGCATTGATTTCATTTTTTAGATTATATTTGTTTGGTATTTAATTATGAATGTTAAGTTGTAATGATTATGAATGTAAAGTCAATGATGTAAAGTTTTTGAAAAATCGGCAATTTGACGCTGCGATTACTCCAATTTGGATGATAAAAAACTAATTTATTCGCAGATTTATTGCCGTTTTTGTGGCGTTATATGCTTTCTTTAATGTTTTAATTACCTTTATTAAGTAACTGGTTATCGTCAGCTAACAAGAGTGGCCGTTTTTAGCAAAAATTGAAATTTTAGCACAATGGTTTTCCGATTTTAAAATTGAAAATATTTTTTAAAAAATGCATATTTAAAACGAATTTTCTCGTTTTGGAAGTATTTTCTTTAATTTTAATTCGGTTCTACAGTTATTTGATTACATATTAAAAGCCATTAAGTTCCCCCCCCCCTAAAAAAAGCGACAATTTTGACGTCCATATTGCCGATTTTAGTGAACACCGAACATTATTATTAAAATACATTATTATTAAAGTGCTCTTTGAAAAAAAAAAGTTCCCTTTTTCTCAAAATTGCACCCATCACCTTTTAGTTTTTAGAATGATCACTGTTATTACAAAAAAAAAAAAAAAAAAAAAAAAAAAAATAGAGGGAGGGAAAACATTTATAGCTTTTTTTAAAAATTCAATTTCAGAATTTAAATTGGTTATTTAAAAGCTTGATTAAAGGTTAATTTTATATTTAATTTAAATTTAAAGTATAATATTTATTAAAATATGTAATTTAGTTAAAACCGCTGTTGAAATTAACTTGTCAGGAATATTTTTGAAAATTATGACTTTTTTGTCTCTGCATCTGCAATCCTATTATCTCTTCAATAATTGATCTTTATTTATTTTAAAATTATTTGATTGAATAACAGAAATATTTTTTAAATCGATTTGAATAAATAACATGAAAAGCATTTGTCTGACATATAAAATATTTGAAAGTTTTTCATTGATGGTATGTTGCAAAATTTGAGTGGTATTGTTGATGCATGTGGCCAATTAGACCTATACTCATGCCTAATTATTAAAGAAAGTTTGTTAATTAGATGGGAAAATTTATTTTAATGAACTAATTATGCAAATAAAAATATCTGGGGTCAATCCCCCCCTCCCTGAATATGGGTTGAGGAGTGAATGTTATGGATCTAATATTTAAAATAACTTAAAAAGCAGAATATTTGTTTAATTTGAATTTTTTGTATTGATATTTAACGAATATAAATTAAACTATTACAATTGTTATATTTAACAAATATAAATACTTTTTTTTTTAATTTTTGTAATTTTCTTATAAATTGAATAAACTTCTAAGTTTTATTTGTGTACTAAGGAACAAGACTAAGGTTAAAACATAAAGGGGATGATACTACTAAAATTTAAAAATGTATGTATTTAAAATATAGTTTGAAATACAAATTAGAATGTAAATTTTAAGAAAATCTTTTAAATTAAAAAAAAAACATATTCAATGTCTGATGTAAAAAATAAACTGACCTTTTTAACTAATTTTATTTAGATGAGTTTCGGCATGCAGGTGATGCACCTGAAGATGAAAGAGCATCAATTGTTGCAAAATATGAATTAGGACGTCATGATAACTCCCATATTTATCCATGGGAAGACCCAGGATTTGAAGTTTATCATGTAACTGATCGATATGGGTTTTTACAGTATGTTTATATTGTATATATTTGAAAAAAGTTTTTTATTGTTAAATTAAATGTAAATAGTTTTATTTTAGATACATATTTTTAATTATTAAAGCCTTGAAAATTTTTTCATTGTTTATTTTCAGCAATGTATATATAATGCAAACTGTTACAACCATTTATATAGACATATGAAAACTCTATAAGCAACTGTTGATATATTTGTAACTTTTGAGATTAACTAAAATAATAAACTATTATTATGTTTGATAAATACCTCTTATAAGGAGTTTAAAAATATTGTCTGTTGATATCCTGAACACAGAATCTAAACAAATAGGAGGAAATATGCAAAAGTCTATATAAGTTTTTAAGAAAATCATGCTATATCTATATTTGTTCGAATTTTTATGTCTATGTAAGTGAGCATTAACGAGCATAGATGCCTATTATGAGGAGCAATATTTTAAATTGCACCTTCAGTAACTTTGAAACACAATAAAATCTAAAAGAAATAATATTGTTAAGTTATGTTGCTTGTACATGTACTAATAGTAACATATGAAGAAAAATTGTACACAGTTTAAAAAAAAAACATTATAAAAAAAAATTCTTTAAAATAAAATTTTATATTTTGCTGTTACATGTACAGTTGGGGGAAAAAAACGAACCACCGATGGTTTCTCGGCCACTATTTATTGTAGGACTAAACTTAATATACCATTTTGTAGGGAATAAATCTACCAATACGTAGTTTCTAAATTTAAATTAAATATTGTAAATGTTATATTTATACACTCAGTTTGAATTGACGTTATGTAATAACTTATTTTTTTCCCCCATAAGATCGTGCTTGTCTTAGGTTGTACAGGGTGTCTCAAAAGTATTTTAATACTTTTAAAACTCATTTAATTTAAAAAACAAAAATATCTACATTTGTATTTAATAAAGAAAGAATCAAGATTTTTAACAATATTTACAGCACTTTAATGTGTGCAACGTTTTTGCACCTTTAAAAAATCAATTTTTAAATAAAGCCACATATGGTGTTTTTTGTGGTCCAAAAACCTTACAATAGCCAATATTCAAGTAAAAGCAAAGTAAAGCAGATTAGGGGAGACGAGCGGAAGCAAGTGCCACCCTACTTTTTGAAAATTTAAAACTAGCTCATTGTTTTCTCGTCTGGTTCATTGTTTGTTTGGTTAAATTAACGTCGCACTAGAGCTGCACGGGTATTAACGACAGTTCGGGGTCTATATCGTAGGAAAGACCAGGAAACGATGCTTCGTATTTTTGAAACATGGTCAAATGACAGGAACAACACCTGAGCTGGCACCCGACGTAACCTCAATTGGCGACAGGACATTGGACTTGGGTCATATTTAACGTGCACCACTCCTGTGTACCCCTCGCCGGTATATAAGAATTAAAAATTTTATACCAACTCGATCATAGCGCTTTTAATTCGCGAAATTGACAAGATTGTACTTGGGTCATATTTAATGTGCACCACTCCCGTGTACCCTTTGCCGGTATATAAGAATTTAAAACTTTATGCCAACGCGATCACAGCGCTTTTAATTGGCAAAGATTTCTTTTATGTACTGTTGATTTTAAATTTATGTATGACCCCTGAAATGGTCATTTGATGCACATTTTAATATAGCAAAAAAATTACAAACAGGAAAATCACGAAATTTCAGATATGCATATAAAACTTTTTTCTGAATCCATTACTATCAAAATATAGCATGGTTGCTATTCATAAATTTTATGAATATTAATATCCTAATTTAAATAAAATTAAAAAATATACGTATAAGTAATGAAAGTTAGTGTATTTTATTTGGGTCGTTTAGAAGTAATACAGATAAAATAATAAGCTTAATAAAATTGTTATTTTGAGAGATATAATTAAAAGTTTAAGAAATTCATTTAACATTACGAGTTTTAAACTTTCGAAATTCACAATTAAAAAACTACTTGACCAAATGACTTACAAATTGATATCCAACGATAAATTTTGTCGTAGATTCTAAATATTGAGTCAAAATTGGGTGTTGCTATTGGAAATTTTAAAGTTGGTGCAGATTTTAATATGAAGATAGCCCAGCCCCTATGCAAATTTTTGGTATATCAATGTGTAATAAACTTTATTCCTTACCAATTGGTATATTAAGTTTAATCTTGCAATAAATAGTGGCTGAGAAATCGGTGGTGGTTCGGTTTTTTTTCCCCCGGCTGTACATTGTACAAGCAAGCAACCTAACTTGTTTATTTTATTTCCTTTAGGTTTTATTGTTTGTCAGAGTAGTAAAGATGATTCTCAAACACCCATCCTCAGGAGAAAGCTCAGTGGGTTAATGAATTATAAGAGCATTAATGGTTTTCGAATTTGTCAAAAGATACTTCTCAGAACAATTGAAATTTAATTAACAAAAAGAAGTGAATTTTCTGTTTTTAGATGAATAATATTTTTTATCTGATTGACCCACATTAATACTCACAATTTAATTATATCTGTTAATAAAGGAGAAATATTTTATTATATTTTTTAATAATTCATATAATTTTCAGAAACATTTTATCCAATATAAAAATTATATGTTCTTATCATTTTCAATTTTTCAGTAAAATTCCAATCTAGTGTCAAAGTTTCCATCAATGACGGGTAGCATGATGCTGTGTGTTTAAATAAATAAAAGTTATTAGTATCTACGATATTTATTGAATAGGGTATAGAGCACGGTTTCTACAGGTCCTTAAAAGTACTTAAGAACTCGTTTTTTTTTATTTCCATTTTTAAGAACACTTCCTTATTTTCCTTATCCTTTAAAGCCCTTATTTTTTTATCAAGAGTCCTTAGAAACTCCTTCTTTTTCCTTCACGACGAAGTTGCGTTTTTTGAGTTGTCAATTTCTAAAATATCGTCAAACTAGCGCTTTTCAGCACTACGGAATTTTATTAAACGATGAATATCGGACAAACCGGTTATATTTTCACCAGGTGTTGGGGTTTGAGCGTGATCGCGTCTCAAAGCATTGCCTTGAGCAAGTTCGATGTGCGTGCATGATGGTTTCAATGTAACAGGGTTGCCTTTAATATTCCCTGTTCACAGCACAACACAAACGTTTATTTTGTTTACATCGTCCAGGGATTGGAATTCTGCTTCAGAGAGCACTAAAAGTGGTATCCTGCGCCAACTTGCTACAAAACCATATTTATGTGCGATTCTGCAATTTTGTTTTAAATCCTTATTAAACACGTGCATCAAATGAGCCCTTACACGCCAAGTTATGGTGCATGTTTATCTGGCGCTGGACAAAGTTATGGCAGCCTTGTGTGAAGAGAAAATTTAAGCAAATTTTTAAATAGTGTTTGTAGGAATGTAAGGTACGAATGCAGGGTGGTAACAAAACCAGGAAATCGGGTAATTATTATAGAAATTTTTAATTCTGGAAATATCAGGGCAAAGTCAGGGAAATTTTCAAAATCTCGCAACAAATCAGGGAATTTTTCAAATTTGGATCAGTAAAATGACAATTATCGTCTGTTATGCCCTCCATTCTGGGTAATTTAATTATCAATATTTCCTTTTAGTTCTGAATAAGAATTAAAAAAAAAAAAAACGTATGCTTATGCGCATTTTCATATTTTCAGTTTTATTTTTGTAAAAACGTGAACCACTGCTGGAGGGAGAAGCAAAAGCAAAGTGCGTTGGACCTCGAATTGTAAGCAACATGTGAGGAACTAATGAATATGGAAGATTGGAATAGGAAGCATATAAAACATTTAAAATTATCTACAAGAGAAATAACTTGAAAAAACTTGCTTTTTTTTGCATTATCTGCTTCCAGAGAACATGTTTAATTACTGTTATGCCTGTCGCAATTGTATAATTTATGTTGTATCCATAAATCATTTTTTTAACTGTCAATAAGTATTGCTTATAATTTTTCATTTATAATGCAATATATTTATAGTATTGTAGCGTGGATACTTTATTTCTATATATTTTTGTGACATCATCATGGAAATCAGGGAACTTTTTTCCAGAATGTTGTTGCCACCCTGGAATGGCGCGCCTTTGTCTGTTGTATGGGGAAGTATAAGCATGCAATACGGCAAGCAGAGAAACGCGTTAATGGAAGGATTTTGTGTCAGAAAAAAAGTACTTGATTCCTGATGTCCAATTTTTTAGACAAGGGCATTTCATTATCTTAGCTCATTTCATTATTGGAATATAAGTTCATTTGTTGTTTACTGTAGAATCGATGTTCAATCTTGAAAAACATAAATTTCAAAATAGTACAGCATCTTTAACATGTAGGAATATTTACGCTTTTCGTCAAACGGAAGTAATTCACTCGAAAGTTGATGGTTAAATGTCTTTCGTTGCATAATGGTGCTGTTTTAAGAATTTTTTTCGCCCATGAAAACTGTGATCTTCGTCGAAATGCTTACAATCCATTTGCATCTGAATATTTATTATTTTCTATTTAATCGTAATTTGCTTTGCACTACCCAGGGGTGGTACTTTTCCGGGTTTTTAAAATTTTCGGAATCCGGAATTCCGGGGGTATTAAAAATTCAGGAATGCAAAATTCAAGATTTTATTTTGATAAAAAATTTCGTCAACCTTTCAATTTCAAGCACATATTTCTAAAATTTAAATATTTGTAGAAATTTAAGGTAATAACTTTTGTGATTTGTCCGATTTTTTTAGTCAAGGGTATTTCATTATTTATTAAAAGACACTTCATCATAGGAAAATCTCAGTTTGTTTTGTTATTTTATGAAGAATCGATGCTTAATCTAAAAAAAACAGATAATTTGACAAAAATGTAACATCTTTCTATAACATGTAGAAACATTTTCGATCTTCGACAAACGGGGATGATATCACTCTGGGGATGAGATGATTATAACTATAATTTTAGCGCACCTGCCGAATGCAACTTTCAATGATAATGCATGGTTAGCTACTGTTAAGCATGGTTTTAGTATCAATAAATCATTAGGAGTGGAGAAACTTACAGGAAAATCCTACATAGCCCAATGACACATTTTTGAGAACACAAACAGTTCAAACGAATACACAAAACAGTAATTTCAAAAGACATGAGAAAATTTGTTTCTAACTCGAGACAGAAGTACGTTATGCATATGGAAGAATTTCGTTATAACTTTAAAATGTCAGAAGTGCAAAAGAAACGAAAACTTCAAATTGAAGAAGTGGAATAATATAGAAAAAACTATTTAGGACAAAAAGGAAGTTGAAACTAGTTGTTGAAAGATGAACTATTTTTGTTTTGGTTTGAATATTTTTACAGCTTCTAGTAGTTTTTGCATATATGCACATTAGTTAACTTTTTATTTAAATTTTGTATTGTTTTTCAAAATGTTCAAGGGAATTTTTGTATTGTTGTTTATATTCTAACAATTGAATAGTTTAGTACAATTTTCTGCAGCTTGTTATCTACTTTTTCAGTGATCACCGACTACCAGAAAAGTTAACTACTCATGAAACTAAGGTAACTGAATATGAATTTTTTTAAAAAAATTGTTAAATGTATTTTACCAGTGGTTTTATTTTTATTTTTAATTATTTCGATTATGTTATTCACACCTAATTATATGTTTACCTAATTATATCGTTGTAGGTACGGGAACTTGAGACTGATAGATTGAGCAAATGGCTGAAAATGTTGAAAAATTGGGACAAATACAGTGGAGGTGAAAAGGTCAGAGCTCTTATAGTCGAATTCCAAGGACATATTAAAAATATTTTTTCAGTTCAAGTTGATGTTAGTTGGTTTTTTGGTATGAATTTTTTTTTTACAAGTGGCAAACAATCTATCCACGGGTTCCATTTGTTCCTAGTGTGGTACAATAGTTATTAAAGTTATCATATTTTGCTAAAGACTTAAAAGAAATCCCCTGTGCCACACCAAGTATCACAGGGCTTCCAGATGTAAGTATAGATATCTAATATACAGAACAGTTGTGAATTAAAAAATAACTCAAATAGAAAACAAGTAAGGAGTTTTAAAAAAACTATATTACAAAGTAGTAATCAGGGGCGGACTGGCATTCAAAAACGGCCCCGGGAAAGTATTAAATTCCGGCCACCAAAAAAAAAAAAATTAATTAATGTTTGCTATCGACATAAGAAGCCCATAATTTGAAAACAAAATAATATTAATTTTAACTTTTTATAAAACATGTATTAACATTTTAAAAATGTATTAAGATTTTTTTTTATTTATTACATTTTTTTATTTATTAATATTTTTAATTATCATATTTGAATTTTATTAAAATAGTATAAATAACACTCTTAAAACACTTATTTTGGTGCATACTTACTTTTATTTCAAAACTGAACTCTTTTTTTTTTTAACTTAATATATGTTAAATTTTATGAAGTAATAAACAAAATATTTTTTTAATAACACTAATACACAATACAGGTATGAAATTTACACATTTGTATTGTTCTTTGTATTAACAGCGTTAAGATTACACTATGCAGTGTATGTTAACTCATTGTGTAATACATATAACAACCCAAAAAGGTTTTATTTATAGAAAAAAACTATAATAAAAAAAAATTATATTTGCAAATCTCTAAACAAATTATTGAATATGTTTTCAAGAATGAACAGAAAGCCATGGTGCATCATTGTAATTAATCTATTACTAAGAATGGGGGGTTTTGTTAATATTTTATCACCTCACATAGTAACAGCAACCAAGTAACCATGCTTCACGAAATACAAATTATCCTCTGGTCAGTGGGGGGAAATGTGTTTAGAAACAGGGTGTGCCGATTTCTATGAAAAGACCCCCACAGCCATTCTCACAAGTCCCCGTTCTCAGTTCAAATGACCAGATGCCTCGAACGATAACTTTGTCAAGGTTAGTCAAAGAACCCTTTATTTGAACATGTGATTTTTGTTTGTTTGTTTTTTATTCTAAAAAGGGCACAAATAAAGATGTATGTTGGGTCGATTACAGATAAAACGGTTGTCACTCGCTAGAACAGATACCAACCCAATAAAAAGCCAGAAAACGAGCCGAGTGACATTTCGTCATTTTTGTGAAAGAGCTTTGGCGCTTTTTATAAAACAGTTTTTTTTCTTCAAAAAACTGAAGGAAATATCCATCAACATAACATGAAATATATTGTAAAAGAAACTAAGGTATAGTAATATATATTTAGTAAATATATTAAAAGGAAACATTAGAAAAAAAAAGAAAACTTTTTTACATGGACATAACACTCTAGGCCCTTATGATTTCAAGGGGCCCTTATGCAATGTATAGCCCTGGGGACCCTAAAAGGGACCCTGCAACTAGGTTTGCGCAGGGCCCCAAGCGCGACTACTAAAGACAGAAGGCACAGAATTCTAAAAAAATATAGTTATTTTTTAGAGTACTTAAAGAATGTACTACCACTACTTTTAATCTTATTCATATCTCTTTTGACATTTTCAAACAGTTTATCCATATCATATATATATATAAAGAAAAGTGCATGTTGGTTTGTTTTTTAAACACATCTACAGTTTTATTCCAAGCTTGATGAAATTTTGCACACTTGACCTTCAAAAGTGATTTTAAAAAACCACCTCCATCCCCAATAATTTCTTCCTAAAACCGCCAGATGACACTACGTTGAAGAAATCGGACCACACTCCGTGTAAAGCCCGGGCCATATAGCTAGTTTAGCTGTTTTCAAGCAATACTAAATATATGAAATTAAACCATGGCATTTATTCAATTTCAACAGTTTTCTTTGCTGTCATATATTATTGTTGTTCTATATACATTAGTAATTTGTGTACCTAATTTCATTATCTTAGTATTTTGTGAAAAAAATAGTTCCATACATTTAGTGCTGAAATACATAAATAATTTTAGTAAACATTAAATAAAACGTCTAGATTTTTTCTCAACTTTTTAGTCCCATATCTCATTTAACTATACAAATTTGAAAAAAAGAGCTTACAAAATACACATCAGATAAAATGAATAAACCTACATCAAGCAAATAAATCAATTTGAACAAATTTAACTTACTTTTTGTAAAAGTTTTGATACTCAGGTATTACCTTTAAAAATGTCTCCTTAAAATTGAAGAGAAATAAATATATAAGAAATATCAAGAACTCCATCTTATTGACACCTTGAAAATTCCTCACTAATTCTATGTTAAAATATGTTCTGCAATAGAAAATATGTTGAAAATTTTTTAGAGCTTTTACATAATTTCTATATTAAAAAAAAATGTTTTTCTAAAAAGATGTTTCATGGGATTCATTTAATTTTTGTAATTATGCTCTTTGCATACAGATGTTTTAACCCTTTACAAGACAGGAAGATTTTTCAACAAGTACCCTAAAGGCCGGGACCTTCAGGCGATATTGCATTCCTCCTCCGTTAAAGGGTTGCAGAATTTAAGGGACACTTGCTAATGATGGAGCGGTGCTTTTCGAACCTCCAGTGGTTACGCAGGGAATTACGCATGCAAAAAAATTCTTAACTATCAACTTCCCCCGAAAGGGAAAAGGACTTGCGAACAGATGTCGATAAGCGGACGTTGGAAAATTTTATTAACAGCTCTTCCAGAACTTTTGATTGAGTTTTAGG
Organism: Troglohyphantes excavatus; assembly: GCA_963932185.1. Taxonomy (NCBI): domain Eukaryota; kingdom Metazoa; phylum Arthropoda; class Arachnida; order Araneae; family Linyphiidae; genus Troglohyphantes; species Troglohyphantes excavatus. The sequence goes on from OZ010672.1 coordinate 10,164,136, forward strand.
TTTAGTTTTCATTTATGGCGGTGGATTGTAAACTTGCAATTGGAGTCTTGATAAATAGCATGTAATTTAAAAGTCATATAAAAATTACCCTTTAAAGTGATGAGTAAAAACAAAATTTGTATTTGAGTCTCTTAAAATTTGGCTAATTACACTTCACCATCACCATGCAGGCGGAGTTAGTACTGTGGTAGTTAAAATTAAATTTCAATTTTTATTACCTACATGGCAAATTAAAACTTTACAAATAACATTTCGCATACGATCAAAATTTAAATTGTATTATGATTGTTTATCTAATTATTTGTAAGAATTGTAACATTTGAGGTTATTCTATTCATTGTTCAACTTTTCCACTTATGTCAGATTGGTAAAAATAGCAAATTGCATTTTACTTCTATCTGTTCGAAGCCCGATTAAGACCTTAGTTCAAAAGAAATCTACTTTCAAATGGAGTCCCATTGATCTCAAATAAACCCTAAAATATTAATACTTTTTGTCTGCACTAAAATCCTTATCCCTTAATGGCATTAAAATTAACAATATTATAAATATATTGAGTATTCCTAATGTTCCGTATGGTTTGTTTTTCATATTTTCAAACATATTAAATAGAAACCTCTCAGAAATATTAAGTGTAAACCCATGCTTCATGGACCTATTCAGTAATCCAGACCATGTACTTTTTAATTAGTATGGAAAAATCATTACATTTATCAAAAAGTTGTCAGAATATTTAAAACTTTTCAAAAATGTAAATTTCATTTATAATAGACTAGCTGTTGCCCAACGTTTCACACGTGTTAAATTTTTTTTATCCCCATTGGTTCGTTCTCCCCGTCTATTCCTTTTCTTTTCTTTTCTCGAAGGCATAGTAACTGGTCTATTGTTCAGGCATATTCGGGTACATCTTCGATTGTTAGCTTTTTCATTAGTTTTCTCATTGAAGCATAATTGTCAGAAAGAGTATTATTTCGCCAAAGCAATTTTTGATAGTGTTTTGCTCACCACAGACACACATTGTTGGGTCGTGGAACGAAAATGTGCTACCAGCACTCGAACAGACTAGTACTATTTATAGTGAAAAGATTATCGAAAGAAAACAGACCATACCAGATGTATTTATAAAAAACAGGAAAGACAATTTATTATTTCTTATTCCCCAAATCTCCTCTTTTAATTTTTCTAATTCTTTTTTATCCACCGTTGCCACTCACTTCTTCCAAAAAATCACGAGGGCATTGTAGATACATAGTATAAATTATAATATAAAATTAAAATTATCCTCACAACACTTAACACACATAAAGTCTCTTTCATTATTATTATAAGTCAGGTCTGGTATTATTATATTTTTATTATTATAGGTCTGGTTCACTTTAAACACGAGCGAACTGTTTATTACTGGAATTTAAATTATATAAATACAAGTGATAGGTAATGACTAAATAGTTAAAGGTAATGACTAAATAATACAGTTTTAACTTTGTACAATTTTGTTTGGCCTGTTACATGTCGATTTTTTAAATACATAATATCCAAAAATCAATGCCACGAATACTTGTTTTATTGGGAAAATAGTCACTTTTTTATTCTACATGTGTCCAGTGGGGCAACATATAAATTTCCGAAGCTGTTTTTCTCAAAAGATATACGTAAAGACAAATTGTTATCAAGGCATGACCCTTTTCTAACGGAAACATATGCATTCATCGAACGCACCAGCTTTCTGACTGACATTGGGACGCTCCTGCGAGACCCTTCTTATTACACAGCCTTTGGAAAATAGGCGAGTGAGTTCTGGTATTTGGGCAGTGACAATATAGACAATTCTAGAAAGTAGGAACTATTAGTCTTTTGGAAATTGATACCTTGACAGCCATTCCCACTTTGTTGCACTGACATTCAGCAACTTGTAAAGTCACAAAAAGTTATAAAGAAATGCACAGTAATTATATTGTCTCCGAACTTTCAGACATTTCTTTCATGGAAAGACAAACAACTATGCACGATGGATCTACGAATTTCTAATAATGACAAGAATGAGTTGGGAGAATAAGCAAGATATTATTTGGAAGTGTTGAAGAGCTTTTGCGGCATTCGAAACTAAAGAACCACTCTTGAAGGGGATGGGGGGGGGGAAGGTCCAGCTCTTCACTGGACAGTGGCGTACACAGGAAATTTATAAGGGGGGGTTGAGCTTCAGATTACTTTACACGTATATATATATATATATATTGCACATTTAAAAGAAAACTTATACTTTTTAATCGACGTCTTCGCACCAACCAATACGGCCAAATGCGCCAAGGAGATGATTATCAAAACAACCTTTATGTATTTAAAATATATATGTAGTTATGTTCGCTCATTCTTTAAAATAAAAAATTTGGTTAATATTATTTGTTGAATAGATGTTCACGTAGGAGGTACCTTTTATAAAATATATCTGGTGATCCGGTATTTAGCTATCCAGAAATCCCAATTAACCAAAACTTTTGAGAAAAAAACTTGTCCGATTTCGATTTTTACTGTTTTTGTTTTGTTCGATAGAGAAAAATCCATTTTCGAAATATTTTTATTGTTGGATAGGTATTGTTTAATTTAAAATAGAAGGTAATAATTTTCATTTTTTCGGCATGCAATAACTTGAAAATATTGATAAACCAGACTTTATTGCAAACATTTTCTTTGATTTCAATTTTTTTGGGAGACAGTAAATATTACCATTTAAAATAAAATGCTGTATATTTTCAGTTATCCGGACCTTTAATTAAAAGGAGGCGCAGTTAACTATACTTTGTCATCATTTTCTACGATTTTATCATTTAAATGGTGTGTCACAATTTGTGAAAACTACTATATAATTTCGTTTTGGCATTAATTAAATTGGATAATTTTATATATATATATACTATCCGAAACCAACGTGAAAAGTTAGCAATAACTCGAATTTCTTATTGAATAATAGAAGGGAGAGGGTGTGAAGTCCACTCTTAAATTATAAACTAAAAGGAAAAATTAGTCTTTTTAAAAAAAAACCTTTTTTAAGAAATAAAGTACTAAAAAGTACAAATTTTTATTTTAGAGACAAGGGGGAAAAAATTAATCATTTAGAATTAATTTTGTACTTTTTACCATTCTTTAAAGTTTGAGCCAATTCACAAAAACCACACCTAAATTTTTGAGCTACTTTCAAAAAGTGATTTAAAGGCGTTTATTATTTAAAAAAAAGATTATTTTATACTATATTTTATTCATATTAATTATTGATTATTATGCTTGAATTCACTTGTAATTCGGGCCCAATTAATTTTCATACTTACGAACCTGCCACTGTTTTTCACATACGTTAATAAAAATTGCATATGCTTGTACAAATTATAAGTCATTTATATTTTAGCAATTGAATTTTAAAGTAAAAGTAGTACAATTGTTATAATTCTTCTAAATTAGTATGCATGAGAACTGACAATCGGAATGAAGTCTTTTAAAAACACTTTCTATAGAATCATCTTTCCTTTCCTGATTGATTTGTTGGGTTTTCTTTTCCTTCACTTTTGCTTTTTTGTTTTAAAGAAAAAAATTAACTAACTGGTTTGTTATTGTATTAGCTTTCTTCTAGAAAATAATTTAACACAATCATCTGATACATGTTTCATTTTGGCTTTAACTCTTTGAGGCAAACGATTTTAAAGAAAATAAAAACCCTAGTTGCACAGAATTTTTTTTATTATAAAAAATAGAAATAAACATTCATTTCGATTATATAAGATAAATCATTACTCAAAATAAGAAAAAAAATTATAACATTTCAATAAGTCCTTTTTTACAGGGTGGGACATATATAATCCTACCATGCAACAATGTTTTAAAAGATATTCATTGAAACACAACTTTTTACCGAAACAAAGTGGAACTTTGCAAACAGTACAGCACCAGGAAGTGCGATTTTTTGTATGCTGTATAATGCATATCTTCTGTAGATTGTCATTTAGAAAGACGGATCATTGTCATTTAGATAGACCGGAGCCATCCAAATCGATTTACACTCATTAGTTTACTAATATATTAATTTCTCATATATGGTATGCTACTCCAATAATCATGATAACTGGGAAGTTTATTAATTCCAATTAGAAAATTTATTCCTATGAATGTTCGAATTTCATCATCAGTTGGAGTGTATCTTTTGCCCTCTTACTCGGCATATAAATTTAAAAGACAATCAAATCAATGATATCATCACATATAAATTGATGACAAATATCATACAGTGAGAGATTTTGAAGATCGAAGATGTGTTGAGCTGGGCAAGAATTTGAAGAAAATAATCCAGGTGATGCTGGTTTGCCATTTTTACTCCATTGTCTAATCAGCTGGCTTTGTGTAACTTCATTTTCCCATTCATCTTCCTCCGGGTTCTAATAAATAGGTCTTCATCGTCACTAAGATCAGTGTTTGATTCATCAATGCTTGATTCAGGATCTGAAGGTATTTCTTCTTGAATTTCTGTTTCAATATCATCTTCATGCACCAATTTTCTCCCCTCTACATGTTTACCATATTGAATATAATGGGTAAATAATTTTATATAAGCAGCAAATAATAAATTTATAAGCTTATAAATTAAAAAAAAAAATTATAATAATTTATTTTATTATTTTAATAACTTGTATGGTGGAATACATACAATCCCACCACTTCACAGCTTCAAAATTATTATAAAACATCAAATAACATGTTTGTTTTTTTATTATAAAACAATTTATTCACTCATAATAAATTTTAAGAAAAGAAAGAATACATACCGTTATGAACGACAACAGTTCACTACATCACACAATGCTAGAACCTTAATCACAGTATCACACACAACTTACTGCCGCGTTTTGATTTGTATAAATCTTTTTTCTCACTTATTTACGCATTTACCGTTGGTGCATAGCATTGCCAACATGATGAAAAACTTTTTTTTTTAATATTTAACTGTATGACTATGAGTAACTTCAACTTTTCAAGGTGGGTATGCATGGTTCTATGCATAAAAAGCTAAGCAAAATGTGGGACAGTTTTTAACCCACCTAGCCCCAAAGAGTTAAAAGGCAAAACAAAGCACCTTAACTTTCAGAAATACTAATCTAAAAGGCCTCAAAAACTAAAGTCCAATTTTCAGGAGTACAAAAAGTAGAAACTGTTCAAAACATCTTTTCATTTTTAATTTGAAGTTTACTAAATTTACTTTTTTATTTCCTTGTTTTCTGAAATAAGTTGTTCGTTCATGCTATCATAATAAGGGGTCTGTAGTCCCGAGGATCCGTCGTCGGCTATCAAACAGAGGGTGTGTTCGAATTCGACTGGTGCAAGTTATTTAACAAAATATTTTAAAATGCAGTTAACTTGTGATTGGAGGAATCCAATACAATACGTCGTCCGAACTTATCCTCTAATTTCTACGGGACTAATGCACGTTAAATCTGATTGCCGTCCAATCGCCTATCGAGGTTGTGGTGGGTGCCTGCTGAGTCGGGTGCCAGCATTCCGAGTCTGTATCATCAAAGTCTTCTTCTAATTCTGTTAATAGTTTTTGCATTGTATCTGGTGTGAGACCTCTTTTTCTTTTAGACATTTTTACTCAAAACTAATAACGCACATAAAACTAGCAACCAGTATCTTAGATTCAAAACTGCAAGAAAAGGTTACTTTCAAGAAACAACATAAAACAGGGATTCGGAAAGGGATTTTACAGAAGTGAGTCAAACAGTAAGCTTTCTATTCAACACGCCAGAAGAAAAGGTGGGTGATGGACACTAATGGTTCTGCCACACCTCATGAGGAGAGCATGAACTTGTAAAGGGGGGGTTGAACTTGCTGGCCAATATTTCGACCATTCCCGTCTTTCAAGGACCCAACATAGGTGGCCTATATATCAGTCTCCTGTCTTCTCTGAAGGTTAATAAAATTAAATAATTCCACTTTGTATTACAATAAGCAATTTCTTACAGTAATATATGAGATAAACAATTACTGGAGTAATTCTTAAAAGAATTTGTATTTTATTTAAAAATTTATCATTTTGTATTTAAAAAAAAACTTAATATTTTTATGTGATTATAGTTAAGAAGACGTATGTATAAAGGTATTCCTAATGCTGTTCGTGGTGAGGTATGGTGTCGTGTTCTTGATGTCATGCAAATTAAGCAAGAACAAGATGGAAAATATGTGGTAATATTTTTGGTTGTATAGCTTTATTTATGTATACTATTATTATTTTATAAATTTATATGTACTATTATTTTATATATACTATTATTTTATATAAATATTATTTTATATCTATGTGTGGTTTTGGAGAAAAAAATTATCAGCTGACTTTATTTTAATGCTTTAGCTGAATAATTTGTTGACTAAACTAATACTTGATACTTTGACAAGAAAACTCCTTGTAATTATAAATTGTTTTTTTTTTTTAGTTTATACAACAAATTCAGGCTCCTCAGCAGGTTCATTGTTCCTTTAAAAGTACTTTTTAGGGCATTAAAAGTTCCTATTTCTATTTCAACTATTGGTCCTTTTTTCCTTTTTCTAAAAAGTTTCAATTACAGGGTGTGTTCCATAAGTAATGCGACCAATTTCTTCCTGACGCGACTATACACTGCAGCGCCCTCTAACTTGCTGGGTTAGGTGGAGGGGGTTATTAGCTTCATAAAGGACCCATTCTCAGTCGGCTCCAAGCTGCCGGAAAGACAGGTTGTGCGTTCTCTGAAGTCCGTTTTGAGCTTAATGTAACATGGCACGATCGATGGAGCAACATTACGCTATCAAATTTTGCGTTAAACTTGGGAAGTCCTCCACCGAAATGTTTCTATTAACTCAGCAGGCCTTTAAGAGTGATAGCTTGTCCAAATCACACGTTCACCGATGGCACAAGTCGTTCAAGAAGCCATGAGCAAGTCCAGGATCAAAACCTTGCTCATTGTCTTCTTTAATGTCAGAGGCATTGTCCACCACGAATTCGTACCTACCGTGACCATTGTGAACGCAGCTTTTTATTTGGAAGTGCTGAAAAGGAGTGACATCAAGGACGCATGGAAATTTCATCACGATAACACGCCAAGCCACAGCACCATCGTTGTCAACGATTTCCTGGCCAGGACCCATACCCCACTGGTTCCCCAGCCTCTCCACAGTCCTGACCTGGCTCTCCCAGACTTTTTTTTTCTCACTTAAAAGGAGCCCTGAAAGGGAAACATTGGGACACGATTGAAAACATCCAGGCTCATGTTACATCAGCTCTAAAGGACCTCCCGGAGAAGGCATTCAGCCCTGGAAACACCGCCTCCATAAATGTATCGACACAGGAGGGTGCTATTTTGAAGATTTCTAACTCTACACAGGAGGGTGCTATTTTGAAGATTTTTAACTAATTGTACGAATATGTCCAATAAATGATATTTTATGAATTTGGTTTCATTACTTATGGAACACTCCCTGTATATCAACTTAAAAATACACTTTTAAAGGTTTTATCTGATTAGAAGGCCTCGCAACATGTCCCTTTCCCCCTTAAAGGTCTTTTTTGTTAATAGAAGTACTTCAAAGTCCTTTCTTTCAGAATATGGTCCCATTTGCCCTTATTTTAGGGGGAAATATTTTTTCCCCTTTATGCCTATGATAACACATTCTGGCCCTTTTCCCTCCCTATATAACTAAAGATTTTTTTTTTCATTTTGTAATGGCCATTACAAAAATCACAATTCATGTTCATATTTCTGTTGAGTCTGTTAATAGGGTTTGCAACTCGAAATATCATTTAACTAGGAGCAAGCTTGATGTTTTTGTCTTTACAAATGTAATCACATTAGTGTAGAATGTGGGCATATATGTATACAATTTGTCCTTCCAGGACAGCCGGATCTCATTTATGCATTGTATAAAAAAACAAATGTAAATGAAAAGCTTGTTCAGGGGACGACTCATAAATAAAAGGTGCAAGTTTAAATTGTAATTATATAAATTCCCAGTATCTCGTATTGTAATTAAGAAAATAGTGTTTGATTTACATTTTATTCCGAAATAGACATCTTCTGTAGTAAGTAGCATCCCTGCTAATTTCAAGTAATTCGGACCCTAAAGTTTAAAAGCAATATGAGATTATTACAAAAATATTAATAAAGTATTTTCACACAAATTTACTAACTTTTTATTAATGCTCCTATTTTTCGTTAAATTTAGTTGAAATAATGTTTGATATAGTTCAAAAGAAAACTCAATAATTTTTTTTAAAAATAAATTACTAGGGGTACTGGTGAAACAAAGTCATAACGATTCAGTGTGTGTTCTAAACATAGTTTTATTGTTGCAACAAAATGCATGTGCTGCCCCATTATATATTCATTCACTGATTTATGTGATATATGTCTATTTTTGCCAAAAGTAACAAACAGCTTATAATACATTCAATCAGAAAAAAAATTGGTCATGTAAGTACTTATTTAAAGTGACTTGTGAAGATTTATTAAGGAGTCAATTTTAATTCAAAACTTTCATTCATTAATATGAACACTATCTCCAAATAGAATTTTTCTGTTTCACCCATAAACACAAACATAAAAAAAATATGTTCTACTATACTATCTTATATATTTCTAATAACTGTTTAAATTATTAAGTTGTGGACCTTTCTTAATGAAATTATATTTCCTAAATCTTTAAACCCAACTTCAATAATAATTTATCTCCATGATCCTTCCATTAATAATAAATAGGGTTGGTGAATGTTATTAATGAGATAAAGTGTCATAGAGTTATGTATATATTTAAATATAATATTCATAAGTTATTTTGCAAAAATATTCTTTTTAGGAAATGCGGGATAAAGCAAAGCTGTTTTCTCCTGACATTAGACAAATTGATTTAGATGTAAATCGGACATATAGGAATCACATAATGTTCAGAGAAAGATATAGTGTAAAGTAAGTCATCATAATAATTTTGTGTTTTAACCAGCATGTCATAATTGTAAGCAATGTTTATCATGTCAATTAATATAACACTTTCGCTTTAACATTTGTAGGCAACAAGCCCTTTTCAATGTGTTGGCAGCTTATTCAATATACAATATGGTAATATGATTTAAAAAAAATTATCTTAATTTTTATAGATATACATTAAAACATTATAAATATTGTTTTTGTTTAAATAATTCCTTCATCTATGAATGTCTGCTTTCACCAAAACTGTCATGACAACAGAGCATGATCTTTTCATGAGACAAATGCAGTTATTTTTATTATCTTAATTTTTATAGATATACATTAAAACATTATAAATATTGTTTTTGTTTAAATAGTTCCTTCATCTATGAATGTCTGCTTTCACCAAAACTGTCATGACAACAGAGCATGATCTTTTCATGAGACAAATGCAGTTATTTTTATACTAATAGTTAATATTTATATGTTTTAGGAAATTGGATATTGTCAAGGTATGAGCCAAATTGCTGCCCTATTGCTCATGTATATGAATGAAGAAGTAAGTGTAAACTCTTTATTTTATTGAATGTTCCGTTGGATTTGTAAGATCAAAGTATTCAAATGCAGTAACCCTCTGAAGAACAAAAAAAATGTATCAAAATTGTAAATATATATATATTCACTGTATGAAAGTTTAGTTTGTATTTCTATTATATGTATTTTATATACAGGGGTGTTGCTGTCGCGCAAATTGCGCCGATAGGCGATTGCTGCTCCAAAACACTCGTTTTCTGCCAAAGCTGCGCCAATTTCGTAATTTTGCCGATAATTTAAATTTTATGACCCTATGTTTCAAATACAATTATCATTCTTCTGTAAATATGGTCCTCTACTTAACTTTTATATATAATATATTCATAATTTGCCTATTTTTCATTAAACTAGGGAGGGGTGGGCTCATTGCAAACCCTCATATAATCTGATAGTAATGGTGAATTGATTTCATTGCAAAGCTACACTTTTTTTGCACACATTCTCATCTACCATTTGTGAAGACATATTGAACTTATACTTTTATGGGTACATGATAATTTCCGTTTTGATGAGTACTTTTCCTTAGTTACACTTTGTATTTTGGAGTACACTTGGTTTTAGTTTTCAGAAGACATTGAATGTTAGATCTTGTCGATATATTAAAGTAGGGTATATTATAATTTAAATTAGCTTTGCTTTTATATAGATACATTAAGCATTTGCTTTAAGAGATATGTCAGACATTAAGTTTGGGGTACATGTTTTTTTACTTTAAGAATCCCGTTGGGCTTTTACTATTAAAGGTACTTTGAGCTTTTACTTTTAGGGTACATTTAATTTTTTCTTTAGCAATACAGTATTTTTTTAATGGGAGGGGGTACATTTGTTTTTTTTAGGGGACTACTTTTGAACTCTTACTTTTATGGGCACATTGGGCTTTTACTTATAGAAGTATATTAAACTTTTTCTTTTAGTAGTATAATTTGATTTATTTTAGAGTTTTATCAATGTTTTTTTTTATGGGAGGGGGGGGGGGGGGCATCCGCTTTTTTGAGATTTTTATTTAGAAGGATACTATGCTTTTCCTTTTATGTCTACATTTTTTCCCTATTTGGGTACACTGGACTTTTCCTGTTTGGGATAGATTAGGCTATCAATTTTAGAAGTACATTAGGCTTTTTCTTTTTCAGGTACATTAAAAAACTTTTATAGGCACATTGGGGATTTTCTATTAGGGGCATATTGAGCATTTTCTTTTTGCAAGACATAGGCTTTTTAAAGGTACCTTAAGTTTTATTTTAATGGTATATTGGGCTTTTTGAGGGATACATTGTTTTTTTTTTCTCTATGTATGAGGTACACTGGTCTTTTCTTTACGTACATTTTGCTTTACTTTTAAGGGTACATTGTTTTTTTCCCGCTTAAGTATACACTGAGGATTTTCTATTTATTATTCGTTAAGATTTTACTTTTAATTGTTCTCTGGGGTTTTATTTTAAAGGTATATATTGGGCTTTCCTTTTGGTGGTAAATAGGGATTTTTCTTTTTTGGACACATTCTTTTACATTAAAGTGTACCCTTTGGTTTTATTTTAAGTGTATTATGGGATTTTCTTTTAGACGTATATTGGATTTTTTTGTCTAGAGTTGTTTGGGCATTATTTTAGGGTAAACTGGAAATATTCTTTTAGGAATTTATTTGCTTAAAGGAGTACAATTTTGCTTCTGTTAATACAATTGGTATTTTTTGTAAAGGATACACATTGTTCTATTGCTTTTTAACCAATTTAAAGCACACCAACTAATACCACAAAATGCACTAAGGAGGAGGTTATCAATTTGACTTATGTATATTTTTCACATGTATGTATATTCACACACATGACTTCTGTTCTAATTCAGAAATTTTAAAAGAAAAAAATTGTTGGATGGGGGATATCTCATTTAGGAACCTTTTATAACAAATATCTGGTTATCTGGCGTTTAACTATTAGAATTCTCAATTGACTGTACCATTTGAAAAAAATATTGTCCTATTTCAAATATTCTTTTTTTGTTGGGTAAAAATAATCAACTTAAATTTAAAAAAAAAAAAAAATAGTTATCCTGCTTTTATTTTTTTAGAAATATCTATTAATCGAGTTTTTATAACATTTTATCCCATTTCAAAACATTTTCATTGTTGTATAGGGATTGTCTATTTACAATATATTTTCATTTATTAAACTGGATAATCTCAAATGTACTATCTGAGGCTTGGAAAAGTCAGCAAAAAGTTTAGCTTGGCGAATAATAGCTGTGGATGAAGGCTCTTGCTAATTAAAAACTAAAAAGTGAAAAATAAAATAATATACATATATATTTAAAGAAACCAACATTAAGAAAAAAGGGCTAAAAAGTTTTTTTTAAATAATTAATTTTATGAACACGTAGAATATATATATAAATATTTCATATTAACTTCATTTTTATTAAAAAAAAATTAAGTTAAAGCCAATTTACAAATACCATACCTAAATTTTTAGTATTAAATATTTATGTTTTTTCAACTTATTCGTAAAATTAAAAATTATTTTTTACTTTTTAGAATTTTTTTTCCCTTAAACTTTTCTTTAACATTATTTAATAGTAGGGTACTATGGATTTTTTCTGTTATGGATACATTCTTCTTTTCTTAAAAAGGTATATTACGTTTTTACTTTGAGAGGTACATTTACTCTAATTTCAATTTAGCATTAAGCTTTTACTTTTAGGAGTGCATCAGGTTTTTTCTTTCAAAATTGTGCATTTTCCTTTTAGTTTTAGTGGTACAGTGAAACTAGATGAATTGTTTTTTTGGGGTTACATCTTAATTCGTAGGATACGTGAGAATTTTGAAATTTAGCTACAAAAAGCTTTATTCTGCATTAAATTTTAATTTCCTCTGCTCCAAAAAACCTTTTTTCTGCAACATTTTTAATTTTAGCTGTTCCAAAACGCATTTTGCCGCTCCAAATTTCAATTTTAGCTGCTCCAAAATGCATTTTTGCTGCTCCAAATTTCAATTTTACCTGCTCCAAAACTTCTCCAAAATGTATGAAGCTGGACAACACCCCTGTATATATTATAATTTTAATAGATCCCGAGACTCTAGAAATAAAAAAAACATTTCGAAAGAGATAAAAGTTTTAATTTCAATAAAAAAAATATTCATCATATATAAAAAAAAAAAAAAAAATTATTTAAAGTATTTTTTATGAAATTAAGATTTATGAGCATTGCTGGAAATCCTCTGATAACTATAAGAGTTCAAATCGGTTAGAGGGTTAAATAACCGCCTACCATGTTAAATTTAATGTGAATGTCAAAGAGCAATTTTTTACTTCTTGATAGCTTCCAATTTTTTCCATCATTTCTTCTTAATGTTATACATATATCGTCAGGTTGATATCAGTAGGTTTGCGTATCTTCCTTATTATTATATCGAGAAAAAAAAATTCTCTAACCTGGAGTCTTAAATGTAAAAGAGTTTATTTGTTAACAAGCCGCTTACACCACCGAAAAATATATTGGTGGTCAAAAAAAAAGGCTGTAGTTTTACATGAATTATAAACCACAATGAACATCTAGGCCTTTTGAGGATTCAAACTCGGCGCTTCTGGAATAAGTAAATGTAACTATTACTCATTTGCCATCATGCAAGGGCAACTATACTAATTTAGAAGTTTAAAGTTCAAGAAATTCTCTTTTACTAATAACAATTTATAATATTTTCTTAACCTTTTAGGATGCTCTGAAGAGTTGATTATTTACAAGTGATTCATTCTTCCTTGAAAATGTGGTCTATACAAATCTTAAACAATGTTTTAAGTTATTACAACTTTAAGTTCAAAATGTTAAAATTTGCTTTACAGTAAGTTAATAAGGATATTTAATGATTAAATATTTACTTTTTTCAAGTGGGAATTTAAAGGTCATTCGTGGAATGATAGGGCACCTAATATAATTTAATAAGGGTTTTATGCAATGATACTTCCCTAGAAAGTAGTTATTGGGGAAGCCTAACTCGATTGAAATGATTTTTTAAAAATTATTTTGGCCAGGACACAGAATTGGCATGTCAACTTCAAAATTCAGTTATTAAAATAGTTTAATAAAAGTATATAAGTGTTGTTCCAGAGTAGAAACAAGTTCTGGACAACAGTTGGTAAATTTACTAAAACTGTGAGTTAAAAAAGAATTGGTTTAAAAAACCTCTGATAAAAAGCTTTCAATGTGTTCTTCATTTATACACAATGACAGTTATACTGCATTATCTGTTAACTCATTGCTGATGGACCATCAATTGTTTGTAATAATAAATTGGCAAAAAAAAAAATGCAACAGTCTACCGTGCTGTAATGGATCCTAGTTAAAATCCATAATATGTGTATGTGGCATGCATGCATGCAACAGGGAAAAGGAACCATGCTTAACAAACATTTATTCTTTATCAGAGCCTTGAGTTATGTGAAGCGGACAAGACAAGAGAGAAAGTGTGAATGCTCTCTGGATAGGGAAAATTGACATTTATACAAAGGAAAACACAGAGAAATTTAGGGATGATTGCCAAAGAGGGTAAGTTGGGAACATCAGCCACGAGAAGGGAAAATCTAGTCTTGGGAATGTTTGAAGTCCGCATGGGAATGGAACATACGTGGGCGAGGACTGTTTTGGTTTAATAGAGTAATATTGATATAGTCAGCAGAAACTGTATAGTAATGGATTGCGCAATAGAATGAAGATTACGAAAATTAAAGAGAGGAAGCTTTTGGTTGTTAGGAAAAATACGAGTAAAAAGGACGGAATATAAATTGAAGGGAAATCTTTATAGGTGAATTAAAAAGGGGTTATATATATATACTGTGTCTCAGTTGGTTGCTGAACTTTTTATTGCACCAAAAACAAGACTATTATGATGAAGGAATGTCTATGTAAATAGTCTGCAAGATGAATATTTGTGTGTGTCCCTCTTAACTTACCGGAGAAAAATGCCCAATGTCGTTGGGCAAGCTTTCTTTGGAGATGAATTGAAGATGCCTTGTTCTGACATGTAAAGAGCCATACACTAGTATTAAAAACTCATTGTAGAGTTGTGAGATAGTTGTTAGAGGAAGCAGGAGTATGGTTTCAGAGATATGAGATCCCTCTGGCCTATCAAGTGAGCAGACCTCCATGTGTTTTGTTACAAACACTGACTGTTGTAAATATTGAAACAAGATCCTTGACTGATATGTTGAATTTTATGCTGGTACTTCTAGATATGATTTAGTATTAATCTTGCTATAATGCTGTATCTTACTTATCTAGAACTTTTAAGGCGTACCTTGATGATCAAGATATTGAACAAATGCTTTAGCTATATGTAAAGCATGTTCGGAACTATTTTGGATGAATGGTTTAAATCCCTCCAATTTTCTTTTTTTCTTAATTCGATCAAATAAGTGTTTATTTAAGTTTGTTCATTGCTTCCCATTTAGGTGAATACAATGTGATTGCCTGCATGACAAAGCAATACCAAGAATGCATTACAACTAGGGGAGTGTATTTTCATTACAAAAAATCAATCCTTTAAGACGTGTATTGTGGACAAAACGCAGGTGTAGATATAGAAAGAAGTTATGCCAGCACACATTTGAACAGGAACATCTTTATTAAACATTGCAACCTCATCACCCGGTCATTGGTTGAGGGTATTTATATACACAGAAATAAACAAATTAGAATATTTGAACATCTTCTTCACATGTATAGTTGTGTGCATGTATGTAATAATACATAAATTTGAATATACTTCAATTTATTTAATTTCATGCTATGTGTGTTATGTTAATATGACCTCAATACTCGATTGTTATTTATAGGAATCATTTTGGGCATTATCACGTCTAATGAGTGATGACAAGCATGCAATGCATGGTAAGTGTTTTAAGCAAAAATATATTACTGAACTATTTTTTTATCGTTATTTATTTTTAATTAATAACGTTTTTATAATTTTTTTTATCGTTATTTATTTTTAATGTTATCATCATGGTGGTGTTACGTTGCTGGTAATATAGAGCTTAAAGTCATAAAAGTTTTGTTAAAACATATTAGTTAACTAAATTTTTATCATATACTGGTTTTTAATTAAACTATCCAATAACATTTCAATGTTTTTTCATTTAGTATAAAAGTATGTAGATATTAAAAAACTGTTTTAGGTTTCTTCATTCCTGGATTTCCAAAATTACAACGATTCCAAGAACACCATGATAAAATCCTCACTCGTTTGTTACCAAAGTTGAAAAAACATTTAGATAAGTATGAAATACACACCAGTCTTTATACTCTGAAGTGGTTTTTCCAGTGCTTTCTTGATCGGGTAAATATCTTAACTCCTTATTTTGTCTATGATTATGCTTAACAAAACTGATCTTGTACTTTAAAAAAATTATTAAGATTTTACTTGATTATCTTCAGTATTGATGCATGCAATAAGTTAAGTGATCAGATTTCTATACAGATTTTACTTAAAACCTATTCAAATAACCTGGAATGATGAAGGAGAAAAAGGCTTTGTAAAAAAATAATAAAGCTTAAAAACATTGCTTTGCCATTACAAACTTAAGATCAGGTGCTTTTAATGTAAAAACCAGCGGTTCTCAACCTTTTCGATGACCATAAATGACCAAGTCAAAAATTAGGCAAGGTGCACACTACAACCTTCTAATAACACTAAATAAAATCTAGATATTGAATCTAATTTAATTACGAAAATGTAGCTTGAGTATTAAATTGCATTTATGAAGTACTATTCTTATTGAAAATATGTCTGTCATACTTCAAAAAATCGTCATCTTGTTCACCTACAGTGATACTCTTAAGCACAATGTTATATCTAAAAATGAGGCAAGGCCATAGGCAAATAGTTATCAAAAGTATTGGAAAAGCTCGAAGCCCCAAAAATTGTTTGATTATGAGACATTAAAATAAACCACCTAAAATTGGGAAACATTACATTTTATTTGCATAAGTACATCGATGGCTAAAAGCACTATCATTGTATATCCACTTTCGTAAACTTTAGGAAAACACAAAAAGATTTCGAACTTTAAACCTGCACCATAAAATTATTATTTGCAGGAGGAAAGAGCCTTTACGACACCTTTACATTGATACCAATTTCTAATTTTTACCAAAAATGGACATACATTGATTGTTCTTTTAGTCATTGACATGTACGTTTTACAAAATTTTCGTTTAAAAGCGGAAAAAATTATGTTCATTTAGCAGGGTTCCCATGGTCTTTAAAAATCCTTGAAAAGTACTGGAATTTTAAATTTGGTGAACTGAGGGCCCCAGAAAAGTACTTGAAAATTGCTGGAAAATGAGCAAAGTTTTTGATTTTTTTTTCCATTCACGGATTCCCGTGAAACAAAATCTTAAAACTCTGTGTCTGAGTGTGCGGAGGAAAGCTACTTTTCCGAGTCTAACCCGAAATTCCGGGTTTTTTTAATTTTCGTAACCCGAAATTTTTTGGGTGAATTTAAAATCATAATTCCCTGTTTTAAAATTTCGTCAAATACAATTTAAGCACAATTTTTGCGGTTTAAATATTTGTCGCAATATGTGTTACGTAATGAGGTCTTTTGACTTGTGTTGGCAAATAAAGAAAGGCGTGAGTGAGGACATGTCTTCTTATTTTTTTGAAATAGTAGTGAAAAATATATTATGGTTAGTACTTTGGTTTTTAAATTTAGAAGCTCCGATAGTTGAGAAATAAATTTTCAAAATTTATCTTTGAAATTTGGCGGGAAAACGCTACTTTTTCAATGGCTGCTCTTGTGACGTCACTGCTCACTACAGGAACACGGCAAGATTTCTTTACATTCATTTTTGATTTACTCGAAACATGACGTGCTGTCTTTCGATTGTTTTCGCCAAAATAATACTTTTCTGAAAGGATTTTAAAATGGATGAAAGCGAAAAACATAATTACTGTATAGTACCTTGTTGTACTAAATCAACATTTAAAACACCAAATAAGCTGTTTTTCTACGTGCAGAGAGATGCTGCTAAGAGGAAAGCTTGGACTAAAGCAATGAAAAGGGACGAAAAGAAAAATAAGAAATTGTCTAGTATATTCTCAATGTGTCATCTTTTATAATTTATCTGTCCCTCATTATGTACCCCACCTGCTTAATTCCACATAGAAGATGAACTGACTCTACCTGTACATGTTATTTACTTGCTGTTCAACGTGTTATCTTATTAGATCTTGTAAAGTATTTTTCTTTTATTTGCATTTTCACAAAGTTTTGCACGGCAGAGTTGAAAAAATCCTCTTGTGCTGCATTTATGTCGTCACAACCTCCATTTTAGTGTGTAGGGGAAGTCATGCTATGTACTGTTGTCATGGGAACCGATGCAGCCAATTTCTAACTTCGCTTATTGACTGCAGTTTTGATGATTGAATGGAGTTTTTTCCCCTCCTGAATTGTGCATTACGGCAACAGGTCTGCAAATTTACAGAAGATTTTTTTTTTACTTACCATAGAAATTTCATCTTCATTTCCAATTCTAATCTTCATTTAAGAAAACTAGTTAAATATATAATTTTAGTTTTAAAATAAACTAATAAAATTAGGTGCAGCCCAGCTATACTTGTTGTACCCCACAAGCCTCCACTTGATTGGTTCCCAAGAAACCAAACATAGAAATAGTGTCAATTTTTGGAAGATTGTCTGATTGGGTTTTGGAATATCCTGACAATAAAGACATTATGAAAGAATAATGAAGAATTGCGATTAAAAGAGATACAAACGAAAGCGAATTATAGTAGCATTGAGTACTTGGGTAGTTATCAAAATGTACACAATGCGTCTACAGTGACCAGTGACATCACGACCAATAAAATTGCATTCAAGGATCACATGACATTGTTTTTTTTTTGCCTAAATTAAAATTTAATTTTAAAATACTTAAAAGTTAATTACGGTATTTTAAATGGCACATTCGAAAATTTTGGACCTGTAAATACCTGAAATGTATAAATTTATGAGTATTCCCTACATTTGCAAACCCCTCATTGGAGAGATTTCGCGGTAGAAAAAGAGACCTTTTTGTCAGATTTTTAGTCAAGTGTATTCTGTTATCATAAAACACTTCACCATCAGAATATCACAGTTTGTTTGTTGATTTGTGAAGAATTTATGCTCAATCTAAAAAAACAGAATTTCTCAAGAATGTAACATTTTTAATATGTAGAAATATTCGCGAACTTTATCAAATGGGGATGAATGACTCGAAAGTTGAGATAGTTAAAACAAGGATTTCCTTGCATCTGGCGAATGCAACTTTCAAATGGCACTCTTTGATATTTTTTTTTAATTCATGAAAATCTTGAAATTGTAGAAATTCAATAAACGTGATCTGCTGCGATCTTCATTGAAAGACTCAATATTTTTGCATCTGATAAATAATTGCATATATTTAATTATTTCCTTTTTTATCATGATTTGCTTTGAACACTTAACGAAATTGCATGAAATTTTTTGAAAATTTATATATTTAATAGACAAGGCTCTTTTTTGTGACAGTCACTCCTCCTAAACTATATAACAAATTTTATAATCAAGGTGTGATTTAACAGGGAGTAAACTGTAGGTGTGCCAAAACTGTAAAATATAAAGCAATTATTTGGTTTATTATGCTTTGAAACAAAAATGTATCATCGTGGCGTCTACGTTTACATCTCAAAATCAAAACAACAGTAAAATGACTGTCACGGTCTGAATTCAACTAAAACGCAGGAAATTCATGGAATTAGTGTGAGCAAAGTAATAATTGGTTTGCGTAGCGTTCCACCTGTGGTTGACGAGGGTTAACCAGTAGGGGGCGGGGCCCCCTAGTATACATTAATTCACTTAACTGAAGTTTGGACCAATTTTATAAAATCCGTTTAAAAAAATTCAACCGGAATATTTCTGAATAAAAATAAAATTTCCCCTTGCTTTCTTCAGGAGTGGTACTTTCCCGGATCTAATCCAGAATTCCGTTTTAAAAAAAATTTAACCCAGAATTCTGGGTGCTTTTAAAATTGTTGAACACAGAATTCCAGATTTTAGTTTGATTAAAATATTTTAAAAATTTCAATTCCGCCAAAAATTCAATTTTAAACACATTTTTTAAAGAAACATTAAAACACATTATTTGCAGAAATGTAAGATACGAATTGTGCATTTTTGATCACTATACGCGAGTGTAAACATGCAATATGGCAAGAAAAAGAGGTGTGATGGAGAGGTTCCTCGTTTAAATAAAAGAACTTGGTTCCTGTTATCTGATTTTTTTAGTCAAGAGGATTTCATCATTGAAAAATATCATTTCGTTTGTTGTTTTTTGACGAATCGATGCACAATCTTGAGAAACGGAAACAAACAAAATTCGCAAAAATTTTGCATCTTTAAAGATGTAAAAATATTCGTCAAATGCGGGAATGATTCACTAGAAAATTGATGGTTAAAAGTCTTTCGTTGCATCTGGCGAATGAAACCTTAAAGTTGTGCTGTTTTTTGAAAAAAATTTTGCTCATGGAAACTTAGAAATTGTAGATATTAACTAAACGCGATTTGCTGCGATCTCCGTTGAAATTAATTTAATCCTTTTGTATCTGATAAATAAAAGCTTATTTTTCACTATTTCCTATTTGATCATGATTTGTTTTGCACTATATTACACAAATTGCATTACATTTTTCGATTTTTCAAAAATATAATTTATTCACGAAATTGAAGTTTAGGATTTACTTGTCTTTTTATGTAATAATAGTGGAGATTTGAAAGAAGATTTGTTTATTTTTTTGTGGCTTGCAATTCGTTAATATTTGATTTATATATTATATATATTTTATTATTTGAAACTCCCTCTCCTAAAAAAGACAAGTGGCTCTTCTAAATTTTTTTTGAATTCCTTATACAACTGTTTTTGTAAACTTTAATAATTTAGGTTAACATGCTTAAAATAAATAGATCTCCAAGGTAGGGAGTGGGGGTATTTTAAATAATGCTTATAAAACTGGTTTTTAAAGTTCATTAGGAAGTAAACTGGATTGTGATACAATAAGAATTTTCAATATTTTTATGGCTTATAGTATGTTATATTTAGCCATTGTTTTTAATTGATATAATTGCAGTTATCCGGAAATGAAAGATATTTACATGTTACCATTTTTTTGCATTTTCATTAAATGTATTGACTTATTAATTAATTACTTTTTTTTTGCTACAATGAGTATATTAAATGAAAACGGATCTTGATCTAAGTGTTTCGGAAAATACTTGAGAAATGCTTAGATTTCTTTGCATAGTATTCCAGAAAATTTGACACATTTTCAGAAAATTTCATAAGAATCCAGAATCATTCCTGGACACATCATTTAGAGTAATAAAAATTTATTTTTTTAAAGAAGCTTTTTTTACTTTTTATTTGGCTGGCATATTCTAATTTGTTTAAATGTTTAATTAAATGAAATTTTTTTATTTGAAGATTTTCTGCCTAGAAACTTGGGGACTTGCATGAGCATATATATGAAAAAAGGCGTCCACACTCTTATTTTATTTTTTGCAGGGGAAGGGGTCTGTGGCTTAATGCTAATTGGAAACCACTGCTTAGACAGTGGCAATTTTTTTAATTTACTTCTTTATGCAAAAGTGCCACACTGTGTTGGTGTTTTGGTTTATAGTATAAACCATATTTTACTATTACCATTATTTTACTAAAAACTTCATGTTTGAAGTTTAGAACGCAGTCAAACAGTTTTAGGAAGACTGCAAAAGAGAGAGAAAAAAACTAGAACTAAAACAGATTGATTATAAGATTAATAATATGCTGGATGAGCTTAAAAAAATAAAGTCTGCTAAATATTGCATTATTACTCATTTGTAAGAAGAGTGACTCTTTTCTCAATAAAATGTTCAGTTTAAATTCTCTAGGTAGTCATTTTTCTTGGAGTAACAATATAAATATTTTTTAATTTAATTAAATTTGACAATTTAAAATATTTTATAGATATTCTTAATTAGCATGCAACTCTTTGATATTTTCCATTTTTATAAAATAATACTCATTAAACATCTATTAAGGGGCTAAGTCAGAAGTGGGGGGGGGGGGGCGGCGGGGGGATAGAATTCTTTTAACCCTTTGCCTTGCTCTAAATTTTAAAAAAGTTATTCCCAAGATCACAAAATTCTTATAAAATGTTTTATTGGCTGAAATCACAGATTTTAAAATGTACTTGCATGTAATGATAAGTTTTTTATTAAACTTAATACAGACAACTCTCCTTATCTCGAAGTCGAAGGGAAGTGTATAAAAATTCAAGATATCGAAAGTCCTATACTAAAGCAGTTTTGGTAAAAAATAAATACTAGTATACTTACACAACTTTATTTAACATATCTATCCAAAATAGTTTGGTGAGTATTTCTATTTTTTTCGAAATCAATTATATTTTCCAAATGCACGATTGTTTGAAATGTCTCTGATGTTTTCATTTCCGGCCTCGATTCAATGAATGCACGCATAGTTTTTATAGAAGATGGAGCCTCTTACAAAGTTATCTTTGGAGGAGGTTAGCATTCTTCATTATCGTTCTTCTGAGAGCGATCTCTCATCAAATGCTGCTATAGAGAGTGCATTGCCTAAAAAAAATGAGAAGGGGTCGAGTGTCGTATTAATATTTTAAGTGAGTTGCTTTCTGGACGGTCGGTAATGTTCCAAGAAAGTGACTCGCACTTTACAGAAAACGCCAGCTAGCTTGAGGGACGATAAATCATTAATCTTCCTTGTTGGACTGACTCTGCGTCTGGCGACATTCAAACAAAAGGGTGAGGCACAGGTAGGAATCCATTGTAAGTATACCCTTTCAATAACGCACAATAAGAAAGAGAACTGATAAAGAAGAACGTGGCAATTGCATATATGCTAAAGGTTCTTCAAAATTCGTAGTTTTGAGAGGAAAACAAAATTTTGAGTTGTGAGGAAACTTCGAGTTATAGAAAATAACGACGAAAAACTTCGAATTAAAGAGATAAAATTACATTAAATAAGTAATGAAGGTGCAGGGAAATAGATTTTTTTTCGAGATATCGAAAAATTCGGGTTTTCGAAGTTCGAGTTATCGAGAGTCGACTGTATTTCATAAATTTCGGCAATTAGTGCAATATTAGGTCCTTGAAAAAAATATATGAATCCTTGAAAAAGAACTTGAATTTTTTCAAAGTAAAAGAGTGGGAACTATGTTTAGTTGTTTGAAGTTAAACAACATTTTAAATATTATGGCTTTATTTGGCAAGATTTAAATATTTACAAATTTTTGTTTTAAAAATCCTAATTATATCTAACTTTGAAAACTTGTGTCATTATTTTTGCTAAATTTAGTTTATAACATTTCTTTTAAAAAATTAAAAGCTATGCAATCAGGATTTTAAATTAGAGATTATTAGATTTAGCATATAAAAATTTAAGGTTGAAGACCATATTTTACACCCAGTCGTTATTTTTTTATGCATAACGTTGATTTTGAATAATTGCTCTTATACTTTTCAGTAAATTTGTCAGCAAAACAGTGATATTTTTAGAATACAAACGAATATATGCTTATAGTTTTATGCACAAGAAGCTTTAACTATTACATTAATATCGTAACTGTCCAGGGGTGCTCTTCCCTCCCAAACCCAATGGCGCAAATCCTCCCCCCCCCCCCCACTAAAAAAATATATCTGCTCAAATCAGTTAGAGATAAAATCATGTTATGAATTTGGTTACTTTAACTTTTATACATTAACTTATATGTATGAAACTTATATATTGCCTTAAACTTCCTTTACAACGTTTCATTGTTACAAACAAATGGTGCTTAAAGTCAGGTTCGTCGGTAAAATATATCAAAAATGTAAAAAATATATAAAAAAAAACGAAAATGAGTTTTCGGTCTTATGTGCCTTTATTTAGTGGAACACTCGGACATTTTTATGTCTTCGCATCTGATGTGAAGACATAAAAATGTCCAAGTGTTACACTAAATAAAGGCACATTTGGTAATATTAGCAAGACCGAAAACTCATTTTCGTTTTTTTTTAGATGTCTTACTGTTGCTCTGAGGCGACGATATGGTCAGAAGTTCGGATAACATAATTTTGCCGAATAAAATCTTAATTTCAGAAATTTATTAATTGTTAAAGCAGGCATTAAAAATCATAATAAATTCCATAGAACTTGTTATTGTCTGTGCCCTAAGAATTGACCGATTTCGGTTAAGAACCGCAGCTTTGTTCTGGTCTAAAAATCTGGTGTTTTCAACAAAATATCATCGATTTGGCTAATGTGTTGATTTCAATTTCACCAGAAAATATAATTTACAAATGGATATTTTTTAAATCCCTATTTTGGAATTCAATTTTGGAAACACATAAAAATAGTTACTGTAGAAATGTAGACGGTAATCTCTGCTTGTTCAATTTCGGAAAAACCCTTACAATCGCCCATTTAGACTAAAATAACTACATACAATATTTTATTTTATTACATTTGTCAGTGATATGTGCAAAATTGCTCTAATTAGCAAAAACACATAATGTAAATAGGTTTTACCCTAAATTCTCAGAAACAATTGCCTCTTAATATATTAGCCAAATGTCACTGAAAATGCTGAAATACATTAAATATAAGAAAGAACAGCTTTCTGACTGAGATATAAAAAAACAGCTGTTTTTTTAAACACATCATGATATCAAAGGAATAAAACTGATGTTATTTAAGCGCGCAGATGCACACACAAACAGATGGCTACGAGTGTATTATATGCAAACCCCATAGTTTATATTTCCCAATTACAGGGCCACCTATAAAAGCTAACGCGCTTTAATAATGTCCCTAGTCTACACGAATGTTATTTACGCACGTTTTCTTTTGCAGATAACTCTGCGATTGGTAAATACAAATCACTTGGTTTCAATGCACCAATTATAGAGACATCTGCAAAATGCAATGCAGCGTAAATAGCCTAAACGTGTACAAAGATCAGTAAACGTGTGTCAGATATTATTAAACATTTCCTAATGGAGTTTTAAAAAATATGAATTAATTTTCTCTAAATAACTTTTGTCGTTTTCTTAATATATCCCCCCCCCCCCCCCAATAAAAAAATCACATCTTGTGGCCCCTTTGCAGTAGCACGCGTCGCACACCCCTAAGAGTGGCCCTGTACATTCTACAATAGCTGTTAATCAGATAATTTTTTGACGTTCTTTCTAAAATGGCATAAGAATAATTATTTACAATGTTGCTAGCTTTTGTGCCGAAGAGGTGTTTCTTATAATCGCTGGAAATTCATGTGACTAAAGACACATTATATATACTTATTAAATTATTTTTTGTCCACGCTCCCCCACAAAATAACGCTCTGAAAAAAATCCCCCTAAAAATTCCTATGGCGCAAACTGCACCATGATCGGCTGAGTGACTAAAAAACCACTCAGCAACTGTTGGCGATTATTTTAATTGCATTCGACACAGTGCAGGTCAATAGACCCAATACAAGTTTATGCCTATTAGAAGGAGAACTGAAAGTAACCCCCATCATTAAATAGAAGGTTTTTCTTCAAATACCCATTTGAATCCATTAAATATATCTGCTGACACGTGCTTTCAATATTAAAAATTTGTCAGCAAAATATGTATAACAAAAAATATATTTCTGGTTAACTGCATTGATAAAGCAAGAAATTGTAAAAATGAGATTCCAAACTTGTTGTTTCTTTTATAAATGACGCATTTATTTCCTATTCAGATTTTTTTTTTGTTATATAAAGAATACATCTCATACAGTATCTGCTTCGTTTAAACTCAAAACAAAAATATCTTTATTATTGATCAATACCCCCATAGGCCACTTTAGATAATCTCGCAAACCACACATTGGAACCTTTTTTTAAAAAAAAACTGTTGTGTTCTCTCTCCAATCTTTGGTTTGCTTCACTAAAAAATTTTCACAATTGCAACATATCTTAAAAAAAAAGAAAGCAACAAAATTTGTATAGTACCTCTTATTTGGAATCCAGAAAACCCAAACAGAATCGCCAGATTAATTTTCCTTAACAATCACAAAAATCGGCGTGAGCAGAATGTTTGAGAAGCAGCAAGCATGACGTCAGCTCTCAAAAAGGAATTCAACATCAAGGACGCAATCTGGATGGTAGCTATAGCATAGGAAGAAGTTTCTAAGAATACCTTAGAAAATGCTTGGCCTTTTGCTTAGTTTGGAAATGCTTAGTTTTTAAAAAAAATATTTTAATCATATTTTGATAAGCATGAAATAATGTAGTAAATTATGTCATATTGTGCCAAAACGTTCCATGTAGAGTTAGGATTCGAAAACAACTATGAATGCTGTTGGATGTAGTTGGCAACAACTGTTTTTTTTTTTTTAGTTCTTGCATCTGGCAATTCTATATCTTTAGAATTGTAACTCAGGAAAGTATAAATGCGTTCCTAAGTTTTCCATGCATATTTCTTATTGAATATTGTTGGGAAAAACCTACCTTCTCATGGAATCTTACCATTAATTTTTCCGGCGTGACGCTGATATTTTTGTCTACGTTTTGGCTCCACGAGCTCGCGAGCCTGTTATGACGTCATCGGGTTGATGCGTTGTACGCATTGGATGGGTGTTTCCCGTGTGCGGGACTTCAACGAGACTTTTGTTATTCTTTGTCGGCTTGGTGCCTTATGTTAATTTAAGACAGCTTGGCACTATATAAGATGTTTCAGCGAGTTCTCATTCTGTAATAATATAGTAACTCCCTGGTAACTAGCTGCCTGACTAGTTCATTTTGATCTTTCTATTCAACATGATATGTGATCAAGAATGTGTCAACTAAGTTCCTTGAAGTGAAACCTCAAATATGTTTTTCATACTACGTTTTAAGTAAGAATGTTCTTTTATTACTTTATTTCAACATTGTAAATATTTTTCTCAAGAGACTGTTCATATCACCTTCACTGTCAATAAAGAAGTTAGAAGATATTTCAATGATGTTTAGTAACTTTTTATCTCTCTCCACATACTAAATACTTTTACTGGAACCAGGCTACTTCTGCAAATTATAAAATCTCATTATGGTTAACTTTAAAAACCTAATTAGTAAGACTTAACCACATTAATTATACTTATGTTTTTCTCACACTCTTCCACTTATGTTCTGCAAACAGGTTATGTAGCCCAGCGTATGTTGCCTTGTATTATTTAATTTAGTGGTTTTGTTTTTATTCGTCAAACGAAAGACGTTGGTAAAAGAACTAAATTAAAATTTTCAGTAGGGCGGATCTTGTGAGAGTAGGCATTGATAAGTTGAACAACGACAACTATCAATCATGGAAATATGAAGCAAAACTTATTCTTAGAAGAGAAAATACGTGGTTTGCTGTTAGTGCAAATGCGCCCTTAATTTCGGATGAAAAAGCGCATAAAGATTGGAAAACAGCAGATAGCAAAGCTATTAGAACTATTTTATTGCTAGTGGAAAAAAATCAACATAGTTTGATTCGAACGGCAACTTCAGCTAGACTTGTGTGGCAAAGACTAAAGGAGTACTACGCAAAAGCGAATTTATTAAGTGCTGTACACATGTAAAGAAAACTCCCAAGTATGAAGTTGGCTGAAAATGGAAATGTCGAAGAATTGATTCATGCAGTTCAAAATATTTCTGGTAAGCTGATTGCCGTTGATGAACCATTAACAGAACGTTTTAAAATAGGTATAATTCTTGCTAATTTACCTACTAATACTTATGGAACATTGATTACTGCTTTTGAATTTCACACAGAAATGGATTTAAATATCGTAATGGTACGCAAGAAAATTCTTGGTGAGTACCTGCGACAAAAAGAGAGTGAAAGTCTCTATTCAGTATCGGAACCCGGGGAAACTGTTGTGAAAGTTCAAAATAATAATTCTTCTTACAAAAAGAATAAAACAAAGGTTATTTGTCATTTTTGTAAACTGCCAGGACATTTCAAAGCAAATTGTAATAAGTTTAAAGCATTTCAGAAGGAAAAGCAGCAAGTTGCTAAAATTACTTCACAGACGACAGTAAGTGATTTGGAATCTGAAGTTAATATTCAAATCAGTGGTGGAGCTAGGGTCATCCAAAGGGGGGGGGGGGCTAATTATTCTTTTTTTGGTGGGGGGGGGGTATATATACACAAATTCCTATTTTTGACGATTGCCGTTAAACGGTATGCGTAAATTCCGCCTAAAAATCTTATTTTGATACCTTGGTGAGATAAATGCCTCCAATGTAAAGAAGCAACTTTGTTGTGTTTTATTCTGGTGCAATGTACTTTTTTTTGTATAAGAATAAATTTTGCCTCGACGCCTTCTGATAATAAAAAAGAAAAAATTTTGGCCCACCACGCTGCTTATAAACAACTGGTTCATCCTTGGGATAGATGTTTGGGATATTCCCACGAAGCCAGAGCCTGATTTAGAGTTAGTGGACCCTAGGCTAAATATGAGGTGCGAGCCATCAACTACTTGGTGGTATGGAATACTCTTTCGGAGATCAGAATTTTTTTGAAATGCAAGAATTGAAAATTTGCAAACTAAATAATTTTTCAGTTTTAATAAAATTGTGATGCACTTTTTTTTTTCCCGGTAATTTCCAATACTATGTTGAACAATTCAACAATTTCAAGAAATTTCAATGTGCAATGTAATTTTGGAATTTATGAAAATTATAATAAAATATTGCACTTGTCTCCCTTCGTATTACCATGAACAGAATAACGGTATAGAATAAAAACAATTGATTTCCAAAAATAGTAACACAATGTCATTTTAAACACATATTTTAAAAGAATATAAAAGTGTTATGTTATATTTGCATTGTACAAATACATTAAGAAAAATAGAATATTTCTGCATCATAAAAATGTGGTAGATATTATTTTCATTAGGATTTAGTTTGATTTATTAGTTATTTAGAAACTTGTTTGGTATGCTTACAACTTTTTTTTTGTCTAAGTGACTTATTTTCAAACAAGTCGTTGTCATAATTTTGAAGTGTTGAGACACCCATTTTTCAGTAATCTATAATATTATTGGTGAGTTGTGCCTATGCCTAAATCCGGCCGTGCACCGAGCAGTCGATTTTGTCATCTCAACTCCCTTTTGGGTGGTCGTTTGGGGATTCTCGTATCATAACAAAATTTTCCAATGAATGTAACTTAAATTTAACAACAACAAAAAAACTTGCTCTAATTTTGCAAATAATAAAAAAATCACATATATTATAATTTTATATACACGGTTAAACAATGTATTTTACTTGTATTGTAGTATTTGCATCACAACTTACAAGTTTGACAAAGTTAACTTAGTATTCTATTTGCCTACAATATATATTGCGTGAAAGAACAGATAATGCTTGCAGCTGAATTTACCTATCGATTTAGAAAAACAAAAAAATTTCGTCGGAAATTCCTTATACCGACTAATTGAGAATATTTTTATTTCGTAAGCAAACGCAAGATACAATAAAAAATTGGTAGTACGACATAAAAAAAACCCACCAAAAATAGTTTCATGTGAAAATGTACACGAAGAAAATAACAAATATTGAAAAAATTTGATTACCGTTTAAATATTAATTGAATTTTGTGTTTTAAAATATAAAATTAAATTTCACAAAAATTATTGTTTAAGACCAATTTGCTCTTATTTGAATCTTAAGAGGCCGTTATTTATTGCAACTCACATTCTTGGAGAAGGGGGTCCATCATGCGTGACTGTGGTGTGACATGAGGGAAAAGGGTCTCGGTGATTGTGTGACGTAGCAAAAGTTTCCGAAACATTCCTTTCACAAACTTTGAGATAAGAAACTTTTTATAGAAATCACTATATCTTTCTAATGGGTTGAAATGTTTTGTAAAATACACAGAATGAAAGTTTTAATTACTATTTTTTAACTACATAAATTTAAAATGAAGTAAAATAGGGAGGAGGGGGTTGTACAAAAAGGTGAAAATATTATGACAAAATAAAAGAATGCTCCCCAACAGTGCAATCAATTATTTTTATTTGAATTTTAATATAAAAGATTTTAATTTCGGAAATATATATTCATTGATTTGTTTCAGATTTTTTAATTAAAATTGACTTCGGCTCCATTTAAAATTATATGCAGTAATCTTCGCCACTGATGAGTAATAGACTGCTATAAATGAATTAGTATGGTTGTGGAAATCATGTAAATATATATATTCATGGGTTAATTGACAGAGCAAGAGACAAACAATATCTCACCAAATCTCTCAAAGAATATTAAATTTCGTAGATTACGAAAATTTAATTACAATAGTGATATGTAAAATATCACCATTTTTTTTAAGAACTAAATTTTGATAAGAACTTAAATAGTTAGGTAGATTGGTCAAAATAATAAATTACTTTAAACTATGCAAAGGAAGACTTTACGCTTTTAATAAGAATACCAACTAGCAGTTACTAGTACTTGCTTCAATCCACACAAACTCAGATGAATAGAAAACATTCAAAACGGGTTTTGTCACTTGAAACGAATATTGGGAAAACTCAAATTAATTTTTCTAATTCGCATAGACGGATTTCAATTTTGCAAGTTAATTTCAAATGTGACAAAAAGTATTTTGGACAAATAAAACACCTTAGTTAGATAGAAAATTCGGTGGCGAAATCAGTGATGTATAATATAATTTTTTTAGCAAAATACGTTTTGATTGTTTGCTTTTCATATATGGTACAATATTTCTTATGTACATGTCAAATTAAAGTTTAAAAATATCATCATTAAGCATGTTCAGTTCTTTGAATTTTTTTTTCAATTTACATAAAATTGATGTTTTGAAAAAAATACGATTCAAAGATATTGCACAACTAAACTTAACAAAAAATAACAAATTTTCAATTGAATTTTATTTTGAACAATTGTCAGTGTCCACGACGTTAGGAAGATGAGCACTAAACATTTTGTCTACTTTCAGTTGCTCAACTTAGACTTTTCAGGGTCCCCACTCTTTTTTTTTTTTAAATAAAAAAATAAGGACTTTCGAAGGACCAAAAAAAGTTTTTTAAGGACTCTTTGTTATTGCGATAATAATGTAGGTAGAAATTTTTTAAAGACAAATTAACGCTGTCAATGTTTACATTAAAAGATTTTCAATGCATGTTTGTAGATTATGTCAACATACCTCATCATATAAAATGAGCTTAAAAAATAATAATTAAAAAAAATTAGGACTTTGCTATCAGAGGGTTTAAAGCTGAATCTATGTAAAAGATATAAATTTAAATTAAACAAGTTTTAACAGCAAATAAGACAAACACATTGATTTGCAAACAATTAATATTTAACAAGATTTACATTTTTAAGAAAAATCAGTTGATATCTTTCTCTTTGTCAGAAATAGTTTTTTCTATGTCAAACAATGTAATGCAATTTTGTTAAGTAGTGCAAAACAAATCATGATAAAACAGGAAATATGACAGGACATGAATTTATATATCAAATGAAAAAGGATTGAGAGCCTTTCAACAGTGATAGCAGCAGATCATGTTTAGTGAATGTTTACAATTTAAAGGTCTGAATGAATGAAAAAATATCAAAAGAGCGCCAACTGAAAGTTGCATTCAGCATATGTGACAAAATTATAGTTATAATAATTTCATCTCCAGGGTGATATCATCCCCGTTTGACGAAGATCACAAATATTTCTTTATGTTAAAGATGCTAAATATTTGTTAAATTATCTGTTTTTTTTAGACTGAACATCGATTTTTCATAAAACAACAAACGAATTGCGATTTTTCAATGATGAAGTGTCTTTTAACAATGAAATACCCTTGACTAAAAAATTGGACAAATCTCAAAAAGTTATTACCCTTGATTTCTTCAAATATTTAAACTTCAGAAATTGTGCTGAAAATTGAAATGTTGACGAAATTTTTAATCGAAATAAAATTTTTAATTCTGCATTTCTAAATTTTTAATTCTGCATTTCTAAATTTTTAATTCTGCATTTCTAAATTTTTAATACCTCCGGAATTCCGGGTTCCGAAAACTTAAAACCCCCGGGAAATTATCACCCCTGGGTAGTGCAAAGCAAATTACGATGAAATAGAAAATACGGAAAAATAAGTATTTAGATGCAAATGGATTGTATGCATTTAAGCGAAGATTGCAGCAGACCGCATTTAGTGAATATTTCGAAGTTTTCATGGGCATCTTGTTTGCTATCCAATTCATACAGATTGCTTTTCGTTTTGGCGATTCCGATGACTTTGTCATCTTTATTACGGGACACCCATTTTCAATAAAACTCACTGAAAGTCCATTCAAATTTAATGCATGCACTGAAAGTAAATTTCCATTTAGATTTGGAACATATCTAACACCAGTAACTAAAACTTTGTGTGATTGTTCAGAAATGGTTTCCAATTCAGCCATAAATTTCTTATGCCTTTGGAATTAAAAGTTTCTCCGTTTTCAACTCGTACAATCTCAGATTTACTCATATCAATATTCTCCAAATATAAATCGGAATTTGTCATATGACAAAAGTAACTCCTGAATCTATATACAGTAGACTCGCGATAACTCAAACTTCGATAACTCGAATTTTTCGATATCTCGAAAAAAATCGATTTCCCTGCACCTTCATTACTTATTTAATGTAATTTTATCTCTTTAATTCGAAGTTTTGCGTCCATATTTTCGATAACTCGAAGTTTCTTCACAACTCAACGTTTTGTTTTCCTTTCAAAACTACGGATTTTGAAGAACCTTTAGCAAATTTGAAAGAGGCTGTATCGTCTATAAAAACTATGCGTGCATTCATTGAATCCAGGCCGTAAATGAAAACATCAGAGCCATTTCAAGCAATCGTGCATTTGGAAAATATAATTGATTCCTTAAAAAAATAGAAATACTTATCAAACTATTTTGGTTAGATATTTTAAATAAAGTAGTGTAAGTATACTTGTATTTATTTTTACCAAAACAGCTTTTTTTTAGGATTTTCGATAACTCAAATTTTTGATATCTCGAATTTTTATACACTTCCCTTTGAGTTCGAGATAGCGAGAGTTGCCTGTACCATTTACTTTACTCAGAAAACTGTGCCTGAAAGCAATAATGCTCCATTTGAATCAGTGGCGGATTTACATAGGGGCTAAAGGGGGCTACAGCCCCCCTTTGGGCTGTGGCCAATTTTTTTTTTAAAAAATGAAGAAAAAAAGTTTTTGAAAAATAATGTCTATGAGCTAAGAGGGGCTATAGCCCCTCATATAGTTAGAGTTTTCAGGGAGTTGAGGAGAGGACTAAGTTTTTGGAGCAGTGGCGGATTTACATAGAGGCTAAAAAGGGGTATAGCCCCCTCCTTAGCTTATAACTAAAAAAAATTCAAAAAATAATGTTTATTCTTTAAAAATTGTTCTGCAAAATAATAGCTATGAGCTTTCACTTTGAGACCCACAGTTTGAGTTTCCAGGGAGTCTTGGGAGAAGATGAAGTTTTATGACTCTCTGTTTGAGGGTGAGGGGGGCTTCAACTTATCAAGATGACCTTGACACTGCAAATGCCCAGAATCAGCAAAACTGAAACCCTTTGTTGTATCACCCGAGTACGGTCATTTGTTAAAAGTTTTAAGGAAGGTAGGAGATTCGCTGTAGAAATGAAGGGTCAGTGGATCTGAGATTCTGGGAGTGAAGGAGGGAAATAAAAATTTGTGTGTCTATGGTTAGTGTTGATGAGCAAAAACATCGGAAAAGGCCAATTCTATGCTAGTGCTTCATTAATAGCTGGGTTAGATAGTCAGGTAATTTTTCTTTCTCTTGTGTTTTTATTCGTGTAATTTTATATATTTTAAGCGATGCAAAAAGCGAGACTGCAGTTGCAAATACTCTTGGGTTTTATTCAAGTATTTTAATGAAGTAGTGATACCGGAATCACATTATCCTTCACAATCAATTCTTAACCTTTTATATGATAGTTGCTCTATTTAAATTAGGAAAACCGAACCAAAAGTGTCAATAGATGGTGCTGGCATGCAATCCAGAATGCCGGAAATTTCAATTATCCTTAATGGGTTGGGTCAAGACGATTCCAAATAATTGGTCCTGTAATGTACTATATGTTTAAATACTTTTGAAGACTAAAATATTCTTTGCATTTTAGGTGCCTTTTACATTGACTTTAAGACTTTGGGATATTTATATGTATGAAGGAGAATCTGTATTAACTGCAATGTCCTATACTCTCTTAAAACTTCACAGAAGTAAGTTATCACTTTTTCATGTTGAAGTAGTCTTGAAACTTTTTGTATTTTTACAATGCAATTTACTTATTTTTCCATTTTAGTCTTCTTGCTTATACTAAGGCCTGTAATTTATGTATGTAGTTTTATATACAACTAGCGTAACCCTTATTTTCGCCTGCATAAACAAAATGACTCAATAATTCATTGAATGAATACCAGGAAGAAATCAACATTTTTTTAAAACCTAATTCTGCCTTTTAATTTTATATCACAGCCAACATCCTATTATTTCCTATGATGATTTAGGCTATGCCATTCTCAAAAATGAACAGAATTCAGTAAATATTAGTAAAGGTACGAACCAAAAATCAGTTTTTGCACCAGGCATGAGAATTTTCTATGTTTCTCCACACTACCTACCCCATTTTTTAAATTGTTTCAACTTTTTAACAATGTTCTAGTTTTTTAGGGTTCTGAAATTGTAGAAAATCACTAAACGCAATATCCGTTGCAAAACTTACTATCCTTTTGGATCTGACAAATAAATGTTATATTTTACTTACTATTTCATCATGATTTAATTTGTACTACTTGACAAAATTACATTACAATTTTCATTAGTATAATTTAATTTACAGAATTGAAGTTTAAGATTTATCATTTGGAGTAACAAGTTTAAATTTTTTGAAAGAAGCTTGTTTCTTTTTATGTCAGAAATTAGAATTATAACCATTTCAATATTCTAGCTTGTTTAATAGCAAGTTGTTTCTATTTTGTTTAAATATTTGTATATTTTATTAAATTTCATTTTTTTCTTATTTGAAACTTCTCTTCCTTCCTTCCCCAATAAAATACATATGGCTTTATTTAGTTTTTTGAAAAAAAATTTAAGTAGTTATTAAGGGCATAACTTGGTACGTTTAATAAATCTAGTTTGTTTAAAAAAATTAAGGAATTTCATATCCCTTAGACATTGGCAACCTTCATAATTGACTTCTTCATTTCCAAGTAGGGCGCAAAATGAACTGTAGACTTCTAAACATTGCCGATGTTTTTTTCGGAAGTCCGATAAATTTTTTAGCTTCGTAGACCTCTGGTCTTGTAAAAAAAAAAAAAATCAAGTTTCCATGTAACCACGCCTCTCTTACCATGCAATAGCTATTGTATAACTAGCATATAAGCCAAGAAATTAAAGTCAAAATTTTCTTTAAAAAGTAGAGGATCAGTAAAAATTAAAATATAATTGGCCTAAAATGGAAGGATTTTAGATTCAAAATTCCGCTTCGATCACCTATCCCCGATCGGAAATGGAGAGTATGCCCAACATTTGGTGCCTGAAGACTTTACTGCGCATCACGTTGTAATCTTAACTAAAAGTGCACTACACACATAAATTATCAATTTAGTATATATTTTGATAAATATTTCATTGGCATGTAGAATTTCTGCAGCTAGTACACGTTACTTTAATAGGATTTTGGATGGAAGACGTAAGAAGTTGACATCGTGCATAGCGAATGACATCGCTTTATAGCCCAGTAGAGATAGCTCAAAAAAAGGGGTTGGGTTGCAAAAAATGGAGTAATTTTGATTTTTGGGTATGTTGTGTGTATCGACCCCCCCGTGAAAAATCCAAGTTTTCGACCTCCCACCCCTTGTGCGTTTTCTGCAATCTTGAAAAATACGCTAAAAAAAGGCAATCAGCCATGTACCATTGCTACTGCGATCTTCCCGACGCCGAGAGTTTATTTGATCGCTCTGATGAAGACGATAATATTCAGACCAATAATTCATGATCGGAAATGTTGGAACTGACCATGTACTCAATCCCCAAATCAGAGCAACAATTAATGAGATTTAAAAATGCTGAAAGTTTACAAATAAACGCCATTGCATCAAAACCCATGCTGTATCATCCATGCATCTAAACAAAACAAATCGAGAGTTGAGAAGTTTGCTCCTTCTTCCAGTAGGAAGAAAGGTTCCCATTGGCTATGTGTTGTGCCAAACGATTTTTATGTATAGTTAGATATGTCTATTTCTGCCAAAAGTAACAAACAGCTTATAATATGACAGCGATACAGCGATAGAAAATAATTTATTTTTTCTTAAATCTTTACAAAATGATGTTAGGATTAGAAATTTCACATTTGGTAGTATATAAGTATTTGGTTTATTTGATATGAGGGAGATTTACTTTAATAAGTCTAATGGAGGATTGAATGACACTAGTGACCAGAGCAAGCAGTGCATACTTTTATACATGAAGAATCGGTCGCGAACTTTGGAGACCATTTTTGCTGGCACGTTTTCGTAATTTTTTATTTATCGGCTTAAAATTAAAATGTCATTTAAACATTTTTTTTTATCATTTATCAATTCAAATCTGAATTTTCCATTTAATAAAATACTACTTATACACAAGTTTTCAATTTTGGACAAAAAAATTGAAAAATTTTTGTGTCTAGTAAAACGTTTCGAGGTCTAGTACTTTTAAATCACTGCAAGATCAGAAATTTATTGTACATTTTTCTTAATTTCACGCCCTAACAATGTATGCAATATTGTATTAGTGTTTTGTTTTATTGTATAAACCACATTTTACTAAGAAGCTCTTCATTAGGGTGGAGTGAAAGTATAGGCAAACATGTTTTTTTTTTCGAATTTTAATTAATAATAGTGCGGAAAGTTGTCATTTGGGGTGCCATATAGACAGCTAAAATATTTTTATTCTACCTTTTCATCTTGAGCTTCCCCTCTAACCTTAAATTATAAAAAAAAATTGCTTTATATTTGCAAATCTGTGATGTTTATTTCCAAAAAATAAATTTCTAATATCGCAGGAAAGTTTTCATTTGGTATCGCTAAGACAGAGTTAAAATAGCTTTAATTTACATATTCATTCATCAGTTGACTTCGTTTGCCAACGCTGGCAAGGGAATGTGACAGATACAACGAGTCCGAAAAAGCAGCAGCAGCAATCTCAATGGCCGTTCTTTAAAATTTGTGTTAAATTACGGAACAAGCTACTTGAAGCGTAATTTGTCAACAACAAAATCATGAGCATAGCCTGATTAATCATTAGGGCCAAACTTTTATTTAATTACACATAAATTGTGTTTTAAAGTTACCTATGTACAGTAGACGCTCGTTTTTACGAACTTGTAGGGAACAACCAAATTGTTCGTAAAATCAAAAGTTCTTAAAATCGAATATCATAAGAAGTAGATACATTTTTTTCTTATTTTTGTTAAACTGTCTTCTCTTTATAAATAAAGCATTAATTAGAGATTATATTAGGAAGTAAAGTTATATATAGTTATTCTATATAAGAAACAATTGTAAAATAAAAAATAATAGTTATACCATTATTGATTTAAAATCAAGCATCAGAATAATCGCTAGTTTTTCTGTTTTAAAACAACATTTTGGAAAATACATGTTTTCATTTTATCGATGTTTGAAAGCATTTCACTATTGTCCTCCTCAAAAGAGGTCTACTCTTGATAACTATTCAGTTTCGTGAAGCTCAAACTGTGTCTGGATTTAAATTTCTGCAGCCATCCGTCCGATGCCTTGGAAGTCTTTGATGTTGAGCTTTAAAACAAAGCAGTTCAATTGTTCCTTAAGCACATTACATTAATTGGAATGTTCGTTCCTATAATTTTCCTCATTCCAGTTTGGGATATTTTGCTGCTCTAAAATATTTTCGAGGGGGGCACTCTTGCTGGTCTTGTATGTATATCCAACGATTTTTTTTCTTGCTCTCAAAATTTTCTATAGGCTATTCTTTGGAATTCCATATTTCTTAGAGATTTCTGTCTTGCTTAAAATTTTTTCTTCTACTTCTTTTAAAATGTTCTTTTTTGCCTTAGCAGATAAACGAGGGCGTTTCTTCAACTGTGACATGACTAAATTTCCGCAACTAAAACTGGTTCAAACTCCCTCTGGACATGACGAACACATACTCTCACATGAAACTTCAGACATTGAAGGTCCAGATGAAACTAACCAGCTACAAAACATAATCTTATAACAAAGCACCCTGTTCCCCGCTCGACATTAACACATGCTTATTGAATGTAAGGGAGGGGTAGAGATTGACGTCAAAGTGCCACTCTCCAATCGCATGCCTGCTACCCACCTGCTGATGACCCTTGTAATTTTTCTCAAATGGCATTGAAATATTTGTATGTGTTGCTTTGTTACTCCCTAAAGATAAGAGCTTTTAAACTTTGTCTGATGTCAGGTAAACGCTAGCGAAATATGAAAATGAGTTTGCAAAAAACAGATTTTTCAAAATTTTAGTTCGTAAATGGGAATTAAAAATAACATTATGCCTATGGGACCATGTTCGGGACCAGACATTTGTTCGTAAAATCGTGAGTGTTCGTAAATTAGAGGTTCGTAAAAACAAGCATCTACTGTACTTTAAAAAATATATTATTATTGCAATTTTTTTGTTACTTTTCAGCAATTTCCAAAAATGTTTTATAATTTCTTAATTTTTAAATGAATAATGAATTTAATATATAACGTTTTTTATCGAAACAAGGACCATACAGGAGACAGAAAGACCAACTACATGGATTGTACCAAGTGGCAGAAAGGACAAGATGTTGCAAGTTTAGATGGGGAAAAAATGCTAGGGGTAAAACAGTATTTGAAGGGCATGTTACTCTAATTCAAGAACCTGAATCTAAATATCTTGGTCATGTCTCTCCATCCAGTGGCTCAGCGAAAAACATCACTAAAAGCATAACTGCAGAACTGCTGATAGCTATTATAACTGTCGGATATGATGGAATCAACTTAAGGCTGTTCGCAACACGCCACCTACATTTCGAATTCTCAATGTTAAAGTATAGGACATTCCTATTTTTCTTTTATCTCAAAGAGTTTTAAAAATATTCAAGTTATTTTTTTAACATATAAAAGTTTGAAATGTTTTCTGTGAAATGGCGTTTTTAGATTTTTGATAATTTGATTGGAAGTATTTTTAATTTATTTTACAAAAATCCTTTTCCTCGAATGTTTATATTTAGACGCTAATAAATACCTTTTAAATTATCACAATGAAAAATAAAAAAAAGCCGAAGCCTAGATCTTTTTATTCTCTTTCCGTTGGTACCACTTTTGCATTTTTGAAAGTTATAGAAATGTAATTATTAGAAATATTGGAGAAAAAAAAGCATTAAAAAAAACGATTGTCCGTCTTCTAATGTAGGAATACATCGTAGTTCGAGACTCCTCCCTTCGACAGCTTGATTGATGATTCCCAATGAATGGACCTCAGTGAGGCGGGGGGGACGGGGGGCTCTTTCTTTTGTGGCGAATTGCATTGTGTGTGTAGTCGAAAAACGGTGAGAAGCCCTGGGATATTAGATAAGGAAATCGGCGTGTTCACCTTGGTTTAATTTTAAATTCCACATTGGGACAAGAGCTGTGTTGTTCGATTTTTATACTAGAAAGAAATGTTTTCGTTTAGCGTCAGTATTTTTGAATATAAATGACATTCATGAAATATTTCGTTTTCAGGTTTCACGTGCGGCTATTTCTTTTAAAAAGTTCATATTTAATTTGTATTTTTTTTTTACTTTTATGTCAATTTTTATAAATAACATTTTGATTCAAATTAATACATTTGTTTTAGACATATGAAAGTTAGCAAATATATTACAGTGATTACATTTGACTTGTTTTAAATAAAATTGCCAAATAGAAATATAACATTTCTACTTATTTAAGGTTTCGTTTTTCCAGGCTTGTAAACAGTAAGATTATTATTTTGTTAATATAACACATATTTTGATTTTACCAAATTGTAAATTGTATACTGTAAGTTTATTTTAATACATATTTATTTTACACT
Organism: Troglohyphantes excavatus; assembly: GCA_963932185.1. Taxonomy (NCBI): domain Eukaryota; kingdom Metazoa; phylum Arthropoda; class Arachnida; order Araneae; family Linyphiidae; genus Troglohyphantes; species Troglohyphantes excavatus. The sequence goes on from OZ010672.1 coordinate 10,203,871, forward strand.
ACTGATTTCGAAGAAACGAGCTTGTATGCATAGCCGGCTTTTGAGTTTTAAAAATTAAACAAATATTTTTTTTAGTTTTCACAATTTTCAAATACTTTTTATTAACAACAAGTAAATATAATCGTAAAAATAATTAGTTAAATTTAGAATAGCTTATATTTGGGAAATTTAGTTTAACCATCGGAATCTGAATTCTAACTTCGAACTGTGTCATCGAAATCGGATTATTAGTTTTTTAGATGGGATTAAATAAATACAAACACATATTGCCCTTCTGTAATTTTATTAGTTTATATAGGATAACCTGAATAACCTTCTACTACAGCACTTTTTCATTATGGACCCCCAACATTTTTCATCTTCTTTTGTATTTAAATTATGGACCCCCAACATTTTTCATCTTCTTTTGCATTTAAATAACACTTACATGAAATGTCCCTACCTTGAAACATGTTTCAGTAAAACAAACAGTATAATTAATTACGAGCAAACGCAAATAATTTTATGGCTCTTGACATGAACCAAAAAATACCATAGCGGACCGCAAATAGTATGTCCAGTCGTAATCTCCGAAGTTGTACAGAGTGTCTGAATGTAAGTAAATTTGGCCGGATCGTGCGAGGGGTTGTTCATATATTGCAGAAAGCACATAAGGGAAAGATATTTTCGTCCAGCATGGATTTATGTTTAATTAATAACTTTTGGGACTCTCATCGAGAAAATTTTCAATTTGTCGTGATTCTGAAAATTGGCACCAAGGCCATGTTTTTCTCCCTGTAGGTATTGCGTCATACACACGGCATGTAATAAGAAAAAATACTGCCTAAATATAAATTACTTATAAGATTTAAAAAAAATCTCAATGTATGACTTTATAATTTCATATGAATTTACATAGAATAATTTTACATTCACTAAAGCAAAAGTTATTATTCATATGAATTAACTTCTAATTCTTCAATTTTAATAGGTTATGAAAGATTTATTTTAAAAAAAAATTGTTTTTAACATTAGCTTATTTTCCTCAAGGCTTGCTAATGTAATTTGGTACTAATGAATTAAATTTGAATTTCTTTGGAAACTATTTGAAATATTTCAATTTTTGTCTATATTTTAAATCTAAATTTATCGGTAAAATAATATTTGCTTTTGATATATTTTGTTGGCAGTTTCTCGCTTTCCTACCAAAATAATTGCAATCTTTAGGTAATTAGATATAAGAAAATTATTTTTTTCTTGTAATTATATAATTAATTATGAATTAAAATATTAAAAAAGTCATCTACCGGATAAGTAGGTGTTTTTATTAGTAAGCAATAAAATATCGCATATTTTAATCTTTTTATTATAAATTGTTTTACGAATGAGGCTCCCATATCTCTAGCATATTTGAAAAACGGCCTGGTCTGGTGTTTTCTTGCGTTTCTTCTATTGGCTATGCACTTTATTAACAATCATGCAGTTAAATTTATTATGTACAATTTATTGAATATTTGTAATCTCTTTTCATTTTTTTAATCTCATCTATGAGTACTTTATGTATATTTTTATATTTGTTTCATATTTATGTATGTTAAATTCTAAATATTTATCAAACTTTTATTTGTTTCCTACTTTAAATTCATACAATTTTTATTTGATTAGTTTACATTTTCATAATAACAATATATATGATCACGATCACATGTTACTAATATTCTACTTGAAGTGTTAAACTATGTATTAAATAATAATAATAATAAATGTTTAAGTTTGATAGAGATAAATTAGTATGAATGTAATTTTTCCTCTTATAAAAATACAATTATGTAATTTATTCTATTTAGAAAATCCAGCTAAAAGATCAGCAAAAAAAAACTTTAAAATATACTTAGCGTGATTAACTTCAATTTTTTTTAAAAAAATTATTAATAATTAAAATTTCTATTCTGTATATTTAAAACAAACATATCATTAAAAAAATTTACTTTATTACTAGTTAAAGAACCAAACAGCTATACTTATATATAAGAATGGAGTGTCTGTCTGTGGAATCGAACAAAACCCCTCATTTTGAGTTTTCTTCACGAATTAGAATACACTGATTCAGAAAATCTCATTAATTTTTTTTTTGTCTGTCTGTTTGTCCGGATTTAACTCAAAAACTACTACACGGATTTTTATAAAACTTGCACCATTTGAACAATAGTTTCTCAGTTTAAAATCTGCACTTTGTTTCATGTGGGTATCTGCAAACGTTCAATAGTTATAGAACTTTTTCCATTCCAAAACTCCGGTTGCCAATTGGCAACCAAAACACTTTGCCGAATACGATAAATTATTTCCAATTGGAAGAATAGAATTTTTTTAAACTTTGATTGATGTGTTATTGCATTGTTAGTATTAAAAATAATGAATGTGAAGTTTAAGAAGTGCATTTTTTTGTTACTGGAGTTAATTTCTATTAAAAATATATATACAACTTTTTTAAATAATATAAGCTTTCAACTCCGTTTGGCATTCAAACAACATTGCCAAGTGTTTTATTTTCATTTTCTGCAAAATGCAGTATTTTTATCGACATCACATTACAGGATAATATTATGAAAAGCGTTTTTAATTATTAATTTTTACGGATTTTTATATTGCAAAATATATGTATTTAAAAAAACATCAGTTTATACGCGATAGCATGTAAAGTCGTGAATATAAATATTAAAAAATAATACGTTAAATATCTCCCTTATGTCAGGACATAGTTTCACATGATAACCACTATGTGAATGAAATTTCGACATTTTTCTAGAAAAAAACAAAAAAAAAACGTGGTTACTGCTACCCCTCATGCATGACGTATTAAATGAACGTCCCCAGAGGTAATAAACGCAAACTGTGTAAAATCAGCGTATATTTAGCAACAAAAATTTAATAACAAATCTTTGTTGTCTACATATAAAGGGTATAAAGGTTAAACTACTTCACAGCATTTTTCTCAAAAATGAATTCTTTTGTATTTGATTTTTTTTGTAAAGTGTAATCTTATTAAATGAGGCACCCTAGTCGAATTAGGCCCAGCTTGCGGCCGCGGGCCGATACGCTTGTAAAAGCTGCCTCGCGAAAACTTCTATTCAAATGCAAAAAAAAGGAAGGAAATGAGACATTTACATTTTAGAGAGCGTTTCCGAGAACAGAAGGTTGTAGACTTGGTGAGAAGATTCTTTGTCACCATTCTTGCTAAGAAAACCTGTAACCTGTCTGGGGAGGGGAGGCAGGCGGTTTTTCTAGGGTGTGATTGACGTGATAACCTCCTTTTGTTATATATCTCTCCCCAGTCCGCACAAATGTTCACAATGAGGAAAACAAATTGAATCCTTTTATACTGATTACTACTAGAATCTCTATAAGACTGGAAAGAGGTAGCTGAAACGTAACTGATTTGGAGAAAATGAAGTTATATGCATAGCGGCCTTATTATTATAATCAAAGGAATGTGGATTCGAACACCGAATGCGACAATGCAGAGAGCACATATCTTGTTGTCCTTCCACCGGGTACAGAGCAGACGGATGCACGTTAAATCTTTCATGGTCTAAATGTCCTCACGCCTACACAGGGGCTTTGCGTGCCAGTTCAATTGATGACCTCGTTATGGTTCAAATTTACGAGGCAGTGTACTTCTGTCTTTCTCTTCGCTGTGGACACTGCTTTATAATTTTGAACCACGGTCAGATGACGTAGACGACATTTGAGTTGGCACCCGACGGCGACGGCCTCAATAGGCGTTAGGGCGTTGGATCCCGATCAGATTTACCATACACCAGTTCAGTAGACACACCAGTATAATTTTTTGGATATTTTTAGACGACTTTCTAGTATTTTATTAGCGAAGCTGGCAACCACAATTATATTTAACGTGTACCAGTCTTATATTCACGCCGGTGGAGATTGAGGGTGTTTTCAGACGACTTTTGTAATTATGTAGCTAATCTGGCAATCTTCCGCCCACGAGATCACTTCATCTTTTCCTCATCCAGTCATCATGCCAATTCGAACCACTGATCTCGAACTCGCAATCCTTTGATTGATAGCCGGATGATGACCTCGAGGCTACGAGGTCTCCAATATCTACGTGGACTTGACAAGTTGTAGCGATCTCTTGATCGGAAGGTTGTCAGATTCGTTTATAAATTTTTTTTCACAAAATTTAATTAGTAAGTGCCCCTGGACCCTTCATATGTACTATTCGCTGTACTACTCTAGAAATATAAAAATCTACAAAACTAAAAGTATTGAAAAGAAAACCAGGATGAATACAATATACCAGGATAATCTGTTTTTTTCGTCAGAGCTAGCGGTAAAACTAATGGTTCATAATTCGAAGGTCGTGGATTCGAATATCAACATTGACATTGCAGCGAGCTCAAAATCGAAGGATTGTAAGTTTCATTCCTTGTCGTCAGCAAAAAAACAAACATTCGCCATGTAGAAGGTGTACTACGCACATTAAATCTGTACTGGTTCAATGTTCTCACCCTAATATCTGGTGCGTGAAGTTCTTCGTCATTTGTCCATCGCTTAATATTACGAGGCAGTGTTCTATAATTGTACTAAATTATGAAACTGCTAGTTTTGTCAAGAATTTATAAAATCATTACTTAATTTTTCTCATATTTAGATACTTTAGGTTTTTAATTCGTATGTAAATTAAATATCATATTCTTTTAACGTGCATTTAAAGCGAAATAAAATCCAGGTTTTATAAGGGTAAAGTTTATGGTCGTATAGGAAAACTTATTTATTAGGCTTTTAAATCAGAATTTGTTATCACCGAGTTAATAAAAGTAATAATAAATAATGATGATAAAAATCGAACATGGATTTTATTTTATTTTTACCTTACAAATGTATCAATTTGGCAATATCGTAAAAAACAATTTTAGATGCGTTATAGTTCTTATTTTTTTTTAAATAATTAGTGAACAAACATTCAAAACGTGTTTATTCCAAAATTTCTCAAATTTAGATTATTAGACATTTGTCCTGTGCAAATCTCAATAATTTTTTTTAATTGTTTTGAAAAAAGTGCAGGCTGATTTCGAACTTTTTTAATTAAATCCTCAACATTTTCATCTGTGAGGGCTAGTTGGTGATCCGAGGTAAGCTTTCAGCTCATAGTTAGAGGGTTGTAGATTCGAATATCGACATCGTATAGAAATCTTCTAGCCCCTGACAGACCTGTTCTCAGGGCTACAGATCTAAGAAGCATCGCGGAGACCTTCTTTGCGCGTCTTATAGCCTTCGGGATAGTTGGGGGTACTGGAACTACCTCATACAATGCCATTGTCCTTCTACCCCTCCCCTTCAGGCAAGACGACAGGGGAAGAAAGGACTCTTTGCAGTGACAAGTATAGCAGAGTTCATTTACGAGTAATTACCTCCGCGTTTACTGTGAGGGGAGATTTGGTTATCCAGTATTGGTTTGAAAGAGACATTGGGGTGTGGTAAAGGCGTGGTCTTTCTACCTTAACATGTATCAAATAAAGCAAAAAGATACTTTATAATTACACGAAAAATAGAATAGCCTGTTTAAAATGTCTAGAGTCGATAGTTTAAAGAGGATATTTGAAAGAATTAGTAAATAATTTTATTTTCAAGTCGGAACTATTTGTTGTAACGCGGAGGAGAATTTTTTCCCCCTCAGTTATTCGGTTTGTCGCCCCGCCTTCTGAAACGAGTATGTAGTGGGCGCTGATCGCGATTCTTAGTTTCGAATTGTGTGATGAACGCTCTTAAATACTAGAATAAATGGAGGTTCTCACAGTTTATTCAAAACAAACTTACAGTAGTCAGTATGTCAACTCCATTCAAACAAGCTTCCGTTACGACTGGAACACTTAGATGTCAAAACTGTATAGGGCCTTGTGCATTCTTTGGTACTATTTTAATAACATTGGCAATTGTGAGCAGTTGCCCATTGTATCGTTTGAGAAAATTCAAGTGAACCTGCTTGAAATATTTTGAAAAAAGTTAATCACTGATCAACATTACTTATTTGATATTTCCCAAGCTGTGGCTATCGTCTAGTGTTCAACAAGTTTTTCAGAACGAAAACCTAGAGCATTTTCTCACTCAAGGCGGTTGACAACTGCGCAAATCGAATTTTGCTTTTATACATAGAAACCGATAATCCATCACAGAATTTATACATGCTAGCAGAATAATTTATGAAAGCTTATACACCAATGTTGTTTAGTATTAATATTCACCACTCCTTGAAAGATGGTTCTAAACTCGTATTTGAAACAATAAACAATAATCCTGTAATTCAGCGCAATGGTTTCTTTCGTAGTCTAGAAAATATATGATTACAGATGACCGAAATTCATCAGGGAGCTTGGTTTGCGTCGGATCTTGGCAGAAAAAGCAAGGAACTACATAAATTTACATTTTCAGATTTTAACTTCTAAGCTGAAAGCTACCATAAACTCATTTATTGAAAGAATTGGGAAAATACGAAACCTCCATGTTTTATAAGAATTTCAGATGAAATTTCTTTGAAACAAATGGTGCTTGATTGTGTACCTGAAGTGTTTGATTTCCCAAACTGCTTTTGTCATATTCAATTGATGGAACGATGTGGTAAATTAGTTACATAGGCACAGCTTGGGTCTCAGAGAAGCTTGGTTTGTGGTGCAACCAAAAGAGATGGTTTTATTAGAGTCTACACAACTTATGCCACAATTTAACACCAAAGCAGAATATCGTTATAATCAAGTTAATAGTTAAGTTACCCATCAAACTATGTTCTGTTGTTTGCAATGTGGTTATAGTTAAAGGTCTGAACAGCATAAGAATTTTTAGCAACATCTTTAGTTTCAATTGATAACTCTTGTGAGCTATTGCAGCTGGATTCATAATTTCATACTCACTTATGCTTAACCTTTGTTGTATATTATACAGACATTTTATATTTTGATGTAAAGTTCATACTCTGGGTGGGACCTTAAATAATCTTTAACATGTAAGTAAATGAATTTATTTGTTAACTTGCATATATATATAAAAAAATAAACCTACTTTAAAGCTAAAGTTTCCGATGTATTAAATTATAATATATTTTTCTCCCCCTATAGTGTATTACAACATTATTCAATTGTAACAAATTAACGGTCAACTTCATGGTCTGAGGGAAACCTCTAGATGTTGTTTGCTATCAAAATGCTTTTACATGGTAAATAATATATACAAAAGACAATTTTTCTGCACTATTACATCTTATCAATCACATTTTGATTTTTTCACTCCACCCTACTTTTCATATGAAAGTTAAGTATATATTGTATAAATTGATTAATTCTTAAATAAAACTCATTTTGATTGAATATTTTCAACTGCCTTTAAATGGTATCATTTAATGCCTATAGCAGTTTCGATTTATTGTATAAAAATGGCGTACACAGCAAAATACTTTCAAGATTTTTACTCTTAGGGTAGTTCCATCCATGTAATTTATTAAACGTAACATGTCTTCTAAACTTATTAAGTGTAAAGTAGTTATATATTACTAAGCATACCATTTTAACTAACTCAGATGGATTAAATCTGCAAGGAAACTAAATTTCTTTAACTTTTAAGGTCAGAGAATTCATTTGACCAAATTGCAGATTTTGGGGCTAAATTTATGTGTACTAATAAGCCTCACAACAGGTCCCCTGTCCCTTAAAAGTCTTTGCTTTTTTTATCTTGGGTTTTTAATGTTCCTCTTTTCTGACTGTCCTTTTTTATCTTTATTTCTACTTTTTTTTTGCAGTTCATCACAAAAATATTAATAGCATTTTTATCTTCAATGCAGATTTACATATAAAAATCAGTTTGAAAGATTAGCTAAAGAATTTAATGTATAACAATAATTAACCCTTCAAATATGTAAACTTCTGCTTTTCTTAAAATCGGTTCATGTGAAAATGTAAATCTCCAATTTCCCCCTTTTTTTATAAATATGTTTTTCCAGGGGGAAAAGGTCTCACAAATATTAACGATTTATCCTAATTTTCCAATGCAGTATTCTTGTTTTGATTCTGATGAATGCCTATAGATTTGGCAATACTGACAGTCTTTTAGAGATGTTTCACTGTAGTTACTTTCTAAGTTGTTTGATTTTGACTTTAAATTTTAAATTGCACTGAGATTTAATTATATGTGACAATAGTTCTCATGTTGTGCTATTCATGTAATTTGGAAAGGTTAGCAAAAACGTTTTAAATTAATTTTTTTCTAAATTGGCTGTTCCAGTAAGATTTTTTTAAAAAATTATGCAAGTTTGTTTTTTCTTGTTGCCAATATATTTTAGGAATTCTCTTTAAATATTTCTTTTTGTTTTCCAAATGATATATAATCCCTTATTACATTATACCCAATACCAATTTAATATTTTTTTTATGACTGTTTATTATTTGTTTATTTTTCAAAACAAAAACCTATACATTTTACTTAAAATATATTGTTTATTGTCAAAGTTAGGCAAGATATTTATTGTTTTAAAAATTTTTAGAAACCCTTCTAAAAATGAATATGGAGGAATTGGTTGAATTTCTTCAGGTAAAGCTTGAACAAGATTTTGGGTATCATGATGATGCAGCTGTTGATGCACTTCAAGCTTCTATTGATGAATTACATAAGCATACATTGGAAAACCCTGGCAGAGCACCCCCACATGAACTTCCACAAAAACCTTTCGGTTTAATTGAATCTTTCTTGCATCCCGAGAATAAAACGAACAAAGAAAAAGATGAAAGTTCGAAGGATACTAAACAAAATGGAATTAATCACCTTTTAGTTGCTGAAGATAGTATAGTTTATGGAATGAATCACCAGGTTAGAGACTTTTGTTATAATTGATGATTTTTTTTTCTCCTCCTTTTATTAACTGTCCCATAAAAATATATAATTTTTCCCAAGAGTATTTTTCTTAGTTTACAAAAAAAAGTTATTTTCTTCAGTTTAAATAATATATATTTATTTTAAGAGTGTTTTGTTAAGCAAATCTCTTTCATTTATATAAAAATTCCATCCTGCTATTTAAAACTGCATGTTTTATAGTTTTGAGAAGTAAATGTCCTTTATTGTTACTATTTTTTGTTCTATTTATTATTTATACTTTTGTATACTTCATATTTACACTTATCAATATGAAACTGTGATGGTGTGTATATCAATTAGTCTGCAAATAAGCAAGAAGTAAAATTTAATCTTATCAGATAACGTCTTTATTTTAAATAGTATTGCTTGTGCTTCTGTTGTGTAAATGTTTTTTGTTCCAAAAAAGTTTTGTAGAGTATTAATACATTTTATATAAACCAATTTTTTTTAAAAGCTGGTTACTATTAACATATGTAAATAAATATGTTTAAAAGTTTATATAATTTTTTTAACTGATCTTTTATTGAATAATTTTATTTACTTTCTTTAACTTGTATATCTTGTTATTGCCTTTCTTGCATTAGAAGTATATTTTCCTACATATCAATTTCTATGTGCATTTCAGTAATTGGTTTTATGTTTATTTCTTGATTTCTTATTCAGGATGAAAACAATCGGTCTCACTCGCCTATTTGGAAAAGAAGAGAAGACGTTGAATCTGACTCAGAAAATATTAGTAATTTAAATTACTGTAAAGTTTCAGACAACGTTGAAAACGACAATGGTAGTTCAATCGTTGATCCATTAAGTTCAAGAAATTCTTTGGCCGAGACTTCCCAAACTTCTGTTGCAGATTTATCAGCATTATCAGGTTTTTCAAGCCCAAGCACAACGTTAACAAGGCACAAAGAATCTCATGGTGATTGTATGTCTCCCCAAAGTCCAGCGATTCGTCCTGTTGAACTTCGTCGCACTTTGTCCATGTATGATCATGTAGATGCCAAAATATCAGCAAACATCATTTCCAGACAATCTCCACCAGTATCAAGAACACATTCACCTGATGCTGTTCGTGTTTTTGTGCCATACGAGTATTCTCCCACTTCAAAAGCCCCCTCGTCATCCACATTATTGTTGGACCGATCTCCTACACATTGCACATCCATGACTCCTCCAAATGAGGACATAACTCCCACTAATCAAGACCCTAATAAAATTACTATTCTAGTAAATTTAGAATACCCTAATGGAATACAAAACGGAAGTGCTGAGTATTGAACTTTTATATATTCAGTGTAACCTAGTTTTTCTACTTAAAAAAAGAGTTTATAATATTTACACATTCCAAAAGAGATAGGCGTAGAAAATAGTCAAAATACATTCTTTTTTAGAATACATATTTAAATAAAATACTTTTTTTATATTCTCTTCATTCACGAAATGTAAAACAATAATTTGAGTTTTCTGCAAAATAATATTCACTTTTATAAATAGCATATTGTGACAAAGTTTTGTATTTATATCTTTAACCATACATGATATATGAAATTTTGCATTCGAGGATTATTGTTATCTAATAGGAAACTCGAAATTTTAAATTGTCTCCTGAAAATTTAAATACATCTTAAAAGCGACGATGTACTTCTCTATCAAAATTTTTAGCTGCATGTTGAAAATTATCTGTAGCTTTGTTTTAACCAAGGGTTTGCCTTTACTCCTGAAATGTAACGTGCTTTTGCAGTATTGCTACTTATTATTTATATTCAAGATCTATTATTCCACAAAAGATTAACATATTATTAATTTAATAGTTTAGTTTATGATGTTTTGGATTTTTTTACATGAGATTCTCTTTTTCCTTACAACAGTTTTATTTCAAAACCTATATACATCAATAATCAGGCAAAACGATTTTATCTAATATTTTGGTGTGATTATGCAAGTATAAGTTATGAATATTATTTACAAATAACCACATGGGTGCATTTCTATATAATTTCATATGTAATACCTATTTTAAATATTTTTCAAATTATTGCTCGCAATGCAATTTTATTATTAATAAGGTATTTATACTTTTTGATAATTTACTCTGTTGGCATATAAAATTAATGACTACAACTACATTACACTGATTACCAAATACTTTCACTAATCACATTTTTTATACTATTTATGTTATTAATCAATATGTGCACTTAAAGCTATTATTTTTAAATTTACTATATAGTAAACATAATGTATAACTGCTAAAATATGCATGAGGGGTTGTCCGTTTATGATTTATTAAAAAAAAAGTGTAACATAGTGTTTGTCCCAATTTTTTTTTAATTCATATTTTGTTCTTGTCATTATTACCTGCAGATAGTTGCAGGCCTCGCAACAGGTCCCTTTCCCCTTTAAAAGTCCTTTTTGTTACTTAAAGTACTTAGTCCTTTTTTTTTTAGAATGTGGTCCCTTTTCCTCTTATTTTAGCAACAATATTTTTTCCCTTTCTGCCTATGATAATTTCTAGCCCTTTTCTTTCCCTATAAAACTAAAGATTTTTTTTTTCATTTTGTAATGGCCATTACAAAAATCGGCATTCATGTTCGCGTTGAGTCTGCTGATAGGGTGTTGCAACTTTCGAAATCTCATTAAACCAGGAACAGGCTTGCTGTTTTTGTCTTTACAAATGTAACTAATCACATTGGCATAAAATGTGGGCATATGAGTAAACAATTAATCTTTCCAGGACAACCAAATCTCCTTTATGCATTGTATAAAATACAAATGTAAATAATGAGATTGTTCAGGGGAAGATTGATATATAACAGGTGCAACTGTAAATTGTAATTATATAAATTCCCTGTATCTCGTATTGTAATTAAGAAAATAGTGTTTGATTTACATTTTATTCCAAAAATAGAAATCTTCTGTAGCAGATAGTAGCATCCCTGATAATTTCAAGTAATTCGAACCATAAAGTTTTAAAAAAAAATATGAGATTATTACAAAAATATTAAAGTATTTTCACACAAATTTAATAACTTTTTTTTATAAATGCTCTGATTTTCTTCAAATTCGGCTAGAACAATGCTTGAAATAGTAAAATGCTATAGTTCAAACGGAAATTCAATGAAATTTAAAAAAATTACTAGGGGTACTGGAAAAACGAGTTAAACGAAGTCAAAACGATTCAGTGTGTGGTCTGAACATATTTTTATTGCTGCAACAAAATGCATGTGCTGCCCATTGTATCTTCATTCACTGATCTATGTGATATATGTATATTTCTGCAAAAAGTAACAAATAGCTTATAATACATTCAATCGTAGAAAAAAACTGTTATGTATGCACTATTTAAAGCGACTTGTGAAGAGTTATAGTCAATGCAAGACTATCTCAATATATGCAGTCTTCGAAGGACTTTGAAAGGAATTGATGTTACTATACTTTGGGAATAGGGACTTTTAATTCTTAACCTATACATTTTTCAACCAATAGTTATTAAACTCCTGAATTTGGTGTGGAAAAAGTCACGGACTTGTGACTGTGATATAATCAAATTTCTGATTATAAATTATTTGTCTGGTGTCAGTAAATTCAAAAGGGATTTTATTTTTTATTTTTTTGGGGGGCTAGGCTGCACGTGCAATAATTGCACTGCAACTTTTAATCAGCTGAGTAACTAAAAAATCACTCAGTAACTGTCGGGCGATTATTTTAATTGCATTTGACAATGCTTATTTCAGATTTCAAAATCATCAAATTGTTGATTATTAGCCGAAGTTCGCTATCGAGCAAAGGATTATTTTATCCATTTGTTGCATGTCTGATAATTGCTGAGTGGGCAGATACAATTTGAGTTTTTCAGTTTCATGCAACTCAATAGTTCAGTTAGATGTCTGATAGTTGACAGTGTGTGGCTAATATGTATTGTTATGTAGAAAATAACTTTTTTTAATTGCATCTCTTTTTGCTCCACTGCGTTTTTCCTATAATTTTGTCGCACTCACATTAATTACTTAAAATTTAATGCGGACTTAAATTTTGTAGTTCTCTTTTTGTCCCTTTTATTAAGACGTATGGTCCCTTTTTCCCCAAGGGACATATGTTAAAAGTGTTACAAGCCTTCTAGTTGCATTTTAAATGTATCTAAACTGCATTTTCAAAATGAATGTTTAATATTTTATCAATATTTACAGAAATCGGAGTCTCTTAAAATGTGTAGTCATTCCATATATCTTAATATTACATTAAAATTATAATATTTGATGTATAGTTATGTGAATTAGTTTAAATATTTGATGCATTTCATTATTATAAATCATTTTTGTTTCATCTGGCCTGTTTGTGTAAAAATATATGAAGAAAGTTTAAGATAATAATAAGGTTAATATTTATTTATACTTGCCAAATTTGTAAAATAATATTTAATGCATTGCAGTCTTTTTATTTTATTAGTTTTCTTACACTTTTATTTACAATCGTATTTCTGTAAAAAATTATTTGAAAATCCAATAAACTTTCAAGATTAGTTTTAAAAACTGAAGACATGGGTGTCAGTACCGGTCTGCTTCAGTTTTCATAATTGTTTAGGTTGGTTGATTAATAAACGTCGCACTAGAGCTGCAAAGTGGGTTATTGGCGACGGTTCAGGGCCTATCTCGAAGGAAATACACAGGAATAATACCTTGTATTTTTTAACCATGGTCAAATAAGGAGGACTATATCTTAGCTGGCACCCAGCGCAGCTTCAATAGCCGTCAGGACATTGAAACCTAATCAGATGTAACGTGCGCTAGTCCCGTCTACATGCCGTAGCAATTGGAGGATAAGTTTGGACAATGTATTGTTACTTCACAGCGAATCTGGCAATCCTCCAATCACAAGTTCACTGCATTTTTTAAAAAAAAATCTCTTGTAAAGTCTATTGGCCCTATTCGAACTCGTGACCCTCTGTTTGCTAGCTGACAACGGATCCTCAGGGCTGTGGACCCCCAAAATTATTCAGAAAGTACGAAAAACACTATGCGTTTTTTGCACCCATATCTTCAAATGTTTCAACTTATGTGTGTTTTTATGAAATTACAGGGTTTCTATTAATAAATACTATATGTGAAAACATTAAAAATCAATTATCTAAACTCGAATAATTTCCAAGTTTTAGACATTTGAAAACTAGTGATGAGTTGTTGAAGAAACTGACAATTCGTATATGAAATTAAGTATTCTTAAGTAATTAAGTGTATATATATATATATATATACTCATTTTTTAATAATTAATTGCCTAGTAAACTCATTATTTCCAATCTATAATTTAAGTAATTTTACAAAGTTGCTATGTTAACTTTAAAACATATCCATTTTTCCAAAATTTTACTAAAAATATAATGCAGTTTCTTTTGGCTTAAGCTATATTTATAGTTCAAGAGTTGCAAGATAATCATTAACTCAGGTATATAAACAATGTATAATTGAAAACTTTAAAAACTCGTCTGTTTTATTCCAACCACTAAGCTTTTACAATCTAAATTGTTACACAAGCATTCTTTTATATGGCTTTCATTTATAAACTCTAAATACAGAGTAGACCCTCCTTACAAAGACCCCCAATGTAGCCCAAAAAAGTCCTAATTGGTTGTAATAGTTTGAATTTTTTTTAACTCATTACAACAACTTTTTATTATAGCAACTATTTTGTATGGGTTGTTATTTTGAAGGTCTACTGAAGTTAAAATTTATTAAATGAACATTCTTTGTATTAATACATATATCAAATTTTTCACAGGGTAAACCTGTTCTGTTATGTTAATTAAGTCCTCAAGTTTTATAATAAATTATATAATTAGGAAATAATAAATTTTAGATATTATAATTCTGAAAACAAACTCACCAAGGCATCTACATTTATTTTTTATAGTTACAATTTTTGTGTAATAGTTCTCAAGAAAAAAAATTCTTAGTATATGTACAGCCGGGGAAAAAAAACGAACCACCCCTGATTTTTTGTCCACTATTTATCGTAGAATTAAACTTAATATACCATTTTGCAATGAAGGGAGTCTACTACACATTGATATACAAAAAAAATTGCATAGGAGACTATCTTCATATTAAAATCTGCAGCAACTTTAAAATTTCCAATAGCAACACCCATTTTTGACTCGATATTTAAAATCTCCGACAAAATTTGTCATCGGATATCAATATGAAAGTCGTTTGGTCAAGTAGTTTTTTAGTTATGAGTATCAAAAGTTTAGAACTCGTAATGTTAAATGAAACTTTTAAACTTCAACTTTTTTTAATTTTATTGAAATTAGGATATTAGTATTCAAAATATTTATGAATAGCAACCATGCTATAGTTTAATAGTGATGGATTCAGAAAAACGTTTTATATGCATGTCTAAAATTTCGTGATTTTCCTCATTGCAGTTTTCTTGATATATTAAAATGTGCATCAATTGATCATTTTAGGGGTCATAAGTAAATTTAAAATCAGCAGTACTTAAAAGAAATCTTCTCCAATTTTGTGAATTAACAGCGCTATGTTGATATAAAATGAAATTCTTGTGTACCGGCAAGGGGAGTGGTGCACGTTAAATCTGATCCAAGTCCAATGTCCTGTCGCCTATTGAGCTTGTGTTGCGTGCCAGTTCATATATTGTTCTTGTCATCTGACCATTGTTCAAAAATAAAAGGCAGTGTTCCTGGGTCCTTCCTTTGAAATAGACCACAGAGGGGAGTGTGGGGTTATTCATGGCCCCGAGGATACATCCTCGGCTAGCAACCAGAGTACGGTTGAGAGAGACTTGACAAAAAAATTCAAATGCAGTGACTTCGTGATGTGATTGTGTGCAGTGACTTGTGATCGTGATTTTACGAGAAAATAAAAATTCCCTGCGAAGTAAGAATACGTCGTCCAAACTTATCCTCCGATTTCTACGACATGTATATGAGACTGGTGCATGTTAAATCTGATCGGGGTCCAATATCCTGACGCCTGCAGAGGTTGCGTCGGGTGCCAGCTCAGGTGTTGTCCTGACCATGGTTAAAAAATACGAGGCATTATTCCCGAGTTTTTTTCTTTGAGATAGACCACGACCTGCTGTAGGTCTAGTGTATAAAAGCGTGCAGCTGGTAATCAGAGGATTGCTTGTTTGAACCTGTGTGTTGGACTTGACAAAGAAAAGTAAAAAGTAGTGATCTTGCGATCAGAGGTTTGCCAGCTTCGTTACAAAAATACTAGAAAGTCGTCCAGAACATCCAATAAATTATACTGGCGTGTATACGGGACTGGTGCACAGTAAATCTGATCGGGGTCCAATGTCCTGACGCCTATTGAGGTTGTGGTGGGTGCCTGCTCAGGTGTATTTTTCTTGACCATGTTGCAAAAATACGAGGCATTGTTCCTGGGTCTTTCCTTCGATATAGACCCCGAACCGTTGCCAATAGCCCACTATGCAGCTCTAGTGCAACGTTAATTCAACCAAAGAAACAATGAACCAGTTCAGAAAACTGAGCTAGTTTTAAATTTTCAAAAAGTAAGGTGGCACTTGCTTTAGCTCGTCTCCCCTAATCTGCTTTACTTTGCTATTACTTGAATATTGGCTATTGTGAAGTTTTTGAACCACAACACCATATGTGGCTTTATTGAAAAAATGATTTTTTTATAGGTGCAAAAATGTTGCGCACATTGAAGTGGTATAAACATTGTTTAAAACCTTGATTCTTTCTTTACTAAATACTAAAAAACATGTGAATATTTTTGTTTTTTAAATGATTTTTAAAAGTATTAAAATACTGTTGGGACACTATGTATAACCTAAAACAAGCACAATCTTATTAAAAAAAAAAATTAGCACTCAATTCAAACTGAGTGTGTAAATATAACATTTACAATATTTAATTTAAATTTAAAATTGAGAAACAATGTATTGGTCTTTAAGTATAAAACATACTGTATCATATTATTAGAACAATTCTAGTCGAGTCTGACCATGCATAACAAGAACATCGGCTGCCACCAATACATTTTCTACCAGCGTCCTTAATTTCTTAGTCCGACTAATACTTTGTTCAATGTGGTGGTAGCCCCTTAAATAAGGTCGAAACATATTGTCTAATATCTCTGCATATAAGTGTAGGAAATTAACAAAATTTTATATTCAGATTATTTTGAGGGCAGAAAATATTTCTGCACTATCAAAAGTAGGTGTTGCTCTTGAAAATTTTAAAGTTGATGCAGATTCGAGTATGAAGATAGTCCCCATTGCAAATTTTTTGTATATCAATTTGTAGTAGACTTTATTCCACACAAAATGGTATATTAAGTTTAGCCCTACAATAAAAACTGGCTGAAAAATAATGGGTGGTTGGTTTTTCCCTCCCAGCTATACATTCAATGTTATGGACCAACATAATAAATACATGTTTTTTTAGTGTAATTATATTTATAATCTATATGGATTTATAAACATTTATTTATATTTTATTGGAAAAAGTCTCATTTACAACTGTATGAATGCAAGTTGTGCTAAGAATAAACTTGCATAATTTTTCCATTTTATGCCTTACTTAAAGAGTCTGTAGCATTATATTATTTTTGTAATATTTCTTTTTATTTTGTATTTCCACTAATGTCTACTTAAAACATAAATAAATGTCAATGTCTTAGATTTTTAAATAATTTAAATGTTCATGTTGTCTAGAAATGTATTGCTAGTTTATTATATTTATAAATTACTTTACAAGTATATTTAGAAGGAATTTTTTAAATCTTTATCTTTTAATGGTATTCAAATAATTTCATTAAATCCATTCTCAATTTTATTATAAATATTATTGCTGTTAAGCCAACATAGTTTTGAAATTAGACTTTTTAGACCTATATTAAAAATAAACAAAACAATTAAAATGCTTTATATAAAAAAACTATAATTTAATTTTCAAAAAGCAATTGTTGAGTATGCAATATAGTAAACCGTTTAAAAATATTTAGCATGTTTAATTTTGGGATAGATCTAACTAGAATTAAATATTAATACTTTAGTAGTTTGAGATATTAAAAAGCATTTATCATTTGTTATTCTTTTAAAATTGTCATTGGATTCCCCATTTTAGAAATTAAAATCTATAAGTTGCGATGGAAATCTTGATAAATGTGTAACACAAACCAGATTATTTATTCTGTACGCTTCACCCTAACTGAATCTGGCCTATTTAGAATGCAAATGAATCATTTTATTGAGGTTAACTCTAAATTGAATTTATTTTATAGTATGTTTTTTTTTTGTCTACCAATTTCTTTTAAAATTATTGTGCAATGTATTTTAGATTATATGCAATTTATTAAATCAAAATTATTTTTGGAATGCATTTTCCCTTAGTACATAAATGTTTTCAGTATGTGTTTTCTATATACGTAATACACATCTGACCCTTAAGACATCCACATATTATTTTTTATGTTGATTATATTTGTATGATAAATACTCCCTACAATTAACTAAATAGAGTTCATAACAGAATTTTAAGGACTATAAATGAACATTAAATTTACTGTATATAAGTCTTACGAAATGTTGTTACTTGGGAGTTATCTGTACTACGGAGAAAATATTTTGTTGAATAACCAATCTGTACAAATCTCATTAATGTTGATTAAAGTTTTTAGTTACAAGTGTGTTATTTTTGTGTTCTGATATTTGTTATGATTTAACTAGCATATATTTCAAAATAAGCATATCTTAATGTTCATGACTCAATCACAAGTTCGTAAAAGCATCATTTAATAACTCGTACACTTCAGAAACAACTAATATTTATACATTTTATAGAATAAAAATCCCAAAAACTATTTTGCAAACAATATAATTTAATTTTTATTTATTACATACATACATACATAAAAAATCTAAATAACTTATTGGTGCATAATTAAACGGTATGCTTTTCTTTTATGAAACTAAAAAAATACGGAGAAACTACCAATGAAGTTCATATGGGAAGACAATTGGTGAATTACAAATCAGAGCTTATCATACCACATTTGAGTTGTATTCCATTGGCTGCTTGCGTTTCAAATTGCTTTTGAAAAGAAGAAATTTGTTCCAAATACTTCCTTCTTCATAGGATGGGCTGATGGGTAAATATCGAAAAAAGGATTTTTTCTTTAAAAAGCTGGTAATTAAAGGCAAGTCATAGGAATTTGAAATAGTTCTTAACGAATATCCATCACTACTATCCTGCTTCCTCCATTTCAAAAGTCCTCGCTCTTTGTCAGTGCCTAAAAAAAGGGTAGTTAAATAAGAACACTGAAATAACATGACATGTAGGTTTATAAAATTCGAATCGTCCCTTTACGTTAGCAACTTATATGCTGAAAGTTTTAGATTTGTGTTGTGTATTCTAAAAATATTTACTTACTCAAATCACAATGAATATAAGATCATACCTGGAATTAAGTTATCCAGTAGAAATCCAATGAATCCACCAACAAGCATGTTGGTACTCAAGAGAATTGTGACAATTTGATCTGTAAGCTCGTGTCCTAATATTGGATTGGAATAGTATTAATTAAGTAATGTTTATTAATTATAAATACAAAAATATATACAGAAACTCTAATTAATCGAACTCCAGTTATACGGATCGTTTTTAGAAGAAGAAATTAGTAAAATTCACATTTTAAAAGTTTCTTTTGGGTGAATGATACAGTTTTTAATAGTCATTAAATTGTCAAGCGACCCGGTCAGGCTCGCAACGCTAAGCCAAAAAAGAAGAAATCTAGCCAACAAGAAACGAACGCCCGACCGTTAGAGCTTATATATACTCCCGTGAAACCTTTAATTTAATACAAGATTTTTTTTTTAATTGAAAATTAACGGAGATACAGAGTTTTTTAATTTGCGTAAAGTTAGTCGATTTGTCATTTTTCAAATTATGAAGCCCAAATTTGTCAAACGCACTATAGACACTACATTATTCAACCGATTCTTCTGATTAATAGCTTATATGATAGCTTTATGACAACACTAAGGTCACATGTTACTTTTAGATTATAATATAATTTATTTATATGTTTAATTAGCTGAAAAAGTAATTAAATAATATAAGCCAAATTTCTCGTCGTCAGGCAATTATTACCCAAATATAAAGTCCTTCCACTTTCGGTCGCCAAAGAAAATTATCAGGAAAAACACCTCAACTAGCAACCATTTTCCATATCAACAGGGTGAAAGAAGGGGGGGAGCGAGGTCATATTTATTCTCACTCGAGCCTTTTGATAGGGCGCGTGTGATTAATTTGTCCTTGAATTATCGGATTTAACTAATTACATGGGAAAACAAATATTAATTTTTAAAAAGTTTAAATGGTGATTGGTCTGACATTCTCCAAAAGCTGGGTTGAAAAAAAGGACTGATATCCTTCAAAAAAACTTTAGAAAAGTAAAAAACGCTAAGCCCCCCCCCCCCCCCCCCCCCCCAAAAAAAAAATCTTCGAAACTGTGGTTAAAAAAGTTGTGATATAAAAAACAAACAAGCCAAGAGCTCATCTATGCACACCCACTCACTAAGCCTTCTCACTGTAAAAAGCTGCGCTTTCTTTACTTAGTTCGATTAAAAATTTATGTGTGTATAAAATTTTAATCGAGCTAAGAAAAGATAGCGCAAGGTTGAGCTCTTGGCTTGTTTGTTTTTTATATCAACTTTTTTAGCCACATTTTCGAAGAATTTTTTTAGGGGGAAGGGGGGGGGGGGATAGCGTTTTTTATTTTTCTAAAGTTTTTTTGGGGTCTAACATACTAAAGCAAAGTTTGCTTTTTTACTAGGAAATAACGTTTTTTTCGTGAATTATCCAATTACCTGAATGGGAGTTGGTGCAAATTGATCCAATTAATTGGAGTTATACTGTATATAAAAGGTATGCATACCACATATCTAGAGAAATCTATGGTTTTGGACTTAAAGGGGAAGGGGAGGTTAAGTAAACAGATCTTCGTTTGCACACATTTTCAAATCTCAACAACATTTCAGATCTCTATTGCATAATTGTAGTTTTATATAGGAAAAATGCATACACAACTCTTGTTTTTACATAGAGAGGAAGTAGATATTACATATGAGGGATGGGCAGGGTTTAAACCAAATGGATTTTTTAAATATTTTTTCTTGATTTCAACTCTTTTTTAACAAATTATCTTTATATATATTTCTCTTACGCGGTGATTGAAAAACGCTGTTTTTCTGTAAGTTGAGTGGCAACAGTTAGTTTGTTTACGAAATTCTGTTGTGCCCGTATTTTTATTTTGCCATTATGTAAGCCATTTTGACGATTAGCCCCTTCAATTCATTAGTAAATAATTATTTTGTTGATGTCAGCTTAAATTAGGAAGAATATAAACCCTATTACATTAAAAATAGAAGTTTCGAAAAACGCTGTTCTAAACTTTACATGAGCGGAAAATTGACGTGGCGCCAGCTGTTGGCAATTAGGCAAGAGTATGGTAAGCTTAACATCAATTATGCCAAAACAAACTACCAATAATGCTAAAAAAGGTGTGAAAATAACGTGGAAAATAATAAATAATGGTAGAAATAAAATAATAAATAATGACTTGCCAGTGGTTCCATTGTTTTCATTTATAGTTTAAAAGAAATTAAATTAAATGATTTTATATTGATTTACATGGCGAAAAAATGTATTGATGCCAAGATGAATTATAATTTAAATTTAGTTTCAACGTTTAAAGTTTTTGGTGATATAAATAAAAAAAGTATTGTTACTAGGACACATTGTTATTGTGTCCTACCTTTTAGCGAGCGAAGCGAGAAGTAGGTTTGCGGAGCAAACCTATGAGGATTGCGTAGCAATCCTCCGGGGGTTGGCGCGGAGCGTTAGCGGAGCAGGGGGCGGAGCCTCCTAGTTTTTATTTATTTGATAAGTCATTTTTATTCCCCGCTCAATATTTCAATTACTATGATTCAATTATATGAGAAACTTTAGTAATATGCCGAATGAAAATTTAAAAAAAAATCCTTGTTTCATTACCATAAAAATTTGGAAAGCAGTAAATTTGGCGGAATCGTGCGAAGGGTCGACCATACATTGCATAACACACATGTAGGGTAAAAAAATTCTGTTCTGCATGAAATTATGTTAATAGGTCGTTTCTTTACTACAAATATAATTTAAGCTAAAACCCAATTTAAGTAAGAAAAACAAATACTAATTACTCTTTCGTGCGTGAACACAGTAGTTCGACACTCATTGCTCTTTACAAGGCAAAGCATTTGAGTGCGAGGTGGCACAATCGACTGCTCGAAGGTTTGCCTGTAAACACATCATAATCGACTGCTCGAAAGGGGTACCAGCTACTATTCTTAGTTGTCGAAGGCCGGAGACCACAATTGCCCGGAGCCTTAAATCGACGTTAGGAGTCTGTGACATTAGCGCACGGTGCTTGCGTGTGCCTAAAACTGTTGGCGAGATGCCGCGTATGACACAATTCAAACAAAAAGAAAAGCATGGCCTTGGCGTTAATTTTCAGAATCGCGGTAAAGAAAGAAGAATCGCAACATAAAATAATCGCGACAAGGAGTATCGTAAATTAGGAATTGAATATAAATCCATACAGGACAGAAAATATCTTTATTTGCGTTATGCAATATATGAACGACCCCTCTCACGATTCCGCCAAATTTACCTATGTCCATCATATCATACAGAACACTTTTTGGGAGCGATTAAAATTATTTTCAGCTTTCCCCTATTTTTTTCCGAATTGACTATTTTTTTTCATACTTTGCTGGCTGAACTAAAGTTTGTCCATGGGGTATTTAAGTTGTGTAAAGACCTTAATAACTAGCAGTGGAGGCGTTTTTTTTTTTTTTTTTTTTTTTTTTTTTTTTGGGGGGGGGGGGGGGGAGGGGAGAGAGGGTGATTGCACCTACACTTTTTTCGAATGTTGCTCCCACAATTTTTCTTATATTGATTGCCCCGCACTTTTTTAAGATTTGCATTTTAAATCAATTTATTTACTACATAGGCAAATGTAGTAAAAGTTCAATACTGCAACCCCCTCCCACTACTATACCGACGATTGATGCAGGGCCTATTTTAACATAGAGTTGGTGGGGATTTTTCCGTACCAGTGTGTAGAAATGCCCCACCAGTCATGCATATTTGCCCCACTGGAATTTTGTTTTGTTTAATCAATTTTGCATAGTAAAAACATAAACTTGAATCTGTGGCATAAGAAAGAAGGACGTTAGACAGAGACAGATCCCCATTCCTGTGAAAAGGCCCGATTTCGACACTCAATCTCCTCAGATCCCCATTCCTATAGATGTCCCTTAACTTAATGGGAGAATTACGGGGACGACTATTGTATCTTTAACGAGGGAAAAAAGCTTTCACACCCCTCCCCCGTCTAGCTATTTCCCATCCACAAAAATCCTTTTGTTCAGAACCGAGTGGTCGAGCAGTTGACAATATATTTCGGATTGCCTACTGTTCAAAATCGTTTTATTGCACCCTTCCTTATCTATGCACAATCTCTTAAGTGGGCACCAGCTGTTTTTTTATAGTCGGGAAAACTCTTGGCATGTATTTGAAGTGATTAGGGCAGAAATATATGGCCTGGAAGTGTGTGTGTGTGAGGGAGGGGGGGGGGTGTTATAAGGGGTGGAAAGTGTTTCAATGAATCCTTTTGATATGGTTCTCTTGAAATGTTGCCAGTACAAAAAAAATCGGTTCACAAACAAGACGTTGCCAGTATCATTCCGTAGGCCGATTTTTCACTTCAATTTTAAAATATATTTTTACCTGCATTTAACAGCTACACAAAGTAAGTAAATTACATTTATTTTTTATGTAGATGCGATTGTTGTATTCGCTGTATTTGGGAATAATTAAAAAGAGAGCAATAACACAATTTCTGGGTGCATGAAATCATACAAGTTAGACAGACACCCTGAAGAAGTTTTTTATGTTTTATTTGAGTGACTATAAAAGGATACGGACATATTTTTTAATTATTTTCGAACGAGCGAAGAGAATTTTAACTACGTGTTTCATATCAAAAATATCATTCCGAAGAACACACATTCAATAATGTGTTAATATAACTTCCCTTGCCTAACTTTAATAAAAAATATAAGTTGTTTCAAATCCAATTTATTGTAAACATATAATTTCTTAAAAATTATGCTATTAAATATTTATTTAATGTGTATTATAAGTTGGTATACTTTAAATAACACAAAATAGTGAGAACATTTAAATGCGTAATATTTAATATAATTGATTTTTATTTCAATAGTAGGAAGGGTGGCCACAATTCCCCCCGCCCCCAAGTTTTCATTAACTTCTAGGGTTTGCTTTCTGCAGAATTTAATTTGCCCCACCAGTTAAAATTCCTTCAAATATGCTTTGGATTGATGCATACTGTTTTCAGAGTTTCAAGTATTCTCTTTCGTGGTCACGTCACCCATTTCAAAGACTATTTTAAATATGTACCACACTTTATTTAATTTTTTATTGTTGACGTTAATTTCTGCCAGCTTCAAATGGAAGAGCACATTTTCATGTTTGCTGTAGAAATAGTGTTCAGAATGATATTTCTATAATTTTCCAAAATGGTTTTTACTGCATAAAAATGTTTTTCTCTCATTTAACATCAAAGCCAATGAGATTTTTACAAATATTTATTTTTTTATATATTTTTATAAATACTAAAACAATATTATAATATAATTAAATGGGTGAGATTAAAAAGGAAAATATTCCATTGGAGTCTTTTCCTTTTTAAATCTCGCATATTAAATTATGCTAGTTTGTCATTAGTAAAACATACCAAACCGATTGATATTCTTACTGCAAAACAATTGAACGTAATATTTAGGTTCTATCTGATATGAGAATATATAAGCAAATATACATACATACATACTTGCCAATATTTTGAAACTCAAATTCGTTCAATTTATTTTTACAATTTTGCATGAATTATATTGTATAACATTACAAAAGTCTGCAGTTTAAAAAACACTGAATGTTTGTTCTTTATATACTATTACTCTGATGAAATTATTTACTAGACATAGCATTTAAAAAAAAAAAAAAAAAAGTTAAGCATTTTCAGCAACAGCATAAAAAAATGTCATTCATTCACCATATTTTTTTAAGGATTCTGTTTTTAGAGTTTTCGAAACTCCTTTCAAGGTTTTTGTAAAATAAAAAAAAAATCCCTTCGAATTTCTTTAAAATTTTATAAATTAATCATACAAGCGTACAAAACGCCTAAAATTCGTACATAGTACATACCAGAGCATATTTTAAAGAAATTTCACTGGTGGGGCAAATGCTTTTCTATGGTCAAAGATAGGATGCACTGATAGATCCTGATAAGATAGCTGAACCTCGATGTTAAACTTTTCGCGGGGGCTAATTCCTAAGAGAGGAAAGCTGTACTGGCTGTGAGCTGATTTCTAAACGGGGGTTTCGATTTGGAAGGCTGGAAAAACAATTCTCAAAGTTTTGTGGAAGGATGACTTGCCTTACAATAAGAGACGTGTAACTGACTGACGGAGAGGTCGTTAACATTCCTTCCTCAAAGCATGCAGATACCGAAAAGGGTCATTCAGGTGTCGAAATACTGTAAAGCGCAACTTAAGACGATCTGTATAAACCATTAGCAAACCGTCATCTGTCCAAAGAGGTGTAATTACCTGTTATGCCACAAACAACATACTTCAGACCAAATGCGTATTAAAAATTCTTCCCTCCATACCATGGTTCGAAAGTGTTCTAAACCTACCACTAGATCTCTATACTCTAATTATGGGACGACTTATGTTGTCCCAGCCTACACGTAAAGGTTAACAAAAAATGTGTGCAAAAAATGCTAAAAATTATTTATTTGTCAATTCAAACTAAATTAATTTACTTAATTTAACAAAAATGGTCGATGTTTTTCCCTGTATAAAATTTGTAAGACACGAGTAAAAAAAATTGGGGGTCAAATCCACGTGGGTAGTGGGGCTTTTCTTAGCACTGGTGGGGGAAATGCCCCACCAACTCTATGTTAAAATATGCCCTGGTACATACAGTCATACAGACAAATCGCACACGTTGGCAGGTGTTTGTTTATAATACAAGAAAATATAGATATTTGATTTGGACTAAAAACAACAGGATTTTTAAAAAAGTACGTATAATGAGACTTCTAAATTTGTATGGAATTAAGTTGCAAGTTGAAAAAAAAAATATTTTTGCCCTACTTGAAGTAGTGTTTGCCCTCCCTGAATACATTGTCTGGCTACTCTCTAATGTAACATACATTAAACCGCAAATAACGCATACATGTCGGTATTAACTTATTTTTCACCCACACGGGCTAAAATCCACTAAATCAATTGTAACTGAAACGTATATTATATAGTTTTATACATTCTTTTCATAACACCACAGAAACTCCCATTTTTTACATGGCAATATTTCCAGATTTTTTCTTCAAAATAGACCCTACCGTAGCCCAATGTGCTGCTCTAGTCTGAGGTAATTTTACCCACTAATAACCTATTTTTGTAAAAATTCATTCGTAAATAAAATTTTACTTTAAGATTTAAATTAATCCCTTGGTTTACATAACAAAGTTCGCTGGTCTTTCCTTCCAGTTCCAACCACCTTTCGTTCTGTAGTACTTGTACAACATTTATACAGCACAAAAATAACTTTTCTTATTATAAAATTCTCTTGGGTATTCGTTAACACAATAAATAATAGTACAGTTCTCGTTCAACCAAGTTTTTATAAATACTTCTAAAAAATAATTCCCATCTAGTACAATATATCAGACCGTGATAAATAAGAAAATTAATAACATTTCAAATTTATGCTATTTACCTTTTACAATGCGACGAAGAATCGCTTTCAGTTCAATTAAAATATCTTTCTCCGAAATCTCCACTTACCCAAAGAAAGAATTTCTATGATGTAAACAAAATACACTCGAAAGATGATTCACACATTCATTCATACCCAGTGGCGGCGACCGGGTAGTAAAAGTGGGGGGGGAGGGGCAAGATCAAGATGAAACAAGTGTGTGTGGAGCGGGGTGGGGGTGGGGCAGTAATAATAATATTGGCCACCAAAACAATGAATATTGCATATTTATACTTACTCTTTGTTTCGCCCAGGTCGATTATTAACCCATTTCCGATTATTCCCCCCCCCCCCCCCCAATTTTTTTTTATGGAAGGACACGAACTGTTGCAAATAATATAATTAATATACATATTGATCGACCTCCAAAGGGATAGGTATTCTTTCCATTTGTGTCAGTGTTGAAAAAGAAATGAGGAAAATTTTATCTTTTCACCCTTCCAATTCCCAAAAAAATTCCTGCAGTATTTACAATTCTACATTTGTGGTGCGAGTTTTGGGACCATGAGAAAAATACTTACAGTTTCAAACTGTATAATAGTGCAGGCACGTAGATTTTATGGGGGTTCAGTGACTGATTATTTCATGGGGGTCCAGTGACTGAGCAAAGAATTTCTTTAGGCATCAATCCCCCCTCGTCTAGAGGGGGGAATCCTTAACCCCACAAAATCCTCACCCAACCCCCTACCCAATCTCTATAAAAAAAAATCTCAAAAAATTTGTACATTTTCATTAGTAAAAATAAATACGTTAGCATTTGTTTATCGAAGCAGCAACAGTTGTCACTGTCATTAACTACTTTGAATTGTTGTCAATAACTATGTATTTTTTAAATTAGTAAATCACCCCTAATTCTGAAATAAATTTAGATAACAAATTTAAAGTCTGAGAATCCTTATAATATATGTATGGGAACGATTAGTTAGATAATTTATAGTTATGGTAATTTAAAGATCTAATAAGCGTTTTAGTTGACCAAAAAAGTAAAGAATAATATAAAGGCTACATGAGCTAAAGAAATGTGGGAGTCAAAAGACTCGACATTGCATGGTATTATGCAACACAATCGACACTGCTAATTTTAAATTAAACATTAAATATACATAATTTAATTCAAAAGAAATTATTTTCTTATTACCAATAAATATTAACTTCCATTAATTAAATTTAAATTGTAAAGATCATTTTAATTCAAAGATCTAAAAGAAACAAGAAATTTATCAACTTAACGGCGCCAGGTGTTGTCCTCGTTATCTGACCATGGTTAAAAAATATGAGGCATTGTTCACGGGTCTTTCCTTCAAGATGGGCCCCGAACCGTCGCCAATAGTCCAATATGCTGTAGTGCGGCGACGTCCAATGCAGTGTCTGTTCAGAGATCTAATTTAAGTTTAAGGCAAGTTGGACGATCTAACAACCTTCCCTCGCTTTCATTTGCTATTTCTTTGGGCTTAAATATTCCCAAATCAAGGATTTTTAAAACTCGAACGATCGGAACAAAACCGCAAATCCCAAAACAGTAATAAAACAAGATTTATTACCCATATAACGTCAAAAATGCTCAGACGTTCGGCACCTATAGATTGCAATACTACATTCTGAGTAGTATTGTCTGATCTTGAACTATATTTAGAATTAAATAAAAAATAAAAAGGGCGATACTAGCCGACTGGTCTGGGTTGATTCTACGGTCCTGGGTTTAAGTCAAAGAGGAAATTGCAAAAAGTAAAAATAAAATAAAATACAAAGTTAGACAATAATCAAAGAGCAGGTGCTGGGTGTTTTCGCGGGCCAATAAATTAAAAACTATTATAGAAAACATGGGAGATGGTTTTGCTTTAGAATAAACTTGCAACTTATAATGAAGTATTTTAAGGTTAACGAAATTATGTGGTCTTTGCTCGAAGAGCCCATACCACAATATGGTTTCCATAGCATGTTCTGGAGCATCTTGTTTATACGACCACGTTTGACGATCTTCTCCCTTTGCTATCTTCATTTTTATTTAAAATTAAACCTAACATGACGTCATCGGGTTTCTGTCCCAATAAATACCCCATGATCACAGAGGGGGTATCGAGACAGAACCCCCCCCCCCCTCCACCAAAAAAAATAATCTCTATTTTTATGATTTTTACAGAAATTCGGTTTTTATTTTATTTTTATTTGACTTACAATGGGAGGGGTTTGAACCCCCCCCCCCCTCTCTTACTTACGTGCCTGTGGTAGTGGGAGAGAGTTGGGGTTCAAAATGTTTCCTTTGTTCGGTAGTGCAGTAAAAAAATTGACTTGTAATGTAGTTTTAAAAAGTGCAATATTAAAAAAGTGCCCCTTCCCGAATCGCCACCACTGTCCATACCAACCAACCATCTTCCCCACACCAAATGAACTGAATCATTCCTCTCCGATCGTTCCCACAAAAGAAAAACAAATGAAAATATTATTCCGATTCAATCACAAGATACGATTCAAATACGAGTTTCCAAAAATATATTTTCGACCAAAGAGTCCTAATATTAAAATATTTTTTATCGTATCACAAATATTTTTTATCACAAATATTTTTTTTATCACAAATATTTTTTTATCACAGTATCGTAAAATGTTTGGTTCGCATTTTGGACACGTGCCAATAACTAAGTGACGTAAACATCACGATTTAGGATTAATTACATCAGAATATTATAGTTATATCACAGAATAAGTTTATTTCAACCAAGGCCGTCCGTCTTGCATGCAAGCGCGGATCCAGGTGGGGGAATAAAGGGGAAATTACCCCCCCCCCCTAACATGTAAGATTATATTTTCAAAAGTCACTTTAGGCAATGAAAAATTTCAAACTAAGGGGGTCAAATTTGATGTTCATGATAACAATATACTGTATTACCCCCCCTAACAATAATCTCTTGATCCGCCATTGCTTGCATGTGGGAACGGATCGTTCTACCGTTCCCATTCCTTTTTAGTAACATGGTCAGTGGCGAGGCGTGACTTTTTGCCATGGTCATCGCTCCTAACCGAATTACACCCCACCCCTCCCCCATTTAAAAAAAACACTTGCATATTTGTCGTAAAACTTTAAAAATTACTTTTAAATTAATAATACTACTTCTAAATTCTGACATACATATTACTCAGCTTACACATTCAATAAAATAAAATTCATTAATTTCCGCTAATTTGCGAAAAAAATCACGAGCCTGCGAAAAATGGTATAGAGAGCAATTATAAAAAATGCGGACATTTTTTCCGCAAGCAGTTATGCAACCTGGCCATACATAATATTTATATTTGTCCACTTACGTACCTTTTATCCTGTGTTATTTAGTTAAAATAATTTTTAAAAAAAATCTTAATTATTAAATTAAATTCCATTTTTCTTATGAATAACAACATATAACAGTCAAAATACATCGTTTTTATATGTCCATGTTCTTCTATATCCAAATTCGCAAAATTAATAAATAAAGTAACAGCAGTAATAAGGACAAAGTGTTGTATTACTGAATACAATTCAAATTTTGAAACCGAAGGAATTGTTATTGCTGAATATTTCCTATTCCTTTTTTTACGATCGACGCAAATATACTTATTAGATGGGCAGATATTGTAAGTAATAGTTATAAAAAGAATAAAATATATTATTTACTTGATTTTAAATAAAACAGAAACCTGATTATCCAAAGCCTAGCTATTGTACTGCGATTAAAAAACTAATGTTCATTTCAAAATAAAGAAGTTACTTAAGCATTGAACAGCGTAATAAAATGGACAATTAATTGATTGCTAATTTTATTAGAGAGAAAAACCATTTTTCATTATGTATAAAATAATTTAAACACAAACAGTTCCTTAAAAAAAATTAAAGTCAAACTAACCCAAACACAAAAACAAGCGAACTTTACAACGATATGACAAGTCAGTCAGACGATATAAAGAAAACATTCTAAATCTGAGAAAGACAGCTACGGAAAGTATCATATTTGAATATACAATGAAAAATATATTGATAAGTTTTAAGTTTTTGCCAAATGTGGCATTAATAAGCCAACATGGCAACCATTCCTATGTACTAAACGAAGGAAGGTTGCTTGAGGGAATCGGTGATACAAGCAGATGACCGGCGAAGCTTTTTCAATGTAAATTGTCTCACGGAGTAAAGAAAAAGGTGGAGATGATTTGGCGAGATTTCATGAGACGTAAGATAGCAACCCCCAAACTAGGCACAAACAAACCTAGTTTGCAGTGATTTTTCTATGAGGGATGCATTATTTTCAAATTAAGAAAAAGCATGCTAAAACTTAAAAAATGACTATTTGTGCAGTTGTGGGATGCAGTACAAGTTCCAAATCGATAAAGATTGCAATTATTTCCACTTCATAGGTAAATTAAATTATAAAATAAATTATCGCCAAGTAACTGGTACAAAGTAGTGCTTTGGAATAGCGCCAAATACTTCGCCAGTACCTACTTTTTAAGCGATTGCTTACTTCGCATTGTAAACCGGTTTTAGACTTGATCGCACCTCCACCTTCTTCTTTACTCCGTGAAATTGTCTAGTGAACAATCGGAAGAGGATTTTTTTTAAGCGCCCACCTGATAGGTTGATGTACAGCCGCGGAAAAAAAAACGAACCACCGATGATTATTTCGTTAGTTTTTATAGTAGAGCTAAACTTAATATACAATTTTGTAGGGAATAAAGTCTACTACACATTAATATTAAAAAAATTTGCATAGGGGACTATCTTCATATTAAAATCCGCACCAACTTTAAAATTTCCAACAGCAACACCCAATTTTGATTCAATATTTAAAATCTACGACAAAATTTATGGTTGAATATCAATTTGCAAGTCATTTGGTTAAGTAGTTTTTTAATTATGAATATCGAAAGTTTAGAACTCGTAATGTTAAATGAATTTCTTAAACTTTTAATCATATCTTTCGAAATAATAATTTTATTAAGCTGATATTTTTATCTGTGTTACTTCTAAACAACCCAAATAAAATACACTAACTTTCATTACTTATATGTATATTTTTTAATTTGATTTAAATTAGGATATTAATATTCATAAAATTTATGAATAGCAACCATGCTATATTTTGATAGTGATGAATTCAGAAAAACGTTTTATATGCATATCTAAAATTTCATGATTTTCCTCTCTGTAGTTTTTTGGCAATATTATAATGTGGATCAAATGATCATTTAAGGGGTCATACACAAATTTAAAATCTGTAGAACTTAACAGAAATCTACTAATTTTGAGAATTAAAAGCGCTGTGATCGTGTTGGCATAAAATTCTAAATTCTTATATAGTGGCGAAGGGTATACGGGAGTGGGGGAATGAATGACCACGGAAAAAGAAGAACCACGGCTAACGCCAAATCATTTTTTACCAGCATACTTTATTTCGAAGTCTCACAAATACTTTGTTCACTGTGGAGGTAGCCCCTCAAATAAGATCGATACATATTGTCTAATATCTCTGCATATAAATGTAGGAAATTAACGAAAATTTGTATTTAGATTATTTTGAGGGCGGGGAACATTTCTGCGCTATCAAAAGTAGGTGTTGCTATTGAAAATTTTAAAGTTGGTGCGGATTCGAGTATGAAGATAGTCCCCTATGCAAATTTTTTGTATATCAATGTATAGTAGACTTTATTCCCTACAAAATGGTATATTAAGTTTAGCTCTACTATAAAAACTAACGAAATAATC
This sequence comes from Troglohyphantes excavatus, assembly GCA_963932185.1. Taxonomy (NCBI): domain Eukaryota; kingdom Metazoa; phylum Arthropoda; class Arachnida; order Araneae; family Linyphiidae; genus Troglohyphantes; species Troglohyphantes excavatus. Next base: position 10,236,435 of record OZ010672.1, read on the forward strand.
ATCGGTGGTTCGGTTTTTTTTTCCGCGGCTGTACCTCAAAATGGATGCTGTAGCTCTCTCCGATGACTGCCGATGACTTCGGCGGAACTTTCAGAGCCAAACTCACGGCTCTTGGCTGGTTTTGAAATTGCGGGTTTATTTTAGTGTTTTCGGTGGGAATTTAATAAATGGTTTAATTTTTTGACATGATTTGAATGTTGTAATATAAGACAATTTTAAAATAGGTAAAAAATATATTTAAAGCACTTTTTTAAATAGATAAAATATATAAAAAAAAATATATATTTTTAAATATTTTTTTTCTCTTTTTTTATTTTTCCGTGGTCATCGGCGAATCTACCGATGACTGGACCCTTCGCCACTGAACATTGTAACTTTTTTTACCTGCTCTTTTTCTAAAACTGTTCTTTTATTTTTTAACTTGCTCTTTTTTGACGGTTTAGGTGTTTCTCGTTAAATTTAAACAATGCATCTATTAATTGTTTTAAGAACATATTTTTCAAGTATTTCTTTTTTTAATTTTGATTTCGAAATACTGCTGTTTTTGAGCAATAAATAACTGTTATTTCTTATAAATAATATTTTTAATTATCGGAAATAGAAATAATGATATTTTATAACTGTTATTAAAATATCGCTCAGCACTGATAAATGTGTAAAAGTGAATGACCTGCGCTCCAGATAGGGAAAAACATTAGCCTTGGATTTTGTCGCCAACAACGTCTACTAAATCTTTAGTTTAAATATACGTAGTTTTACTTCTAAATTGTTCTAAAAAAATAATTCCACTGCAACGATTCACTGCTTCCTACTACATGACAATAGTGGTCCAGTAAAAAAATTGTTCTAATTCCGTTATTCATTTTTTATTACTCTTATTTACTTTATATTAATTAATTTGCAATGTAAGGGGCAGTAATGAAAATAAAGTGTTCGAGACATTTCATAGAGTTTTTTTGCTCTTTCTACTACTGTTTCAAGTTTTTTTGCTGCTTCTACTACTTTTTTTACTGTACTTCCCTAAAACGTATGCCTTTTATTAAACTTCTTTAAAAGTTAAGAGCCACCTAATAATTTAGAAAAATTTACTTCTCTGTGTTGTGTGTCTGTTAACACGAGAGCAAAAAGATTGCGTCCAAATTAGGTTTCGGGTTACCATATTTTCAAGGAAAGCTCTATAAAAATTGCTATGTGTGTATGCTTATGTGTTTTTAGGTTGAATTCTTTGAAATCCGTGTAAGAATTAACAAGGGGAGGAAATATTAAGATTTTTTTTAAGTCGTTTTTTATTTTATAATAGTAACAGCCTCAGTTATTTCAGCTTTTTCACGTGATCAGCAATCTATCTTTTATTTTGTCAATACTCGAAATGGATGAGGGTTGTGAAGAGATAGGGAAGACAGTGGAAAGGCTTATAAAATAGGAAACTTGCCTATTAAAATTCAATAACACGGGCAAGAATGTTTATCCAAGGAATGTCCTTCTCATCTTAATGAACTTCGAAATCTTTATATATAATTCTCTTACGCGGTGATTGAAACACGATGTTAGTCTCTATGCAGAATGGCAACAGATACTTTGTTTACAAAATTCTGTTGCGCCCGCATTTTTATTTTGCCATTATGTAAGCCATTTTGACGATTAAGCTCTTCAATTCCTTGGTAAATAATTATTTTGATGATGTCAGCTTAAATTAGGAAGAATATAAGACGCTTTTCCAAATTTTAAATGAAGGAAAATTGAGGTGGCGCTATCTGTTGGCAATTTTGAAAACTAGATTTCTATGAGCTTCATTTTTATGACGTATAAACTCTGTAAATTACACATTTCTGGTAGGCAAGATTTATGGTAAGCTTAACGTCAATTATGGCCAAAACTAACTACCAATAATGTTAGAAATTTAACTGAAACGCGGGTAAGGTGTGAAAATAAAGTGGAAAATAATAAATAATGGTAGGCTTGCCATTGGTACCATTGTTTTCATTTGTAGTTAAAAAGAAATTAGTTTAAATGATTTTATATTGACTTACATGGTGAAAAAATGTAGTGATGCCAAGATAAATATTAATTTAAATTTCAACTTTTAAAGTTTTTAGTAATATAATTAAAAAAGTATTGTTACTAGGACACATTTTTATTGTGACCTACCTTTTAGCGAGCAAAGCGAGAAGTGGTTTGTGAATACCAAACCTATGAGGATTGCGTAGCAATCCTCCGGGGGTTGGCGGAGCCTCCTAGTTCTGTGAATACCATCAGTTTTATCCATTAAATTTCTGTGAAGTTTTAATTTATATAGATAAAAAATACTTTTTAAATAAAAAAAAAAACACAAAACATCTCGTCCAAAAGGTAAAGATCGAGATAATCCCTGTCTATTAATCTACATATGAATAGTTATTTTGACTATATATACCAGTTCGAATGCCTTGTGGATTTGCCTGAATCCATTTGGGTAGGCACATACCCATAAATAGCGAAAAGCCCAACACGAAAAGATTCCTTGATGAATTCAAATCCACCAAATGTAAAGTTGACAGTCCCACTGCAGTGATCATGGAGAACATGATGCAGAAGATGCCACCTAAGATTGGTTCCGGAATGGTCACGAAAGCAGCTCCAAACTTCCCCAACATTCCAAACAGGATCATAAGAAGGGAGCCATACTGAATAACTCTGCGGCTGGCAACCTGCAATAATAAAAGAACATTCTATTTTATATTGAAAAGTTCAGAAGCCATTTGAATTGGTACGAAGGCCATCCAGGTCGGCCGTTAATCCATCCAATACAGGATGTAGGTAAATTTGGCGGAATCGTGAGAGGGGTCGTCCATATATTGCATAACGCAAATAAAGAGAAGATATTTTCTGTCCTGCGTGAATTTATATTCAATTCCTAACTTACGATACTCCTTGTCGCGATTATTTTATGTTGCGATTCTTCTATTTTTGTCGCGATTCTGAAATTTGGCGCCAAGGCCATGCTTTTCTTTTTGTTTGAATTGTGTCACACGCGGCATCTCGTCAGCAGTTTTGAGCGCACGCACTACCATGCGCTAATGTCACAGACTCCTAACGTCGATTTAAAGCTCCGGCCAATTGTGGTCTCCGGCCTTCGGCCTCCGACAATTCAGGTTAGCAGATGGTACCCCCTCCGAGCAGTCGATTATGGTTGCTTACAAGCAAACTTTCGAGCAGTCGATTGTGCCACCTCGCACTCAAATGCTTTGCCTTGTAAAGAGCAATGAGTGTCGAACTACTGTGTTCACGCACGAAAGAGTAATTAGTATTTGTTTTTCTTACTTAAATTGAGTTTTAGCTTAAATGATATTTGTAGTAAATAAAGGACCTATAAACTAACATAATTCCATGCAGGGCAGAAAATCTTTTCCCCTACATATGTGTTCTGCATGGTCGACCCCTCGAAAGATTCCGCCAAATTTACCGGCTCCCGTTAATACACACCCTAATCTGGTATTTCATTACTGCGTGGGAGGGAAAATGAGTCAAATTGCGGGCATACTCCGGCCGGTTTAACCGCTGTTAACTTCAGTTCACGTAGCGAGTATGTGCTTAAATTAAAGAGAATAATGAGTTCTACAATTGCTTTTGACTAGTTGATATTTTAAACCATATGCGTGAAAACTGCGTGAGTGGAAAGTCACGATTTGTCGAAGATTTCACTATGAAACCAAAATATAATTCTAAAGTTCAATTGTAGAATAGGAAACTTAAAAAATTGAAAGAGCAGATCAAAACAAACAAAATGATACCAAAATGTCTAAATTCATGACAAGTACGGAGAGCTTACCGAAGATGCAAGAAAAAGCAGACCGAGCTGGGGCCATACAAAGTATTCACGAATCAAACTTTATTGTACAATGGGGATTGTGCCTACCTGATTTTTCTCCTCGTCATTAAACTTTTGAGTTGAAACAATTTTTGTTAAAAATGTGTTATTTTTTTAAGTATGCTTTTTGAAACAACAAGGATCTTAGAAACATTTTATTTTATGGTATGATTAAAAAAAATGCCTAGTTTATATACTTTTTCAATTGTAGGGAATTTAAAAATAAAAAAAAACTGAGTAAATTTTCGATTTGTATGGTTTTATTACCTTGGTGATGCCAATCGCGCCTATATTTTCACTAAAGGAAGTGACTCCACTTGCAGTTCCAAACAGTCCTGCTATCACACATCCAATACCTTCAATGCAAATTCCTCTATTGATTGCATGCTTAGGCGGAAAGTCGGCCCCCGACAGGCGTGCGCAAGCATAATAGTCTCCTATGGATTCGATTGTTGAGGCTAGGGATCCGGCTAATACACCTAAAATGGCTCCAGATGTAAAAGATGGTACTCCCCATTGACCTAGTTGAAAAATTATTTCAAACAGCATTTAGAAAAAAACATTGTATATTTTCTTTGAATTTCGAGTATTTAATTATTTTAATAGAATCAGAAATATTTTATCAATAAGCTGGATTTTTATGAACAACTGCAAATTTTGCATTTATCCAATTTATTCGTTGCTTATTTTCATTTTCCACATTATAAACCTTTGACATATTTTCCTTCATTGGGGCGAATACAGGTGATGAGCGGAGGCAACTGCAGCCCAATTTTTGAAAATTAAAATATATATATATAAAAATTGGTAATTTGCTTTCTCACTTTTAGCAATTGCTCCATTGCACTTCACCTTCAATACTGTACATACAATTTTATACGGTCACAGTTTGTCTTGGCTATAAAAAAAACACCCAGTTATTATCAATTTTACTAGGTAATTAAATTTATTTATATGGATCTTATGTTCTGTTATATTATGTTATATTGTTTTTGTAAATTGAGTATAAAACGATTATGAAACATATATGCTTTTTCAAATGAAATGTTAAGTGATTTATGATTTTGCTGTTGAATCGGATATTGCCTAATATAAACAAGAAACTGATCACAGACAATTTAATCAGGGCGGTGATTAATTGTTAACTTTTTAAGACCCCCCCCCCCCCCCCTGCCAAGTTCAAAAAGTCAAAATAACCTTTCCTAGATGTTATCAATAACGGAATTTTTTAAATTCCGTTATTGATAACATCTAGGAAAGGTTATTTTGACTTTTATATTTGTATTTTAAATATTCATAGGTCATTCGCAAAAAAAACCCTTAAAAATTATATATATTTGCAACAATTACAATTTAAAGGAATCTGCTACATTTTAAAGTTCTGTTTTTTTTAGTGTGTTAAATTTTTAAATACTATTCAAAAGAGCTTTAACGACTACTTATCAATTTGCTTATTTATTTTGAACCTCTAACCTAATCTAAGATTATTTTTTCAAAATTCGTCTTGTGGAAAACTGAGAAATTTTGAGAATCAGGGTATTTTTATATAAATATGCTCTTCAAATTTTATTATCATATTAGTACATATGTTACCATTAAAGTATGAAATCCGTTATTTCATAGAATACCTAGTTATTCCATGAAATAACTGATCGTGTCCGTTAAAGTGTAAAACTCTCTTGTATTTCATGGTTTAACTAGTTATTTCATAGAATAACGATCTGCAGCCCGTTAAAGTGTAAAATAATCTATATCATATATCTTTTTATCAAGATCACCTTACAAAGTTCGTGGTTTTAAGACCTCTTCAAACAAAGAGAGCAGAAGAAGTTGCAGGACAGTTGCTTGATATATTCCTGTTGTTTGGAGCCCCATGTATATTGCAGTCGGACAATGGAAGAGAATTTTGTAACAAACTTATTGATGACTTAAAAGTAACTTGGCCAGAGCTTAAGATCGTGCATGGCAAACCAAGACATAGCCAAAGCCAAGGCAGTGTTGAGAGAGCCAATTAGGACATAGAAAATATGTTGACGACTTGGATGCAAGACAACCAGTCAACTTCGTGGAGTAACGGGTTAAAATTTATCCAGTTTATGAAGAACAGAGCGTTCCATTCTGGTATTAAAAGGTCCCCCTACGAGGCTATGTTTGGTTGCGTAGCTAGAGTTGGACTGTCAAAAAATGTTTTTGTTTTAGAAAAAATGTTCTTTGTAATTCCAAGTGTCATTTTAGTAATCCTTGTTGTAACAAATAATTTTATGGTACGTTTCCATAAATACCATTTATACGCTGCATAAATTAGATAAATTGCTTCTTTTTCATTTTAATTGTCTATCATTAGTTAAATTTCATTTTAGATAAATTGTTTATTTTACACTTTAACTGTCTCTCATTAGTTAATTTATAGAATACCTAGTTATTTCATAGAATAACTAGTTAAAGTGTCAAATTAATAACATATTACACACTTTAACGGACACGATCAGTTATTTCATGGAATAACTAGGTATTCTATGAAATAACTGCATTATATACTTTAACGGTAACACATACATTAGTTTAAGCATTGGTTTATTTCTTTCTGGAACTTTTTTAAACAATATTTACGACTGTCATACTGAGATAACAAATTTAAAAGTCCTCAAAAAAATAGAAAGTGTTAAAAAAATTTTAAAGAAATATTTTAATTTTCCTAATACATTTTGGATTTGTACTTGTTTTGAAAAAATTATATTAAAACGATTTTTTTTAATATTGAACTTTCTATGTATCTTAAAATCGATCCAATCTGTTATCCGTAACATTTCACTTTTACCATGATATTGATTTTTTAAAAAACCTTTGAAGCGATTTCGTTCAATTTTAGAATTAATCAACGTTTTTCTATAAATTTTAATGTCGTATGGAATAGGAACATCTGAAATTAAATGTTTGTTACATAAGAAAAAAGGGCGTTATTAATTTTTTAGTCAGCCTGGAAAATTCATGCTAAATTGACAATGGAATCGCCTGTGTCTAATAAATAAAAAATGGATCTCATATTTTGACTTTTGTTTAACCTATTAGTAATTTATATAGGTTTGTTGAAAATTCAAATTTCTCTAATCAATTCAATTTTATATTTTAATTTTACCAACACCAACATGTTTAAATTACCTAGTATGACTAATAAAAAATTCAATGGATTTAATGACTGTCCATTTCTAATTTATGACTACCCAATTGAGACATGAATGTCCTTTAAAATAGGATTTGATTTCTCCTAACTGATTTTTTTAGAATAATTATTTCAGAATAATACTATTTCTCAATGTATTAATTATAAGGATCCCACAAGAGAAACTTATTCTATAATGATATTTTATTATTAAATTCTAAATGATTTTAAATTTCACAAAATTTACAGTAACAAAAAGTGTATTAAGAATAAGGGTAGTTTTTAAACTTCACGTGAACTTCACGTAGTTTTTAAACTTCACAAATATGTATTGTTAGAAAAAAATACTATGCTAAATAATAATGACAATATAAAAATTATCATAGTTCTTCGAAATGCAGAAAACATAAAAATCAACAAAATATAGGATTCCGTTCTTAACAAAATAAATAATATATTATTAAGTTGTTAGGCACAAATAGAATATTTAAAGAAAAATGCACAATAATTTTTAAAACATCTCATCTTATACGAATTGCATCAAAGTTTGACAAATTCCCAAATACACTAGTCTCAACGTATTGCCTACTTTTCTGCATTTTTACTCTTTTAAAAAATAAAAACTGCAAACTTTATCAAGTTTTTTAAACCTTTCAAAAAGAACGGAACGGACAAAAGAAAAACTCCGACTGTTCTACTGCTTTCTACATAGCGACCTGATCATTTACTTGACCTCATTTCTAAATACTACTAGCGCAACACCCAGGGGCGGCTCAAGGTAATTTTTATACCTGGGCAAAGTTTTGTTGGCGCCCCCCCCCCCCCCAACTTTTTTTTTTAAATCTGTACATAACATATCAAATGACGACATTTTAGGTTACAAAGCCTTCATTTAATACGTTCACGCTATTTTGTATCATTTTGCACATCTCTGGATATTATGTTCATTTTTGCGAAGAATGACCATAAAGGGAAACAAAATTGTACATGTAGTGGGAAATAAAATAGTTTTCACATGTACAGCCGCGGAAAAAAAAAACCGAACCACCGATGATTATTTCGTTAGTTTTTATAGTAGAGCTAAACTTAATAAACCATTTTGTAAGGAATAAAGTCTACTATACATTGATAGACAAAAAATTTGCATAGGGGACTATCTTCATACTCGAATCCGCACCAACTTTAAAATTTTCAATAGCAACACCTACTTTTGACAGCGTAGAAATGTTCCCCGCCCTCAAAATAATCTAAATACAAATTTTCGTTAATTTCCTACATTTATATGCAGAGATATTAGACAATATGTATCGATCTTATTTGAGGGGCTACTTCCACAGTGAACAAAGTATTAGTGAGGGCTTCGAAATGAAGTACGCGGGTAGAAAATGTTTTGGCGTCAGCCGTGGTTCTTCTTTTTCCGTGGTCATTCATTCCCCCACTCCCGTATACCCTTCGCCTCTATATAAGAATTTATAATTTTATGCCAACGCGATGACAGCACTTTTAATTCTCAAAATTAGTAGATTTCTGTTAAGTTCTGCATCATGCTTTAACGAGTTTAATATTTCTTTTTATTAGATATACAAATATTTATTATCAAAATTACATAATCTTATGTCATTCGACATTACTAAACGACAAACGTTCATATAGAAGTATTTGCAAGGCACTTACTGATAATAAAGTACGTCATGTAAAGCTATTATAATATTATTATAATGATATTACTTTTATAAACATCTATTTGTTTTTAACGAACTTAAGCGCGCCAACCAATACACGAAAGCGCGCCAACCGATACACGAAAGCGCGCCAACCGATACACGAAAGCGCGCCAAAGAAATGGTTATCAATTTGACTTGTATTTTTTTTATGTATGTTCGTGCAAGATTTCGGTTTTAATTAAGATATTTGGATTTTTTTTTTTTTGGTGGATAAGGGATGTTTCAATTGAGTACCCTTTATAAAAAATATTTGGATTTCCGGCATTTAACTCAATTAACATGACCGCTCAATTCCGGAATTCTCAATTAACCGGACCGCTTTAAAAAATATTGTCCGATTTCGAAAATTATTTTTTGGTTGGATAGTGGATAAATTCACTTTTGCAAAAAGTACAATAAAACATATCAAAATACCGATTTACCGGATTTGTTTTAAAGCATTGATCTCCGGTTTCCAAATATTTTCATTGTTGAATAAATATTACCCAACAATGAAATTTCCTTTACTCGGCATATATTAAACCTAATAATCTCAAAATATATTATCCGGGGCTGGGTAAAAGTAATTAACAACTTGATTTTCCTTGACGAATAATAGCAGGGGGGAAAGCCCCCGGCGATTCAGCTTTTTAGTTTAACACAGAGTAATGCAAGCCAGCAACAACTTGAGTTTGCTGTTCATCATTTATAGCAGGCTTAGAAGCCCTGTACTACATTAAAAACTAAAAAGTCCAACTTTAACAACAAAAATCAACTTCAATGTAGGAAAAAAGCGCTACAAAGTAAAAAAAAATTATAATTTTTTTATTTTAGAATTAATTGGAAAAAATTAAAGTGTTTAATGCTAATTTTGTACTTATTACAATTTTTTGAAGTAGTGCCAATTGACAAAAATCAAACCTAAAGTTTGTCACCGACTTAAAAAAAAAAATTTAATAAATATAATATCAATATTAAATATTCATTAAAAAAATATATTTTACTTTTTAGCGCTTCTTTTTTAAAGTCGTTTTTCTTTTTTTTTAAAAAAGATTATTTTATTTTTTAAAAGGTTAAAAACAAAACATTTAAACATATAATATTTTTTTAAGAAACAGTGGAAAGGAATTATTTAAATAATTTATTGACAAATATTAAAGGACTGTTATTGTTTTTAGCTTAAATAATTTAAACCTAACAACATATTTCGTTTTTAAAGATAATTAAATGTTGATGTTAACAAGTCTTTGTAAATTCTATTGTTTTAGACAAGTAATGTTTTTTTACTCACATTTTTAATAAATGTTAAAATTATAAAAGCCTTACAAATAAAAGTATAAGATTGGCAAAAAAGAGGAAGGGACCACAACTATATTTTTATAAACGACTATGTTTAATATTGCATAATTTTTTTTTAAAGTACACCATAACTTTTATATAACAATTAATATTATTAGATATATATTTACAATTAAAATAATCCAAGAAAACCTTACCTTTCAATACAATAGCTTTCTTAAATATCAACCAATTAAGTATGGAATTCCTGTATTTCTTCTTTTGTTTTTTTATCCTAATTTTATTTCAGTAAGTATTCACAGTAATATAAACATTTTTTCTATAAACACTTTTCTACCTTTCGTAGAGTAGCTTCACTCCACTCCCCCCAAACCTCAATTGGCTTTACCCCAAGCGATGAAACAGAACAAGTTCCAAGAAAGCGAATACATTCACGCTGCGTATTCAGTTTCAAAGGGGGGCTCTTAGCAGTGCCCTTAGTAACACCACCGACCATTCAGAAGAAGGGAAGTGACCGTGAAATGACCTTTAACTGTCTTAAAGTCTTTCTTCTGCATGAAACGTAAAGATTTATATTTCCGGTGTACCACCCACTTCATGTCAGCCCCTATTTCTTATCTCCCAGTGTCCGTGCATCGTAGTATTCGCAACACAACAAGGGTTCCTGATTCAAAATAGATACTTTTATACAGGGTTTTTACTATTTTTACAAACCGAAAAGTAAGGTGCTGTTTATACGGATTTCTTAAGGGTTCCAAAAATGTATAAAGATGTAATTGTTGTTAAAGATGTAATTGTTGTCTAAATTGAATAATTAACTTTTATTTCGTATTCTGAACAAATGTGCGAACAAAAAAACTTCGCGAGACTATTATGAAACGATATGTGAATACAATGATCACGATACAGTGATCGCCGATTTAGTAAAGTTGAATTAGGAAGAAAAAAAAAATCCAAGAATTTCAAGATTTAATCGATCGATAATTTAAGAAACAACTTACTATCGACATTTCAAGAATTAAATCCGTACAACTTTTTTCATGATAAATTTACATACGGGGTGCGTGCATGTAAAAAAAAAAACATTTCATAAATTCGCAAATCGAAGAAAATATCAAAAACATTTGGTAAATGCATTTCTATGAATCTCCGATTTTTCAAGTTTAAAATAAAAGGGATAATTTTGGAAATCTTACATTTTTTTGTAAAATATTGGATTGACAAAATCATATATTTTTTTTATAAATTTCAATGCTTATCTTATTTTTAAAATATTTTTTTACATGTTTCGTTTTGTATGGAAATTTCTATACATTCTCTTTAACATAAAAAAGTTAAGTTAAAAAAATTTAGTTAATTTGTGTCAAATAGGAATAAAGACTATTTTTAATTTTTTTTTAACAAATTAAAAAAAAAAGCTTTACAATTGTTCAATTCCTAAGTTTGTTACATGAAGTTAGTTACATTTCCATATGACAAATCGGTCCCATGTTGCCTTATCAATGCAAATACTAGATTCAAATATTTTTTATAATTTCAGCAAAACCTTACGAAAAAACAATTAACTACTATGATTATTATTTTTTTTAAAGAAATATGTTTAAGAGATTTTATGCAAACTATACACATGACTCTTTAAATAAAAGTTTAAAAAAATTACAAAAATTTCATGATTGTGCGAGGTGTGAAGGGGAAGGGTGAAACGGATCATGATGTTCCAAATTTTATTTTATAAAACAAATACTGAAAATATGTTTAATAAAGAGTTGGTTTGCATCGAATCCTTGGGTCTTTCTTACACAAACACACAAAGTAGGGAAGGGTAAGAGGAGTCTAACTTAGAAGGACAAAAGTCAATAAATGTTTACTCAATTAATACAATTGCCATGCTATAAAACATATAAAAGGAAATATTTAATGACAAAAACGCATATTGTCATTGGTCTCTATGCGCACAAGATATATTCATCTGTGGACCTACAATTTTACATGAATCTATATTAAGTGTAGGTGTCTCCCTCGTTCAAAAAAAGTTTTATAAAAATTAGTCTGTTTAGTGTTTGTAAACGCAATATCTCAGGAACTGATTATAGTACAAAAAACAAATTTGATAAATATCTTATAGTTGCTGCTGTTTATACATGCCAAATGATATTTATTGCATAACATATGAGGGGTAACATTTTTATTCATTTGAATCCTTCTGGGTATGGACACTCTCGTTAATTCTATCCATAGAACGAATCTCTTTCTATCATCTGCAAAATTAATCTAGAAGTCCAAGCTTAAAATAGCTAACGGATTTCCACTTTAATTAAAAAAAGTTCAATCCTTTGTTTATTTTGTAATAAGCATTTTCAAAAGGATTTTAAGAGAGTGGTGCTATATCCTGCTGGTTGTTTGTGATGGGAAGCTTCTTCAAAAACAGAATGTGGGCAAGGGAAAATCATGCGAGAATTGTCGTATTCATCGACGAGAAATATTTAAAATGGTAGTCTGTTTGGTTTGCGATTCCTGACTAGAGTAGGTTTTAAAAACCGTTTGACACTCACTAGTCAGTTACAATTTTAAATCCTCCCCGAAACGTTTTTGAAATAAATTTGCTATTCATTTGTATTGATTAAAATTGATTTTAAAAAAGTGAAAATTATAAAAAATTACAAAAAAAAATTAAAATTTAACCAAATTTGGCGCCCTTCGAGGATGGCGGCGCCCTGGGCGACTGCCCAGTTTGCCCTGCCCTTAAGCCGCCCCTGGCAACACCAGTCCCCTCTGTGTCCTATCCTATGCAGATGCGCGACCACCTCGAAATTCAAAGAGAGCTTGCCAGTAAAAAGCCAGCTAAAAGAACAAAAATACTATAGAATGAACAGGGGTGTTCTTGAATGAAAATATTTTCCCCTTTAGTTCTTTTCCTTTGAAGATAACAAGTGACAGATGACATTTTTACGACCTTAATTGCGTTTTTAGCGGCATTACCTCCAACCAATACCTCGGCCGGACATTTAGTATGCCCCTAAGGCTGAACGAGATCCGAAAGATCGAGTGGAGAGGCATCTTGCCGTCTTCCCCTTTGTCAGGAAGCACAGGGGTCCGACGAAACTGATATTATCTTTTGGAGGCAGGCACTTTTTGGGACTTATAGAGGTCTTGGAAATAAAGCGAATCAGACGACTACCGTGGATTGTTCTGCTATGAAATATTCTTCTATGGTCAAGTGACAATGGTTACCTTGACGAAAAGTAAAATAAGTTTTGCGCTTGGAACTAGACTGCGCAAAATGTCCACATTCGTTAAAATGAAACTACATGAACATAAAACATGGTGAACAAGTCAGGAATTAAATGACTATTGTTTTTTTTATTATTAAAGTAATTAATGTTGTTTGAAATGTTTTTTTGCGTCATGCCACAATTTATTTCGTAAATACAATGTATAAAAAATAGCTCAAAACCATTTTTTTCTTATAATTTTTGACTTGCAGTTGTATATTAAAAAATCTTTTGTTTCTTGATGTTATAACAGGTACAACTTGAGGTAAGACAGGTTCATTCTACACGAACGGATAAAACGAACGTCAGCTTCTAGGTGATTCGAGAATTCGTACTACGTGGTACGAATTCTCGAATCACCGAGAAGCTCACGCGCGTTTTACTGGTTCGTGTAGAATAGGCATTAACGTCATACTTGCTTTATTTTGTTACCATGTTTAACAAAACTATGATCATAACGAAAACATACGTAACGAAATCATAAGCCTTGAACAGCGATGGCGCGATTGCATCATCATCTATCTCATACTCGTCTCAGAGCATGCAGAGGTGTTTTTAGGAACCCAAAAAGTGCTCGAGTTAAGTTTGACGCTACATGCCTTAAACACTCCGGCCGTTTTGAAGGGTCTTTCCTTCGAGATAGACAGAACCGTCGCCAATAGCCCACTGTGCAGCTCTAGTGAGACGTTAATTATCCAAAACCAAACCAAAACCGGCCGTTTTGAGACAAACACTGCCTACCTAATTTTTTATTACTCATTTTTTTTTGTTTGTTTGAAAATTATTGTATAAAAAATTTAATGTTCCTAAACGTAAAAAATATCGACAGGATCAAAATTACGACCATATATCAAGCTATACAAACCAATCTTGAAATAAAACGCCACAACCCCCAAAAGTTCTTGAATTTACTGGGTATTACTTTTCAATTAACTACGTTAAATGCCCCTACGTCAGTGGCGGATTTAGGGTCATCCAAAGGGGGGGGGCTAATTATTATTTTTTTGGTGGGGGAGGGTATATATAAATTTCTATTTTCGACGATTGCCGTTAAACGGTATGTGTAAATTCCGCCTAAAAATTCTTATTTTGATACCTTGGCGAGATAAATGCCTCCAATGTGAAGAAGCAACTTTTTTTTTGTTTTATTCTGGTGCAATGTACTTTTTTTTGTATAAGAATAAATTTTGTCTCGACGCCTTCTGATATTAAAAAAGGGAATTTTTTGGCCCACCACGCTGCTCATAAACAACTGGTTCACTCTTGGGGCAGTTGTTTGGGGTATTCCCACCAAGCCAGAGCCAGATTTAGAGTTAGTGGACCCCTAGACTAAATATGTGGTGCGAGCCCTAAACTACTTGGTGGTATGGAATACCCCTCCGTAAATCGAAATGGGGAGGGGAGATCGGAAATTTTTTAACATGCAATAATTGAAAATTTGCAAAATAAATAATTTTTCCAGTTTTAATAAAATTGGGATGCACTATTTTTTGTGTGTGTAAATTTTCAATACTATGTTGAACAATTTCAAGGGATTTCAATGGAATTTATGAAAATTACAATAACATATTGTACTCGTCTCCGTATTATTCTCAAATTACTATAAACAGAATAACGGTGTAGAATAAAAACAACTGATTTCCAAAAATAGTAACACAATGCCATTTTAAATTATCACCAATTAAACGCATATTTTAAAAGAATATAAAAGTGTTATGTTATATTTGCGTTGTACAAATCCATTAAGAAAAATAGAATTTTTCTGTGTCATAAAAATTTTGTAGAATATTATTTTCATTAGGATTTAGTTTGATTTATTAGTTATTTAGAAATTTCGTTTGGTACTTATAATTTTTTTTGTCTAAGTGATTTATTTTCAAACAAGTCGTTGTCAAAATTTTGAAGTGTTGAGACACCCATTTTTTCAGTAATCTATATTATTATTGGTGAGTTGTGCTGGCCCCTAGGCTGTAGCCTATGCCTAAATCCGGATCTGCACCGAGCATTTAATTTTGTCATCTCAACTCCCTTTTGGGTAGTCGTTTTGGGATTCTCGTATCATAACAAAATTTTTAAATGGATGTAACCTAAATTTAACAACAAAAAAAAAACTTGCTCTAATTTCGCAACAAAAAAAAATCACATAATTTTATATACAAGGTTAAACAATGTATTTTACTTAGTATTTGCATCACAACAACTTACAGGGTTGCCAAAGTTGGCTTAGTAATCTATTTGGCTATAATATGTATTGCGTGAAAGGACAGATAATGTTTGCAGCTGAATTTACCTATCGATTTAGAAAAACGAAAAAATGTGCGCCGGAAATTCCTATACCGATTTATTGAGAATATTTTTATTTCTTAAGCAAACGTAAGATACAATAAAAATTTAGTAGTACAACATTAAAAAAAAGCACACCAAAAATAGTTTCAGTTGAAAATGTACACGAAGAGAATAACAAATATGGAAAAATTTTGACTAACGTTTACATATAAATCGAATTTTGTGTTTTAAAATATAAAATTAAATGTTACAAAAATTATTGTTTAAGTCTAATTTGCTCTTATTTTAATCTTAAGAGGTCGTTTATTTATTACGACTCACATTCTTGAAGAAGGGGGTTCATCATGCGTAACTGTGGTGTGACATGAGGGAAAAGGGTCTCGGTTATTGCGTGACGTAGCAAAAGTTCCTAAAACATTCTTTTCACAAACTTTGAGATAAAAAACTTTTTATAGAAATCACTATATCTTTCTAATGGGTTAAAATACACGGAATGAAAGTTTTATTTACTATTTTTTAACCACATAAATTTAAAATGAAGTATCATAGGGAGTAGGGGGATTATGACATAATAAAAGAATGATCCCTAACAGTGCAATCAATTATTTTTATTTGAATTTTAATATAATAGAGGTTTTAATTTCGGAAATATATATTCAATAATTTGTTCCAGATTTTTTTTTGTCCAGCCCATATGATTTTTTCTTTAATTAAAATTGGCTTCGGCTCCATTTAAAATTATATGCAGCAGTCTTCGCCACTGATGAGTAATATGCTTCAATCAATGAATTAGTATGGTTGTGGATTGTGGAAGTCATATAAATATACATATTCATGGTTTAATTGACAGAGCAAGAAACAAACAATATCTCACCAAATCTCTCGAAGAATATTAAATTTCGTAGTTTAAGAAAATTTAAGTACAATGATGATATGTGAAATATCACCATTGTACTTAAAGTTTGATAAATGATGTTAGAACTGAAATAGTTAGTTAGATTGGTCAAAATAATAAATTACTTTAAACTTTGCAAAAGGAAGACTTTACCCTTTTAATAAGAATACAAACTAGCAGTTAATAGTACTTGCTTCAAGCCACACAAACTCAGACAAATGCTTGACATACGAATAGAAAAAATTCAAAACGGTTTTGTCACTTGAAACGAATCTTGGGAAAACGCAAATTAATTTTTATAATTCGCATAGACAGATTTTAATTTTGCAAGTTAATTTCAATGTGACAAAACGTATTTTGGACGAATAAAATACCTTAGTTAGATAGAAAATTCGATGGCGAAATCATTGACGTAAAATATAATTTTTTGATTTTTTTTTGAACAAAATACGTTTTGATTGTTTGCTTTTCATATATGGTACAATGTTTCTTATGATCATGTCAAATTAAAGTTTAAAAATATCATCATTAAGCATGTTCAGTTCTTTGAATTTTTTTTTCAATTTACATAAAATTTATGTTTTTAAAAAAATACGGTTCAAAAAGGTATTTGGTTCGGTTTTCCTAATTTAAGCTGAGCAACTATCATATAAAAGGTTAAGAATTGATTGTCAAGGATAATGTGATTCCGGTATCACTACTTCATCAAAATACTTGAATGAAACCCAATAGTATTTACAACTGCAGTCTCGCTTTTTGCATCACTTGAAATATATAAAATTACACGAATAAAAACACAAAAGAAAGAAAAATTACCTGACTATCTAACTCAGCTATTCATGAAGCAATAGCATAGATTTCGCCTTTTCCGATGTTTTCGCTCATCAAAACTAACCATGGCGACGCAAATTTTTATTTCCCCCTTTCACTCTGATCCCCTGACCCCTCATTTCTACAAAAAATCTCCCGCCTCCCTTAAAACTTTTAACGAATGACCGTACTCGGATGATACAACAAAGGGTTTCACTTTTGCTGATGGTCATTTGAAGGTCATCTTGATAAGGCGTAAAGACGCGTAACCCCCCTTCACCCCCAAAGAGAGGGTCATAAAACGACCTTCCCCGACTCCCTGGACTCACCGACTCAAACTGTGGGTCTCAAAGCGAAAGCTCATAGCTAATTTTGAAGAACAATTTTTAAAGAAAAAACATTATTTCTTGAGAATTTTTTTTAGTCATAAGCTAAGGAGGGGGCTATACCCCCTTTTAGCCCCTATATAAATCCGCCACTGCTCTAGGCAATGTGTTTCTGGTCGGTTGCAGTGTCCAAGATTATCTTGATCTTGATAGTGCGACAAGACGCGCGTAGCCTCCCCCCCCCCCCCCCACTTCCCACTCCAAAAGAGAACCATAAAACTTGCTCTTTTCCTCAACTCCCTGAAAACTCCTTAGGAAAACTTTGTCTGAACTATATGAGGGGCTATGGCCCTCTTAATTCATAACCATTATCTTCCAAAAAAAACATTTTTAAGAAAAAAAAATTCTTGATTTTTTTAAAAAAAAATTGGCCACAGCCCAAGGGGGGGGGGCTATAGCCCTATTTAGCCCCTATGTAAATCCGCCACTGCCCTACGTTACATCCAGCCCTCCCAGCATCCCCATACAAGGTGGATATATTTTGGTCGTGTAAAGAGCGAATTTGGCAACCATCCGTTTACTAAAAAGTTACACACATGCTGAGGATTGAACTGGCGCCCATCGGATGCTTATCCGAGCCCCTTATTCGGACATGAAAGTCGGGATTTCAATGAACTGTAACATTGTCGGAATTCTGTCTGTCCGGATGACACAGATCCATTTAATTAAAAAAAAATTTGATTCAATGTTTCACAAAAACTTGTTTTTAATAATTAAATTAAAGCTTTTCCCCCGACGAACTTCATAATCTTCACCGACAGGGGGGCTTGCCTTGCCCGACGGGGGTGCTACAGCCCCCCCCCCCCCGCCCAGCACCACCTCTAGCCCTTGGTTACGTGTGGCAACAGCGATTTATATAAATAGTACAACATGTCTCACTCTGTGGCTTTTTGATAATAAAAAAATCACTTTTCGTTTGACGCTGTATATTTTCATTGAATATTGACTCTGAACACACAAGACCTACATTTCATTGCATCCATTCCATGGTTCTTTTATATACAATCTTTAATTCTTTCATGGATTTTAATGCTTTCATATTATTTCTATTCATCAATTCCGCAAACAAATTCATTATCGTGTTAAGTGTTGCGATATTGAGAACTGGGTATTTATGATCAAGTTTCATATTTTTAATATGTACTAGGAGGCTCCGCCCCCTGCTCCGCTAACGCTCCGCCAACCCCCGGAGGATTGCTACGCAATCCTCATAGGTTTGCTTCGCAAACCACCTCTCGCTTCGCTCGCTAAAAGGTAGGACACAATAACAATGTGTCCTAGTAACAATACTTTTTTTTAATTATATTACTAACAACTTTAAACGTTGAAACTGTAAATTTAAATTATAATTCATATTGGCATCAATACATTTTTTCGCAATGTAAATCAATATAAAATCATTTAGTTTAATTTCTTTTAAACTACAAATGAAAACAATGGAACCACTGGCAAGCCATTATCTATTATTTTATTTCTACCATTATTTATTATTTCCCACGTTATTTTCACACCTTTCCTGCGTTTTAGTTTAATTTATAACATTATTGGTAGTTTGTTTTGGCATAATTGATGTTAAGCTTTCCATATTCTTGCCTACCAGAAGTGCGTACGTTACTGAGTTATTACGTCATAAAAATGAAGCTCATATATATCTAGTTTTCAAAATTACCAACAGATGGCGCCACCTTAAAATTCCGCTCATGTAAAATTTGGAAGAGCGTTTTTCAAAACTTCTATTTTTAACGTAATAAGGCTTATATTCTTCGTAATTTAGGCTGACATCAACAAAATAATTATTTAATGATGAATTGAAGGGGCTAATCGTCAAAATGGCTTACATAATGGCAAAATAAAAATGCGGGCGCAACAGAATTTCGTAAACAAACTTACCGTTGCCATTCCGCGTACAAAAAAACAGTGTTTTTCAATCACCGCGTAAGAGAAATATATATAAAGATAAATGGAAACTAAGAGTTTTAATTAAAAAAAATTATAGAATTAAAGATTTAGTAATTAATTGAAATCTTATAAAGAACAAATTAATTACGAATACACTGGATGATTTATCCGCTGTTTTAATATATTATATATATTAAATATTCATTCCTGCAGGATGTATGTATACAACTTTATGGATGTAAACAAAAAAAAAGGAAAACGTATGCACTCAGGCTAGACGCATAAGAATTTTTTTAAAAATACAAGCTTTCACAACTATCGGAATTATTCAATAAACCTGAAGATTAATGAAATTACAGAGAAAAACTAAATACTAAATGAACAATTAGAAAATATAAAGGTGCTGAAAAAAGACAAAATACAAAAACGGATCTAATTTCGTGTTTCAATTTCATACGAGTTTAATATTTCGTTATAAAATATTATTTTTGTATAAATGTGTAGTTACATCTTATATAAAGTTGGGTCATTTTTCAAAAATATAATATGGAGTTCCAAAAATGAGAAATAAAAGTTATTACTATTTCCATTTGTTTTGCATAATTATACGGAAACTACCTTAAATGATTCATGAGTATACATACTTCTGATAAAATACTTTTATTTTTAATAAAAATCAATTTTTTGTTTGTTTTATAAATTAACGGAGTTGATATATGGTAATCGTTCCTAAGATAATACGAATGATTTACGATTTCTTTAGGCTAAATTATATATTTCTTCCTAGTTTGAATTTTAGTGGTCCTACTTTATATAACATTTATAGTTTATATTTACTAGTAAAACTTAAATTAATTATAAGAATACTTTTTTTTGGCAAAATGACAAATATATGAGCCGCTTGGTTATTGGCTACCACTTTTCTTAATTTAAGATTTATTTTAAGCACCATATATAATGCTAGCATAACATGTGAAGTACAATGTACAATCAAATGCATCCATTAATTACTCTAGCCTCAGTGAGCATTAATGAAGTGCAATCATGGAGTTGAGTGACAGAAGTGAGAAGCATAGGATTAAGTGGATTTATTTAGAAATATAATCTGCATATTATTATAAGTATTATAGCAGTAAGCTTTTTTAAATGTTATTTTGCTTTTCAAAATGTGGAGTTCACAGATGTGGGACTTCGGAATAACCACAATTGTTTATCAAAAGCAAAATCTTATTCTTGGACATAGAAGCGAAACACTTGTCTATTTGTCGTTTGGGTAAACAAGAAGGTGTAACCAGCGTTATTCATTTATGTTATTATCTTATATGTTTGTCCTATTATCATGTCCCCGTCACCTGTATATATTTTCATGTTCCCGTTACGTGTCTATATATTGTTCCCGTTATTACGATTGTAACGCCCTCTACATATGTTATGTCTTTCCCGCTGCGCAGGAAAGCTTCAGTCATGTAACTGCCTCTTACGGTGATGCGTATTTAAGGTTTCGTTCCTCCCCGAGATATTGTAATGTTAGGCATATGTGATTAAAAATGTTTATGTTCTATCCTTGAATAGTTATTTAGTCAATACGCCTTATAAATGGCTCCCCAACGTGGTGCAACACCGTAAGAACAGCAATTGCATGGCTCGCTTTTTAGGTTGTTCGGATTGATGAAAATGGCGAGGAGAGCCGCCATATTAAAGTTCGTTGCAAGAACGAAAGATATTCCAGTTCTTCAGCAAGAAGGAATGTCATTGGATGTTTAAGATAAGTGTTATTTTGTTTTCTGTTCAGTGTTACAAGTTTTTAATTTGTAGGCTAGGTTAAAGTTTTGAAACGCAAAGTTTCAGTTTCGAAACGCAAAGTTTCAGTTTCGAAACGCAAAGTTTCAGTTTCGAAACGCAAAGTTTCGTTTTTCAGTATACATCCTGTTTACTGTGAGGAGATAATTTGCATAACACGTATGCTGTGTCTTGTTTGGAGTGTTATCTCTATTGATTTAAATTTAACAAGTCTTTTAAAAATAAACCGCAATGGTTTGCTGTGTTTTTCACTGAATTTGAAATTAAAAAAAAACACCTTGGTTTTGTAAACACTGATTCTGACAATCGTATTCGCATTGCGAATTCAAATTCGTACGAGGTAAAAAAAAAAAAAAAAGCAATTTTTCCCCCTCCCCTCCACATAACTGATAGTGTTTTATTTATGTTCTCTTTTATTTGAAATTATTGCTGGCCTTGAAGATTCTGATTGTGGGTTTTATTTGTTTTTATTTTGTTCTCTTTCGGTAAAAATAAAAGAATGTTGTTTTACATGCAAACATAAAAATAAATGTGTTCTTGAGAGTGATTCAGAATAGTAGATATTTTATTGGCAGGAAGTTTTATTTTGTGATAGTGCTTATTTGATTTAATTAGTGGCATTAACTGATTAGTTATTTTGATCAGTTAGATAATTGATTATATTATAGAATTTAATGTTTTAAAATTTATTTTGAAAGAACACTTGAATTGATTCCTCATTAAATGGAAATTGTTAATGCTATTGTTTTGATTTTATATTTAAGTACTTCTAAATAATTTAAGGATTTCTAAATAATTTAAACAAAAGTGATTCTTCTTATAAATTTGTTCAATCATGTTAAAATATATTTTGGTATTCTGGTAATTTAATATTGAAATGGTACCATAGAAATAGTGCATTTTAACTAGAGATCGGGTATTATACAGTGTCATCTATACTTGAAAAGATTTAATACTGCATAGTGTTATTTGCTTGAATAAATGAATAGTTGGAATGATTTTATAATGGTTTACAATAAATTTATAATAGTTTAAATGATTTAATATTATTTTAACTGATATTAATTGGTTTTCTGAAAAATAATTATAGACTATTTGAGTGCTAATATTTCATGGTAGGGTAATTGTAGTGAGTTTAAGTGCATTGAACTGTGAAATAGCTCTAGGACTTTGAGGTAATTATTTTGTGTGCCTGTTATCTACTGCCATAATCTGAACTCACAAAGAACTAGATTGAAATCCCACGATGGCTTTTCTCGCACGAGGAAAGAAGATTGACCTGGTCCGGCTGGCAATTGAACTGGACTTGGATGGTGTTGATAATCTCAAAGTTATTCAACTGAAGACGAGAATTCAAGAGAGTGAAGCATACAAGGACGATTTAGAGTTTGTCCAAGCAAGGTTTGAAGAGATAATCGCTGAAAGAATAAAAGAGGAAGACCTTGAAATTAAAGATAAGAAAAGGAAGGAAGACCTTGAAATTGAAGATAAGAAAAGGAAAGAAGACCTTGAAGCTGAAGAAAGAAAAAGAAGACTGGAACTGGAGTACGAAGAGCGGAAAAGAAAAGACGATTACGAATTCCAACTTCAGAAGCTGAAACTCCAGGATGAGGCAACACGATCCCAAGTTCCTCTTACCCAGAACGATGGTTTTCAAGCAGCCAAACCAAGATTGGACTTGCAGACGCTGATCTAGAGATTCGATCCAGTAACGAATGACATCAGCTTATACCTCGTTCTCTTCGAGCGACAAGCTCACAGAGCTGAGATTCCAAGGACTTTCTGGGCTTCTCATCTGATTGGGTTGCTGCCATATGATATTGCTCAGATCATTGCAAGAGAAGTCGAAGAAGTTGCACAAGATTATGAAAAAGTGAAACAGCTGCTTCTAAAGCGCTATAAACTCACTCCAGAAAAATTTCGTCAATTGTTCACAAAACATTCGAAATGTCAAGAAGGCACTTGGACAGATTTCGCCTACGAACTTAGGAATTACTTTCAAGGTTGGATTACAGGTCTCGAGATAACAACTTTTGAAGAATTGTCTGATCTGATGGTTACAGACCAGATTAAACGCCGTGTTCCACAAGAAGTCAAAGAGCACTTCATCGATGACTGGACACAAATAAAGACTACTACAGATCTAGTACAAAAGCTAGATGACTACGAGACGGTTCGTCCAAACAACAGAAATGACTCTACGTCGAATACCAAGAAGTGGTCCAGTCCAAGATTTAATACTGGAAACTTCAGAAAAGTGGCGCAGAATCCAAAGCCAAGGCAAAATGAAAGAAATCCTAATCCAGAGAACAAGCCTGCCATATACTGCTATGGATGTTCCAGACCTGGTTTCATAAAGGCAAAGTGTCCGACATGCTCTCCAACGTCGAGAAATGAGAATTTCCCTGCAAAATTCACTTACCATGTACACTTGCCATTCCAAGATGTCCCCTATTGCACTGATTGATGTGTGCATATCCGGTGTACGAGCCAGAGTTTGTGCAGGCACAGGTGCCAGCAGATCAGTCGCTGGTGAGATCCTCTACAACCTGCTGAAGAGAAAAGGAGTGGAGTTCCAGGAGACTTCAGTAACCATGACTTTGGCAAACGGTTACCAAACTACTGAAGAGGCTTGCACAGCCACGGTGTCCATTGAGATTGAAAACAAAACAATCATTCTGGATCTCCTTGCCCTTCCAAATGCAAAAGGAAATCGAACTCTCTTAGGAACAGACTTCCTAGAAAAGTCGGAAATTGTTCTCGACATAAGAAACAAAAGGTGGAACTTTTGTGACAACTCTCGCCGAAAGGTTTATTTTGGGAATGACATCACATAGACGTCTCAGCAACCTGTCGAAACTCTTCCCATCAACAGCTGTAATCTCCGTGAAGAAGAAGGCGAGAGCTTGAACATCGAGCAAAGGCTCCATGTCAATAATTTGCTTCAGGATTTCGAGGAAAGCTTCAAACCAGGGGGAGAGAGCACGAATTTCATAGAGCACCGCATTAATACGGGAACGCATGCTCCAGTCGCTTATCCACCCTACAGAGTTTCTCCTGCGAAGAAGGAAATATTGAAAAAGGAACTGGATGACCTCTTGCAAAAGAAAATAATCGAAGAATGCGAGTCGCCCTTTGCTGCTCCGGTGGTGTTGGTACCCAAACCAAATGGGAAAACAAGACTGTGTGTTGACTATCGCGGCTTGAATGCAGTGACAGTTGCAGACCACTACCCTCTACCACAGATCGATGACCTTATCCATGACGCCCGACATGTAACTTACATGTCCACTATTGATTTGAGGTCAGGTTATCACCAGGTGAGCGTGCATCCCGAGGATAAAGACAAGACGGCTTTCACAACCCAGTTCGGAACGTTTAGATTCAACCGAATGCCTTTCGGGTTGAGAAATGCACCAGCTACATTTCAGAGGCTGATGGACAGATTTAAAAGTGGTCTGCCGGATGTAAAGATACTAGTCTACTTGGACGATATCATTGTCTTATCCGCTACCTTTGAAGATCACTTAAAAGACCTCAAGAAAGTTTTCCAACGACTTTCCCTGTTCAACTTGAGGGCAAATAGAGAGAAATGTCAATTCGCCTGCCCAAAAGTTAAGTATCTAGGTCACTGGATAACTACCAAAGGAATCGAAGTTGATCCAGAGAAGGTTGAGGCTATCCTGAAGATACCAACTCCGAAGAACGTCAAACAAGTACAATCCTTCCTACAGACCTGTTCTTGGTATCGAAGATATATTCCAAACTTTTCAGAAGTAGCAAGACCTCTTAGCAATCTTACTAAGAAAAATGTCATTTGGAATTGGGGAACAGAGGAAGAAACTTCTTTCAAGACTCTGAAAGAACTTTTGGTTAGTCCACCGATCCTTCGTCAAAGTGATCCAAGTCAAGCATACACTCTCCGAACTGATGCCAGCGGTTATGCCCTTGGTGCAGTTCTCTTACAAGGCACCGGATCTGATGAACATCCTATCGAGTATGCCAGTCGCTTACTCACTAGTGCCGAAAGAAACTATTCGACTACAGAGCGCGAGGCTTTAGCTGTAGTTTGGGCTTTAAAGAAGTATCGTGCCTACATTGAAGGTCAAGAGATTACTGTTGCATCCGACCACCAACCTCTTAAGTGGTTAATGAGTTTGAAGTCTCCTACGGGACGATTAGCAAGATGGGCTCTAGAAGTTCAATCTTTCAATTTGAAGTTAGAGTACATCCCAGGAAAATGCAACGTGGTCGCTGATATGTTGTCAAGACCAGCTTGTCAGCATGCCGAACCTTCATGTGAACTGTGTAGCATACACATCGACGTTCCCTCACATACTTCAAAAGAGCTCCGAGAAGAACAACTTAAAGACCCAGAAGTTGAGAAGATAATTCGTTGTTTCGAAAGCAATGAGAAAAACGTAGACTTCGCCAACTGGACTGATCGTGGTTACCTGATAAATCAAGGTGTGCTTTACCGATATGCACCAGACTCGGACAGTGACGAAGCACAACTGGTCATACCGGCTCAAGAAGTAAACTCCATCCTTAAAGATCATCACGATGCTCCAACAACAGGCCACTATGGGGCCGAAGGAACATTCGATCGTATAGCAAAGCGCTATTATTGGACAGGTATGCGGAAGTTTATCACGGACTATGTAAAAAACTGCATAGAGTGCAACAGATACAAAGCTTCAAACCAAAAGCCAGCTGGTTTGTTGCAAACTCCCGTTCCGGCCCAACGATTCGAGACTCTTGGAATCGATCTGTTTGGCCCATTACCAGAAAGCAGAGATGGTAAGAAATGGATATTCATCATCGAAGATGTCAACACTCGATGGGTTGAACTCTTCGCATTACCCACTGCAACTGCGAAAGAGTGTGCTACTACACTACTAGAAGAAGTATTATTGAGGTACGGAATCCCACGTAGAATTATAAGCGACAACGGCACGCAGTTTGTATCTGCCGTAATGCAACAACTTTGCTGCATGCTAGACATCAACCAAACGTTGACACCGGTCTATCACCCTCAAGAAAATCCGGTAGAAAGAAAAAACCATGATCTTAAACCTCGTCTTGCAATCCTGGTTCAAGACGAACACCGATACTGGTCTGAGAAACTGCCAGCAATCCGTTTTGCGCTCAACACAGCAAAGTGCCAATCAACTGGGCAGACAGCAGCATTTCTCAGCTTTGGACGAGAATTGCGGACGACAGACGACGTGACTAACGACATCCGAGGAGTGATCGACAACGACAATTTCGTCCCTGAAATAACACCGTACCTTAAAAAATTCTCAAGATTCACAGCCCAGATCAAAGAAGTCATCGAAACCCAACAAGACAAAAGAAAAATCTACGCAGACAAAAGGCGTAATCCGGCTCCACCATATGCTCCAGGTGATAAAGTATATGTGACCCTGCATCCCGTCAGCAAGGCTGCCACTGGACAATCCAAAAAGTTTATGCCCAGACGAGATGGACCCTATGTCATCCTTACACAAAGATCACCATCCACATTCGAAATTGCCAGCCTGGACAATCCCCAAGTGCCCCTGGGCGTGTACCACACTTCTGCCCTGAAGGCCTACACCCAGGACCCCATCGAACGTCCGTTGCGAAAGCGAGGACGGCCACCAAACTTACCCAAAAGAACTGGTGCTGGCCCCTCGTCGGGACTACGTCGGAGCCAGAGGGGGAGGATGTAACCAGCGTTATTCATTTATGTTATTATCTTATATGTTTGTCCTATTATCATGTCCCCGTCACCTGTATATATTTTCATGTTCCCGTTACGTGTCTATATATTGTTCCCGTTATTACGATTGTAACGCCCTCTACATATGTTATGTCTTTCCCGCTGCGCAGGAAAGCTTCAGTCATGTAACTGCCTCTTACGGTGATGCGTATTTAAGGTTTCGTTCCTCCCCGAGATATTGTAATGTTAGGCATATGTGATTAAAAATGTTTATGTTCTATCCTTGAATAGTTATTTAGTCAATACGCCTTATAAAGGCTGATTTTTGAATACTGGGAAATAAAACGTGATGAGATTTCTGTCATTTATTATTTTTAAAAAAATTAGGCTTAATGTATGGGCCAAAGAGGCTAGAAAATATTGTGTGACATCACTTCTTATTGTTCAAAAGCTAACTTAATGTCAGATTAAAAATAAAATATACTTTAATATTTAGTATTAATATTAGTAGTGGACAGTCACATCAGCTGTGGAACATGACACAGAGGTAAGAATTTATTTACAGCGAGCAAAAAAAATATCAACAAAAAATAGTTAGCTGATTTATATTGGTATCTTTTTATTTTAACTAAAAAAAACGTTGTTTATATAATGGTTTTTAATATTTATTAATTAATATGCGTGGGACTATATTGTTACGCTTTCTAGAAGCTTCCCCATATGATTCATAACTCAGTTAATAGTTAAAAATAAAATCATTACGGGTAGTAAATAACAATACAAGCGTTTTTTTTACAAACCTGGATAAGGAAATCTGAACCAGGGACTGTCAATAAGAACTGATATTCGATTGTCTGTCCTGGCTGGATTTCCTCTTTCAAAAACGTCAATACTGGTCAATAACACACACAAAGCCCAAGACAATAAGATGGTTAATAAAACCTGCAAATAATGTTTTAATATATATATATATATTTTTACTTGTGTTTAAATTTCTACATACATTTTATATAAATTACACCAAATTTTTTTTAAACTAATAATGGGAAGTAAATCTTATTTCTATAAAAAAGAAAAATATATTCAGCAAATATAACGCAGTTTCTATACTCATGACAGTTTGCCTAAATTTTCAAATAAAAATGACAAGATAAATTATTAACTTACTGGAAATAATTTGAATACTGGAAATCTTCCAATTGACCATCCTGTTTTCGGACTGTATTTAGGATGTAGTACAGCAATGTCGCGTAAACATTGAGAAAATAGTATCATGAGAAGCATTGTGCTATAATATAGAAAGTTCAATTAAAAATAATACATATATATAAATCCTTCTTGCCATGCATTATTTTGAAGATATTTCCACAAATGCACAAAAGTATCTTTATATATAGTAAACTAGCAAAAGCATCCATTCTTCCCAAGGGTTTAAAGCGAAAAATACAAACATGTAAAACAATAAAATAAAATGTACTTAAACAAAAAAAATACCCTATCAAAAATACCGATTTTCAGTCTTTTACTCACCGGTGTAACATATGATACATATTGTCAACTGTTGTGACTTTGTTCACTTTTCAAATTTACACTTACATTTCGGATACTTCTTGACTGAATTTGCGAAATAAAATTATCCCCTTTGTACGACGCGATGGTTAGTTGATGCTATAAGTGCTTTTTGCAATATTTTTATGTTAATTACTCAGTTCGTAAAAAATAAAAAGTTTGTGAATACAGCTACCTTTAGATAAGGTATAACTTTGTACACCTACTAATTTTTCGTATTTTAAGGAGAAATCATTTTTGTGCAATTACATCTCACTGGGGTGTTAAAAGGACCAGGATAGAATAATAATTTATTTACTTTTAAACTACGAAATAAAATTCGAATTATGAAAAAAAATTTACCCAGAATAACATTTAATAACTTCCACAAAAAAAAAATGAATGAAACGTTATTACTCTAGTAAACTTAATTCAAACCAGAAATTGACAGAAATGAAAATCAAGAAATTAACTTGGAAAATTGGTAATGAAAATTGAAACTACTTAAAAAAAAAACATTATAAAAATCTTCAGGAAAACTAAGCAATAACGTGTGGACAAGGGCCCGCTTTAATAATAACATTTCCTAGCGTTGCCTAGCGTTGGACCCTTGACTCATCTGGCCTTTCTGAGAATTTGAACATTTTCCGTTTGTATGACCAGTGACGGGCCTAGAACAATTTCTAGGTGTTGAGTTGAGCTCCTAGTTTCGTCGTGGCCTCCACGGAGCTGACGCCTTTAGCTGACGCCCAGAATAACATTTAATAAGCTGACCCAGCTGACGCCTTTATCCACTCGGCCTCCGTGGCCGAGTGGATAAAGGCGTCAGCTGGGAATCAAAGGGTTCCTGGTTCGATCCTGTGTGACGGACTTGACTAAGAAAAGTAAAAAAGTAGTGATCTTGTGATCGGAGGGTTGCCAGCTTCACTACAAAATACTAGGTATGTCGTCCAGAACACAAAAATTATCGGCGTATATACGGGACTGGTGTACGATAAATCTGATAGGGGTCCAAAGTCCCGACGTCTATTGACGGCGTTGGGTGACTGTTCAGGTGTTTCCTCGTCATCTGACCATGTTTCAAAAATACGAGGGGGGTACGTTCCCGGGTCTTTGATTCGAGATAGGCCCCGAACCGTCGCCAAAAGCCCACTGTGCATCTCTAGTGCTACGTTATGTAACAAAACCAAAACCTAGTTTCGTCGCCACACCGTAAACTACAGAGTACCTTCTACGCAGTCGGTTCATCAATTAAGCGACACATGGGCTACGTTTTGTTTATTAGTAGAAATTATGATAATTGTTTTAGTTTAAAAAAAAAACTTTTATTCGATAAGTAGGTTTTATAATCTCAATTACATAAAAGAAACTCAATAGACTATTAGACACTTTTCTCTGTTTAGCTATGGCAAATTTCTGTATGAGGTCGTAATAATTGATGCTTTGTCCAGTGTCGTTTGCAATGGATATAATTGCAAGATTCGAAAGCTTTTCTTAATAAATAGTCAAACGGAAATAAGTTTTAATTTACTAAAACTTCGTTCACCTTTACCGCACTCATTGAACTGTCTCAACCAGACAGACTGACTGAACTGAAGGAAGGAAGGAAGGAAGGATAACCAGGGTAATGAAGGCATGGACGTTTAGGGATTCAAATGGAACCACTAGTTTGATTCGAGTTTCATCTGACTCCAAAGAATAATACACGAGACTGTCGTAAAAATTAAAGAGCTTCTTTAATTCAATTTTAACTTTTAACATAAAACTTTAACGAAAAACTAATATTTAAACAATAACAGTGATGCATCCAGCGCAGCGGTGCCTCGTCCGGCACAATACTGATAAGTGCTGGGAAAGAGCTAAGGGTACGTCCAAGATGCACGCTGGTAAAAGCAGATAGTCAAATTCAGATTCACGGCGTCAACTTTTGACTCCGAGCGGCAGGTAGGATGTGGCCATTATGAAAGCTGGTTGTTAGCGCAGACCAGACAGAGCTGCCACCAAAACAGATTAGTGTTGTATGGAACTTACAAGAGAAAAACATTAAACTCCACGAAAAGGAATTTCAACTATAGAAAATCAGTTGAATGTGCGTTCGGAATTATATACGCAAAATGGAGAATACTTTCAAAAGAACTAGAAACGGATGTCGAATTGACAGAAATGATTGTAAAGTGCGTATGCATACTTCACAACACCATAAGTAGTTGATGGTTCAAAAATACGAGGCATCGTTCCCGGGTCTTTCCTTCGAGATAGGCCCCGAACCGTCGCCAATCAGAGGATTGGTGGTTCGAATCCGTGCGATGGACATGACAAAGAAAAGTAAAAAAGTAGTGATCTTGCGATCGGAGGGTTGCCAGATTCGCTACAAAAATACTAGAAAGTCGTCCAGAACATCCAACAAATTATACTGGCGTGTACACGGGACTAGTGCACGATAAATCTGATCGGGGTCCAATGTCCTGACGCCTATTAACGTTGTGTCGGGTGCCAGCTCAGGTGTTGTCCTCATCATCTGACCATGGTTCAAAAATACGAGGCATCGTTCCCGGGTCTTTCCTTCGAGATAGGCCCCGAACCGTTGCCAATAGCCCACTGTGCAGCTTTAGTGCGACGTTATTTAACCAAACCAAACCATAAGTAGTTGATTTGGTTAAAATAACGTCGCACTATAGCTGCACAGTGGACTATTGGCGACGGTTAGGGGTCTACCTCGAAGGAAAGACCCGAGAACACATACACATTCATACAGGCACCTCGTTATTTTAGAACCATGGTCAGATGACGAGGAAACACCTGAACTGGCACCCAACGCCTTCAATAGACGTCGCTACTTTGGACCCCGATCAGATTTATCGTGCACCAGTCCCGTATACACGCCGTTAATTTTTGCGGATGTTCTGGACGACTTTTCTAGTATTTTGTGGCGAAGCTGGCAACCCTCCGATCACAAGATCGCTACTATTTTACTTTTCTTTGTCAAGTCCAACGCCTAGGATCGGACCAGGAATCCTTTGATTCCCAGCTGACGCCTTTAACCGCTCGGCCACGGAGGTCTCGAAAGACACATGACTGAAGTTGAAGTGCAGGGAATTAGTGAATCAGCGGTGTAGCGGATGGAAGGTAGACAACAGAATACAGCAACACAAGTAGGAACACATTGTGGCCATCCATGTTCATGGAAAAATACCCACTCTCATACAAAGATAATTAAATAAATTGAGGATTTTGCACCAATGGAAGTGCGTATTTTTTAAATGCAAAAACATACCTGACTCATTGTAAATTATTTATCTAAAATAGATTTATTAAAATGTGTATCATAACAGTAATTTATTTTAATTAATACTTCCTTTAATCCATAACTTCAACCATTTTGTAAAAAAAAAATTCATTAGTAATTTCACTATTTATATTTTCATTGGTTAACTTTTTTTCTAATATTTGAGCCTTTTTATAAGTAAAACAATATTGTTTTTTTAACGGAAATAAGTGTTGTTTGGTATGAAAACTAAATGTTCTCGAAATCTATGGAATCACTCTCTTCTCTCCGCCGACTCTTGTCTTAGGGTACGTCCAAGATGCACGCTGATTTTCTGAGTCTGACAGTCTGCGCCGCTCGGCGTCGAGTCGGCGTGCATAAAAATCCATTATTGTAAGCGGGACTGGCCATAATGCACCTGCGCGATGACTTCCTGCGTACTGGCAGTCTGCCTCAGATGTTTACCGGAATGATTTGTTCATTCTGGTTTCAGACAACCTGCCGCTCGGACCGTTGATTTTCGTTTGTGTGTTGAGTATTTTTCAGTGTTTTACGATGGATATCGAGAGATTAACATTTAGTTTTCATAACAAACACTTATTTCCGTTAAAAAAACAATATTGTTTTACTTATAAAAAGCCTCAAAAATTAGAAAAAAAGTTAACCAATGAAAATATAAATAGTGAAATTACTAATGATTTTTTTTTACAAAATGGTTGAAGTTATGGATTAAAGGAAGTATTAATTAAAATAAATTACTGTTATGATACACATTTTAATAAATCTATTTTAGATAAATAATTTACAATGAGTCAGGTATGTTTTTGCATTTAAAAAATACGCACTTCCATTGGTGCAAAATCCTCAATTTATTTAATTATCTTTGTATGAGAGTGGGTATTTTTCCATGAACATGGATGGCCACAATGTGTTCCTACTTGTGTTGCTGTATTCTGTTGTCTGCCTTCCATCCGCTACACCGCTGATTCACTAATTCCTTGCACCTCAACTTCAGTCATGTGTCTTTCGAGACCTCCGTGGCCGAGCGGTTAAAGGCGTCAGCTGGGAATCAGAGGATTCCTGGTCCGATCCTAGGCGATGAACTTGACAAACAAAAGTAAAAAAAGTAGCGATCTTGTGATCGGAGGGTTGCCAGCTTCGCTACAAAATACTAGAAAAGTCGTCCAGAACATCCGCAAAAATTAACGGCGTGTATACGGGACTGGTGCACGATAAATCTGATCGGGGTTAAAGTAGCGACGTCTATTGAAGGCGTAGGGTGCCAGTTCAGGTGTTTCCTCGTCATCTGACCATGGTTCTAAAATAACGAGGTGCCTGTATGAATGTGTATGTGTTCTCGGGTCTTTCCTTCGAGATAGACCCCGAACCGTCGCCAATAGCCAGTGCAGCTATAGTGCGACGTTATTTTAACCAAATCAACTACTTATGGTTTGGTTTGGTTAAATAACGTCGCACTAAAGCCAGGGGCGGCTTAAGGGCAGGGCAAACTGGGCAGTCGCCCAGGGCGCCGCCATCCTCGAAGGGCGCCAAATTTGGTTAATTTTTAAAAAATATATTTTTTTGTAATTTTTTTTTATATAATTTTCTTTTTTTTTAAAATTAATTTTAATCAATACAAATAAATAAAATATTTATTTCGAAAACGTTTCGGGGGTGTTTTAAAATTGCAACTGAGTAGTGAGTGTCGAATGTTTTTTAAAACCTACTCTAGTCAGGAATCGCGAACTAAACAGACTCCCATTTTAAATATTTATCGTCGATGAGCACGACAGTTCTCGCATGATTTCCCCTTACCCACATTTTGTTTTTTAAGAAGTTTCCTATCATAAACAACCAGCAGGATTTAGCACTCACTCTCTTTTAAAAACAAAGGATTGAACTTTTTTTTAATTAAAGTGGAAATCCGTTAGTTTTTTTAGACTTGGACATCTAGATTGATTATGCAGATCAATAGTAAAGTGATTCGCTCTATAGATAGAGTTAACGAGAGTGACCATACCCAGAAGGATTCAAATAAATAAAAATGTTACCCCTCATATGTTATGCAATAAATATCATTTGGCTAACAGCAGCAACTAGAAAATATTATAAAATTTGGTTTTTGTATTATAATCAGTTTTTGAGATATTGCGTTTACAAAGACTAAACAGACTAATTTTTATAAAACACTTTTTTTGGAGACACCTATACTCAATATAAATTCATGTAAATTGTAGGTCCATAGATGTATAGATGTTGTGCGCATAGATGACCAATGAACATATGCGTTTTTGTCATTAAATATCCTCTTTTATGTTTTATTGTATGACACTTGTGTTAATTGGGTACACATTTGTTGACCTTTGTCCTTCTAAGTTAGACTCCTCTTACCCTTCCCTACTTTGTGTGTTTGTGTAAGAAAGTCTCAAGGGGATTCGATGCAAACCAACTCTTTATTAAACATATTTTCACATTTTTTTTTATAAAATAAAATTTGGTACGTCATGGTCCGTTTCACCCCTCCCCTTCTCATATTATTCACACCTCGCATAATCATGTTGGGCAGACTCCTTTTCTTCCCTATAGGTGCGTGACGTAATATATGAACGGTCCTTTCCATAACGATATAGGTTATTTTTAATTCATAAACGGCGGCCGTCTCGGTAGAATCGATATTAAAGTTGCTCACGTTTCATTATTACAGTATATTTTATATTTTATTTTATTATATATTATATATTATTATATTTTACAGTATTACGTATAAGAAAAACAGAACCAATTGAAGTTTCAGATCAGAAAATGAGGAGCAAACATACAAAATGTGGTTTATCCAAAATTTATAAAAATTAGATTATTATATCACTATAATTCCATCCGAATTTTAATCAAACTAAACTATTTTACTCGTCCACAACATGCATTGTTCCATTGAAATTAACTTTGTAAACATTGGAATCCGTATACTAGTCAATGTATTTAGGGAAAGTTAATTTCGCGTTTACCTACAAATCCCCTTAATGAGACAAAATACGTTTTGAATGATTGCTCTTATTTTTTTCTAATGTAAATAAAAACTTCTGCCGTTGTAAATATATGTAGGGGTCCGAAGGAGCGTTAGCGAGTAGGGAAAGGAACTCAGTCCCTTATTTAATAGAATTATTTTGTAGAAATATTAAAATATATTTTTTCTTTGATGCAACGCTTTTGATAGCGTGGGGTTAGCGTTTTTCCTATTCCCTCCCCCCCCTCTCCCCCTCAATATCACGTGACCGTGAAGCTAAAAAAATACAGGTGTTAAATGCTTTATAATACACCCAATAGTTTAAGTTTTCTGTAGTCCATTTCATTAAAAATAAAATTTTGATTGTTTTTTAACATAAATAATATACAAATGTCACTCGATTATTTATAATAAATACTAAATAATACTAACGACAATTTAATTCTAACCGTTTTTCCTATAAAATTTTGTACAATCCCCCCCCCCCCCCCCCCCACACACATTTCTTATTTAATCGATTTTGTACAGGAACGTGTCCTCCAATAACTGTTGGTGTATTCGAGGAAATTTTAATCTTCAACTAAATAATAATGAAAATAATGTGTATTAAAAAATGTTCCAGAAAAAAGTATGTAATGTCATTTGGAACAAAATGTTAGTTTTTCCTGCCATAGCTCTTTGAAATAACTCCCGGCGCTACTGATGAGTTGCCATTTAAACAGATCAAATCGCGAAATTCCGCTGTTTACTGCAACTTTTTTCGAAACTGAACATTTTCAAAAGCTTGAAAACCACTCACACGCTTTCACCACCCCACGTCGAACTACGGGTGGTCACATTAAGGGGTTGACCTCCGTGACTTGTCTTCTATCCCCAGACCATTATAAATCTTTTTAAATGGCCATACCGCGTCCCACCCATAGAAATGTGTCCCACCTCGGGACGGGGATTCTCTTAGCTAGGAAAGAAAATACACATTAGAAAGATAAGCAACGTCAAAAAAACACGTGGGCGATCAATGGGACGATTCCCCCAAATGCCCCCCCCTCTCCCCCCTTTTTTTTTGCACCTGCATCCTGTGGTCGACTCTGTCGTATATATTCTTTGGTCCGGTGGGCGATAACAGTGTTCGCAAAAGTTTTAATGAGCAGTCGAAAAGACCCCACTCATAAATATATTATCTCCCCTTTCCCAACCCCCTGAAAACAACCCCTCACGTCACATCCAAACAAATGTCCTCAAGGCCGGATGTGGATTTTTCTCTAGGAAAACTTGCAACAGCGGGACCTGAAGTTTCCATAAGGTATATGAAGTTTCTTGTTTTAGGGACCCCAACTGTATTTTAGCTGGGCCATTATATAAAAATAATCTATACTTGAAATTTCGTTTTGTTATTCCAATTTTTGCAAATATAACCCTTTAATACATTTTATTGAGTTGTATAGTAATCTCTTAATATGCGTGGGAGAAAAATGTTTTTGTGTTTTCAACATATTTTAAGAAATAGGGCTCCCTTGACGATGCTGTCAATTAAAAAAAATCAAGCCATGTTTGTTAGCAATAAAAATTAGTTTGAAAAAATATTACAAAGAAAAAAGATAAATGGATGTTCTGTTGGAAGTTATACCAATAATAAATTCGGATTTCAAAATAAGATAATTGACTCAATTTCATGCTTTCAAGGAAGAGTAAGAAATATTATATTATTTATTTTCCCTTTTTTTTTTTAATTTTGTTTTTACAAGTGCATTTTACTAGTTACACTTTTCTTGGGCACTTGGTATAATACGATCTATTTTTTAAAATGTTGTTCAAATGGTTAAGTTCTGCTGCAATATATTTTGATCAATTTTAAATATTTAATGTTGCCAAATTCTAAGATTGGAATAATTGTATGCTTCAATTTTATCTGTATAAAAATATCAAAGTTATCTTTTTGTAATGTATTATTTTAAATATTATATTTTCGTTGCCTAGTGTTTTGCAAATATATTTGTATGCCGACAAAAAAGAAAATTTTAAAAGACGTGCAATTTTTGTTTGTCTTGATAATTTATTTATTTAAATACACATCCACCTGAGTTAGTTAAATTTACGTTGATATTTTTATGCAGATAAAATTAACAAAAATATCGCATTTAAAACACTATGCATAATAATTTTAATAAATAAAAATGACACCAAGACACACGCTTTTCTTTTTTTCTAACAAAATTTGCAGATAAAATATCATTTGTCTACATCTGAAAGAAATCCTACTTATTACGGAAATGGGTATAAAAATACAAGGTTAGATTTCTTAACTAACCTTTAACTCGACCTTCCGGCATTTCATCTGTTCTTGTTTGTTACGCAGTCACGACCAAACGCGTTATTCATTTTCCCCCCCCTCAAATTTCGCTGAATGTTCCATGAAGTCATCAAAATCGATGCATACGGATTTTTTCTGCGTTTTGGTCGCGAGGCTACTGTTCACAGTAATTACTAGTACTAATGTTTAAAGCAATTATGAATAAAAAATATTGAATTTATTATACAAAACATTGAAATATATATTTATCAATCACTATAATTCTTCGTGTTTTTGTTTCAATTTATTATTTAAGAGCAGGTGAATATAATTCTAATTTAATGGTAGATATTACTAATGCATTGCATTTTGGAATATCGTAGTGTACGACATTCCTATATATATTTTATAGAAGGCGTACAACCTTAAAATTAAACTGTAAATACAATAATAATATAGGAGAAAGATGAATTGATTGATGGATTATCGGTAACACTAAATGAAGAAGTGATCGTGTAAATCGGGAATAGTTAATGAAATATGGGATAAAACATATTTGTCATAAAGTTATTCATTTTTTGATAAGTTAACATTGTAAACAAATAAATTAAATTTGTGCATATACAAAGTCCTTTGCTGTATACACTAAAAATCGGTGAATGAACGATTTTTAGTGTATCCACTTTCTAAACAATTCTGATGAATTTGGCACCCCATGGCATACCCATTCAGGAATTAAAAGTCCAAGAGTATTGGAAAAGATAAAAAAAAAATTAAACGTTATTGGTAACAGGGCTATTTGATTCGAAAATTAAATTATGTGCTAAACGAAAATTACTGCTTGTATTATTTTTACATGGATATGAAATACACGTTACCTTTTCAGAAATAATACTTTAAAATTTTTCCCCCGGGAGATATGAGGAGCAATTATATATTTTTTTTGTAAAGCACTAAATAAGAAATGACAACAACGAAATCCCCAACTTCACTACGGGTGACATTTCTTGGGAGAGGATTAGGGTAAGAAACATCTTGTGCGTAAGCCCAGAGGTAGATGTAAATTCTCCAGACTCCGTTGTAATACGAAACGCAATTGAATAGCCCCTGGGGTAAGGGGTAATAAAATACTCGATAGAGATAACAAGCATTCGAAACATTCAATCTTTTAAAGAGCCCTCCAAACAGAAAGACGGTAAATAGACTTTGCAACAAGAAAATGCCGATGCCCACCCGCCAGCCAACATATCAAGTGTCTAATTTATGGCACTGCTGGGAGAGGTCATCAGGTCAGTAGAGAACCGAGGGGGAATTACGAATTACACCCCTTCTCGTAGTGGGTGGTGTTGAATCCGTATTCGGTCTGTGATATGGTAAAGTACTGTCCAATAAAGGGAAAAAATAACATTTCCCTTTCACCGCACTTTTTTTTTTATTTAAAAAAAGTCTTTGGCAAATACGGAAAATGTGAAACATAATAACGTACAAGATCTGTCGTTCATACTCAGAAAAATGCATCAAAAGAAATGGCGAGTCCTACAGAAATTTTAATAACTACCCTTTTCCCTGTTTATAAATCATTTATTAAATTTTTTTTAGATACTACTAATAAAAATAGTTTTTATGTTGATTTGCTATCTATCTATTGCAAAACTTTTTTTTTAAATTAATTTTTATTTTTGTGATCATTATTTCTATTAATCAAACCAATTTTACTAAATTATTAATTATTCATATTTTGTGTTAAATCATGCAAATGTTGATAATTTTTATCCACATACTATTAAAAATATTTTTTTGAATGACAACACTCCCCCCCCCCCCCCGGGTAGGGGTAAGAAGGGGGGGGGGCAAAATCTCTTCTTGCCCATGTGCAAATTTTACCTTGAGCCGCCCCTGACTAAAGCTGCACAGTGGGCTATTGTTGACGGTTCGGGGCCTATCTCGAAGGAAAGACCCGGGAACGATGCCTCGTATTTTTGAACCATGGTCAGATGACGAGGACAACACCTGATCAGGCACCCGCCACAACGTTAATAGGCGTCAGGATGTTGGACCCCGATCAGATTTATCGTGTACTAGTCCCGTGTACACGCCAGTATTATTTGTTGGATGTACTGGACGACTTTCTAGTATTTTTGTAACGAATCTGGCAACCCTCCGATCGCAAGATCACTACTTTTTTACTTTTCTTTGTCATGTCCATCGCACGGATTCGAACCACCAATCCTCTGATTGGCGACGGTTCGGGGCCTATCTCGAAGGGAACGATGCCTCGTATTTTTGAACCATCAACTACTTATGGTGTTGTGAAGTATGCATACGCACTTTACAATCATTTCTGTCAATTCGACATCCGTTTCTAGTTCTTTTGAAAGTATTCTCCATTTTGCGTATATAATTCCGAACGCACATTCAACTGATTTTCTATAGTTGAAATTCCTTTTCGTGGAGTTTAATGTTTTTCTCTTGTAAGTTCCATACAACACTAATCTGTTTTGGTGGCAGCTCTGTCTGGTCTGAGCTAACAACCAGCTTTCATAATGGCCACATCCTACCTGCCGCTCGGAGTCAAAAGTTGGCGCCGAGAATTTGAATCCGACTACCTGCTTTTACCAGCGTGCATCTTGGACGTACCCTAAGACAAGAGTCGGCGCAGATTAGAGGCGGAGAGAAGAGAGCGATTCCAGTAATCGGCTGCCTTTCATGGTACACGCCGAGACCGCGCACGCGCTCACGCAGGTCGCAGTCCGCGCCCCTGTTGGAGGTTAAGATTTAAATATTAAAGACACGTCAAATCAACATGACTCGGTAGTAAAAATTCCTTTTCATTTATTCAACACATCACAACAGAAATATATATAGTACAACAATTTGCATAAAGAAAGAAAACGTTAAAATATAAGTAACGGTTACAGTTAATATTTCTTGAACGACAATCAATCATCAAAAAAAAATACTAAATCAAATCAAACTCCAACATACGGCCCCATCGTTGAAGGAATAATTAATACAACTTACAAAATATATTATTTAACATAAATTGAAACTATGTTTTCAATAACGGTTTAGTAAGGAAATCAGCTAAGTTGCTGTTAGTATTAACATATTTCAAAATGAAAATATTGTCTTTCAAAAATTTCCGTACAAACTGGTACTTAACATCTATATGCTTGGTCTTAGCACTTTCTTGACCATTTTTAGCAAAATTTATAGAAGCCTGGTTGTCACAAAATTGAATTGGAATAAAGTTCAATTAAATCAATTTGTTCAAGAATACGCTTAAACCATATTAGTTCTTTAACACTTTCAGTTAATGCAATGAACTCCGATTCCATAGAGCTTAATGCTATGCATTTTTGCTTACAGGACTTCCAAGTTATTGGAATGCCACTAAAATATACAATATAACCACTAATTGAATGTCTATTATTCAGGTTACATCCCCAATTGGCATCGGAATATGCATTAAGTAAAGAATCATCAATACAAGACAAATTAATTTTTAAATCCTTAGTTACAAAAACATAATTTATAATGTCTACAACAATCAACCAATGCTTATAATTATAAAAATTATAAAAATTGCAGAACTGTGCCATGGTGTTAACTGAAAAAGCAATATCTGGTCTAGAACGATTGGATAAAAACGATAAACATCCAATGACAGAACGATAAGGAAACCTTTTCATAATATCATTTTCCTCAATTTCATTTACCTTATCAGGCAAACAACTACCAATTTTAAATGGTAAATTTGGATTACTTTTTGGCAAATCTTCAAATCTAGACATTAATTTATTTATATAAGTTCCTTGATGCAAGTAGGTTATCCCTTTAATTTCTTCAAAATTTACTCTCAATAAATACTTAACTTTACCCAATTCTGTAATATCTAATTTACTTTTAATTAAGCCAATTGCATCTTGTAAAACAATTTGATTTTTACCAAAACAAACCATATCATCAACATACACTTTTAATATAACATTTTTGTTTAACATATATGTACAGTTACACCAGTCCAATTTTACAAAACTTATATCTTTCAAAATATCATCTAAAGCAGTGTGCCACTGCCGACCACTTTGGTGTAAACCATAAATAGCTTTCTTTAATAAACACACCTTGTGTTCCTCACCTCTTACCACATGACCTGCTGGTTGCTGCATGTAGACCACTTCATCTAAATTTCCATACAGATAGGCAGCTTTAACATCTAGTTGTGCATTTTGCCAACCTAACATAGATACCAGCAATACAAAAAGAAATTTAATAATAGAAAAATTTGCAACAGGTGAAAACACATCAACGAAATCTTTCCCGCGAGTTTGAGTGAAACCTCTAGCTACTAGTCTCGCCTTATACTTTTTAATTTTATTTTTATCATCTGTCTTAGTTGAAAATATCCATCTACTACCAATAATTTTGGCATTGGCCGGTGGGTTAACTAGTTCCCAAACTTCCCTTTCACGCATTGTATTTAACTCACTTTTCATAGCCGCGTCCCAATTAGTTTTATCAGGTGAAGTTTGAGTATCCTGAAAAGTTTGAGGAGTTTCAGTTAAATACATTTCTTCTTGAAATATATCATTTAAATGATCATCTAATTACTAGAATACAAGTTTTCATCACAAACCAAAATGGGTTCATTTCTTTCCTCAGTATTTACAGTTTTAGCTTTAAAGTCAAATTTTTCAGGATCAAACAAAATTTTATTTTATTTGCAATATTTTTCAGCATCGTTAAGAGATCTTAATCTAACTTTATCTGAAGGATAATAGTACACATCAACCCTTTCACTTAAATTTCTAGGCCTTTCCACTCTATGCCACTGGTTAACATCAAGAGTTGTCATTTCCTCTTTCTTAATAGTAGGATTGTCATTACTAGTCTCTGGTACATTATCACAAGAATAATTATCCAATTTAAAGTTAACATGGTTATATACATTTGAATTCCCAAACAACGACCAATAGCCCACTGTGCAGCTCTAGTGCGACGTTAATTAACAAAACAAACAAACCCAAACAACGAAGATACACTATTTTTATTTTCATCAACATGAACATGAATAGTTTCAACTACTGTTCGTTCTTTTGGAACATAAATTCGGTACCCCTTACGTTTGATAGCATATCCAATCAAAATACCCAATTTTGCTTTAGGTTGCAATTTATTTCTTTTAACTTTTGGTACATGCACATAAGCCAATGATCCAAAAACTTTTAAGTGTTTAACTGATGGTTTATAACCCTTCCAAATTTCAACTGGTGTTTTACCATCTGTTAATTTGTGAGTACAACGGTTTCTAACAAACAAACGTTTTTAGTGCCTCTGCCCAAAAACTTGGTTTTAATCCACTATCCTGCAACAAAGCTCTTACGCCATTTAAAGCATTATGGTAAAATTTTTCAGCTACACCATTCATTTCTGGTGAATAAATAGATGTGCGTTCCGCTTTTATACCTAATTCGTTTAAGAATTGTTCAAATTCCGTGTGGATAAATTCCAGACCGTTGTCGCTCCGGACTACCTTAACTTTCTTATTTAACTCTTTCCGAACGGGCTAAATAGCTTTTGAAGCAACTAAATACTTCTTTCTTACTTTTGATTACAAAAACATCAGCTTTACGCGAATAGTCGTCTATTATCGTTAGAAAGTACTTATTACCGCCTATTGAGTTAACTGGAGATGGACCCCAGAGGTCAAGGTGAAGTCTTTCGAGACATTGTTTAGTATTACGCTTATATACATAATTTCTCTTGAAAGAGATTCTATTAGACTTTGCTAATATACAAGTTCCACAGTTTTCACTATCTTTTGTTAAAGTTAATTTATCTAATCCTTTAACACTATTATCCGAACTCATTTGTTTCAAGAGTGGATAGTTTACATGACAAAATCGTCTATGAATTAATTCACAATTTAAATTATTGTACATTGCTGAACATTGAATTTGGGAACAGGCATACAAAATATACAATTTATTTTTAAGATAAGCAGTTAATAAATAATCTCCATCTTTATCATAAATAGTCATTTTCGAATTTCCCCACACTACTTTATTTCCAGCAATATCAATATTTGCACCACCAATAAGATTACGTCGCATATTTGGTGCATATAGAGCACTTTTAAGGGTTAAGTTAACATTACCTGAATCATCTTTTACAGTCAACGGAATATCTCCAATTCCAATTACAAGAGAAGTAGAGTTCTTGTCATCTATCAGTGCCTCAGTGGGTGGAAGTTCTTTAAAGTTCTGGAACAAAGTTCGATCGTTGCAAAAATGAGTTGTAGCCGCTGTGTCCACTAAAAATTCCGTCAGACCATCAGTAGTGTTGAACGCCTCTTGGTTGGTTGAATCTTCTACTTCACTGTAGAATAGATTCTGCTTGTTTTCTTTTCTTCTTGAAACATCGTTCCTCTGTGTGACCAGGGATCTTGCAAAAATTGCACGGCCCCATTCGACGAAGTCGCTGGTTCGAAGTACTTGGTTGAACTTTTTCTTCAATTTCAACTGAAGTGGGACCCAGTACACTTCCGCTGCTATCGAGCTTCTTGAATCTTGGGTTTGACTTTCGAAAGGTGCTTAAAGGTTTTCTTGACTTTAAGTAGTATGCATCTCCAATTACCGTAGATTCAGAAAGTTCATCTTTTTTGCTTTAACTTTATTCTTCCAGATTCAGTTATTAGTTGAGATGAAACTTCTTTAACTGTAAACTCTTCATCTTTCAGTCGATATAACATCTGTACGATATTATCGTATTCTGGAGGTAACCTTCTAATGAGTTGAAAACATGTCAACAATTCCGGAATGTCTAATCATGCTTCTTTTACTTGCAATTTCTTTTCAGTCACTCGTTTAGCAAAAATTCCAACTGTCTCGGTGGTGTTGTCGAAGCGAAGATCAAAAAATTCATCTACAAGTCCTGCTAGACGAGCTCGTGACGTTGGCTCAAAATTAGTCTTCAATATCTCCCATGCTATCTTTCCGTCTTCAGTATCGGAGATAAGAGTCTGATACTTTCTTTCTATACCTTGAAAGATCGTAGCGTATGATCGCTGTTGACGCCAATTAAAATCCCGTTTATCCCGCTCTGGAGCCTTTTCTGGGTAAGGTACTGCTGTGCCGATGATGAATTCCCACAAGTTCCGGTCCATCAAGATTATTTTCATATCTTGTTTCCATGTACTGTAGTTAAAGTCGCCTAGCTTCGGAAAACAAAGCTTGTTCCATGGTTGCAGTCATTTCAACAAATTGACCTCCTAAACTCTGAATAGATACTACAATTATATTTTAAAATTTTGTTAAAGTAGTTTAAAATTCAGTCTTTCTATCTTAGTTGGGACCATGATTAGTTTCAGGCCCATAACCAACTATTGTTGGAGGTTAAGATTTAAATAATAAAGACACGTCAAATCAACATGACTCAGTAGTAAAAATTCCTTTTCATTTATTCAACACATCACAACAGAAATATATATAGTACAACAATTTGCATAAAGAAAGAACGTTAAAATATAAGTAACGGTTACAGTTAATATTTCTTGAACGACAATCAATCATCAAAAAAAAATACTAAATCAAATCAAACTCCAACAGAGCCGGTCAGCGCCAGAGCCGCCTGGTTGGCTAGTTGGACGTTTACTTGCCG
Organism: Troglohyphantes excavatus; assembly: GCA_963932185.1. NCBI lineage: Eukaryota > Metazoa > Arthropoda > Arachnida > Araneae > Linyphiidae > Troglohyphantes > Troglohyphantes excavatus. Next base: position 10,281,265 of record OZ010672.1, read on the forward strand.
TGGGGTCCGGAACCGCCTGGTTGGCTCGCTGGACGCTTGGGGTCCGTATGGCTAGGTCGCCACAGGGGTTCCCCCCCCCCTAGTCCAAAGGACGATAGAAATCTCACGGGCAGTACCGCTCAACAAATAGGACCCGTCGGCCAGATCTGGTTTTCTGACTGGCCTCCGGCATGGTCGGGGCAGCAGGTGGAGGATCTACTTGACCAGCTAGGTCGTCGGGAACAAGGAAAACAAACGCAGGTTTTAGACGGTCAATGGACACGGTATCCGTCCGACCGTTGACTTCAAGCTTGTAAAACTTCTCTGCCCTGGATAGGACCTTGAAAGGGCCCTGGTAGGGTTGTTCCAAAGGTTTGCGAACGGCATCGGTCCTAACAAAGACGTTTGACGTCCTCGGAAGATCCGTATGCACAAAAACCTGTTGCGAAGAGTGATGCGTCACGTCGGCTGGTCGCAGTCGTCGCAAGTGTGCGCGTAGATCCTGCACGAAGTCTGCTTGTGAAGGTGGTTCAGGCGCTGAAGAGGAATTGCGAAGGAACTCGCCCGGCAACCTCAAGGTAGTGCCGTACACCATCTCAGCCATGGTGCCTTGAATGTCATCCTTCAGACTACAGCGGATGTCCAAAAGAACCATGGGAAGGACCTCGCACCATCTTTCGGTCGAATGGCACTTGATGGCTGCTTTGAGTTGTCTGTGCATCCTTTCCACCTTTCCATTGCCGCTCGGATGATAGGCGGTGGTTCTGATCCTTTGTACACCAAGGAGCTTAGAAAGAGAAGAAAACAGGTTACTTTCGAAGTTAGACCCCCGATCCGTCGTGATCACTTCGGGCACACGAAAACGGGCGATCCAGTTGGCACAAAGAGCTTGCGCCACCATCTCCGCAGTCTGGCTCTTGAGTGGAATTGCCTCAGGCCATTTGGTGTACCTGTCAATGCACGTAAGGTTGAATGCTAAATCTGGCGTCAGGTTTAGGAAAATGTTGCAGCATCGTTTTTGTATGACGATGTACTTTAGACTTCTGACATGGTATGCAAGTTTTGCAAAAAACCTTGCAGTCTTTAGCCAAAATTTTCCATACGAAACGTTTTCGAACAAGGTCGATAGTAGCCTTTTCCCCTGGGTGCGAGAGTCCGTGACAGACGTCGAATACTTTGCGTCTGAACTCCTTGGGTACATAAGGTCTTAAAATTCCATTTTTGGTGTCACAATATAGTGCTTTGCTTGATGAGGGGAAGGTTAAGGGCTTCAACTCGAGACCGGTATCGGAATCGAGCAGGGTCTGCAACTCCTCATCAGAATCCGTCGCCAATAGCCCACTGTGCAGCTCTAGTGCGACGTTAATTAACAAAACCAAACCTCATCAGAATCCTGCGCCCATGCCATTTCGTCGTAATCTAACGGTCCAGGAACCTGAATTGCAGCAATACGAGAAAAAGCATCGGCTACAGAATTATCACTCCCAGAAATATGTTTGAGATCGGAAGTAAACTGACTTATGAACTTTAAATGTCTTTGCTGCCTCGGGGAAGTTTTGTCCGACTTTTGTTGGAAAGTATAAATTAAAGTTTTGTGGTCAGTGAAAACCGCAAATTCGCGCCCTTCCAACATGTCGAAAATACCGAATGGCAGAGTAGATAGCAAGTAATTTACGATCATAAGTACTATAATTTCGTTCGGCAGGTGTCAATTTCCGGGAAAAGAAACTTAAAGGTTCTATGGTATTGTTGGAGGACTGATGCAAAGCAGCACCAATGGATTATTCCGACGCATCAGTCACTAAAGACAGTTCAGCGTGAGGAACAGGATGCGCTAAAAGAGCAGCATCAGCCAAAATTTGTTTACAATCCATAAACGCTTTTTTTGTTTTGGCCCAAACTATGAGAGTTTTGTCCTTTTTCTTTTTTCCTTTAGTTAACTCATAAAGGCATGCCTGTGTACCAGCAGCGTTCTTAAGGAACTTATGGTAAAAATTCAGCATTGCCAAAAACTGACGAAGTTCGTCGACAGTTTTTGGAATTTGATAATCCTGCAGAGCTTTAACTTTACTGGGGAGAGGGGATATTCCCTTGCATGAAACCTGAAAACCCAAAAACTCGATTTCGGATTTCCCGAATTCGCATTTAGGGAGGTTGACCTCGACGCCATATACCGCAATACGCTCGAAAACAGTTTCTAGGTTTTTTTGGTGCGTTTGAGTGTCGTCCGAGGCGACAAGAACATCATCCAAATACAGGTAACAACAATTTAACCCCCGTAACACTTCGTCCATAAACCTTTGGAAAGTCTGACTAGCGTTACGTAACCCAAAACACATTTTTACGTACTCGAAAAGGCCAAAAGGGGTGATAACGGCGCTTTGGGTATGTCCTTGGGTTCGATTGGTATTTGGTGATATGCTTTTACCAAGTCGATTTTTGAAAAAACATTTTTCCCTGCCAACCCAAATGAAAAATCCTGAATATGGGGAAGTGGATAACGGTCTGCGATACTTTGATGATTTAAACGTCTGAAATCACCGCAGATGCGCCACTGTGCATTTTTCTTGGGCACCAGGTGTATGGGACTGGCATAAAGACTGCTAGAAGGTCTGATTACACCTTTCTGCATAAGGTCCTCGAACTCATCTTTCACTACCTTAAGCTTTTCAGGCGATAATCGTCTGGCTTTCGAAAATACAGGTGGTCCCCGTGTTTTGATACAATGAGTGACAGAATGAGTCCTTTTAGTGGGATTCGAGTTTGGGCTAAATAATTTAGAAAATTTTGAAAGGATTTTATGATAAGGGGATTCTTCCGACACGTAGGTTAAACATAAGGAAGGTCCGGAGAATATTGTCCCTTTAGTTCGGAGTGTTAATCCGTCCACAAGCTGGCGGTTCTTAACATCGACCAGTAATCCGAAATGTTCCAAAAAGTCTGCACCCAAAATAGGATGAGAAACATCGGCCACTAAAAACGACCAGCGAAATGGTCTACGTAACCCAAAATTTAGATCATAAATTTTTGAGCCAAAGGTTTTTATAGTAGAACTATTTGCTGCATACAGGACGAGTTCTGTCGGCTCGCATTTTTTAACCAGTTTTTCTGGAATGCAACTACATGCCGCGCCACAATCGACTAAAAACCAATAATTCGCGTTTTTGTCGATTACAAATAAACGGCTAAAGCTCAATTTATTATCTGCCGCCGCAGAGACAGACAAGCTTAATGGTTTTCCGAAAACTGGCAGGGCTTGCGGCAGTCAAACGCTTTATTGCCAAACCTCCTATGATACCAACATAACTCGTCCGTATCGGACCTGCCGGTAGAATATCTTTCTTGCTCAATGGGGTCTTGCTATGGTTACGGCTCCTGGAGCGATACCTGGGGTTAAGGGTTAAACGTCTGACCTCTGCTCTGAGCGAGTCTATGTCCTCTTTAAGAGATTGCACCTCCCGACTTTCTTGAGTACGAGATACTCCAGCAACACCCAGTGTGCAACCCGAAACCTCGTTAACCTTATCGGCAATTTTTGCCAGCCCGTCTAAGGTTTCACTGGAAACGGATAAGATCTGTTGCATAGAAACAGGTAGGCGTTGTAGCCACAAAGATCTTAACACCTCGTCCGATAATTTTCCATCCGCAAGGTTCCGCATTTCCAGGAGAAGTTGAGAGGGTCGTTTATCCCCGAGGGTTAAATCCTGCAGCAAGGTTTTCAAACGAGCCGAGTCGGATTGCACGTACTGGTCAAGTATACGCTTCTTTAAAGTCGCATATAAGTTTTCGGTTGGTGGAGAACGGATTAGATCCGTTGCACAAGAAAGTACGCTCGCGTTTAAGGCAGCTACCACCGAGGGGAACTTTGTGACATCCGCAGTTCCATATTTCCGGGATTCCAACTTCCGGGATTCGGGGTTATTTTCCCAAAACGGAGGCGGTCGGAATGCGACCCTGGCTATGCCTTGAGGAGGCGGTGGTACCGAAGCTTCCAACATTAAAAAAAAACAGTTATAAAATCACGTTAAAAAAAGTACAAAAGTTAATCAAATTCAAACGCGACGAAATGGCACGCGAACAGAAAACAAGGAGCTACGCGAACCAGGTCGGGTCCAAATTAACACAGTCTCAAGAAAAAACAAATACAGTAACTTCCCACTCACCAAACTGTCCAGCGTGGCATTTTCAATCCGCACGACTTGACGGCGGCTCAGTAACAAATACAGAAAGTCCAGGAAAGGCGTGAGGTTCCAAGACTGGAACGGCGCGGGAGCTCGAGTCCGGAACAGCGGGGTTGTTTTCACGTCCATGTCAACCACTTTAGTGGTTCGAGTGGAACCACTAGTTTGATTCGAGTTTCATCTGACTCCAAAGAATAATACACGAGACTGTCGTAATAATTAAAGAGCTTCTTTAATTCAATTTTAACTTTTAACATAAAACTTTAACGAAAAACTAATATTTAAACAATAACAGTGATGCATCCAGCGCAGCGGTGCCTCGTCCGGCACAATACTGATAAGCGCTGGGAAAGAGCTAAGGGTACGTTCAAGATGCACGCTGGTAAAAGCAGATAGTCAGATTCAGATTCACGGCGCCAACTTTTGACTCCGAGCGGCAGGTAGGATATGGCCATTATGAAAGCTGGTTGTTAGCGCAGACCAGACAGAGCTGCCACCAAAACAGATTAGTGTTGTATGGAACTTACAAGAGAAAAACATTAAACTCCACGAAAAGGAATTTCAACTATAGAAAATCAGTTGAATGTGCGTTCGGAATTATATACGCAAAATGGAGAATACTTTCAAAATAACTAGAAACGGATGTCGAATTGACAGAAATGATTGTAAAGTGCGTATGCATACTTCACAACACCATAAGTAGTTGATGGTTCAAAAATACGAGGCATCGTTCCCTTCGAGATAGGCCCCGAACCGTCGCCAATCAGAGGATTGGTGGTTCGAATCCGTGCGATGGACTTGACAAAGAAAAGTAAAAAAGTAGTGATCTTGGATCAGAGGGTTGCCAGATTCGCTACAAACATACTAGAAAGTCGTCCAGAACATCCAACAAATTATACTGGCGTGTACACGGGACTAGTACACGATAAATCTGATCGGGGTCCAACGTCCTGACGCCTATTAACGTTGTGTCGGGTGCCTGCTCAGGTGTTGTCCTCGTCATCTGACCATGGTTCAAAAATACGAGGCATCGTTCCCGGGTCTTTCCTTCGAGATAGGCCCTGAACCTTCACCAATAGCCCACTGTGCAGCTTTAGTGCGACGTTATTTAACCAAACCAAACCATAAGTAGTTGATTTGGCTAAAATAACGTCGCACTATAGCTGCACAGTGGGCTATTGGCGACGGTTCGGGGTCTATCTCGAAGGAAAGACCCGAGAACATATACACATTCATACAGGCACCTCGTTATTTTAGAACCATGGTCAGATGACGAGGAAACACCTGAACTGGCACCCTACGCCTTCAATAGACGTCGCTACTTTAACCCCGATCAGATTTATCGTGCACCAGTCCCGTATACACGCCGTTAATTTTTGCGGATGTTCTGGACGACTTTTCTAGTATTTTGTAGCGAAGCTGGCAACCCTCCGATCACAAGATCGCTACTTTTTTTACTTTTGTTTGTCAAGTTCATCGCCTAGGATCGGACCAGGAATCCTCTGATTCCCAGCTGACGCCTTTAACCGCTCGGCCACGGAGGTCTCGAAAGACACATGACTGAAGTTGAGGTGCAAGGAATTAGTGAATCAGCGGTGTAGCGGATGGAAGGCAGACAACAGAATACAGCAACACAAGTAGGAACACATTGTGGCCATCCATGTTCATGGAAAAATACCCACTCTCATACAAAGATAATTAAATAAATTGAGGATTTTGCACCAATGGAAGTGCGTATTTTTTAAATGCAAAAACATACCTGACTCATTGTAAATTATTTATCTAAAATAGATTTATTAAAATGTGTATCATAACAGTAATTTATTTTAATTAATTATTCCTTTAATCCATAACTTCAACCATTTTGTAAAAAAAATCATTAGTAATTTCACTATTTATATTTTCATTGGTTAACTTTTTTTCTAATTTTTGAGCCTTTTTATAAGTAAAACAATATTGTTTTTTTAACGGAAATAAGTGTTGTTTGTTATGAAAACTAAATGTTAATCTCTCGATATCCATCGTAAAACACTGAAAAATACTCAACACACAAACGAAAATCAACGGTCCAAGCGGCAGGTTGTCTGAAACCAGAATGAACAAATCATTCCGGTAAACATCTGAGGCAGACTGCCAGTACGCAGGAAGTCATCGCGCAGGTGCATTATGGCCAGTCCCGCTTACAATAATGGATTTTTATGCACGCTGACTCGACGCCGAGCGGCGCAGACTGTCAGACTCAGAAAATCAGCGTGCATCTTGGACGTACCCTAAGACAAGAGTCGGCGCAGATCAGAGGCGGAGAGAAGAGAGTGATTCCATAGATTTCGAGATGTTCTGGAGTACCTGGGGCCGAAGGCCCCCTAACCTCCATCATGAGTGCAAGATTGCATTTTAAACACCCGAGGTTAACTGGATGTTCCCTGGGATAAAGAAGTTCTCAGCATACCGTCCGGACGAGGAAGGCGCGGGAGCGGTGCAGAAGGGGCGGAGCCAGCTTCTGGTTGGCCAGGGGGAGGAGCCACAACATCGGTAACTTTACTGGCGAAAAAGTCAAAGAAAACTTGCATCTTGGCAAGTGGATCTTTTTGCTCGCGTAGACGGAGAATCAGTCTTTCGATTCCGCCATCTCCGGAGAAAATAGGAGCTAGTTCTTTAAACAGCTCAAGCATAGGAGCAGCGTCCTGGAACTGCCGGGAAGTTGCAAGAGTCTTTAGAAGGTTCGGGCGTGGAATCAGGGAAGTTGTTAGGCTTCTGCTAGGAGTGGGCTGGGAGTTGGATTGGCTCGTTCGATGATGTTTGGCCGGCAGTCTTTTGGTGGAAGATCGGCTTGATCTTTTCTTAACCTGGGACCGCTTGGCCTGGGGCTTCGGGAAGGCTGGGCATCTTCTGCTACAGGCGACGTGGCCAATCTGGCGGCAGTTAATGCATAATGGAATGGCGGCTCTGGGAAGGGCGCAGTCTCTGGTTGCATGACATCCTTCACACTTCAGACAGCGCGCCTTCATGAAGCATAGTGCACTGGTGTGTCCAAACCAGTTGCACTGATAGCATTGGACGACCCTATCACGATTTCGGAAGGGTTAGACTTTTACATCGAGCAGGAGAAGGGTGGTTAGGGAGAGGATTTTGTTCGATCCCTTTTGGTGAGGCAGCTCCACCAGAAACATTGGTCGTGGTTTGTTGGTGCCTCGACGGGAGAGTGGGACAGCTCGCAGAGGGGGAAATCCAAGGGAGCTAAGTTCGTATTTCAGGCGGCTGACATCCGACTCGGCAGGTAGACCCTTTATGACTACCTTGAAGGGCGGGCAGCTCTCGAGGTAGAACTCTTGGTTCTTTTCCTTGAGATAAGCCATCATGGAAAATTTGGTGGTCTCGTTAGAGGGTGAGATTTTGATGTATTCCCCGGCACTCTTACTATTAAATGCATTCGGGAAATTACTGCTTAGCTTAAGCAGCGTTTTGTCAAAATTTTCAGTAGCTCTGAGAAGAATCGGGTGGAATAACCAATGGACCAGTGACTTCCGCGGTTGGCGTAGGGAAACTCTGAACCCCATTATAGCCAACCGGGGCGACACTAAATCCATTGGTATCTGACCCAGTCAGATCAATAGTGAGTTCATCATGGGCAGCCAGCATCTCTTCGATTTCGGCACACAATCTTGGGTCACCTGGGTCTGGGACGGAGCTTGAACTTTAGTAGCAATTGAATTTGAAGTTTCAGTACGAACATTCTCAGAACGGCTCTTTTGCGGTTTTTGAGAATTAGCTCGCACTGGTGTTTCTTTTTCATTTTGCACATTCTTTTTATTTTCCTTATTTTTTGGGAATGCGGGGCATTGCCGCGAGGCAACGTGCCCCACAGTTAATGCATTTTGGATGTTCCATCCACGTAATTTCACAGCAACGCGTCTCATGATCGGCGCCGCATTTAAGGCATCTAGTTGGCATGGAACAGTTCATGGAGGAGTGTTCGAAATGGTTGCAATTGTAGCATTGCATAGCTTTATTCTTAGGATTATAGGGTTCACATTTAATAGTAAAAAAGCAGAGGCTATTGACTTTGAGTATATTTTCATTATCAATGGATTTTGGTAGCTCAATTAAATAAACACCGATCGGTGTTTTGCTAGGTCGCCTATAAAACTGAGTGATTTTAGTGACTGGGAAACCATTTAAAATAAGGTCATTCTTAACATCCTCGGGAGAAAACTCCGCAGGGAGACCTTTAATAATAACTTTAAGTGGGAGAACATTTTTCTCTGAGAAGGTATAAAAACCACAATTAACTGATTTTAGAAATTCCAAAAAAGAAAAACGCATTTCAGCGTTTTCAACATAAATTTTAATATAAATCCCAGATTTTTCACAATGAAGTTTTCCAAAACAAAGTTTGTTAAGTTCTTTGAGATACATGCAACTATTGTAATCACTTTTTATAAAAATAGGAGGGGGTGGATCAATGCTCACCTGATCCTCAGTGTCCATTTTAGAGTTAATTTCGGTGTTGTTGCTGGCAATCACCATCGCCTTTCCCTTGAGGTCGGACGATAATTGTTCAGAAGTTACTTGTGGGTTATCAATTTTATTTCGTGCAATCTCTTGCATTTCTTTGCAAAGTTCCATGATTGCCTCGGCATTGGAGTGTTGAGGTGCCCTTCTTTTCCTCCACAAAGGGCGGTTCAGTTGGTCACTGACTATTGCTTTTTTGAGCTTTAGCTTTTGGTTGAGACTTAAATTTCTTGGCTCGACAAACAGAAGCAGGTGGATCCATGCAATCCTTGCCAAACTCCGGCCAGTCCTCTTGAATTTCATTCATAATTAAGTTAAATTTTCATTAAATAGCGAAGCAGTTCGTCGACCTGACCGACGTGTCAATCCTCTTGCGAAGTGGACGAATACGAAGAAGGAATAAAGTGTAGGAGAGCATGAGAGAGTGATTCCAGTAATCGGCTGCCTTTCATGGTACACGCCGAGACCGCGCACGCGCTCACGCAGGTCGCAGTCCACGCCACCTGCCTTGAGCCGGTCAGCGCCAGAGCCGCCTGGTTGGCTAGTTGGACGCTTACTTGCCATGGGGTCCGGAGCCGCCTGGTTGGCTCGCTGGACGCTTGGGGTCCGTATGGCTAGGTCGCCACAGACGACACCGGGTGTTAACTAAAATATATCATATATTCACCTAAGTACTTATGTATAGTTAACTATTGATGTTTATAGTAAAAAATACACCGACCAAGCACGTAGACAGAATTTTTAAGCAAAATTTAATGCATATTAAGTATATGATTTCTTAATGTTTAAAATAAATTAATAAAGTGCATATTTAATAGTCATAATTAGTCATCTTCATTGTGAATTAATTAATCATGAAGATTATTAATTATCTCTCTATTAAAAAGAAAATAGCTGCCACCCACTGCCGGCGGACGGTAACTCTTTTTCTTCTTCCTTTGTATTGAGTTGTATCTCAAAAATTAACCATAAGATATTTATGAAATTCCCTGAGATGGAAAATACAAGATTTGTGTGGTTTTCAACGTTTCAAAAATTATAACACCGCATACCGCTGTGAAAATATTTATTAATTTAGGAGGTTGCGCGGGTCCCCCCTGCGCCCTCTCCCACCCTTAGTGCTCTATTCATTCACAACCCTCTCTCCTCAACAGAAGCACATGACCATTAGGGTGCATCAAACGCCCCATGTTTTTAAAAATTTCATGGAAATTGTCTGTCCCTATGTTATTTTTGTTCGAAATGCTAAAAAAGTTATATACGTAGAATTTCGTAAAAATTGAATAACATCTATGTGGTCCTCAAGTCCCAGGAATGTACAACAAAAACGAAAATTCTGAAAAAAAAGCATTGTGCGTAAAAAAAATATATAATAATGTACACTTTAATAAAATAATGCAATTTAGATTGTTTTGTGATATAATAAAAGAATATATAATCATATACTATTAACTTTCTAATATCAATTTAATTCGTACAAGTACACTCAATTTAAACTATAGTCAATTTCGGCCGTTTTCGCAGATTTCTCTGTTTTTGTCGATCTTGTTCGACGACCTGTAGAACACGTTGGTGTCTTCATGTTTTGCTGATTCTATGAAATCAGTACTTAGCTTCACCCCTCATTCTGCACAGTCGTTGACAACATTCAATGCTTGCAACTTTGTGAGTGTGTGGTGGAGGATACAGAACTTGAACATTCTAAAACATCTTCTATTAAAAAATTTGAGTCTAGTTCAAATAGATAAAATAAAATCCAAGAATCCCTTTCAACTGAATTAGAAATAGTTGTATTTACAGTAGATTTTTGGGAAATTTGGGTTTTTCAAAATCCATACCATATCTACCTTGAAATTTAAAAGCAGTATCAGTGGAATTTAGTTTTGTAGCTAGCATTGCATCAGCGATAGCTTTTCGTTCTTGTGGTGGAACTCTGTTGCTCCAAAGGACAAGTGGAACCATCTCTTCTGTAAGATACTAGCAGTAATGGTTTTCAAAAGCACAAATTGCACTTTCAGATATGATGGGATGGACAACCTTGTACGTTATAAGAGAACATAGCATTTGTAGGACATTCCAAAGAGCATTTATGGCAGAATCACAAGTTAACCACCAGGTGCGGTAGGTGAGAGTGGCAAAGTCACAGTTTGACATGTTTTTGCGCCGGTAGGTAGTTGCTGATGCTGCTCAAGAAGACAAATTTTAATCGTGTATAACAGTTTGGCCATCCAACATGCTTTGTGCAAAGCTCCTGGTCGGTTTAATTTTACTGCTTGTGTAATATTGGGAAAATCAAGGTATATTAAACAAAACTTTGTGAATTCCATATAATCATCTCTGTATTTTCCAGTATCGATGGCACATAGTTTAAATAAGGTTATACCTAGTAACTTAGAAGCCTTGACCTTTAAGTCATCAAAACATGAGACAAAATGACTTCTCTGATATGAAGGCGGCAAGCTGACCAAAGAAGTTTATGTCCCAATTTATTTTGCTCTCTGACACAAGCAGCAGTAACATGGCCTGTGTTGGAAGAAGTCGTGTCAAATATCATGTTCATAATTGTTTGTACATTGCTAAGAAGTCAGTTGCTCATATGTTAAGTCGGCAATGATTGAGTCGCATTTACTATTAGTTCCTTGGGGATATGCAGGCACACCAAGAATCTTTTGCTGGTGAACGTTTTTTTATTTTGTACTTATTATTGGACATTGCTGTTGAAAGTTTTTTATTCCAATGCAGAGTTGTATATTTAAGAAAGCACCACTCTTACTTGCAAGCTGTTGAAAATTTCATTGCAACTTGCCTATTCTTGTTCTGTCTGCTGTTGCGTAAGATGCTGCAATTGTACCTCCTCCTAGTTTTGTAATGTTTTTGTATATGCTGCCTGTTGCCCTGGACTCATAGCTAGTTGAAACAATATTAGGTTTCTGCATAATGTCGTATGGGATGAATAAACTCGTTCCCGTTCTTTTATATCGATGATGACTTTGAGTACTTCTTGAGAGTCCTTCAAAATTAAAGTTTTTTTTACATAATTTGTGTCACTTCGTTCATCAAAATCATCAGTAGATCTAAAAATATAATTTAATATTAAATTGGAACTAATTTTTTTATTCACTTTACTTTTATTTTTGATCTTTTAGAATTAAAAGTAGAAATAAACAAATTAAAAGTATAAAATCGATTCAGAACTAAAGTAGTAAATCCGTTAAAAATGAAAACCACAAGTTGAAATAAACAGGAAATGTACTTTACTGTAAATTGTAAACAAAGCTAAATTTGTCACTAGTCACCTGAAATCAATGAAGAATGAAGTCACCTGAATTTACTGTTAATATAGTTTATTAATATTAAAAATTTATATGATCCATATTTTACTTCATTATAATCATTTTTCTTAAAATATCATAAAATAATAGTTAAAAAAATATGAAATTAATTAAGTATAAAAAATGCTGAATTTGGAGATTTTACTCGAAAAAAAACGAAATTTCAAGGTTGTTGAGGACCCCCTAAAAGTGTTTATAAATCGAAAATATTTGGTATGTCAACTTTTTATGGCTAATGGAACATTTTTAGATTGGGGACAAAGTGATTTTTTTCTAGAGGGGCGTTTGATGCACCCTAATTACCATATAAAACATATACTAAATTATTGTGCACAAACACATACGAATACATATATAATTACTTTCACCATTTACAGCTGAATGTAAAATCTTTAAGGTGCTGAATGCAGTGTGTGCAAAGAATTAGTTAACCCTCCGATCGGCTGTCCCGTCATTTTCTGCCCTCTCTGATTTTTTCCAGTTTTCCAACAATACACATCATTTCCAAATTGATATCAATACTTTATTTTTCAAACCTGCTTGATTTGAGTAAAAATTAAAAGCTATATCTATAAAAATAACCATAACTTAAAAAACTTTAAACTCTTTTGCAGAAAAAAAAACTTTACATTTTCTAGCTACTCTGAGAGCAAAATGATGCTTATATTACAAGGAATTCACTTTTCTATAACTTTGAACCCTTTCGTCTGATTTTTACGACTATTTATCATACTGAGTAAAAATCGCATTTATGTTATTTTTAAAGAAAACCACAAATTACTGGACATTTGGTAAAAAAAACTGAGCCCAGCATTCAAAACGATCGAGTCGTTTCTCTGAAAAATAGCTTTTTTTATTCATGAACAATTCCACTTTCAGTACATGATATACCATATTTTTTATGACAAAACAAAAGCTATCTGCTATAGTATATAATCAACACAATCAACAAACAATCCTCACAACAAATTAGCTTCAATAGCACTATAATTTCACAAATTTAAGTTAATTAATAATTAGAAAATTACAAAATATTACTTATTTTTTCTAATTGTAAAGAAGCCGTGCTGTCGGTATGAAATGGATTAGGGATGAGCTTAGTAGTTATTATTAAATAACGACAGTTACTACGATATTATAATGAAATAACTAGTATATTTAACTGTTACTTGATATCTTGAGCAGTATTAAATGACGCAACTTCGGAATTAGGCACCCAAAAATATCAAATGATAAATTTTCATGAAGTTTTTTTATCATCTGACGGTGGCAAATCTTTTCATTAAAATAATTTTAATAATTCAACACTTAATAATATTTCAATAAATTATTTCTATTATATAAACATATTAACTTTTCCCAATCATTTTTACATCATTAAATGCTCATTTGTTATTAATATTTCACAGATAATAAAAAAAAATTGATTTTATGATAATACAAGCAAAAAATATTAAAATCAAATATTGTAAAACTTATAGATTTTATTTAGAAACAAAATATCATCATGTAATAAAATAAATGTATTATTATTAAATTTGACTTTAAATAATACTTTACTGGTAATAAAATGTAACGTTGTAAAATTATATATAATACTTCCATCCAAATGTTGTTTTTAGTCAATATTGCGCAATATACCAAACAGCGAAAGCGGCGAGACTACTTCAAGCCATGACGATTGAAGATTCGAAGGCATATGATAAAAGTAAAAGCAACCATTTTATGTAGTTTTGTGTTTTAAGCTACTACTAAAAGTAAAATCTTAAGTCTACAAATTTATAGTGTTCTAACGATGAGAAATTGAACAGTCGCTATAAAAAGTTTTAAGCATAAGAAGTTTTTAACCCTATATAGTTCACTAATAATAATTTTTATCCTAAAGGATTAAGCGAGAATTTGATGTCGGACGTTTCTTTGCCCACTTTTGTGATGTTCTAGGCAAAGGATGACTTCCAGTGAGAAAAGTTCCACTTAAAGGGTTTTGGGGGAAGCATTCCCTCTTCAACTTCCGTTAGTTGTAAAACGACGGTATGCAGTTCACATCTGTCGTGATCTAAATGTCCTCACATTGAACGTGAAGTGAAAGTTAAAAGAGTGAAGTACCAGCTGTGTAATTTGTCAATTGTTTCTGTATTTTATAAATTCATTCCTGAATTTTTGGTTAAACATTACAATTTAGTACAGCAATATAAAAAAAATTAAAATTACCATATATTTGCAAATTACTTATAAAAAGAACGTTTAACAAATTTCCATAGAAATTGTAACGAAATAATGCATTTACTCTCCACTTTTAGCATTTGTCCTTTCACTCTTAAAATACAATGGCACAAACTTTGTAACTTTGTTTTGTTGCCATAAATACACTTTGGGTATACCCTACTTACAAAATTGCTATTCCCCAGTGACCAGAGGCTGAATGTGCAGCCTCCGCAAACAACGATAGACCAACAAGGCTAATTGTAGGAACTATAGTTAAAGGAGTAATCCAGTTTAAGAGAAATCCGATCATTCCTGTCAATCCGATAGCTGTTTCGACGAGAGAAGCTCCAATAATAGCTCCTTGAACCTGTAAAGATAAACGATTTGCAGAAATTCTATAAGAATATATCAAAAATATGCTTTTCTCAGAAATTCTAAGTTGCCTCTATGGTACGAAGTTGTTTTTATGGACCAACATATACCGCAAAAAAAATTATCCTAATCGAAAGAAATTTAGATCTCCCGCCAAATGCCTAATGTGTATAATATTCTTTTAAAACAAATTGTATTTTTCCATATTTTTTATGTAATGAAGGATGATGTTATTTTTTTCCCAAGTTGATAAATAAGGATGTGAAATAAAATTATTGAAATAATATTACTCTAATACATCGTTTAGGTCACATGCACTTGGTTTAAAATTGAGTAATTTTAACAAATTTAGCTTAATTTCGTCGTCCATGTAAATTAGTGTTCTCGGAACGACAAATATAACATTTGTTTTCTTTTTTCAAGTGACAAACATCTTTAATATAATCTGAAAAAATAGAATGCACTGACAATAAACCATAAATTATTTTTTTTGTAGAAAATTGTAAAAAAAAAAATTCATTTGGCGGGAAACTTAAATTTTTTTCAATTGGGCCAGCCAAATTTTTTTGTGGCTTATATGGGTCCACAGACAACTTTGTATCAACTTGGAATTTTGAATTTCCCAAAAAAAAGCTTTGTTATGTATCCTATTGTGCATACAGGTATAGTTTATGCAACCATTTATTTGCAAAATATATCATACATTTTCTAATTAGAAGAAGGATACATTTTATACACGATTTGATTGACATTTTGATTGCTAATTGAAATTAAATGAGAATGTTTTATGTTTAATCTAAAGAAAAAGTTATTTAGAATTTATGTTTTGTTATATTTCCAAGTTATTTGCAGAATGTTATTTTTTCGTTCTTTCCAAATCAAGAACGTTGTAAATAAAAAAGATGAAAATGCATTCATACTTCTCTCATTCTTGGCATCCATATTTCTGCCGATGCCTCAACTGATAAAGTCACATTAGGACTGGCTTCAGGACATTCCCACTGTGGTAAATGTAATATTGCTAAAATTGGGACCAGAAATGCCATGGAACTGCCCTGAACAATGGGCAACCTGTAATTTTAAAAAAAGATACGTAACTACAACTTAATCCAGTTTTACATTCAAAATGAGAAAAATAAATTAGGAAAATAAAAAAATTACCTTGCGCCAAATGTTGTCTGTAGGAATGTGCATATGCCCGAGACAAAAAATGTTGTGGATATGAGATAACCGCGATTTGGATCGTCATCCGGGATGCAGAGGTGAGGAGCTATTAAGTAAGGATAGGTAACGGTGCCCCCAAGCATCGTTAAGTAATGCTGCAATATGAACTATTTTTAATAAAAAAAAAATTTAATATATAAACGGAATTTTTTTCGACTGATTTTTATACACACATAAATTTTTAATCGAGCTAAGAAAAGAAAGCGCAGCTTTTTTCCGGGAGAAGGCTTGTGAGTGGGTGTGCAGGGTTGAGCCCCTTAGTGCAATTGGCTTGTTTGTTTTTTATATCATATCTTTTTTAGCCACAGTTTCGAAAAAATTTTAGGGAAGGGGGGGGGGGCGCTTAGCGTTTTTTACTTTTCTAAAGTTTTTTTGGGGGGATAGCATTATACCTAGAATTCGCTGTTTCAATCGACATCAGAGGACGACGAGTCCTGATCATTGGTATTGTCTACTATTGTCCTATTAACATTTGTACAGATTAGTTCTGAGATTTTAATACATTCCGTTATTCTTTTTACTGTTGCTTGATTTTTTATTATATTGGTGAGCCACTGCTCTCCAAGGTGAGATCACCTTGGTCTGACTATACGAAATTTGGCTGCGAGAGGGCACTCAAAAACATAGTGATCCGGATCGCCCTGGCTGGTTTTGCACGAACAGTTTGTTTGATCTGTTATTTTGAATCTGTTGAGGTATGTTAGGAATGGAATATGACCTGTGAGGTTTTTTGGACCATGACCTGTGAGGTTATGATTGGTTTTAGTTTTTTTTTAATGAAGTTGAATGTTCTTCTCCCTTAATGGAATTTGCCCACAAGACGGTCCATTTATTATTTCTATTGAATTTGAGTATACGGGTTATAGCTGAGCGGGGGATGGGGACGCCAAGCGGAGGACCAATTATGGCCCTTGCTTTGGCGAACCCGTCCGCCGGCTCATTCCCCATCAACCCTGCATGGGCCTGAACCCAGCAGAGGTTGATGAGGTTTTGATGGGTGATTATATTTTTTTTACCTTCAATAGCAGGATTGATTTATTAGAAATTCCTTGTAGTGCCTCTATCGCAGATTTACTATCAGTGTAGATATGTGCTTTGAGTTTTCTATGGGAGGTGTATTTTATAGTTAGGTCTATTGTAATTAATTCTGATTGAAAAACTGAGTTAGTTTTATTAAGTTTAAATGCATAAATGTCTATATTTTTATTAGTATTATGGGCGACAATGCATACCGACAGACCCACGTCATCCTCCATCTTGGATCCATCGGTGTACACGTCGATATCAGCTTGGAAGTTCCTGTTGGTTAGAGGTATTTTTCCTCGGGTTCAAAGCTATTGAAGGCGGAGCAGGAGTCAACATCCTCTGGAGGAGGCAGAAGTGTGATGTTTGTTTGTTTCTTACTAAGCATCATAGAGTTAAATCTATAGAATTCATATTGTAGTGTATGGGGGGGGGGGGATATACCCAGTAGGACCAAGAGCGCGTCATTGGGTGTGGTTTTATAAGAGTTACTAATTTTTAACAGACATTTTCTTTAGAGAGTTGTTAATTTAGTTATTTGATCTGTTTTTAGATTGCCTGCCCAAACACCTGCTGCATATGTTATAATCTTTTCGATTACGGTTGTATACCAGATTTTTTGCAAGGTCCTGCTGGACCCCCAATTGTTTCCTGTAATATTATTCAAGCTGTTATTATAGATAAGGCATTTTTCGTTGATATAGAAAAGATGGCTGTACCGGAACAAGTTATCATCTATTATAATTCCCAATAGTTTTAGATTTCGTAATATTGAAATGGTGGTGTTATAAAATTTGAAGATGGGATTTCGTTTCAGGGCCTTGTTTCTATCTTCGTCAACTCGTTTTAATTTAATGCCTTTTTAATAATGTATATTGCCTTTGTTTTTGATGGTGCCACCTCCAGGTGCAGTGACTCCAGCTCCGCCTGGATCTGTGCTAGCAGGATATTTGTATTTGATTCGACGACCTTCCGGGTTCGGCCATAGGCCATGACCGCAAGGTCGTCAACAAAAGCTTGTACGTAATACAGTTCGAGGTTTAATATTTTGTTCAAGTAGATAAGCCAGAGAATTGGAGCTAGCACAGAAGGGCTCCTTTGTTTAAAGTTTTCTTAATTATTGTTTTCTGTGCAGATTACTTCCCTGCTGTTCAAATAGGTGGAGATAATAGATTTTAAGTAATTGGGCATTTTGAGGTGGTCGAGGGTTGTAAAGAGAGTTGTCCAGTTCAGATTGTTGAATGCGGATTTAATATCTATGGTTATTAGCGTTGATAAATTTTGAGTTGTTTTTAGTTTCGAAATTTAGTTCACCATGTTTGTAAGCTTTTGAGTTCCTGAAAACCAAATTGAAGGGGGTGTAAGATATTGTTAATTGTCATCCAGTGGTTAATCCTATTGGCTATTATTCTTTCTATAATCTTTCCCAGAGTGGGCAATAGGCATATTGGTCTGTACGACCACAATATCGAGGGGTCTCTATGTGGTTTCATGAGAAAGAAAGTTTTACCATTTCTCAGAAATTGTGGAAAATAGCCGAGTTCAAGGCATAAGTTTATTGATTTAATCATCAGACTGGGGGGATGGTCTATTATGATTTTCTATATGTTATAGTCAATGCAGTCCATACCCGGTGCCTTACCTTTACGCAGGTTTTTAGTAACAAATTTTAATTCTTTTATGGTTAATGGTGAAGGTGGATTTTCTATGAAGTAATTTGGCAAGGGTTCAACTGGTAAATCGTGACCAAAGTTATGTTCGATTAGTAATTTCAGTTTGTCTTTAAATGTTAGGTTGGGATTATCTGGAAAATGTATCATTAAGTCACTATTTCTTTTCATTTTATTAAAGGCTACTTTAAATGTGATTCCATATTTTTCTTGGTTATCTGTACATAATTTTTTCAGGAATTAGTTTATAGTAGTTAATGTTTCTTTTATATATAGCATTTAAAAAAACACATTTAAAAAAAAATCGCACGAGTAAAGAATTTCTAAAAAGAATCTTCTTCGAAAGGAAGCAACATTCCCTCACGTTATTTACTCCTAAACGTGTTGAAGTGGTGGTGGTGAGGGGATTTCTCTTTGAGAGGCACAGGAGGACAATGAGTTGTTTGAGCTAAAACTTTGACAGGAGAAAATCCTTTCTCAACTGTTTACAATCTTCCAACATATCATTAGTCAAATGCTCCCTATTCTGAAGCACCTGTAATTCAGGACCATAGAATAGATACAAGGGCTGGTTCACTCTTTTTGATCTATCGCAAAGCCGACGGCGCCGAATGAGAGGGAGAAAAACGGGTTTGTGACGCATCTCTCGACACTTGGCGAATGCGTTGTACCTCAGAAATGAACGAGAAGTATTTTATTTATAAGCTAAAAACTCTATACATTAAATAATCAAATAAATAATTTAATTACCATGGCCAATTATTATTGGTTGTTAAAGATTGATAATTTAAAATACTTAATTTTTATATACAATGGTTCAATAAGACAGGATTTTTCCAAGAGTTTGGCGACTGCAGGGTCTATCTGGCCGTTCGTCTGTGAAAATTTAAATATGATGTATGTAATTTTATCCGCATTTTATAAATTTTCAATCAGTTATACTGCAGTCTAGAATCAGCACACAAAATAAAGTGTTGGATGTTTTACATTGCATGAACATTACATTGTTTTACATGACATTCATAGGACAAATGCAACATATTTTAATTTACGATAGCTGTATTTAAAATATATATATATAACCAGGTTGCATTGTATGCAGGAACTAAGAACGCAATCTTTAAGTGAAGATATAATATTTTTTTTTTAATTTCGAAATTAAATTTAATTCTCAAACCATAAAAAAAATCAGTTTATTTGTATAGATCAATTGCAAAAAAAATTTCCCTTGAAGTTCCATAAGGATGGAAAAAATCGTTTTACAAGTTTTGACATTAAAGGTTTAATAAAATAGAAAATAGATTTCAAATAAATTAGTGTGTCATTAATTAGAAAAAATATGGTATATTTGCATTAAGTAAATGGCGTAACCCGAATTTCCGGGGGAAAAAAAGAAGAAAAAACTTGTGTTTTACGGCTAATATTTTGTTGTATAGTACTTCAAAAGCAGAAATACTAAGCAGTTTCGTATTATATGCTGAAATTATTGAAAAATAAACAAAATAATTTTCGTTTGTGTCCAAAGGTATTTTTTAATAACTTCGTGTTTGACGTAACTTAGTCATGTTATTCGTTCGGATACATTGCTGAAGATAAATGCTACAGCTGTTTTCGTTTCATTTCGATTTTGGCATGAACATTGCTGGCACATCCCATTTACAAAATATACCCTTCTTGTATACTTTGTAGACATGTTTAATGCTCTTGAAATATTGTGTCCAAATGTACACACTCTGACTAATTTTAAAACCATTATCTTTTGTTGTGCTGCTTTCATTCGACTAAGTTAATTTACTTAAATATCTTTTCGGCTTTAAACTTGGATTTTTTTAATGTAAAGAAATAGTAGGTTTTTTTTCAACTATTTTAAATCTAATTTTTACGGACATCAGTGGTTCCCACGGACCACCGAATCGAAATTAACACAAAACGCGGACCACCACCTTCTAAATAAAGTATTTCGTAAATAAAATTTGTTAATTTTACTGTTTTTAGCCTAAATTATTTAAATTAGTATAAATCGATTGGAATTCTCATCTCGACGACAGCTGACATCCGTAAGATAGAACTCGCGACACGAGCTGTATCCGACTAAGAAATAAAACCGGGGTTCATACTTTGATAACGAATCCAGTCTGTGTGCTGTGTTTTGAACTTTTGAAATTGTAGGAACAACTTAAGAAGTTTGGGTTTGGTACGTTGTGATATGAAATCCTATAGTTGACTAACTGACTGTATTTATATGGTTGTGTTTTAACGGATCGCCTTCAAATAAAAATATAAAAACCCACTCGATCTATTTTTAATCATGCTATTACATCACAGCAGTATTTAAAATAAATGTGTGTATATATCTACTGATATTCCACGTGTCAGTATCATCTTAAATATTTTTACAAAGAAATTATAATTTCTTTAACAAAATATAGAAAATTCCTTTCTGGCCCATACCAATAAATAACAAAGAAAGCTTAAAAAAGTACAAAAAGAAATGTTCAAATGGCAGAAAAGTTTGTTTATTTATAGCTCATAAATGTTGATTCCTTATTTTTTGTAGAGAAAGAATATATCTAAAAAACCTGTTTTTAAAATAAAAATTTAAAAAAACCAAATCATATTGTCGTTTAGCCAATTACTCCATTGACCACTTGATCCGATTGTGGACCACCAATGGTCCGCAGACCACGGGTAGGAAACCACTGACTTACAGACGAAAAGTAGAGTCTCGACACACTGATATGGGCTTTCCAGATATCAGGAAAATTATTTCAATAAATATTGAAAAATGTAAGAGTTAGATCAAACTATGAAGTATATTGGCTTACTGTTAATATTATTGTGATTTAAACAGTTTTGGAATTCTGCTGAATAAAACGCGAGTAATGGTAGGATTTCCAGTGTTCCGTGTCGCGGTGCGAGGGGGAAGCGAGGGGATCTGTCAAAGGTCACAAAGATCGACATTTACAGATCCTTCCCTTTGAAAGCCGTATTTGGTTGCTAGATGCTCCCCCATTGTGAATCCTAAAACTTACACCGAGGGTTCAAAATCTTTGGGGTAAAGCCTTATCTTTTGAGTAAGGGGCTACAGCCACAAAAAAAATCCATGATGATGAGATTCTACAGCCCCATTTCACAGTTTTTTATTTTATAGTAAAGACAGCATTTATTTTTACAAACATATGTAGAAGGTTTCTTCTATCAGCATATCTACTGTTTTGTCAGTTAAGTATTTTTTTTTCTGTATTGTAAAAGTCAATTAAAAATCATACCAACTTTTCTAATATGATAAATAAGCTTTTGTAATTATGCTTATCAATTGGAAATAACTCTAATTAGAATAATGTTTGGTTTTTTTGTTATACACACTATTTGTCAAAAACACTAAGCATGTTTATGTGTTGAAACAAGTTGAAGCTCATTTTAATCTTGAATAACATATAAATTACATATAATAAATGAAATTTCATTGCAGAATTAGTGTAAATACTAAGAAAATGCATTGTACATAAAAGTATTTATATTAATTAAAATATAATCCAATTTTACTTTTCTTCTACTCAACGTACTCGTGGCTCACAAAAAATTGTATATATATTTATATAACTAACTTTTTAAGTTTAATAAAAGCAGAAATAGTTTGTTTGAAAATTTTTAGAGAGTAATATTAAGAATAATGTAAGAAAATATATGTTTTTAAAATAAAAATATTATTCTAAGAAATAGCATAAATAACAGAATTTTTAATTTCGAATATTTTAGAAACATTAAAGGAAAATTTTTGTAAATTTATTCGGTAACAAAATGATTGAATGATATTTTATTTCAAAGTGATCCCTTAAAAATGAAGTCATCAGATTAGAACTTTATTTTTTAAACAGATTATGTTGTTAAAGTTTCCTCATTCGGAAAATTACATTTAGTTAAAAGGAAATAAATTCTTCCAAAAACCACGCAGCTTAAATAAAAAAATTCATTATATAAATTCATATTTAGCGTACAATATTTTTTCATATACTTTGTCAACGTTATCAAACAGTTTCAATTATCAATATAATACATAGCTCCAAGAATTGAAATTACTATTATTATCATTTTCCCTGTTACTTTATGTTCTAAAGTTGTCTAATCAAAAACAAATACACTTTAAAACATATGAATACAATTTTTAATATACACTTAAACATTATATTTATTTATGATAGGGACATTAGCGAAATTTAAATGTAATCAATTCTAATATTGATTGATTTTTGATAGCTCGCATTTCCATACTATTTTACCCCCCCCCCCCCCAAAAAAAAATTAGAATTTTACATCTGTGGAAAAAAAATTCAGCCCATCGACTTTAAAGTGGTGTCATTCGCTACGCACGATGTCAACTTCTTAGTCTTCCATCCAAAATTCTATTAAAGTAGCGTTTACTAGCTTCATAAATTCTACAAACCAATTAAATATTTATCAAAATATATACTTTTTATTAAGTAAAACTGATTATTTATGGGAGTAGTTAAATTTTGCGTCAAGATTACGCCGCGATGCGCAGAACGGTCTTCAATCAGCACGTGACGCACATTCTCGATCTCGGAAATGTGTCGGCTTGATTTCAGAAGAATCCGCTAATTTCAACTTCTCTCCTTTTCCCATTTTAGGCAAATTATATTAGAAATTTTAATGACCCGCGTATAAGCCGACCCCCTACTTTTTGACGAAAATTTTGACTTAAATTTCTCGGCTTTTACGCGAGTATATACGGTAGTGAATATTTTCATAATATGTATCAATAAATTTTTTTTTTTTTTTTTAGGATTAAGTTAGTCAGTAGTCTTCAATTATTCAATTTTCTTGAATGTTTATGTAAAATATATCAAAGGCATCGGTCAAAAAATCTTTTTCAAAACTAAATTTTCTTTAAAAAAAATGTGCTGCGAAATATTATGAAAAAATACTGTCAAGATGGTTTAGGACTTTTAAAATTATTTGAATAAATCTAAGAGAAAATTGATGATTTTGCATATACTTGAAAAATGTAGAGGGAAACTCTTTAATAATGAAGTATTTTTAAATGCAATGTTGTATCTAATTTATCTGTAAAATAAAAATGTTTGTCATCTAATTAAGAAACTTTAACAAGTATTCATTTACTGTTTCTATCTGCATTATGTGTACAGTCCAAATATGTAATGTAGAAATATAATAAATATCAGTGGCGGCTCGTCCACTACAGCAAGTACAGCCGGGCTGCACCTAAATTCAGTATTTTAAAACTAAAATAAGATATTTTACTAATTTTCTTAAATGAAGATTAGAATTGAAAATGAAATTTCTACCGTAGTAAACAAAATCTCCGATAAATAGCAAGTCTGTTACCGTAATGTACAATTCAGGAGGGCAAAAACTCCATTCAATCAAATCTGAAGCCAAAAAAGCGAAATTCGAAATCGGCTGCATCGTTGCCATGGTAACCTCCCTCTACGTAGTATGGATATTCCTCCCCATGCTAATGCACTGCATTTGTGGGAAGGTAGAGCCTAAATGAATTTTCTTGTCGTAGCTGCACTTGAGAATCGATTTGCTGATTGGCTCGTGTGTGAAACGCTGGGATCGGTGGGTGAAACGATAACTTACGAGAATACCTCCAAACGGAAATGGTTTTCGTGATGCATTTACTGTGTGCTGTTGTTTCAGGACATGGTCCTGCTGTTGTTTTGTTATTTAAGTTAATATTAAAATTGACCGATTCGCATGTTTAAAAGAATGGAGGAATGCTTTAATTAAAAAAAAAATAAGTAAGTGTTTTATATTGTTTTTGCATGTTATCATTTTGTAAAAATTGAAAGGAAACTTTGATTTGAGTAGTAAATAATAAAGAATTTCCATTTATGTATGGGTTGTGGAAAATAAGGGGTGGGGGAGGGGGGGGGGATTCACATGATTTCGGCTGCATTAACATTTTCGACCACGGGCCGCCACTGATAAATATTACAATGTTGCTCAACGTATACATTTAAGCAATTTTTAAGAGGAAGAAAGACAAATAACACATATATAACCAATTTTTTTAATACTTCAAGACATGCCTAACTCAACTAAAAAACTGTAGATGCCGAAAGTATCAAAATTTATGAAAAGAGTAAATTAGTAGTGTGAACAAAGCATCGTAAATTTTTGAAAATAAAATTTTTTCAAAGGGAGCTTTATTCCAAGCAAAATATGTTTTACCTTAATTAATACAAAAAAACTCAATTACATAAAATACGAAAAACACATTGCTCTTAAAAAAAATATTTTTTTTCCTTGTCCTAAAAAATACAAATATAATAGTATGGACACGGCAATTCACTTTTTACTGAAATTTCCTATTGCAAAGGGTCTGATTTCAAATCTATATATCTGTATACAACACTATGTCCATTTTGACTATTTCACACTTAAGAGAGCTTATCAAAGTTTTATACATGGAGGTAAGAGTAACAGGAGGGAACGTGTCTCATCACCCAGCATTGTCGCGATTGAAGTAACTGTAAGGGCTTGACGGCCATGTTGGATACACCAAAAAAGGGAAGAACTCGCGTAGTGTGTGGGAAATATTTCTTGTTTCATTCATCTCCTTTAAATTGATGCAATACACTTATAAGTATATATTAATTTTATAACCAGGTCTCTTTTATCCAGGAAATTTTAAATTTCAGCATAAGAATAATTTTGTTTTATTTTAAGCTTTAGATTTTCATAAACTTTTAAATATTAAAAGTATCAGTTCAAACTAGAAACTTTAAAAATAATATAAGATTTTTAGTTATTGAAGAAATTGTGCACCAATAAAAAATAACATTTGTAAAACCAAAAGTTACGGTTTTTTAAAAACCTTTTAGAATAAAAATCTATATTTTATATATTTGCTATAATAGTTCCTATTACTTTAAACAAACATAAATGATAATTACAACTTTATTAAGCAAATATTCAAATACTTAATTATGGGAATTGTTTATAATTAAGTTTGATTAAAACGGAAATTAACAATATTGTGAACAAAAAACTTTTAAATTGATAACACGTTCGAAAAACTCTTACATATTCCTTCTTTACATAAAGGTTTTTTCAGTAATAAAACAAGTGAACCTTGAACTTTTGATAGAATGTACAGCGCATAAGGTGGACAAGATCCATGCAATTGAATTCGATAAGAACATCAGTGGCTTTTTGCATGATGACAAATTTATAATTTTTATATTCATTTTTTAATATATCAGAACGAAAAATCATTTAGCATTCTTTACATACAAGAACTATTACAAATAGAAACAAAAATTTAATGCCACAGTCCAATTGTCATGTGCAAGGAGTAATGTATTGTGCCATGTGTGAGATAATTGGGGAAGAAATAAGTCGAGTCATTTTGAGGTGAATAGCACGGATCTCAGAAACCGAGTCTGCGCTTCTTACTTTTATTAAGAAATCGTAACTGGTTATGTCACATCACAATTTGCTTATTGTGCGTAGCGCTTGTTGCCAACATTCCCCCCTTTGATGTGACATAAAAATAAATACATTCACAAAATTCTGAAAGTTTGTTACAGGCAAGTGGTTTGGTGAATACATCAGCAAATTTCAATTTTCCTTGTACATATTGCAAAGAAAATTTGTTATATTTTACACAGTCTCTTATATAATGAAATTGTATGTCAATATGTCGTGTTCGTTTGTTACAAATTAAGTTCTTTGAAAAATGAATTGCACTTAAAGAGTCGGAATACAATACAGGTACATTTATAGAAACACTTATACCATTATCATTGCAATCATTAACAATATTTTGAAACCAATTTAATGTTGTTGAACTATTTGCTATCGCGATATATTCAGCCTCCATACTTGACAAACTTACCACCTTCTGTTTACAACATGACCAATAAATAGGAACATTTCCAATTAACAAAATATCACCGCTGAAACTTTTGCGATCATCTTGATCACTGGCCCAACTCGAATTCACATACATCGTTATACAATCTTCAGAAGCATTCGATAAATTTATTGAATAACCCTTTGTACCTTTAATATAACCAAAAATCTGATGTACCAACTTCAAATGACGAATACCAGGTTTAAAACAATATTGAGATAATAAAATACCAGCATATAATATATCAGGACGAGTTCTTATCGCTAAAAATAATAAACCTCATGTTACGATACAAAGTTGTGTCAACCATTTCGTCTTCTTCCGTTATGGATTTAATTGATATACCTATAGGAATTGGAACATTTGCCTTGAAAACATTTATATCAAACTTATCAATGATTTTACTTATGTATTGTTCTTGGTTTAAATAAATACAATCATTTTCATACATATACGATACACCCAAAATAAGTTTAATAATTCCAAGATCTTTAATATCAAACTGAGATTTCAATAAATCCAATACTTCATGTAAAGTCTCATCATTATCAGAAAATACAATAATATCATCAACATAGAATAGAATAACTGCTCTATTAAAATAAAAATAAATACAATCGTAATGTTTAGCTTTCGAAAAACCCAACTTCTGTAAAGTCTCTTGTAAAGTTTCGAACCAAACTTTACCACTTTACTTTAACCCATATAATGATTTCAAAAATAACCAAACAGTATTTTTACTTTTACAAAAACCTTCGGGAGGTTCAACATATATTTCCTCCTTAAGTTGCCAGTAAAAATATGCACACTTAACATCTAAATGGCGAGATACCCAATTTCGCCTAACCACCAATACAATCATAAAATAATTTATAAATAGAAAATCAATCACTGGTGAATAAACATTTTCGTAATAGATTCCAAACTTTTGATTAAATCCTTGTGCTACAAACCTTGATCGAAATCTAACAATTTTCCCTTCGCTATTTTCTTTTGCATTGTACACCCACCGCGAACCTAAAACTTTCTTATTTTTCGGCCTTTCGACTTCCCAAAAAACTTGACGCGATTTTATAGTTTCAATTTCGTCAATCATGGAATTTAATCATTCCTTCTTTTGGGGTACATTTTGACTTTCTAAAAAATTATTTGGAATTATGCAAAAATTTGCCTCAATATTTGGGAAATCTTGTTTTTCCGTTTCATTTAAATGTAAAATATTTCCATTAAATGAAAAATCTCGTTCATTAAAGCTTAGATGATTTGCATCACAATATCGAGAAATATCTTTGTAACTCCTACATCTGATGGATTCTTTTAAATGACCTGGAGGGTAATAATAAACATCCGCTTTACCTGCAGTTTTACCAAATTTTATTTCGCGCAACCAATCTTTACCAGATCCTTTAGTTTGAATTTCGCTAATAGTTTCTTTCTCCTTATAGTTAACATCGGGTTGCTTCGGTATTTCGATTGCCGAAGTGGTTAGAACTTGAGGTAGAAACAGGGGCGGCTTAAGGGCTGGGCAAACTGGGCAGTCGCGCAGGGCGCCGCCATCCTCAAAGGGCGCCAAACTTGGTTAATTTTTTTTTAATTTTTTATAATTTTCTTTTTTTTTAAATCAATTTTAATCAATACAAATGAATAGCAAATTTATTTCAAAAACGTTTCGGGGATGATTTAAAATTGTAGCTGACTAGTGAGTGTCGAACGTTTTTTAAAACCTACTCTAGACAGGAATCGCGAACTAAACAGACTACCATTTTAAATATTTCTCGTCCACGAACACGACAATTCTCGCTTGATTTTCCCTTGCCCACATTCTGTTTTTGAAGAAGCTTCCATCACAAACAACCAGCAGGATATAGCACCACTCTCTTAAAATCCTTTTGAAAATGTTTATTACAAAATAAACAAAGGATTAAACTTTTTTTAATTAAAGTGGAAATCCGTTAGTTATTTTAAGCTTGGACTTCTAGATTAATTTTGCAGATGAATAGTAAAGGGATTCGCTCTACGGATAGAATTAACGAGAGTGCCCATACCCAGAAGGATTCAAATAAATAAAAATGTTACCCCTCATATGTTATGCAATAAATATCATTTGGCATGTATAAACAGCAGCAACTAGAAGATATTTATCAAATTTGGTTTTTGTACTATAATCAGTTCTTGTGATATTGCGTTTACAAACACTAAACAGACTAATTTTTATAAAACTTTTTTTGAACGAGGGAGACACCTATACTCAATATAGATTCATGTAAAATTGTAGGTCCATAGATGACTAGATCTTGTGCGCATAGAGACCAATGACAATATGCGTTTTTGTCATTAAATATCTCCTTTTATATGTTTTATAGTATGACAATTGTGTTAATTGAGTAAATATTTATTGACTTTTGTCCTTCTAAGTTAGACTTCTCTTACCCTTCCCTTCTTTGTGTGTTTGTGTAAGAAAGACCCAAGGATTCGATGCAAACCAACTCTTTATTAAACATATTTTAAGCATTTGTTTTATAAAATAAAATTTGGTACATCATAATCCGTTTCACACATCCCCTTCACACCTCGCACAATTAAGCCGGGCAGACTCATTTCTTCCCTATAGGTGCGTGACGTATATATGAATGGTATTTTCCATAACGATAAAAGTTATTTTTAATTCATAAACTCAAACGGCGGCCGTCTCGGTAGAATCGATATTAAAGTTGCTCAAATATCATTATATTTTACAGTATTACGCATAAAAAAACAGTAACACTTGAAGTTTCAGGTCAGAAAATGAGGAGCAAACATTCAAAATGTGGTTTATCCAAAATTTATAAAAATTAGATTATTATATCACTGAAATTCCATCCGAATTTTAATCGAACTAAACTATTTTACTCATCCACAACACGCATTGTTCCATTGAAATTAACTTTGTAAACACTGGAATCCGTATACGAGCAACACCACCGTAACTGACTCAAGGCCTGAGCGCGCTTAGGATGAGTCATCGCAGGCAGACCGGTATCGAAGAAGAAGCGAATGGCACTTAGCGAAATAATTTTCGGACGTTTTTCAAAGTTCGAGCATATTTTACTTTCTTGTACATTTCGCGTAGTGTATAACGGTGAAAGGTCAATGTCTATTTTTAGAATTCAGTACCTATTTAATAAACCAAAATTACTTATTTCATTTGTTTTATCAATGTTCATGAACTGAGTAACAATGCAAATCAATTTAATTCTTGAGTGAATGGACTGTTTATTAGCTCATAAACATGTCCTCTTTTTGGTCAAAATAATATTAAAAAAAACGATATTTTTAATTACATAAGTTCACTAATTTAAGTAAATAAAAAACAATTTTTATTTCTCAGTTCAAACTTTTGTTATGAACTTTATATTCGCTTGCTAGTTCAAAATGAACCTTCAAAAGACATGTGCAAGTAAAGAATATTTTTTTTAATAAATTTATACATTTTATAGAAGTTTACTTGGTATAATATCAATAAAATTATCTGAGATAAGTGTCTGAATGGGCTGTTTACTTAAAATATAATAAACAAGTCTCTTTTTGGTAGAATGAATAAACTGGATTTTTTTTGCATTAATTTCTTATTTATTTAAATAATTTTACGAACATTTTATTGCTCAATTCAAACTTTTATTGTGAACTTTACATTCGCCTGCTTTTAATTAAAAATGAGCTTTCAAAAACATGTGCAAATGAAAAATACTTTATAAATTTATACATTTTATAAAAGTTAACTTGGTACAATATCAATTAAAATTATCTGAAATAATTAAGTGGCTGAATGAGCTTTTTACTTAAATTATAATGAGCAGGTCACTTTCAGCTAGAATTGAATAAACTGGAACTTTTTGTATTAATTTTTTATTTAAATAATTTTACTTACATTTTTATTACTCAATTCAAACTTTTATTGTGAACTTTACAATTCCTTGCTTTAGTTAACAATGAGCCTTCAATAAACATGTGCAAATGAAAAATACTTTATAAATTTTATAAAAGTTTACTTGGTACAATATCAATTAAAATTATCTGAAGGGGCTTTTTACTTAAATTATAATAAACAAGTCACTTTTTGGTAGAATTGAATAAACTGGATCTTTTATATAAATTTTTTATTTATTTAAATAATTTTACTTGAGTTTTATTACTCAATTCAAACTTTTATTGTGAACTTTACATTTGCTTGCTTTTAGTTACCTTCAAAACACATGTGCAAATACATTTTTTTTTATAAATTTATACATTTTATAAAAGTTTTCTTGGTACAATATAAATCATATGAAATAAGTGGCTGAATGGGCTGTTTACTTAAATTATAAACAAGTCACTTTTTGGGAGAATTGAATGAACTGGATGATCTTGCCCTAATTTTTAATTATATTTTATTAATTAATTAAAAAAAATTAAAGATATCAAAATAATTTTTTAACCTTTCAAACTTTTTAAAGAAATCAATAAAATTGATCGCTATGACTTTACACTAAGGCCAAAATGACATATTTGTCGTAAAGTCAATCGACTGCTTAAAAATGCCCACATTAAAGATTGAAAACATAAAAATTATGCAATTAATCAATATAAAAAAAGACAATGTATGCAATTAATCACGAATACGGCAAAAAAGGTGCATGTGAGTGTAGTGATTCCAATATTTGATAAGGCGTGTCGGTTCCTGTTAGTTAAGTGCTATAACAGGCCAACCCGAGGCAAGAGCAGAATAAATTCTAGCCCAAACCTTTTTCTGTATGTATGAGAGCCATATGATATTGAGCAGCAAGTAAATAACGTACAGTAAGACAGTTTGTCTTCTACATGTAAATATGCAGGTGGAGGATACACGATGAGGAACAGATAAATTATAAAAGATAACACGTTGAACAGCAAGTAAATAACGTACAGTAAGACAGTCCGTCTTCTACATGTAAATATGCAGGTGGAGGAAACACGAGGAACCGATAATTATAAAAGATGACACGTTGAACAACAAGTAAATAACGTACAGTAAGACAGTCCGTCTTCTACATGTAAATATGCAGGTGGAGGAAACACGAGGAACCGATAATTATAAAAGATGACACGTTGAACAGCAAGTAAATAACGTACAGTAAGACAGTCCGTCTTCTACATGTAAATATGCAGGTGGAGGAAACACGAGGAACCGATAATTATAAAAGATGACACGTTGAACAGCAAGTAAATAACGTACAGTAAGACAGTCCGTCTTCTACATGTAAATATGCAGGTGGAGGAAACACGAGGAACCGATAATTATAAAAGATGACACGTTGAACAGCAAGTAAATAACGTACAGTAAGACAGTCCGTCTTCTACATGTAAATATGCAGGTGGAGGAAACACGAGGAACCGATAATTATAAAAGATGACACGTTGAACAGCAAGTAAATAACGTACAGTAAGACAGTTCGTCTTCTACGTGTAAATATGCAGATGGAGGATACACGATGTGGAACAGATAAATTATAAAAGATACACGTTGAACAGCAAGTAAATAACGTACAGTAAGACAGTTCGTCTAATCATTAGAAGCGTTTGAAGCCACGCCAGTCAGATTGAGGGTCCCTTTGATGTGGGCCCTCATGTGATTGTCGACCTGACGCAGCTGCTGCTTGGTGTATTGGTGACCTCTCATGGCAAAGGACAGGGAGGGTAGAGAAACGTCTTCAAAGCGTCTATCCTCTGCCACGGGGCGAGGCTGGATCCGCCGATCTTTTTTCCTAGGTGGATGATCTTCGCAATCTCCGGGGAATTCTCGAGCAGGTTGTAGCCGATGGGGTTACCCAGGAAGGATGTCGGGATGTTGTCTGGAATCACTTCAATGGGCGCAGGCCCGCCGGCTTCTTCCCTGACAGGTGGATCGATGGGCATTTGCTCGCGTTGACTTTTAGGCTTAGAGCCTCTGTCACGGTGTAGAGACGGTCGAGCATGGACTGGAGCTCTACTTGACTGGATGTCATCAGAAGTTTGTCATCGGCAAATGCGAGGACTTTGTATTTCTCGCCCTCCCCCTGGAGATCTTGAAGTATCGGGTTGATGGTAAGATTGAACCTTTAAAAAAATTAATTAAAGCTTGTTACTATCAATATCAGCAAATAAGAAAAATATAATTGAATTAAATACATATTTAGGACTGTTTAATGGGGCAGTTCTATTTTAAATGAAACTGGGCAACAAATTTAACCCGCGCGTCAGCTCCAATGAATTTTCAATACAGAGGTTGTTGCAATTCCATCTCATTCTAACATGTTTGGTTCAGCTAGTAAAACGTTAACTTGTAAAGTGTAAAATATTATTGGGTGAGGTACAATAAATTGTTCTAGATAAATGGAGAATGTTCTGGAATGAGCAGGGCCTATTCTAAACATACAATTAAGAATTATTGAAGTTTTTATTTTGTTCTCAAATTGATAGGCCGAAGAAAGATTTTCAAAAAAATATGTTTATACAAACTTTATGAAAAGCTTAAACTCACTTCTGTTTATTGAATCGATACAGATACAAATATAAACCTTGTTTCTGTAACAATAAGAGCATTAAATATTACCTTAACTCCTAAATATTGCTATAAGAAATAAATAATTCCAATATTTTATGTGGAATGATTCCTACATTAGTAATGCATGAAAATAATGACGAACATTTCACACTGTATTGAAGTAAATATGCAGGAAATAGATTCAAATTTCAAGAACCATTTTTAATTCTTTGTTATTTATAAGTAATTACAAAAATACAACTTACCTTAGAAGACTTGGAAGGTATGAAATCCTTTCTAGGTATCGCTGTTATCCATTTTTTTCGAGTTCCGACATTTTCGGGATATTTTAAAATAGTCACACGTTCAAGAACTCTATCATAATTCCCTTTGCAATTAGGCACGCAGCACCGAGAAGGCATCTTATGTAATTGACGTTCCTAAAACTGCAGAATAATTAATAAAATATATAAATAAAATTAACTTTTCGCGCTTCGAAAACAACCTTGTTTATATTTGCAACGAACGGATTCAGCCGTTGAATTGAATGGCGCTGTGTCTTTCGGTAGGTCTACCTTTGATGACTCATAGCTTTCTGATCGACAGCGTGCGCAGGCCTTGAGTCAGTTACGGTGGTGTTGATACGAGTCAATGTATTTAGGGAAAGTTAATTGCGCGTTTACCTACAAATTCCCTTAATGTGACCAAATACGTTTTGAATGATTGATCTTTTAATTTTTTTTCTAATGTAAATAAAAACTACTGCCGTTGTTACAATATGTAGGGGGCCGAAGGTGCGTTAGCCAAAGAGTATAAATAAAATAGAGAGCTATCTCCATGTCAGACTCTGGCAAGGCCGCATGGTCCACACACATAAAAATCGGTCTTCATCACGTGGTTTTAGCGCTGCCACACCCTACAGGCAGAAGTTCCGAAATTGGCTCAGTTTCTTCTTTTCGGCGATAGGGTGTTCCGTAGGTATTGAACTTCTAAACATAAGATATGTAGGTATTTACTTATTTTCAAACAATGTGCATTAAATATTTTCCTTTCAGTAACGAAACGAAAATATCCTTTTGTTTGTGTTCAATGCTCTAAGAAACGAATGTCTTTATATTTCTAAGGTTTTATTGTTCATATTTTCTTATTGCAATATACAAAATAACAATTAAAAGAACTACGCTTATTGTGCATCTACATAAAAACAGACAAATATACAAGTAAAATACATAATTATATTTAAATTATAAATAACAAAAAAAACATGTTAAATTTCAACTATTTATTGAAGAATTTAAAGTAAAACATGTAATCCCACCTCCCCCGCACACAAAAATAAACTTTAAAAAATCTACGTGTTTTTTTTTATTGTACAATTAGGATTAAATTTTTTTTGTCCGAAAAAAAGTAGTATCAATTCGTAGTATTCTATATAAAGTCGTCCTTCCAAAAGACGCTTTTCAATAGCGCATTTTGCCAGAGCATAGTGCTCATAACCCGGATTAACGTTACACTATTTAAATATAAATATAATCTCCTACTTAATGTATATGTTACCGTGAAAGACCGAAATTGGAGAATGTCGACATTCACCGGTGAATGTCGACATATACCAAATACGTCGGTGAAAGATCGAATATTTCATTACATTCTTGTACATTCGGACCCTCACCGGTGTATGTCGACAATCACAGATATGCGCTGGTGAAGGTCGAAAAGAGAGGAGCCGAGGTGTCGAAAGGAGCCGACAAAAAGGCGACTGGCTGTCTCCCGCCAAATCCTATGTTCTGCTGGGAGTCAGTCAGCTTTGTCAGTCGTATGCAAGGTTTGATGGTACGAGCAACGTTTGCTTAATTTTTTTTCCGATACCCTAATTTATATTGAATGGATACTGCAGTGAATCGTGATCTTTTTCTTGAAAAGTTAAATGCATTAATTGCGGGTAAACGAGAAGACAATTGTTATTATTTTTTTCAAGAAAAGTACTCTAAAATACTTTCTGAAGTGGTTTCTGCGTGCAACACACCTTTGGATTACAGACGATTAAAACGTTTTGACGTTTTAAAAATTAATGGTTAAGATAAGTTAATTGTACCATTAAAACCTGGAGAAACGAATATACAGTATTATGTTACTAATAAAGAATTGTTCAGTATACTATATGAAACTCACACCAGAATAGGCCACGGAGGAAGAACACGTATGCTTAAAGAGTAGCAAGTTAAATACAAAAATATTACGTATGAAGTTGTAATGTTGTATTTAAATTTATGCAAACAGTGTCAAATGAAACACAGTGCACCTAAGAAAGGTATTGATGTGAAACCAATGGTCAGTTCTGAGTTAAACTCAAGATGTCATGTTGATCTGATAGATCTGCAGTCAAACAGAGATGGCGAATATAAGTTCATAATTGTGTAATAATGGTGCAGCTGCAGCTAATTCGAGAAGCGGGGGGCAAGGCTATACACGCTGTCATTGCAAAAGGAAGTGTTCCACAAATAAATGCAGTTGTAAAAGCAAGGGGCTCTTATGCAATTCAAAGTGTCATAATAGTTTAAGTTGTTGCAATAAATAAGATTTGAATCACATAATTAAGTAAGTTTTTATTACTATTATTTTCTTTTCTTATTTAGAATGTACTGTATAATTAAGTAAGTTTTTAATTACTATTATTTTCTTTTCTCATTTAGAATGTACTGTTTGTTTTAAGTTCTTGGTCACTCCTCTCAGAAAGAGAGGCGTATTTTTAAATACTCAAACAATATAGATTTAATAAGTAAAACTTTATGGTTGTCAATAGGGCTATCGTTTAAAATATGCTCGTCTAAGATATGAAAAATATTTAATGGTAATTTTATTCTATTTAATTCTAATTAAAATAAAAACAAAATATAAATGAAAGCTATTACAGAATTTTGTAATACAACTGCTATATGTTATTTTTAGTAAATTCCGAAATGGCCTCTTTAATTTATATGTTAAATTCCGTTAAAGTACCATTCTTCAAGAAACGATATTTAAATAGAAAATTAAACACAAAACCATATTACAATACTTTCGATTTTATTTAGTTTTGAAAGTCGCCAAAACATGCCAAGACACGTCAAGTAACACCGGCGTTCCATAACGTGTTCAGAAAGTATTAAAAACCTTACAAAAACCAAATTTAATATTTACGAAACATCGAATTTGCTACCTAAGGAAAATACGAGACAGTAGTCTAATTTCCTATAAATATTTACTCAATTGAAACAGATTATATTCATAAAAATTAAGAAAATAATTCGTAAACCTCATGTTAAACAAAGTATTTTTGTTTATTTTACATGATTTTAAAATTTGGTTTGAAATAAAATGTTCAGAAAAACTTACCAATGGAAGGGTTATGGACCTCCTTTGCAAAATTATTTTTCATTACATCCATAAGCGGCACATTTATGAACCATTTTCTGTTGTGTTTTGTTTGCGAGCGACGTGAATCATCGCTGTTCCTATTGGAAATCTATTGGGAGGAAATAACTTTTTCGCGCGGGCGTTGGAATCTGGATACTGATCACGTGACTCAGTGATGGACACGCGTAAATCGGCATTTTTATTCCTCTATTTTTATCATTACTCTATGGCGTTAGCGAGTAGGGAAAGGAACTCCTTCCCTTATTATTTAATAAAATTATTTCGTGGAAATATTAAAATATATTTTTTCTTTGATGCAACGCCTTTGATAGCGTGGCGTTAGCGTTTTCCCCATTCCCTCCCCCCCTTCTCCATCACGTGACCGTGACGCTAAAAGTACAGGTGTTAAATGCTTTATAATACATCCAATAGTTTTTGTTTTTCTGTAGTCCATTTCATTAAAAATAAAATTTTAATTGTTTTTTAACATAAATAATATACAAATGTCACTTGATTATATTTAATACTATTCCCTATAACATTTTGTACAATACCCCCCTCCCCTTCTTATTTAATCGATTTTGTACAGGAACATGTCCTCCAATAACTGTAGGTGTATTCGAGGAAATTTTAATCTTCAACTAAATAATAATAAAAAATTGCATTGGCGCCGGAACCGGTATGGCAGTTGCCTTACCAACATTCAAATAATGTGTATTAAAAAATATTCCAGAAAAAAAGTATGTAATGTCATTTGGAACAAAATATTAGTTTTTCCAGCTCTTTGAAATAACTTCCGGTGCTACTGATGAGTTGTCATTTTTCACAGTTCAAATCGCGAAATTCCGCTGTTAACATTACGGGGTTGACCTCCGTGACTTGTCTTCTATCCCCAGACCAGTGGCGGATTTAACAGGCGGCAAATGGACAGTTGCCGCCTGGGCCCCTTGTCTTAAACCCATTTGGGGCCCCCTCGACTCCCAAAATTCTAAAAGCGCCAGAAAAAAAATTCTGTTATATTTTAGCATATTTTAATAAACATTTCACTGTACGATTGTTCACTTGATGATCGTTGAAAATATTTTATTCAAAGCTCATATTGTATTTGTGTTGAACAGGGCATAATTTACCATTAAGGCACGTAAGGACTGGATCTAGGGTCTCCCGATATGGAGGTCTCAACTTTCATTTAAGTACACATAAATTGTAGAAAAGTTGCTGCGACATTGTTTTTTGCGTGAACGTCACACAGTGTTTCTTTTGTTAAAATAACTTCTCTTTAATTGTGTTAGATGATTGTCTAAATAAAAATCCTCTCCTTTTTATTCGAAATCACTTTTGTTTTACATAACACTTTTGGTTCTGCCTTCCACAATGCAATATTTCTTCGAGCTAATATTCAAAGCGCCATCCTATACAAATTTATTGTCTGGTGTCTAGGATTGTTTTTTTTTGCTTCGTTTTGTGATTGGTTGGTTGGGTCTTCCCATTTTGTACAATGTTACGCAGTGCGTTTTCTTTATTTTTTTTCTAGTTTTTACCGGTTCCATATGGAATCTTCGAGAACTTTCGATGGGTTTTTATTATTTAAAATCGCGCTTTCGGTTGAGGGAGAGCAGAGAGACTTCGATACTTTCTTTTTCGCGGAGTCTTTTGTCTCTAAAAATGTAGCAATTCAATAACTGGCACGTCTGCTCGGAATTGAGTTTAATGATTTTAATTCAACTACTAAAAATGTAAGTTTATATTTTAATATATTAATCGGTTTGAATTAATTGTTTAGCTAATATAATTAAATGCTGAGAAAAAACGATCCTTTAACTATAATAGGTGTGTTTTCGGGAAATTAAGACGAGCTCGTAATCGAAAGATTGCGAATTCGATTGTAGATGCCAAATAAAGATAATACGTCTGTACAGAGGCTTTTCCTCCATGGGCTTTTCTGTCCGGGTCAATATGCATTCACGTTGGTTGTGTTTTGTTGTGGTGTAGAAATTTGGAGGGTAGGGTAGCATCAGCTTGAAATAAATTTTATACGCGAATAATGGTCATTGACAATGTAAAAAATTTCATAAAAACATTAAACAATTAATTAATGAAATATTTTTTGTTAAAAAGAGCGGATATAAATAGAAATTATTTGAATACTTTAATCACTATAGCTCGAATTATGATATCGGTCTTTACTAAAACAGCACTATTTGGGATATTTATGTCATATTTTTAAGAAACAGGATGATATTAAAATTATGTGAGTATAAATTATGTAAATATAATTTTAAATTTAATATTAAACTTAGTAGTTTCTGTGATAAAGTTTGCCTTTCAATTACCTAATTAAAATGAAGAAACATCGACATTAGTGATTAGTTCTATTTGTTAAAATATTCACTACGATTTTACTTACGTCGGAATAGCTGATATTGATTAAAATTATTTAAAAGAATGTATTCTATTCTTGTATTGATAATACAAAAGTCTCAGTTTCTCAAAAAGCTGATGTACTTGACATAGTTTTACAATACAAAAAATAAACTCTAATAACAATACAATTTTTGCAAGTACTATTCTACAATACTTCTTACATTTATTAAGTTTTCGTCATGATAGATGCAATATGCAAAATTGAATTATTTTTTAATTCGACCCGTCGGATGAGAACGATAGGGACGGGGACATTTTCGAATTTCGTATTTTATTTCTCGATTATTAATATTACACATCCTTACTTTCATCACTTTTTTTTAGTAATGCTTTACTAAGTGTATTTCTTACTGCAGAAAATAATTTATCAGACCTTTATATTTATCTAATTACCCTTAAATGTCAATTTAATTACGAATTTTAAATAATTAAAAGAAGAAAGAAGTATATGATTTTAAGAATACTTATAATAAGGAACTCGCGCTCCTCCCTGAACTGCCTTTTTTGGGAGAGCATCTTCAATTATAAATTTTTGGTTATGCTTAACAAGAGCGTTCACTTTTATTGCGTCACGTTATTTTGCATTTTTTTGTATTTCCGCTTACATCCCCCCCCCCCCATTTCACGTAAACCTTACCTCACCCAACCCATCTCATATCATATCATGTCATAATAAATGTTTGCATTAAAATAACAGTCTTTAAAACTTCGATTCTGTTATTTTATCAAACATCTCTTTAGAAAGTTTGGGATTTTGAGAAACGTGATTCATATCAAAGTTTGTGTAACAAATTTTATAATTTTTGTTCTAGAAAGTTTTTCTACGTCACGTAACCACAACGATCCCTCCCCCTTACTACGCATGAAAGACCTCCTGCTTATATAAGACGTAATATACGAACGGCCCCGCTTATGTATGAAACTGGGCCTCTCGAAGGCTTTGCCGCCTGGGCCTTTTTCCTTAAATCCGCCACTGCCCCAGACCATTATAAATCTTTTTAAATGGCCATACCGCGTACCACCACGGGACGGGGTTCTCTTGGCTAGGAAAGAAAATACAGGACTCTTTTTAAAAGCTAATGGGAGCCTGACACATTAGAAAGATAAGCAACGTCAAAAAAACACATGGGCGATCAATAGGACGATTCCCCAAACTGCCCCCACCCCCTTTCTTTTATTTTTAGCACCTGCATCCTGTGGTCAAACAG
The DNA here is from genome assembly GCA_963932185.1 of Troglohyphantes excavatus. Lineage (NCBI taxonomy): Eukaryota > Metazoa > Arthropoda > Arachnida > Araneae > Linyphiidae > Troglohyphantes > Troglohyphantes excavatus. The sequence goes on from OZ010672.1 coordinate 10,321,214, forward strand.
TGTTCGCAAAAGTTTTAATGAGCAGTCGAAAAGACCCCACTCATAAATATTCTCTCCCCTTTCCCAACCCCTTGAAAAGAACAACTTTATACGATTCACAGAAACGTAATGTAACTTGACAAGATGAACTCACCCCTCACATCCAAACCAATGTCCTCAATGCCGGATGTGGATTTTTCTCTAGGAAAACTTGCAACACATTTTTTAGCGGGACCTGAAGTTTCCATAAGGTATATGAAGTTTCTTGTTTTAGAAACCCCAACTGTATTTTAGCTGGGCCATTATATAAAAATAATCTATTTTTGAAATTTCTTATTGCTATTGCAATTTTTGCAACTATTTATGCTAACCCTTTAATACATTTTATTTTTGAGTTGTATAGTAATCTCTTAATATGCGTGGGAGAAAAATGTTTTTGTGTTTTCGACATTATTGTTTTAAGAAATAGGGATCCCTTGACGATGCCGTCAATTAAAAAAAAATCAAGCCATGTTTGTTAGCAATAAAGATTAGTTTGAAAAATATTACAGATAAAAAAGATAAATTAATGTTTTGTTGGAAGTTATACCAATAATAAATTCGGATTTCAAAATAAGATAATTGACTCAATTTCATGCTTTCAAGGAAAGGTAAAAAATATTATATTATTTATTTTCCCTTTTTTTAATAATTGGTTTTTACAAGTGCATTTTACTAGTTACACTTTATTTGAACACTTTCTATAATACGATCGATTTTTTAAAAATGTTGTTAAAATGAGGGGTTAAGTCTGCAATATTTTTTGATCAATTTTAAATATTTAATGTTGCCAAATTCTAAGATTGGAATAATTATAGGCTTCAATTTTATCTGAATAAAAATATCAAAGTTCTCTTTTTGTAATGTACTATTTTAAATATTATATTTTCGTTGCCTAGTGTTTTGTAAATATATTTCTATGCCGGTAAAAAAGAAAATTTTAAAAAGCATTATGCAATTTTTGTTTGTCTTGACAATAAATATTCACTTATTTAAATACACATCCACCTGAGCTAGTTGAATTTACGTTAATCTTTTTATACAGATAAAATTAACAAAAATATCGCATTTAAAATACTATGCATAATAATTTTAGTGAATAAAAATGACACCAAGTCACACACTTTTCTTCTTTTCTAACAAAATTTGCAGATAAAATATAATTTGTCTACATCTTAAAGAAATCCTACTTATTAAGCAAATGTGTATAAAAATACAAGGGTAAATTTCTTAACTAACCTTTAACTCGACCTTCCGACATTTCATCTGTTTATAAACTTGTTTGTTACGCAGTCATGACCAAACGGGTTATTCATTTTTTTTTTCAAATTTAGCTGAATGTTCCATGAAGTCATTAAAATCGATGCATATGGATTTTTTCTGCTTTTTGTTTGCGAGACTACTGTTCACAATAATTACTAGTACTAATGTTTAAAGCAATTACAAATAAAAAATCTTGAGTATATTATCTAAAACATTGAAATATATATTTATCAAACACTATAATTCCCCGTGCTTTTGTTTCAATTTATTATTTAAGACCAGGTGAATATAATTCTAATTTAATGGTAAATATTACAATGCATTGCATTTTGCAATACGATATTCCGATATATATTTTATAGAAAGCGTACAACCTTAAAATTAAACTGTAAATACAATAATAATTTAGGAGACTGGTTAATTGATTGATGGATTATCGGTAACACTAAATGAAGAAGTGATCGTGTAAATAGGTAATAGTTAATGAAATATGGGATAAAATATATTTGTCATAAAGTTACGCATTTTTTGATAAGTTAACATTGTAAACAAATAAATTAAATTTGTGCATATATAAAGTTCTTTGTTGTAGCACAAGTAAACTTCGTGAATGAACGATTTTAGTGTGTCCACTTTCTAAACAATTCTCATGAATTTTGCACCCCATGACATACCCATTCAGGAATTAAAAGTCCAAGAGTATTGCAAAAGATTAAAACAAATTAACCATTAGTGTTAAAACAGGGCTATTTAATTCGAAATTTCTACTTGTATTATTTTTACATGGATTTGAAATACACGTCACCTTTTCAGAAATAATACTTTAAAATCTTTCCCCCCCGAAGATATAGGGAACAATTATACTTTTTTTTGTAAAGCACTAAATAAACAACAAAGAAATGACTACAAAGAAATCCCCAACTTCACCACGGGTGACATTTCTTGGGAGAGGATTAGGGTAAGAAACATATTATGCGTAAACCCAGAGGTAGATGTAAATTCTCCAGACTCCGTTGTAATACGAAACTCAATTGAATCGCCCCTAGGGGTAAGGGGTAATAAAATACTCGATAGAGATAACAAGCATTCGAAACATCATTCGAAAAAGGGTCTTCTCCCTCAGGAAAATACTCAATCTTTTAAAGAGCACTCCAAACAGAAAGAACGATAAATAAACTTTTCAACAAGAAAATGCCGATGCCCACCCGCCAGCCACATATCAAGTGTCTAATTTATGGCACTGCTGGGAGAGGTCATCAGGTCGGTGGAGAACCGAGGGGGGAATTACACCCCTTCTCTTAGTGGGTGGTGTTGAATCCGTATTCGGTCAGTGATATGGTTAAGTACTGTCCAATAAAGGGAAAAAATCACATTTCGTTTTCTCCGCATTTTTTTATTTAAAAATGTCTCTGGCAAATACGGAAAATGTGAAACATAATAACATTCAAGATCTGTCGTTCATACTCAGAAAAATGCATCAAGAGAAGTGGTGAGTCCCACAGAAATTTTATTAACTACCATTTTCCCTGTTTATAATTCATTTACTTCATTTCTTTTAGATATTACTAATAAAAATAGTTTTATGTTGATTTGCTATAAATTCATTTTAATTTTAGTGATCATTATTTTTATTAATCAAACCAATTTTACTAAATTATGCATGTTTTGTGTCAAATCATGCAATTGTTGATAATTCCCATCTATATACTATTAAAAAAAAAGGTTTGAATAAAAGCCCCCCCCCCCCTCCGGGGGGGAGGGGTTAAGAATGGGGGAGGGGGTAAAATCTCTTCTTGCCCATGTGCAAAATTTACCTTGAGCCGCCCCTGGGTAGAAATGAAGATTACGGGATATTTTTAACCTCATCGATAGTTGGGGCAGAAGTTAATTTTAATTCAAGTTGATCAGTTTCACTCATTTCAGTTTTTACTACGGGGTTAATTTTTGTTTCTTTTGAGTCGAAAACACTTTAATTGTCGCTACCAATTTCAGGTTCGTTCGAAAAGATATTTACTTTTACACTTCCCGTCTGAAATTTTTGATAGTTTCTAAGCGATTCATCGAAACGTACATGTTTAGTCTCTTCTACTTTCCCGTTACTAGGATTCCATATACGATATCCCTGAGTAGATGTCGCATAACCCACTCAAATCCCTTTTGCACGCTTTACCTTCTAGTTTATGCCTGTACCTTTTGTTAATGTACACGTATCTCACACATCCTATGGCACGAAGATAAGATACGTTACATACTCTTTCGAACCACAAATTATAGGGAATTTGCCCATTTAATCTTTTATGAGAGAACGTATTTTTCGCGTGAATGAAAGCTCTTGCTAATTCAGCCCATAATGAGTAAGGTAAATTTGTTTCACACAATATTGTGCGAACACCTTCAATACCTGTCCTGATTTGTCTTTCCGATACGCCATCCATTTCTGGACTGTAACTACAAGTTCGTCTGTGCCTTATCCCCAATTCTTGAAGTTTTTGACTAAATTCATTGGAACAAAATTCTAATCCCCTGTCACTTAAAATGGACTTTATTTTACAATTAGTTGATCGTTCTACTGTCGCTTGAAATTCAAGAAAAGTTTGAAATACATCACTCTTATATTTTAATGTGTACACGAAAGAATATCGAGTATAATCGTCAACGATAATTAATAGATAATGAGAACCACCTACCGAACCCACGGGTGAAGTCCATAAATCAATGTGCACAATTTCTAACTTACTATTAGTGTTTCTACGGTCTATTTTTGGAAATGACGCGCGAGTTGCTTTTGCTTCGCAACACGGAGAACACATGTAGTGATATTTTTCAAGTTTGTCTAAACCTTTTATTAAATTACTACAGCTTAAACGCTTTAGAGTAGGTATATTTTGGCGACAAAATCTTGTATGCCATAAGCTTAATTTATCCGGAACACACGTTTTATTAACTATTTCTTTCTCGATTTCTAAATTACTTTTAATAATTTCCGGAACAATAGCCTTTTCAAATCATAATGTACGGTTAAGTTCACGAATTATTACCTCTTTATCTTTATTTAATTTCTCAGCTTCAATTTTACGACTCATCGATCTTGTTACAACATTACTAGAACTTTTATTGCACTTTAAATCCTTAGTATAAGAGTTACGTTGAATAACCTTAGCTTTTAATATATACAACTTATTTACCAATTTTGCTTCTACTAAAATTAACCCATCCGATTCAAATATTTTACACGTTCGATCTTTAATAATCAAGCTACAGTTTGCTATATCTATTCGAGATGCTGAAATTAAATTTTTAGTTAAATTAGGAGCATGAAATACTTTTTTTAATTCAATATTTTTATATTCATTCCTAAATTTAGCAATTAGATTTACTGTCCCTTTGCTTTTGACTATAGACGTACCTTCAGCAAGTCCCATTTCGATAGGTTCTATATCTTCATACTCCGTGAAGAAATCTCGCTGAGGACAGACATGCTCTGTTGCTCCCGAATCTATAATCCAGTCCGACAAGTCCTGGGTTTGCGTGTAATTCATATCTGCAAATAAGGAAGAGTTCCCCTGTCTTAAAGAGGAGTAAGACGCCGGTCTGTTGACAAGCAGTCCCGAGAAAAATGTCCTTTTCGTTGACATCTGTGGCATATAATACCTCTTCCTGGTTTCCAGCCTGGTCTGCTATGTTGAGGAACTAAACTTCTATATTCTCCTCGAGACGTTTGGTTAGATACTCTTCGATTCGAGTAGTTAGCTGCTTCACTTGAACTTGGTCGATTATCGAGTCCAGCGTTTGTATTTCGATAAACAAAAGCTTTAGAGTTCATTTGACTGGCGAACCTTTCGTTCTTCAATACTCTACGGTCGTACTCGGCTAGTAACTTTGATCTTACCAGCTCCGAGGTAAAGTTTTCTTTAGGCTCTTGGTATATTTGAGATGCCAAACCTTCAAATTCCTCCGGAAGTTTATCCAGTATTTGATAAGCCAAATCACAGTCGTCCACCTTTCCACCAGCTTCGCATACTTATTTAACCGCTCTGTCAATTTTGCTGATGAACGCAACCATTGATTCCCCACTGTACTCGAGTTCCAGAAACTTCCTCCGCAAAGAAGCCAGCCGTGCTATTAATGAAGGTTCAAGAACTTCTTTTAACTTCTTCCACGCAGCAACCGCATCTTTCGATTCTATGAGGTGCTCCTTCAGTCGGTCGTCCACAGCCAAACCAATCAATCCGGAGGCTTTGTTATTCCTCGAACGACACCTCTGCATCTCTTTAGCGTCGGCATCTGCAGTTGGCTGTTTTTTCAGATTCGTCCGATAATTTTGTTCATTCAGGTCCTCGAAGTCGAAACTTTTATATTCAGACATGCTTGACAATTCTCGAAACACCGTTTATTAATAGTTTAAAACACTCGAATCACTGAAATAACTACGAAAGCAACCACGGACGTAACCACGCTCTACTGCTATCATATGTGAGATAATGGACAATTCCCACATTTTTTTTTTTATTTTTTTATTCTATTCGGACAACCGAAAAAGAGTCATCCATCGCAAAATTTTCACTTTCCGATTCGTATTTATTTTTTTATACGACTTCAAAGTTGGTCTTTTTTAAAGTGCGCGAAATCAGGCCAAAAGCGCGCGAAGGGGCTGTGACGTACCAATACCCTAAACACCCGCGGCGAAGGAGAAACCGAGCCACCTGGTACCATGATCTTCGCTAGGTCTCGGGCGGAAGAACCACATCGTCGCGAATTTGCATCATATCTTCCCTTATGTTATAGCCAAAAACTGTGTAGAGATATTGGCTCAATAAAGATAAGTTGTAGCGATTGTGTACAAATAAATATAATATAACGGACACAATTTATCCTTGCAATTGGGGAGCCAAACATTCAAAACGTGTTTTGTCACATAAGGCGATTCGTGGGGAAACGCCAGATAAGTTTTCCTAAATGCATTTATTGGTTCTTGAATATATTTAAATCTTAAGAAAAAATTCCATTTTGACAAAATGTGTTTCAGGCGAATAAAATAGGTTAGTTCTGTAGAAAATTTGAAGGCAAATTCGGGGGTGTAATAATTTCATTTTCGGATATTTTGCACAAAACTTGAATGGTTACTAATCAATTTTGCATCACCAACTCGAAAAGTTCCAAACAAAGCCCCACAGTTGAAAAGATACGTGAAATATTCATATCCTGATGAACTCTAGTATAACAACTAGTAATGTATCAGTGACTGACTGATATAAGTATTCGGATAACTGCGTCAGAAAATGCTTACATTAAAGAAGGATTCTGAACAGCAGTCATGCACCCACGCAGCCGATTATCTATTCTATTTGCAAACCAAGATCAAAATTCGCAATTGATTCAAAAGTCAAGTATTAAAAGTTATCTCTTAAATACAGGAAAAAATCCAACTACATGTAAATTAAGCAGCAAACAATTCGGAAATAAGTCAAAGCTCACTTGTTAATTCATGCAGGAAAAAAGCTGCACAAATGTGAAGTATGCAGTAAAAAATTTACTCTTCGGGATCCTATCTCAAGCGCCACCTTTTTGTGCATACAGCTGAAAAACCACACTCGTGAAGTATGCAACAAACATTTTACTAGTAGATTCTAACTCAAGCAGAACTTTCTCTTGCATACAGGAGAAAAACCACACTCGTGTGAAAGTATGCAACAAACAATTTGGAAATAAGTCGAATCTCAAAGCTCACTTGTTAATTCATGCAGGAAAAAAAACTGCATAACTGTCAAGTGTGCAACAAGCAATTTACTCGTGGCGCTGATCTCATGCGGCACCTGTTCTTACATACTGGAGAAAAGCAGAACAAATGTGAAGTATGCATCAGTAAAACATTTACTCTTTTAAATCCCATCTCAAGCAGCACCTTTTTTGTGCATACAGGAAAAAAGCTACATTCTTGAAGTATGCAACAAACAATTCACTTCTGTATTCGATCTCAAGCGCCACCTTTTTGTGCATAGAGGTGAAGAACCACACTCTTATGAAGTATGCAACAAACATTTTACTCGTAGATTCACTCTCAAGCAGCACTTTCTTTTGTATACAAGAGAAAAGCCGCTCTCATATGTGAAGTATGCAACAAACGATTTGCTGATGGATTCAATCTCAAGCTGCACCATAAACTTGTTGATTGAGGGAAATAAGACTACCGTCAACTATTAAGCATGTGTGTGGTTTTTTTTTTCAGGAAAGAAAATAAACTTCAAACTTTATGCCCTCTATCAAATGCAGTAATATTGAAAATAACGTCGAACTTAAATGTTAGATCCCAGGTAGCACAACAATATTGCCCAATATTGGGCCAATGTTGGCCAATCTCACTGTGGATTGGTGTATATCGACCGTTCGTTTGCGTCATTAGCCAATATTGCCCAATGTTACCATGCCGATGCTGAGGATTCAGCAAATTCTTATAACACCTTTAAACTTATAAATTTGCACTTTATAACAAATAAATGGATAAAGACAACTAATATACACAACTTTTATGTGATAACCCAAGATGTTAATTCGTTTTAAAGATTTTGTCAGTTTTAATCGGCGAATCTTGGTCAAAATCGGTCGGCAATATTCCCATGTCAAATACTGAAGTTCCGACAAAACTTCTAAAAGTTTTAAAAACTACATTTGTTAACAAAAAAATTGTGTAGCAAGAATAATTTTCCACATTTTTAAAGTAATATCTTCAGATTTTTACACGTTTTAAAAATTTCGCCCCTGAATCGGCTGATAGTGGTCAGTTATCAAGGTGCGCATGCGCAGAATATGTTTCAGTTGTTTACTTCGGTCGTGCGTGGGTCGTGCTTTGAAATGAAATGGCGCTAAAAGCCCGGGCTTTGCATGTGATGTGAAGAAGGAAGTATCAAATGCAGGTAAATATTTATCAAAAGTCAACCGATTATTTACAGATTATACAAATATTAAGGGAACGACCAACAACAGGCCCAGCACCCAACAAGTATTGTTTACTTGTTGAGTCAAGTGTAGCATTTTTACAGATTTTGTTGTTTATTGTACGGAATTGACAGTACCTACTGGAAGCGTTGTATCATGATCGTATGAGTTTATAAAAAACTTAGATTTTCTTAAACTTATTTATAGGAAAAAACAGATTTCATTAATTGTGTTTTTATTGTAGTAAGTTATTCAGATCGGAATATTTTTATAGTTCTCTAAATAAGTAAATGTAATTGTTTTGTACTCGAAATATAGTCGAAACTCTTTTCTTTCGGGTAACTTCTACCAAGTTCTCTACACTCTAAAAGTGCCTAGCAATTTTCTAAATGATATATTATTAAGGAATGTTTAATTATGGAAATTTAATTTCCAAATCTGATGTTTTAGATAAGTTACAAAACAATTTATCCTAGCAGTGACATGTACAGCCCACATTTTAAGAAATTTCAACTTGGGGCAAAGTAAATTTTTCAGATAGCAGAATCCCAGAAGTAAATGAAATCTTGGTACTTAAAATAGCAAATTTAAACTAATTTAATAAACTTAGTTTAAAATTATATGTTCCGAAAAAAATGTATTTAAAATTTTTTATCTAATTCATGAAATTTTCTAATGGTTAATAAAAGTATGTTTTTTTTTGGTCATAATGTAAAATTTTATTTTAAAATATATATTTCTGCAATCATACAAATGTAAAGTTTTAAATCTAAAGTACATATACATCTAAATATGTATACTTGGGTAAATCTTAGACAAGTACCCGAGCATATATTGCAAACAAAATGTGCATTAATAACATTACACATTAATAAGTAGCCTTTACTTTATAAGATTAACAATAATATTCTATTTGTATTTGGAAAATATTTTGTTTTATAGCACTAAAATATAGAAAAATAAGTAGTTTAAATTTTTTTTTAAATGTTATCGTATTGGTATATTATAACATACGTTAGGTAAAATTAGACATAATACTTTTTTAAAACTTGTTATCATTTCTGAAAAATGCTTTTAAAAAATCTATGTCCTTGTAAATTACTGCTTCTGGCAACTTTTGTTGCCGTTCCTTCATCTACAGAAATTTTAGCACTGACTTGCGGGCATTGAAAAATTGTTTCTTTTCCATTTAAAACTATGACGAGTCTTATTAATTGTTTCGAGATTAGCCGACTGCCAATGATCTGACATCAACATGTTGTAGCAGGAAATGACCCTTTTCACTTAGAATGTAGTGCGGCCAGAAGAATTGACCCTAATGATTTTTTGAAAGTTCCCTTAGCCACATTTTTTTTTTTTTTAAGCGTACAGAATGTGATGCACAAATATCCAATCTCCTGGGAAGACTTGGAATTTCTTCAATTCAATCCTAATAACTTTCAAAAATAAAGTTACTGAAATTGGTCACCTCTTCGGGAAATAATCATTATGCCTACTATTGTCCGCTGATGTTACATTACATAATTTTCTTGTTCTCATTTTCATAATAATTTTAATAAAAAATATTTTATCCCTTTTCGATCACATGTAAGTAACAAACTTACAGTTCCAGTCCCAGAATATTTACCAATATAAAGAATTAGTAATTATATAGTTGTTAATTACTGAGGAAATTGCATAACTTTTTTAAGATATTAACAATTTTCGGTAGAAAATTTATTTACTATCCACTGTATGGAAATACTTTCAAAATATTAAAAATTGCTATTGGAGCTGTATCCAATATTTATTTTTAAATAAGTAACTTTTTATATAATATTTGGTTCAAATGCATTGTGCGGTTCCCCTTGACAACTTTTTAAAAATGATATATTCACAATGCTAACACATTCTGGGCAACAACCGGTTTTGTTGAAAGAACTCAATTTTCTCTCTGCAGGGTTGCTGAAAATGTTAACTAGATTTGGCAGGGAAATCAAGGAAACCGTAGAGTACGTTTTAACCATATATTCGAGAAATATACTAGGACATAATTTAGTTGAAGGCATTTTACTGTTCCAGAATTCCACATTTTGTCAAAAAAAAGCCTTACCTACCTTATTTGTTATGGATAACAATTTATAAGAAAATGTAATGTTAGCCTGTTTAGTAGTTATTGTGTACAAGATGGTAATGATAACAAGCCAAACTAATTGAATATGCTTAATCGCTATATTGCACAATCTTTGAGTGCATTATTTATTAAATCTTCATTTGGTTATTCAGATGTGTCTTAATTCCAGAATATATTAATTCCATTATGATTTGAAAGTTCTCTGCAAATTTAAAATATATTTTAAGCCGGCATATAAAAAAAAGTATACTAGGCAGTTGGCCAAAGCATTTGAAGTACTTGCTAAAATCGATTTAATACCATGTTGAAATTTAATGTAATATTTTGTTAACACTCAAGCATGTATTTAAACAATTTTAGTTGTGTTATTTTTTTTAGAAAAAAGTTTGAGGAATAAATTAGAACAACATGATATACAGCATTAAGAAACTGATCACTAGATTTATTAAGAAAATGATCGCTAGATTTCCTCATTCAGTAATTTTTGACTTGTTATCTAGCATTTGGTATTTTTCTCTTTCCTTTAATATGTGTTATTCCTATTTTATTTTAGCTGAATTTCCACTAGAGCTGCTCACTGATAACTTGAAGAGGCTGCATTGATTAGCCCCGAGATCTCTTCTGAAACCTGATTTATGAATATTGAGCTCAGCTTGAAATTCATTTCAAGACATATACTCCACATCCTGTAGCCTGAAGCCACTCGGATACCAGCTACTAAGTCAACAAACACCCGAACTGGCACCTCGCTCTCACAAATTTCCACACCATGACCAATGTGAGGATATTTGGGCCATGATAGATTTATCTCCAGCCCCTTTTCCCACCCTGCCTTTGTTGGCCTTGTGGACAATTCAAGGCTAGCAACAAACTCACAATACTCTAATTAAAAGATCAGAACTTTTATGTGAAGACTATTGAGTGTGAAAGCAGATTTGCTTAAAAAATTGAAATACTAAAGTAGCAAGTGTTAAAATAAAAATGTGGTTTAATAACTTTTAGAATGTTATTTAATATTTAAAATAAAACTTGTGCACTAATGATGGAGGTAGTAGTATGAATCGTTAACCACTTATATGATTGAGTCACAAGGTTATATGATTGAGTGATAAGGTTTGTTTAGAAGTGGTCTCAGTGGAATAGTTGGAAGTGGTTTTCACTATATTAATATTTATTATTAAAAAATGTAAAATATTAAATATAAAAAAACTTTTTAAAATGTAATTTTATTATATATTTACTAATGTATATACATTAAAAGTTAAAAATAAGCGAACATTTTTGCATGAGGCACTCAAGTAAATGTAGAACATTTGTTAATTTTTAACTTAAAAAGATTTTTTTTAAATTTATTTTATAATAAACAGCAGTAGTGAAAGCAAACTGCTGTAAACTTTAATGTTGGTAGAAATAATTTTCATGGATGTCTTTTTTTTGTATTCGATTTTGTTAATTGACTTAAGTTTATTTTATAATTATCCATAGAAATCAACTAAATTCTTAAACTTTCTCATAATGAGGCATTAGCATCATTAGTCGATATTACAATTAAAGAACGATCTGTAAACACAGCTTCATACTTTTCAACTACAGTCAAATTATAAGGAAAATGTCTTAGCTCAGTTACTAGGTGTTAGTTTTTTTTTTTTTGGTTCCTAAATTGCAAATAATTTGAAATTGAAACACAATGTAAATAAATATAATTTTTACTTTCTTTACAACAACTGACATCAAACACAATGCACATTTTTAGAAATTTATTTTGCTAATAATAAGTAAGCAACTTATCAAATTATATTATATATTGGAGCATATTTAATTTTTATCAATATATTTCATGCTTATTTTATATCGAATATTTCATGCATTCAACTGTTGTACTACAAATACCAACTTAGTAGTATTTTAGATTAGAAAATCACACTTGACGTGTTGTAAATGACGTATGTGATCCAAACTTCAAGGAGTATCCAAATTATTCCACAATACCTGTTGCGTTAGATTTCTTTTTTTACAATAGAAGGGAGTCATAATAGTTAATTGAGGTAAGTGAAATTGGCCCAAATATTTTATGCCACATAAAAGAGAATTTAAATTTGGATTTCTTATAAATGCTAAAAAGTTTTTTAAAAAGCTGAAATTTGTTTTAGTATTTTAACTAGATTGCTGAAAAGTTTACAAAAACCTGCTTAAATGCAGATATCTAACTGTCTTAAGATATTAAACTAGACTACTAAAAATTCTTAAACTTGCTTATCAGTCTAGCATCATTAACCTTAACAAAAAAAAAAAAATTCTCCATTTTCAAAACTAATTTACTTCGGTGTAAATAACATTTACAATAGCTTGGTGATCAAATTTACTCTCAAAATGGATACTTTTCACATATAGTACTTCAATATAAAAGTATTCACTACATTTTCCTCATTTTTAAGAATTATCTTTAATATGTTTTAAACAAATTAAGTCTTAATTTTTTTTAATGTATTAGATGAAGAAATACAAGATAATATTTTGAATTGTGTTTTTAATTTTTTTAAATGGTAATGTATAATACATTTCATTTAGAAAAGTAAATGTAAATATATTTTTAAATAATATTACAGTTAACTTAGTTCAAAATTAACTAATTTAAATTCTTTTGAAGAATTATAAATTTGTAATTTTAGGAAATTTTAATTATTAAATTTTTGAATTATAATTTTATTGCTATATTTTTATTATTATATAGATTTTGAATAAAAAAAATTTTATGTTACCAAGAGAAAGAAAATTAGTAGTATAGTCCAATATTTTCCACAGAGGAAAGAATATTTTTCATGCAACAGCTTTAAATGATCAAAAACAAAAGAAACAAAATGTTTTATAAAAATATTTTTTTTAAAAAATTGTCATGGTATTGTTCATCAATATTGTAAAACGCTGCTTTCAAATATATTCGATTTCGGCTAATGTCGAGTCAATCAATGTAAATCGGCCGCCTTTTATTTAATATTGACAGATATTGCTTTGGCAATATTTGCCAATATTGATAAAAGGTTAACCATTTGACATTGGCCAACCCGACATTCGCCAATATTAGCCGACCTAACGTTAGTCAATATTGGCCAATATCGGTTGAGCAATATTTGCCAATATTGATAAAAGGTTAACCATTTGACATTGGCCGATCCGACATTCGCCAATATTGGCCAATACCGCTCTACAATATTGGCCAGTTCAACATTACCCAATATTGGCCAATACCGCTCTACAATATTGGCCAATATCGGTTCGGCAATATTGCCCAATATTGATAAAAGGTTAACAGTTTGACGTTGGCCGATCCGACATTCGCCAATATTGGCCAATGTTGCCGAAACTCTCTTTGCCGATATTGGCCAATATTACTGTGCTACCTGGGATGATATATTTAAATGATAATTATAAAGTTATATTAGAAAAACGTGCAAACGGTGAATACACAGGTCTCACATTAACAACAAATGCCGATTTAGAACGGACCTATATTTTATATTTAGCATATAATATCCGAAACAAGGGAATCGAATAGTTCAAGAAAATTTTTATGTTTGACATTCAATACAAAGGTAAAGAACGTATGCAATATTAATTATTTAGTGTGTTAAATTATGTTAACTTTATGATGTAAAAATTCACATTTTTTTCCACCATCCTCAATCTCCAAATACAAGGAACGGTCATCGGAAAGTAACGAGAAGAACGCTTTATCCCAAATACGCTGATCTGTGTTTAGAGTATTCGTACGTCATAATCGGAGCAGCCAATAGCGGAGCGATTCGAGAAGGAGTCAAATTTTGCGATTTTCCTTTCGTTATACTTAACAAAGTAATTTTTTTTGGTGATTATCGTGTGGATATTTGAAATCAGCATGGTTTTCTCATTTAAAAAAAGTAGTTTTTACTCATTTTTAGAAAATGTGGGAATTGTCCATTGGGGAAGAATAAGTCGAGTCATTTTGAGGTGAATAGCGCGGATCTCAGAAACCGAGTCTCCGCTTCTTACTTTTATTAAGAAATCATAACTGGTTACGTCACATCACAATTTGCTTATTGTGCGTAGCGCTTGTTGCCAACACCATGTAATGCCACAGTCATAATAAAAAAATTACTATAGCTTTTCTTCATATTTAGATTTTATAAATGATAATGTTGTCGGAATTGTCTAGGATAAGCAGCAGCAATGCAAGGAGAGAATTTTAAAATACACTCAACTTCTCTATTACAAAACCCTTAGTGAATTAATTATAACCTTTGTGTATTCGTTTTAAAAAACACAAATTAAAACACTATCGTAGCCCGTTCATCTACAGAAAAATCGTTTTTCACCTTGATTGATACACAGTGTTGTTAAGTTAAACTAAAATCATAGAAATATTTAACAGAAAATATGGAAAACCATGCATATTTCCATTTTAAATCTTGTGAAAATTTTTATTTTAATGCTTTCATAAATTTGTTTTAAAAAATGTTAACTCGCATAAATAGTTTGCCCAACTTGATCTTGAGATTTTTATAAAATTCCATATTTAAATAAACTTTCTTTTAAATGGCATACTATATGAAGTAACGTTTGTTATATCATATGTAAACATTTCAAAAGTAAAACATGACTATTGCCAACTCAAATTAAAGCTTTTTTGTATATAGAACACATAATTTAGTATTTATTTATAAAATATATAGAAATTTGCTAATTAGTGAAGTGGTTTGATCATTTATTAATAAAACTTCAGTAATAAAACTTGCTCAATCTAAATTTAGCCCGCAGCACAAACTTTAGTCATGAAAGTAAATCGCAAATGCTGGCAATTCGACATCTGAATCACAGAAACAAACCAAATTAAAAAAATTGTAAGAAATTTGTAACAATAAATTTCAAAATTTAGTTTTTGTAAGTTAATGAAATCAGTTTGTAACGCAATATTCTCCATAGCTTTGACCATATTTGCAACAAACAAAACATTTGTTTTAAGAATACAAAAGCGGACTTCCCTATAAAAAGTTAACCTTGGGATCTTCAAGCGCTGTCTTTTGGCTTCGGAGAAGTTGGATCAGGCTTTAGATTCCTGTTTAACCAGAAAAATCGGCGTCAATTCTTTTAGCAGCTCGAAAACCAGGGCAATTTCATTTGGTTGCTGAATGTTTGGGTTGCATGACGGGGAATTAGAATGGTTTGGACAAAAATTCAGATTAGGCTTAGTTAAGGCAGGGAAAATAGAGTGGTTTGGACAATTACAATAAGTTTAAATTTAGATGACGGTTTTCTGGTGTTGATGGAACCTGGTGTTCTCTTCGTCAGGGGCCGCTTTACATGAGGTTTAAGAAATTTCGGACATTTCCTGCTGCATGTGACATGGCCGCTTTGTAGACTGTTGATACATTTTGGGTTGTTAGTCTGGGAAGAAGGCAGTTACGGGTGGCATGATCAGCTCTGCACTTTAGGCATCTTACAATCATGTAGCATTGATCGGCAGTATGTCCAAACCAGTTACAACTACAACACTATGGTGAGCCTCTATGATTTCTAAACGGCTCAACTTTTACACCGAGCCGAAATAGAGTGGTGATGGTCAGGGTCTTATTATTTTTAGGCTGGTGTGGTGACTCAACTAGGAACATGTTCAGTGGTGTTTTGTTCCTCGTTTGGGGAGTTAAATCACTATCTAGGGGGAGAACTCCAGATCGGTTAGCTCAGATAGCAGGCCGCTGCACGCCGTTTCAGATGGTAGGCCTTTTATCACCACCTTGAAAGACGCTCAACTCCCAAGGTAGAAATCATACTTTTTTCCCCTGAAGTAGGCCGTTATGGAGTAGTGTGCGTCCCCATTGCACGGAACAATCTTAATATATTCTCCATCTCATTGATGGTATATATGTTACCGTGAAAATACAAAAATCAGTGTATCTGCAGAGTTACTCTGCAGATACACTGGGTCGATACGTGAGAGTGCGGGATATTATTTGATTTCTCACATGCACTAGTGTATCTGCAGATTTACTAGGGAATCTGCAGATGCACTGATGGGCACTCGTGAAAGTGCAAATATAAGATCGTCTCGAACGCAATTCTCATCACGTTCATAACTTTAAAAAATAAAAAAAAATTACGCGCGTTGAAGAATAAAGTAATCGGTCAACCGACCACTGATCAAAATAATATCATTAAAAATGAAAAGTTTTTTTTATAAAAACTGGCATGTGATCTTTAGTTGTGTCAATTATCGCCAAAATATACCAATGATATCCGAACTGGATTTTGCCGGATATCCAGCAGGTTCTTTTTTACGAAAAGATCTTCTCGTAACAGTGCTTTAATAAACTGTTTATATTCATACTGATTTTGAAACGGACAGAGGTGTACTGTAAAATGGGTTTGAAAATGTAATTTTGAAATATTTCCAAATTGCTGATCTAATTTGTGCTATGTTTAATGCTAAAACTAGCTATTACTAGACTGTAAAATACCATAATTACTAATATATATCGAACAGAGATGTAGTTCTGCAGCCTATACTTCACCACCCATGTGGATTGTTCAAACTTGAAGATACTCTAAAATATCTATAGTGGCTGGTTCCGAATGTCTGCAGCATATCTTCCTTACTATCTATTCTCTGTAACCCAGCATGTCTGAAACGCATCCGGCCAGGTTTTAGGAGAAAGTTATCACTTCACACTCTTTACCCACATGAATAGCCCCCAAAAATTTTAAGGGCGAATCTGCGGAATACATTGGTAGTATTTTCAGGAAAATACTTAAAGTGAGAACAAAATATAATTGATCAATATTAAAAAAAATCTGTGGCGTTTTATTCATTCGGATATCTGGTACTTTGCTTCCGTATATTGGATAATTACCGGATAGTTAAAATTCAGCTGGATACCGGATATCCGTTTCAACCCTAATTTTAACCTTTTGCACGAAGATTTCTTCGTGTTTTCAAATAAGATGTTTTTTAATAAATGAAATGAATTAAACAATATAAAAACATATATTGCAGTTTACTACTGTTTATTTAAAGCCTTTAATCCTACCAAATCTATAAATAAAATTTAAATGTTGATAAATTGAAAAAGTGAATTTTTTAGCACTGTTGATTTGGGAATTTCGAATCTTTCAGTTGGCCTCCATCCTCCCCCATTTTTTTTTGTGGGATGGCCCAGACAGGAAAAATTTAATAAAACTATTAATTATTGAAAAGCTACATATTTTATGAAATTAATGTTAATTATACATATTGACTTAATTAAATTATTAATGACTTAATATTGAAAACACTGAAAAATAGTTGTTAAATTTACTTCGGGAGGGGTTCGGACCCTCCATTTAGTAGGTCGTTGTACTGTGCCTATCCAGAAATATTTTCTGGATCTGCCAATGGCTACAAATATATTTTTTTAGTGTATTAGTTTCAGTACAACTAATTTTTTAAATGTATATTCTTCTTCATTATGTATTTATCCACCTAAAAGTTATTTTCCTGCATGAGGAGAGAACTCAGTTAATATGCCATGAAATGTACAATTTTAAAACGTAATTGCATTTGTGAAATGTCATTTTTATTGAAAATTGTTTACATTAAACAAGAAACTATTTTAAAATGTTTTGTAATGAAATTTAATAAATATATACATTACACCTTTATGCATGGAATAGACTAAATGTTAAGTTGAATGACCATTTAAATTTGTTTAATAGCTATTTCAATTATAAAATTTCAAGAATTTTGAGAAAAATGTATTAACATGTTTAAAATACTTTAAATTTCAAATAAGGAAGTATTCAGCTGAACTTTTAGTTTAAAACATAAGTAATCGTTAGAAGTAAGTAATCATGAAAGCAGAAATTAATATTTTTTTTTATATAGAGTGTGTTTCATAACATTAAAATTTAATGTATTTGTTTAATTGCATCATTTAAAAAAATCCATTCAAAATTATTTATAAGAATTATGTCTCTCAGGACCCTCGTACCCAATGTTGATAAATTCCTGCTGACTTGGCAAAATCATCAACCTAGTTGGCAAATTTGTGAAACATTTGGCTTTTTTTAAAAAACGAAACTAAAAAGTTTCTCTTTTAAAAAAAGGCCAACATTTTCACATGTTTGCCAACTATAGTTTTGTGATTTTGCCAAGTCCACAGGAATTTACCAACATTCTTACGGCCCACGTAGACATGAATAATGTTGGGGAAATCATTGCAAAATTTTAAATGCAAAATATTAGTATAATCTAGAGATCGAGTGATTTTTTTGACAAGCACACCGATTTGTGGAACATTTAGATTTGCATTAGCACTTGAAAACCTTGTCCAGTACTAGGGACTGTTTTATTGCAGTTTGACGCAAAGATATTTCTATTGTAGGAAAAACCTCTTTCGTTAAAAATTTCTCTTTGCAAATATTTAATTTGTTTTGTCATTTAAATACCATTGCATTTCGAATCTTTGCGAAAGAGCTTACGTAGAATCAGTGGCGGATTTACATAGGGGCTATAGCCCCCCCCCCCCCCCTCCTTGGGCTATAGCCAAATGTTTTTTTTTTTTTTTTAAATCAGGAATTTTTTTTCTCTTAACATTTTTGTTGTGGAAAATAATGGCTATCAGTTAAGAGGGGCTATAGCCCATCATATAGTTAAAGTTTTCAGGGAGTTGAGGAGAGGACCAAGTTTTATTATGGTTCTCATTGGGGATGGGAAGAGGGGGTGGGGTGGCTACGCGTCTTGTCGCACTAAGATGACCTTGGACCTTGGACAATGCAACGGCCCAGAAACACATTGCCTGGCAGGGAGTCTTGGGGGAAGATCGATTTTATGACTCTCTCTCTCTTTGGGGGTGAGGGGGCTACGCGTCTTTTCCTTAGAGTAGCTGTTAGAGTAGGGTCTTTTCGACTTATCAGATGACCTTGACACTGCAAATGACCAGAAACAGCAAAACTGAAATATTTTGTTGTATCACCCGAGTACGGTCATTTGTTAAAAGTTTTAAGAGAGGCGGGAGATTGTCTGTAGATGTCAGTGGATCTGTGAGTGAAGGAGGGAAATAAAAATTCGTGTCGCTATGTATGGTTAGTTTTGATGAGTGAAAACAACGAAAAAGGTGAATTCTATGCTATTGCTTCATTAATAGCTGGGTTAGATAGTCAGGTAATTTTTCTTTCTCTTGTGATTTTATTCGTGTAATTTTATATATTTTAAGCAATGCAAAAAGCGAGACTGCAGTTGTAAATACTATTGGGTTTTATTCAAGTATTTTAATGAAGTAGTGATACCGAAATCACATTATCCTTGACAATCAATTCTTAACCTTTTATATGAAAGTTGCTCTGTTTAAATTAGGAAGACCGAACCAAATATCTTTGAATCGTATTTTTTAAAAAACATCAATTTTACGTAAATTGAAAATATAATTCAAAGAACTGAACATGATTAATAATGATATTTAAAACTTTAATTTGGCATTTACATAAGAAATATTGTACCATATATGAAAAGCAAACGACCAAAACTTATTTTGCTAAAAAAAAATGATATTTTACATCACCTGATTTCGCCACCGAATTTTCTATCTAACAAAGGTATTTTATTTGTCCAAAATACGTGTTGTCACATTTGAAATTAACTTGCAAAATTGAAATCTGTCTATGCGAATTAGAAAAATTAATTTTAGTTTACCCAATATTCGTTTCAAGTGACAAAACACGTTTTGAATTTTTTCTATTCGTATGTCAGTCATTTGTCTGAGTTTGTGTGGATTGAAGCAAGTACTAGTAACTGCTAGTTGGTATTCTTATTAAAAGCGTAAAGTCTTCCTTTGCATAGTTTAACGTAATTTATTATTTTGACCAATCTACCTTACTATTTCAGTTCTTATCAAAATTTATGTACAATGGGGATATTTCACATATCACCATTGTACTTAAATTTTCGTATTCTACGAAATTTAATATTCTTCGAGAGGTTTTGTGAGATATTGTTTGTCTCTTGCTCTGTCAATTAACCCATGAATATTTATATTTACATGATTTCCACAACCATACTTTCATTGATAGAAGTATTACTCATCAGTGGCGAAGATAGCTGCATATAATTTTAAATGGAGCCGAAGCCAATTATAATTAAAGAAAAAATCATATGGACTGGACAAAAAAAAATCTGGAATAAATCAATGAATATATATTTCCGAAATTAAAACCTCTATTACATTAAAATTCAAATAAAAATAATTGACTGCGCTGTTAGGGAGCATTCTTTTATGTCATAATATTTTTCACCTTTTTGCACACCCCCCTCCTCCCTATGTTACTTCATTTTAAATTTATACAGTTAAAAAATAGTAATTAAAACTTTCATTCTGTGTAATTTACAAAACATTTCAACTAATTAAAAAGATATAGTGATTTATATAAAAAGTTTCTTATCTCAAAGTTTGTGAAAGGAATGTTTCAGGAACTTTTGCTACGTCACGCAATCTTTAAAATTATTTACTCCAAATTAATAATTATTTACTTCAAAATCAGTCTCAAAATTATTTACTTCAAGTCAATTACCGTATATATAAAAATTACAACTACTATTTTTTTTATATTTCTTCATCTTCGTATTATAGTTCGGTACAACTAAGTACGCCTCATGTATTTGACTCCAGCACAGCTGGAGTGCTTTTTCTACATGGCGAGTGAGTATGTGTTGTATGGTCATCTTGCGATCTCATCAACTTTTAAAAGCCATGCGTATGCGTTAGTCCAAGATCATTAACAGGGTACAATAACAATAAGAGACAAATTTATACAATGTGTGTAGCACTAAACTATCATTATCGACTTAAATGTAACAAATGAGGTATATTAGGGAAACAAGCCTTGCACACCATGTAAACTATTCTGTGACTGAGCATTTGCACTGTATTTTTCCAATGGCATCAATAGTTATTTGCATTACTACATTGGAAAGCCTTTTTAGAATTTATATTTAGTGAGAAAAGATTCTTTATTGTCCTTCCACACTATTGGTTCGGTTTGATTAATTAGCGTTGCACTATTTCCACACTATGAGAGTAAACACTGGGCGTATGAGCAAACGTTTTTAAAAAAATTATGTCATCATTTAAAAGCCATGGGAAAATATTTTAGTATTTCTGTAAAATTCGAAGACATAGATGTTAAATTTAAATATTTCTTGAGTTTTGAATAGGTTTTTAATGTGTGATTCATATCCATTGTTTAAGTAGGATTTGATCAAGGACAGTGTAAGAATTTTTTTAAGCACAAGCAAACTATTTTGGCGCTCTTCTTCCCTTTTCACAAAGTAATACTTTTCAGGCAATCAGACAACTATAAGTAATATAGTACATTTGCAAAATTCCTTAAATGCAAAATTTGGAAACTCTCATGCCATGCAGATATCTTTTTAGCAAGAAAAAATATTAAACTATACATCCTCTATGAAATTAAACTGCACAAATATTTATAAGCAAATAATAAAATCGAAATTAGAATACAAAAATTCTTTAGTAATCTAATTTTAAAAAATTTACACTAAACTTGGAATGTTCCTTAGTCTAACGCCGCAAGACGCTTGGGTCTTAAGCCACACTTGTCGGTTTTGTCTTAATAACATAATTGTTTTATTTACGAGAAACTACTATCAGATTATAATACCCGGATGTAAAAGAAAAGGGACTAAAATGTTAATTAAATATAGTTTAAATAATGAGAAACATACACAAATATGAAGATTTGAAAATGTTACTGTTCATGAAAAATGTAAATGTGACATTCTTGATATTCATACTTTGAATGATAATATTTAACTTTGTGGGAATATATTAAGTTTCAAATAATAATTTAATATCAGTATTGGAATTTATAATGTTATTTGGATTGCAGAAGGGTGTTCCAAGTCAGAATAGTTACTTGGAAACAAAGAGGGTAGATTTATTCTTCAATTCTATAGTAGCCCATTGTGAAATCTGCTTCAGAAATGGGAAATATAGCTTATTTGCAAAATCCCCTCAGTAAAATTAACTTTATCTTAACGTCAAACAACCATTTTTTGTTAAAATATACGTTCATAAGGTACAGAGTGTTTTTAAACAAAATAAGGAACAAAAGATGTCCTGTCAAAGCGGTTTCTTGAGTTTTCATGCCCCTTTGTGAATTAGTATCCACTTTATTCGCCTCTAGCGTCTAAATGGTGAGTGGCAGAAACATGATGTAAATTACATTTTTGTGTAAAATTACATAGGGAATAATTTTGTATTTGAAATATTTTCTCTAAATTTAATAACTAAGGAAATAATCACAAAAAACTGATTTTGGCCGCCTTTTTTCCAAGATGGCGGCCAACGCCGGCGTGGTGCAGGGGTGCAAAATTAATATATCATACATAACACTTTTTGGAAGCGATTAAAATTATTTCCAGCTTTCCCCTATTTTTTTCCGAATTGACTCTTTTTTCATGCTTTGCTGACTGGACTATAAGTTTTGGGGAATACCTCACATTGTTTAAAGTGACATTCTGGGTTTTCTTATTTAGGGTGACATGAAACTTAATTTTACCTACACCTTCAATTGGACTTTCTAAGTTTCCGATGGCCAAAGAAATGTTTAAGGCCAATGACATGTATCAATGACCCATGAACTATTATCATGGAGTTCATTGATATGGTTTATCAAAACTTCAATGTTATAAAAGTTATCATCAGAGGTGTCATTTATGAAAAAAACATTTTTAAATACATGAAATTCTTCGAATAACATGTGTTTGAAGGAAGTTATAATAAATATTCAATAGTTTGTTTAAAAATAAAGTTAATTTATAAGATTGCACATTTTTAATAGTCGATTACGTTTTAAATATCTACATTTCTAGAAATAAAATGGCTGGCCAAATTACATTTTTAAAAAGATCTATTTTTTTTAATGTAATTTGGCCAGCCATTTTGAACACTTCCCCAATTGATTGGGCTTGGCAGCTGAGTTATAAAATAAGAACTTTTGTTTGTAGGAAAAAACAAATTGTAGACTACTATCCGAAATTTAAGTCACGTAGAAACACATTGTTGGATACTGAACGGCATACTAAGGAATCAGCTCTATTTATTGTAATTTAATAACTTAAACAGTATATATATATATTTTTTCTGTTGACTTTTCAGAGAACACTTTTAATCAGTAGAAAAAGATATTGCATTTCTCATCATAGAAGCGTCCATTTCATCCTATCTCCATGGATTTGTATCCGATGCATTCGGTTGTATGGCCTTCAAAGGCATTTCAGGTTGCCTTCTACGATACGGCCAATGCAATGGATATACCCATTTCCGTGGTCGGACTTCGACTGGAGGTGGATACTCCATTTCTACACCGTTAATAGAAAATGGTCTAACTATAGCAGTCGGCTTCATAACTGTCATATGAAAGAAATAGTTCAAACTGGACCGAACTTGCACTTATATAGGTACTGTGGGGTTATGGAGGGAACCAATCAGCGATAAGGAAGTTAAGTATGGAACCAATAAGTATAGGCGCCCTCTGTAGGTATGTGGGTTCTTAGATGAACTGTCAGGAAGCTAAAAGTCTATTCATATCATTTTATCACCTGTAACCCAGGGATTAAATTTTTCATGATATCCTAAGAATTTCTCAAAGTATTCGATCACACCTCCTTGGTTTTTTTCTTTTTCTTGATGACTTTTTCTACTGGATAAAAACCAGAATCAATAACTTTCTGTAACTCTGCTTCATAAAAGGTACCTTTAATTTCTTCTTCAGACATATCTTTTAACTTGTATACCGTAGGAATTCTCAGAATAAATTGCTACACAGAAAAAATTTCACTACTCCAATTTTGTTCATAGCCTTTTTCAAAGTGAAGTTTTTGTCTACTAATGCGTTCCGTATCCCCAACCTTAAGTGTTGGTGGTTTTCTTTTTAAAGTTTTTGAGATTTCCATACAAGTTATCTAAAACTTCATTTTTATAATCTGAATTTACAGAAGCTGGTGTCGTTTTAATGCTTCGATGGTTGCAACTATGCATGAAATCAGGATTAAAAAAAAAAAAAATTAATACTGCTTTGTTAAATTTATAATATGTAGTGTAGAATTTTTACATAGAAAAGAACTTTTTGTAAACGTAATATCAAAAAAATATTTTAAAATTAAGATATATAATACTTAGTGAAGATCTTTTCACCTGATGATAGTACAAAACCATATGGATTTACATCAATTTTACCAGAACGAAGGGGGCTAGTACGCTCCGTAACACCAAATGGCTTTGGGTGGGTACGGGTAAAAATCTTATGATGGATAATATTTTACACTTAAACTTTTATTTTTTACATTTAAGATCTTTTTATCTGTTTTATTATCTGTATTTGTAATCTTATTTTTTTTCTTTTTTAACTTTTTCTTTTTTAATTTTTTTTTTCTAACTTTTTTTGTTCTTTTTTAACTTTTCTTTTTAAACTTTTTTTTTAAAACTTTTTTTTTCTTTTTTAACTTAAATTTTTTTTTTTTTTTTTTTTACTTTTTCCTTTTTACATTTTATTTTTAACTTAAACTTTTTTTTCTTTTTGCATTTTATTGTACATGAAACCATTTTGTTAAAAATTCAACAATATTATTTATCTACATCTACTTACTAAACAATACTAGGTGTGCACTTAACATTTAATCCGTAGCAGCACACTGTTACTTTTATTTTTTGAGGCAAGATTGTTGTTAATCTCCGTAGGTTATCATGTTTCGTAGGGTGCAGAAGGTCATTTGGATCTGTTGGTTATGTACTATTGATAATATTTTAACATATTAGGCAATATTTTCGTACTTTGCATAATATTTTTGATAATTATATGACATTTTAACAAGTTTGCTTGTCCTATAACTAAAAAATGGTGTTGTGGTGTGCGCCGACTAAGCGATAATTCGCCAAGTCTCTTCGGCAACCACAGGGTTACCTCTAGGAGGAACCGGCAGAAACAGAACGAATCTAGATGGCGAACATGTCGCACCTAACCCGTAGCTCTCGTCAGTGGCGGATCTAGGGTCATCCAAAGGGGGTGGCTAATTATTCTTTTTTTGGTGAGGGAGGGTATATATATATATACAAATTCCTATTTTCGACGATTGCCGTTAAACGGTATGTGTAAATTCCGCCTAAAAAATCTTATTTTGATACCTTGGCGAGATAAATGCCTCCAATGTAAAAAGCAACTTTGTTGTGTTTTATTCTGGTACAAAGTACTTTTTTTTGGCCCACCACGCTGCACATAAACAACTGGTTTACCCTTGGGGCAGTTGTTTGGGGTATTTCCACCAAGCCAGAGCCGGATTTAGAGTTAGTGGACCCCTAAGCTAAATATGTGGTGCGAGCCCTAAACTACTTGGTGATATGGAATACCCCTCCGTAAATCGAAATGGGGAGTGGAGATCGGAAATTTTTTTAAATGCAAGAATTGAAAATTTGCAAACTAAATAATTTTACCAGTTTTAATAAAATTGGGATGCACTGTATTTTTTATTATTTTTATTTTTGTAAATTTTCAACACTATGTAGAACAATTTCAAGGTATTTCAATGGAATTTATGAAAATTACAATAAATGATTGTACTCGTCTCCGTATTATTCTCGAATTACCATGAACAGAATAACATGTCGAATAAAAACAACTGATTTCCAAAAATAGTAACACAATGCCATTTTAAATTATCACAAATTGAACGCATATTTTAAAAGAATATAAAAATGTTATGTTATATTTGCGTTGTACAAATCCATTAAGAAAAATAGAAATTTTCTGTTTAATAAAAATGTTGTAGAATATTATTTTTATTAGGATTTAGTTTGATTTATTAGTTATTTAGAAACTTGTTTGGTACTTATAATTTTTTTTGTCAAAGTGATTTATTTTCAAACAAGTCGTTGTCATAATTTTGAAGTGTTGAGACACCCATTTTTTCAGTAATCTATATTATTATTGGTGTTGCAGACCGGCCCACTTGGGGCATGATTCACTGTGCTGAGAGGCCCCATATGGGTTGGAATGTGGCATCTTCCACTTGAGAAGTTTCGGTTCCGTATCGGAGAGAGCACTAGGCCGCCATTGAGAATGGTTGGAAAAAAGTCAGCTCCTCCACATAAGCATTGTTTGGGAAGACAATAAAAACAAGTTAAGTTTTCCAAAGATGTCTCTTCTCCTTGAGTCCGAACTACAGGAAATGCATCGAACCTGGTAGGTTTGCATTTGCATTTACGAAAATTGGTGAGTTGTGCGAGCCCCTAGGCAGTAGCCTATAGCTAAATTCGGCTCTGCACCGAGCAGTCAATTTTGTCATCTCAACTCTCTTTTGGGTAGCCGTTTTGGGATTCTCGTATCATAAAAAAAAATTCCAATGAATGTAACCTAAATTTAACAACAAAAAAAAAACTTGCTCTAATTTCGCAAATAATAAAAAAAAATCATATATATTATAATTTTATATACACGGTTAAACAATGTATTTTACTTAGTATTTGCATCACAACAACTTAAGAGGCCGTTTATTTATTACGACTCACACTCTTGAAGAAGGGGGTCCATCATGCGTGTCTGCGGTGTGACATGAGGGAAAAGGGTCTCGGTGATTGCGTGACGTAGCAAAAGTTCCAGAAACATTCCTTTCACAAACTTTGAGATAAGAAACTTTTTATAGAAATCACTATATCTTTCTAATGGGTTAAAATACACAGAATGAAAGTTTAAATTACTACTTTTAACTACATAAATTTAAAGTGAAGTAACATAGAGAGGATGTGCACAAAAGGGTGAAAAATATTATGACATAATAAAAGCATGCCCCCTAACAGTGTAATCAGATTTTAATATGATTTTTAATATAATAGAGATTTTAATTTCGAAAATATATATTCATTTATTTGTTCCAGATTATTTTTGTCCAGCCCTTATGCTTTTTTCTTTAATTAAAATTGGCTTCGGCTCTATTTAAAATTATATGCAGCAGTCTTCGCCACTGATGAGTAATATACTTCTATCAATAAATTAGTGTGGTTGTGGAAATCATGTAAATATACATATTCATGGGTTAATTGACAGAGTAAGAAACAAACAATATCCCACCAAATCTCTCGAAGAATATTAATTTTCGTAGTTTACGAAATTTTAAGTACAATGGAGATATGTGAAATATCACCATTGTACTTAAAGTTTGATCAATGATGTTAGAACTGAAATAGTTAGGTAAATTGATCAAAATAATAAATTACTTTAAACTATGCAAAGGAAGACTTTACGCTTTTAATAAGAATACCAACTAGCAGTTACAAGTACTTGCTGATCAATCCACACAAACTCAGACAAATTATTGACATACGAATAGAAAAAAATTCAAAACGTGTTTTGTCACTTGAAACGAATCTTGGGAAAACGTAAATTAATTTTTCTAATTCGCATAGACAGATTTCAATTTTGCAAGTTAATTTCAATGTGACAAAATTTATTTTGGACAAATAAAATGCCTTAGTTAGATAGAAAATTCGGTGGCGAAATCATTGACATATAATATAATTTTTTGAATTTTTTTAACAAAATCAGTTTTGATTGTTTGCTTTTCATATATGGTACAAATGTTTCTTTTGTACATATCAAATTAAAGTTTAAAAATAACATCATTAAGCATGTTCAGTTCTTTGAATTTTTTTTTCAATTACATAAAATCATCTGATAAGGCGAAAAGACGCGTAGCCCCCCTCACTCCCAAAGAGAGGGTCATAAAACGATCTTCCCCAAAGACTCCCTGGAAACTCAAACTGTGGGTCTCAAAACGAAAGCTCATAGCTAATTTGGCAGACATTTTTTTAAAGAAAAAACATAATTTTTTGAGATTATTTTTTAGTTATAAGCTAAGGGCTATACCCCCTTTTAGCTCCTATATAAATCTGCCACTGCTCTAGGCAATGTGTTTCTGGTGTCCAAGATAATCTTGATAGTACGACAAGACGTGCGTAGCCCCCTCCCCCTCTTCCACCCCCAAACAGAACCATAAAACTTGGTACTTTCCTCAACTCCCTGAAAACTCTGCTTAAACTATATGAGGGGCTATAGCCCCTCTTAGGCCATAGAAATTATTTTCTCAAAAAACTTTTTTAAGAAGAAACATTTCTTCTTGATTTTTTAAAAAAAAAATTGGCCACAGCCCAAAGGGAGGGCTATAGCCCCCCTTAGCCCCTATGTAAATCCGCCACTGGCTCTCGTGATTAAATAAATATACCAAAATAACCTTCTGATTAATGATTATTAATTAAACTAATGTCACCTCATTGGCGACCCGGACGTGATCAATGACGACCCGCGAACGAAAATATATAAATTTACGAAAAAAAATAGCGATTCCTGATTGCAGAAAAGCCGCTACGGGGCAACCAAACTGACGGAACGGCGATAGGTTTGATGTTCCATGTTCCAGAATTTTGCTGTTCCATGTTCCGGAATTTTGTGTTACAAAGAATTCCATGTTCGGCCCGGAATCAACTTCCCTTATCCGCGGAAATCGTAGACAGTGGATTAATGCTTTCGATGTTTGTCTCAAATTCAAAATAAGGAAAATATATATACATCCTTCTGAACTGAACGAACGTGGGCAGAAAATAAAATTTTGAACATTTCAATTTTAAACTTTCGGAATTTCTGTTTGGACCTAGACAACTGTTTCCTGGCAATGGACTTTTTGGGAGCCGGTAAATTTGGCGGAATCTTTCGAGGGGTCGTCCATATATTGCATACATACATATAAGGTAGAAATTTTCTGTTCTGCGTGGTTTCACGTTTCTTTTAGTGGATTGTACATGTATATTGATCGAACGTGAAATGAGGGGGGAGAGTTAAGAATAGCGTGTCAAGAAGGAAGAAAGGCGGTGGGAATGGTGTGTGTGTGTATTTCGGCTATTTTGTTCGTGGTAAAATCGGACAGAAATTATTTACTCGAGCCCATTGTTATAATTCTTTTATTATAAGATGTGTTTTAATAGCCAATTAAATCACTATTTGCATATCTTTCATTAAAGTAATAATAAACAAAATTGGGTGTAACAGTGTCGGATCACGGACAGACGAATTTTACGTGAAACGTCATTTTAGTAAATTATACACATACAGAAGTAAGGATTGGTCGCCAACGTAAACCTCTATAAAAGACTGATTAAAAGGAAATTGTTGCATCTGATGCCACGGATTCCCTCGACACGCGTACTTGTTTTATTTTAAAATTTTACAAACATCGGCATAATTTCCCATCGAACAAGACCGAATTTATATCAACCGTGGTATTTTTCACGGAGTTATAGAGTCGGAATGTATCTCCTACACAAGCGTATCATAGTATTTTTATCCTGATACCCCACGTATGTGATTTTAAAGATGTTTCATTTTAGATTCTAGGCTTTTAGCTTAGAAAAAAGAGTAAACTGCTAGAAATATTTCAATCGTTTTTGTAACTATCTTATTTTTTTTTAAATTATGAGTGTGAGAAAAATGTTTTTGTCAAGCCATAACCATTAACTGGAAAAGAAAATGTAACAAAATATTATTTTTTATATAAATTGAGAACTGATATGTTTAAATTCCTAATTGATGGTAATGAACTCGAAATTAACAAACATTTGATGCACCTCATTCATGCTTATTCTAATAACCAAAGGAAATGAGGTTTTAGTTTACTCTAATTAATCCCTCGGTTCTCTAAATGTTGTTGCTGGCGCCATTGGGGTCCAGACGTGCCCATGGGGGGGAATCCGTACAAGGGGATCCGACATCAGGGTTTAGAACCAAATGGCTGAAGGGTGGGCGGCAGGCAGTGGCGGCAATTGGGTGCTAAAAGTGGGGTAAGATGGGCGGGGAGAGTTGAAAGAAACAAAAAAAAAAGGACTCGGGCGACCTTGAAACATTTTTTCAGAGAAATAACAATTATGTTCCATTTCAGGTTTTGTTTTGTTAAAACGTCGCACTAGATCTGCACAGTGGGCTATTGGGGACGGTTCGGGGCCTATCTCGAAGGTTTGGTTTGGTTAATTACGTCGCACTAGAGCTGCACAGTGGGCTATTAGCGACGGTTCGGGGCCTATCTCGAAGGAAAGACCCGGGAACGATGCCTCGTATTTTTGAACCATGGTCAGATGACGAGGAAACACTTGAGCTGGTACCCAACGCCTTCAACAGACGACGGGACTTTGGACCACGATCAGATTTATCGTGCACCAATCCCGTATACACGCCGATAATTTTTGTGGATATTCTGGACGATATTCCTAGTATTTTGTTTTGAAGGTGCCAACCCTCCGATCACAAAATCAATATTTTTGTACTTTTCTTAATCATGTCCGTCGCACAGAATCGAACCGGGAACCCTGCGATTCCCAGCTGACGCCTTTATCCACTGGGCTATCAGGTCCCCGTTCCATTTCTGATAATTGGCCCTTTATCCACTGGGCTATATTAAAAAAGTGAGGAAGTAACTTCCGAAAAAAAATGCTGGGGCAACATCCGGAAAAAAGTGCTCGGGCAACCCCCCCGAATCGCCGCCACTGCCAGCAGGTATCACCCCTCAAGATAATTTTGAGTTGTACTTCAAAAGAGGCCGCTAATTGTCAGACAACATCGTTAAGGAGATGGCTCCTCGAGTGGAGAGAGTGTCATTATAAGTAACCTTGAGTAAAATAATCTTTTTTAACAAACGAAAACCGACTTTAAAAAAATTCGCTAAAAAAGTATAATTTTTTACCAAAATTTTACGTACAAATTGAATTATTTAATATTAATTATATACTTATTTCAACGTTTTGAAATCGGCACTAAAATTTAGGTATGGTTTTTGTAAATTGACAACAACTTAAAAAAGTCGTAATAAATATAAAATTTATATTATATCACTCCATTTTTTTAAATTGTACGTAAAATTAAAAATTATTTTAATACTTTTTAGCGCATTTTTCTTGAAGTCGGTTTTCTTTTTCAAAAAAGATTATTTCATTTTTCTCTTTTAATTTTTAATTTAGCAGGATGCTTCCGGCCTGCTATTTCTTCAAACAATTGAAGTTGTTGCTCACATTTTTCCGCGTCCCGGATCAGTTTTAATAAATGTCGCCGGGTAAAGAAAACATATTGTTCCAACAATGTATATTGTAAATCCATGCCAATGCCGGGTGAACAATCTTTATTCAACAATGAAAATATTTAGAAATCGAAGAAACTGTGTTAATATAAAAAAGTCTGGTTAATCGATATTTCCAGATATATAACAGCGCCAGATAGTCGACTTTTTTTTTGTAATTTTTGCAAAAGTGGATTTTTCTTTATACAACAAAAAATAATTTTTTGAAAATCAAACAATATTTTTTTAAACGGTCCGGTTAATTAAAAATTCCGGATAAATGCCGGATAACCGAATTTTTTTAAAAAGGAAAATGCCCAAGGGAGACATCCCCTATCCAGCAAGAATTTTTTTTTCTTCAAAATATCTTAATTTGAACAGAAATCTTGTTTGAATATACATTAAAATTATACATAAGTCGAATTGATAACCGATCTCCTTTGGCGCGTTTTGACTATTGATTGGCGCACTTCAAGTCAGTTAAAAAACGGTCTTGGTTCATCTCTTTCTGGAATTTAGTGTGATTTATAAAATTATCGCTATTTTTAAAATATATTTTTGTAATTTGGCGAAAATGTCATTGAATTCGGCCAGTTGAAGTCCTCAAATTTTCCTGAAAAAATTTGCTTTTATATGTATATAAAAATAAAAAAATTAAGTAGAGATGCGATTTAATATTAAGGTTTTTACTTCGAAACAGAAATTTTAACATTTCAGTTAAACTTTGAAGCTTTTTATAAATATCCATTTGAAGTCGGTTATGTCGCACAGTGGGACGACTAATGTAAAAAACCCGGCATGACTTAAATTTTTATGTTTCGTATTTGGCTTCCAAAACATGTTATAATTAATTTTCAATGTGTAACTTACAAGAATCAGAAAAAAAAATATTATTGCCGAAAAAGTAACAATAAATGAACTACGAGATAAGTATGAAGTTCATAGGAGAGGCTATTACCATTAATCAACTCATTGATTATTATATATTTAAAAAACAAATCGAAAGAAAACATTACTGTTCCAGCTGCTATTTTAACAGTTTTAATTTTCTGTTTTGACCATCCACATCATGTTCAAATCAACAAATAAAGGGGAAAGTGGAGTCGAAATGTGCGGTAATGATTGAATACAGTTTAAATTTTATTTTTGGCCGTATCTAAAAATGTTCAAAAAATTTACATCAATCCACTATTCTACAATGATTATACTTCAAATAATTGCAAACAGTGGATCCGACCGCGTCCTGAGGCTTCCGTGGCCGAGCGGTTAAAGGCGTCAGCTGGGAAAACGAAGATTCGTGGTTCGATGCCAGGCGATGGACTTGACAAAGAAAAGTAAAAAGTAGTGATCTTGTGATCAGAGGGTTGCTAGCTTCGCTACAAAATACTAGAAAAGTCGTCCAGAACATCCGCAAAAATTAACGGCGTGTATACCCAGACAACACACATACGTCTATATGACATCTAATCAACGTCATCCATGGATAACAGGTTCATCCATAAGCTATCCAAAAGCGTACCGATAACGTCTTATAGACGTTTTCTAGAGCCAACATGTGTGCTCTTTTTGAGATCTATAAAACGTCTATGGTCATCCCCGATATCCATAATTTGGATAACGTGGATATATATGAGACAGCCATAAATATCTCATTCGCATCTATCGTACGTCTATAACACCTCTAAATTATAATCAATTTTATCTCTAACGGACGTCTATAATATCCACAATGTATATTTCTAGCACTTCATAGATGTAAACCAAAAGTCTGTGCTATATACAATATTTACTTCTAAATAAGCAAAATCTAAAAATAAAGAAAATAAGAATCCATTCTGTAGTATTCAATTATTTTCTTTACATTTTATTTATTTAGTAGTTAATATTGCACATTCATCTTGTATTTGGTTTTATTTCACAACTTTTATTCTTATATTTATTTTAGCATATCAGTCAGGCTTATTTCTTTTTTAACTAAAATCAAATAAGACATAACTACAAAATTAGTTTCATTATTCTTCTTATTAAGAAACTGCAAACTCATGCTATAATTTGTAAATAATAAATATTGTAGGCACACTAAGAGAATTTAATTTTTAAAAAAAATATGCATTAATTTGCAATTAAAAATAACTTTTCCAAATGTTTTCGAAAAACTAAAATTAAATATAAAACTCTTCTTAAATACTAATTTAATATAAATGTTAGTGACACTCATACTTGACTATTTACTTTAATAATTTATTTAATTTATTATATAATATGCATTATTAATTTATAAAGCCCTTTAAATTTACTTCAGCTCAGACTATGAAATTTACCAATACATTTAAGCATTAATTGATAAAAATATGTATTTATAAAATATGAAAGTGTTAGTCTTTACATTGAAAAATCTTAAGTAGGAACACAAGTTTATTGATTGTTTATCAATTTATTATTATTGATTACTTATCACATATTTTACATTGCACATTATTAACATTGTATTCATTGTTGTTCATGGCATGTCATATCCAGTTATTCACAACATTCTCAATATAGCTATCCAACTCATCCTCCAAAGCACTTTATTCTCACAGCAACCTACAAAAAGGGAATAAAGTATTTAAAATTGCATTGATTTAGAAAATGAATTATTTTGAATTCAAATTAGATAACATTTCTTTAAAGCATGTTTTTTTTTTATATCTATAAAACTTAATTATGCAAGTTGGTGATTTCGTGTCATTTTTAGTAATCAAAATAACATGTATGATTTCTGACAAAAGCTGTATTCCGGAGATTTTCAGTACAGGAAAATAAGAAAAAATAAAAATCCCTTTTTAAGAAAAAAATTATTACTGTTTTTAATACAAACACTGAACCTCTGCACTCTGGAATGATTCTTTAAAATATATATATATATATTTTATGGAAGATATTTCTTATTCTGAACATCAAATTAAATTGTCCAATAGAATACAGCAAGGCTCAAAATAAGATTTTGAAGCTGGCAGCAAATACTCCTGTGAGCTTTTATAAGTTCTCAGAAAAAAGCCATTGAGCTCAAGGCAAAACTCGAAATAAAATCGATTCTGCAATCTGTAATTTTCAGTTGTTTTTTTAAATGAATTTTAGGTAAAGAGTTGCGTCCAATAGCGGGTTGGCAGTGTTCTCAAGTAGTGGGGAAATGACCCAATACTTTGTTTTTGTCTATGAACTTTATGGTTATTTCCGGTTAAACACACAATTCTAATTAACGGCTGAAGCATTGCATCGTATTTTTCAACTAGGGTCAGTTGACGAGATTGATTTACGATTGGATGACGTTTATTGCATAACAGGCTATCAGTGACAGTTGTGAATTCATTTCGAAGCATTTCTATTTGGTTTGCACGATTGGATGGCAACGTCGCACTAGAGCTGCACATTCGAGTATTGGCAACAGTTCAACACTTATCTCAAAGGAAAGAACACGGAGGAATGCTTCGTAGTTTTAAACCATGGTCAGATGACGAGGACATCATCTGAATTGGCACCTGACACAACTTTAATAGGCGTCAGTACATTGGATCCCAATTACATTACTAGGCACATTGCTTTAAAAAAACGAGCATTCGTTTGAGGCACCTGCACATTACTTTTGGCACCGGAAAATGTCAAACACAGTTCTAGAAATGCCATCAATATCCTCTATCACACTATTTTGGTTGCATTCATTCACCTAAAAACTATACAAAAGAATTTCAGACAAGCTCAACCTACTGTTTTCAAACCATATACCCTTCCCCATACTTGCATTCATATTACTAACATCTTTCAAACTATCAACATACATTTCATAAAAATAAAAAAAATCTTTCAACCATCCACATTTGCTAGCAGCCATACCAACAGCAATAAAGGGTACTTATATATAACAACATTTATATGTACTAGAAAAATGCGAGTGTGTACTTTAAAGCAATTCTATTCGAAAAGAATAACTCTGAATGTCAATTTAAAGGGTATAATAGAATTTGTAACTACAAATTCTGTTATACCCTTTAAAAAATAAAAGTTTTACGAAAAATACAAGCGCATACTTTAAAATAACTATTTGAAAAAGAATAATTCTTATTTTCAATTTACGATGCATGTGTAATATCATGCAACTCTTTAAACCAATCATGGAAATTCCTATCATTTCATATTTGTAATCAATGGACAATTCCCACATTTTCTAAAAATGAGTAAAAACTACTTTTTTTAAATGAGAAAACCATGCTGATTTCAAATATCCACACGATAATCACCAAAAAAATTTACTTTGTTAAGTATAACGAAAGGAAAATCGCAAAATTTGACTCCTTCTCGAATCGCTCCGCTATTGGCTGCTCCGATTATGACGTACGAATACTCTAAACACAAATCAGCGTATTTGGGATAAAGCGTTCTTCTCGTTACCACTCGTTACTTTCCGATGACCGTTCCTTGTATTTGGAGATTGATGATGGTTGAAAAAATGCGAATTTTGACATCATAAAGTTAAAATAATTTAACACACTAAATAATTAATATTGCATACGTTCTTTACCTTTGTATTGAATGTCAAACATAAAAAATTTCTTGACCTATTCGATTCCCTCGTTTCGGATATTATATGCTAAATATAAAATATAGGTCCGTTCTAAACCGGCATTTGTTGTTAATGTGAGATCTGTGTATTCACCGTTTGTACGTTTTTCTACCATAACTTTATAATTATCATTTAAATATATCATCTAACATTTAAGTTCGCGTTATTTTCAATATTACTGTATTTGATAGAGGGCATAAAGTTTGAAATTTATTTTCTTTCCTGAAAAAAACACACACATGCTTAATAGTTGACGGTAGTCTTATTTCCTTCAATCAACAAGTTTATGGTGCTGCTTGAGATTGAATCCATCAGCAAATCGTTTGTTGCATACTTCACATGAGAGCGGCTTTTCTCCTGTATACAAAAGAAAGTGCTGCTTGAGAGTGAATCTACGAGTAAAATGTTTGTTGCATACTTCATAAGAGTGTGGTTCTTCACCTCTATGCACAAAAAGGTGGCGCTTGAGATCGAATACAGAAGTGAATTGTTTGTTGCATACTTCACAAGAATGTGTAGCTTTTTTCCTGTATGCACAAAAAGGTGCTGCTTGACAGTGGCGGATTTACATAGGGGCTAAAGGGGGCTATAGCCCCCCCCTTGGGCTATAGCCAAATTTTTTTTTTTTAATTAAGATTTTTTTTTTCTTAAGGGGCTATAGCCCCTCATATAGTTAAAGTTTTCAGGGAGTGAGAAGAGGACCAAGTTTTATTATGGTTCTCATTGGGATGGGAAGAGGGGGGGGGCTACGCGTCTTGTCGCACTAAGATGACCTTGAACCTTGGACAATGCAACGGCCCAGAAACACATTGCCTGGCAGGGAGTCTTAGGGGTAGATCGAGTTTTATGACTCTCTCTCTTTCTCTTTGGGGGTGGGGGCTACGCGTCTTTTCCTTAGAGTAGGGTCTTTTCGTCTTATCAGATGACCTTGACCCTTGCCTTGACACTGCAAATGACCAGAAACGGCAAAACTGAAATTTTTTGTTGTATCACCCGAGTACGGTCATTCGTTAAACGTTTTATGGGAGGCGGGAGATTTTCTGTAGAGGTCAGTGGATCTGAGTGTAAAGAGGGAAATAAAAATTCGTGTCGCTATGGTTAGGTTTGATTAGCGAAAACATCGGAAAAGGCGAATTCTATGCTATTGCTTCATTAATAGCTGGGTTAGTCAGGTAATTTTTCTTTCTCTTGTGTTTTATTCGTGTAATTTTATGTATTTTAAGCAATGCAAAAAGCGAGACTGCAGTTGTAAATACTATTGGG
Organism: Troglohyphantes excavatus; assembly: GCA_963932185.1. Classification (NCBI taxonomy): domain Eukaryota; kingdom Metazoa; phylum Arthropoda; class Arachnida; order Araneae; family Linyphiidae; genus Troglohyphantes; species Troglohyphantes excavatus. The sequence continues at coordinate 10,358,573 of OZ010672.1, forward strand.
TTTTATTCAAGTCTTTGAATGAAGTAGTGATACCGGAATCACATTATCCTTGACAATCAATTCTTAACCTTTTATATGAAAGTTGCTCTGTTTGAATTAGGAAAAGCGAACCAAATATCTTTGAATCGTATTTTTTTTAAAACATCAATTTTACGTAAATTGAAAATATAATTCAAAGAACTGAAAATGCTTAATGATGATATTTTTAAACTTTAGTTTGGCATTTACATAAGAAATACTGTACCATATATGAAAAGCAAACAATCAAAACTTATTTTGCTAAAAAAAAATTTACATCACCTGATTTCGCCACCGAATTTTCTATCTAACAAAGGTATTTTATTTGTCCAAAATACGTGTTGTAACATTTGAAATTAACTTGCAAAATTGAAATCTGTCTACGCGAATTAGAAAAATTAATTTTAATTTACCCAATATTCGTTTCAAGTGACAAAACACGTTTTGAATTTTTTCTATTCGTGTATCAATCATTTGTCTGAGTTTGTGTGGATTGAAGCAAGTACTAGTAACTGCTAGTTGGTATTCTTATTAAAAGCGTAAAGTCTTCCCTTGCATAGTTTAACGTAATTTTTTTAATTTGACCAATCTACCTAACTATTTCAGTTCTTATCAAAATTTATGTACAATGAGGATATTTCACATATCACCATTGTACTTAAATTTTCGTAATATACGAAATTTAATATTCTTCGAGAGAGATTTTGTGAGATATTGTTTGTCTTTTGCTCTGTCAATTAACCCATGAATATTTATATTTACATGATTTCCACAACCATACTTTCATTGATAGAAGTATTACTCATCAGTGGCGAAAATAGCTACATATGTATAATTTTAAATGGAGCCGAAGCCAATTATAATTAAAGTAAAAGTCATATGGGCTGGACAAAAAAAAACTGGAAAAAATTAATTAATATATATTTCCGAAATTAAAATCTCTATTATATTAAAATTCAAATAAAAATAATTGATTGCACTGTTAAAGAGCATTTTTTTATGTCATAATATTTTTCACCTTTTTGTACACCCCCCTCCTCCCTATGTTACTTCATTTTAAATTTATGCAGTTAAAAAATAGTAATTAAAACTTTCATTCTGTGTATTTTACAAAACATTTCAACTAATTAGAAATATATAGTGATTTCTATAAAAATTTTCTTATCTCAAAGTTTGTGAAAGGAATGTTTCAGGAACTTTTGCTACGTCACACAATCACCGAGACCTTTTTCCCTCATGTCACACCACAGTCGCGTATGATGGACCCCCTTCTTCAAGGGGGTGAGTCGTAATAAATAAACGGCCTCTTAAGATTCAAATAAGATCAAATTAGACTTAAACAATAATTTTTGTAACATTTAATTTTATATTTTAAAACACAAAATTCAATTTATATTTAAACGTTAGTCAACATTTTTCAATATTTGTTATTTTCTTCGTGTACATGAAACTATTTTTGGTGTGCTTTTTTTTATATTGTATCTTACGTTTGCTTACGAAATAAAAATATTCTCAATTAATCCATATAAGGAATTTTCGGCCCACATTTTTACGTTTTTCTAAATCGATAGGTAAATTCACCTGCAAGCATTATCTGTTCTTTCACGCAATATATATTGTAGGCAAAAGATTACTAAGTCAACTTTGGCAACCCTGTAAGTTGTTGTGATGCAAATACTAAGAAAATACATTGTTTAACCGTGTATATAAAGTTATAAAATATGGATTTTTTTTTATTATTTGCGAAATCAGAGCAAGTTTTTTTTTTAAATTTAGGTTACATTCATTTGAAAATTTTGTTATGATACGAGAATCCCAAAACGACTACGCAAAAGGGAGTTGAGAGGACAAAATTGACTGCTCGATTCAGGGCAGGATTTAGGCATAGGCTACAGTCCAACTAATCAATAATAATATAGATTACTGAAAAAATGGGTGTCTCAATACTTTGAAATTATGACAACGACATGTTTGAAAATAAATCACTTAGACAAAAAAAATTATAAGTATACCAAACAAGTTTCTAAATAACTAATAAATCAAACTAAATCTTAATGAAAATAATATTCTACAAAATTTTTATGATGCGAAAAGTTCTATTTTTCTTAATGGATTTGTACAATGCAAATATAACAACACTTTTATATTCTTTTAAAATATGTGTTTAATTTGTGATTATTTAAAATGGCATTGTGTTACTATTTTTGGAAATCAGTTGATTTTATTCTACACAGTAATTCTGTTCATGATGATACGGAGACGAGTGCAATATTTTATTGTAATTTTCAAAAATTCCAAAATTACATCGCACATTGAAATTCTTTGAAATTGTTGAAATATTCAACTTAGTATTGGAAATTTACAAAAAAACAGTGCATCCCAAAATTATTAAAACTGAAAAATTAGTTAGTTTGCAAATTTTCAATTCTTGTATTTCAAAAAATTTCCGATCTCTCCTCCCTATTTCGATTTACGAAGGAGTATTCCATACCACCGAGGGCCCGCACCACATATTTGGCCTAGGGGTCCACTAACTCTAAATCCGGCTCTAGCTTGGTGGGAATACCCCAAACAACTGCCCCAAGGGTGAACCAGTCGTTTATGAGCAGCGTGGTGGGCCAAAATTTTCCCTTTTTTATTATCAGAAGGCGTTGAGACAAAAATTATTCTTATACAAAAAAAGTACATTGCACCAGAATAAAACACAACAAAGTTGGTTCTTTACATTGGAGGCATTTATCTCGCTAAGGCATCAAAATAAGATTTTATAGGCTGAATTTACACATACCGTTAACGGCAATCGTCGAAAATAGGAATTTGTATATACATATACCCTCCCCCCACACAAAAAAAAGAAAAAATAGCCCCCCCTTTGGATGACCCTAAATCCGCCACTGCTGCTTGAGATGGGATTTAAGAGAGTAAATGTTTTACTTATGCATACTTCACATTTGTGCTGCTTTTCTCCAGTATGTAAGAACAGGTGCCGCATGAGATCAGAGCCACGAGTAAATTGCTTGTTGCACACTTGACATTTATGCAATTTTTTTCCTGCATGAATTAACAAATGAGCTTTGAGATTCGACTTAAATAAGTCGTTGCATACTTCGCACGAGTGTGGTTTTTCTCCTGTATGCAAGAGAAAGTGCTGCTTGAGTTAGAATCTACAAGTAAAATGTTTGTTGCATACATCACGAGTGTGGTTTTTCACCTGTATGCACAAAAAGGTGGCGTTTGAGATAGGATCCCGAAGAGTAAATTTTTTACTGCATACTTCACATTTGTGCAGCTTTTTTCCTGCATGAATTAACAAGTGAGCTTTGTCTTATTCCCAAATTGTTTGCTGCATAATTTACATGTAGTTGGATATTTTCCTGTATTTAAGAGAAAACTTTTAATACTTGACTTTTGAATCAATTGCGAATTTTGATATTGGTTTGCAAATAGAATAGATAATCGGCTGCGTGGGTGCATGACTGCTGTTCAGAATCATTCTTTAATGTCAGCATTTTCTGACGCAGTTCCGAATGTTGTTGCATACTTCAAATGTGAAGTATGCATCAGTAAAACATTTACTCTCTTAAATCCCATCTCAAGCAGCACATTTTTGTGCATACAGGAAAAAAGCTACATTCTTGTGAAGTATGCAACAAACAATTCACTTCTGTATTCGATCTCAAGCGCCACCTTTTTGTGCATAGAGGTGAAGAACCACACTCTTATGAAGTATGCAACAAACATTTTACTACATTTACTATATCAGCTTACATTTTACTTATATTACTTACATTTTACTATATCAGCCAGTCACTGATACATTACTAGTTGTTATACTAGAGTTCATCAGGATATGAATATTTCACGTATTATGTGCAACTGTGGGGCTTTGTTTGGAACTTTTCGAGTTGGTGATGCAAAATTGATTAGTAACCATTCAAGTTTTGTCCAAAATATCCGAAAATGAAATTATTACACCTCCGAATTCGCCTTCAAATTTTTTACTGAACTAACCTATTTTATTCGCCTGAAACAAATGTTGTCAAAATGGAATTTTTTCTGAAGATTTAAATATATTTAAGAACCAATAAATGCATTTAGAAAAACTTATCTGGCGTTTCCCCACGAATCGCCTTATGTGACAAAACACGTTTTGAATGTTTGGCTCCCCAATTGCAAGGATAGATTGTGTCCGTTATATTATATTTATTTGTACACAATCGCTACAACTTGTCTTTATTGAGCCATTATATCTACACAGTTGTTGGACTATAAGGAAAGATATGATGCAAATTCGCGACGATGTGGTTCGCTTCTTCCGCCCGAGACCTACCGAAGATCATGGTAGTACGTCACAGCCCCTTCGCGCGCTTTTGGCCTGATTTCGCGCACTTTAAAAAAGACCAACTTTGAAGTCGTATAAAAAAATAAATACCAATCGGAAAGTGAAAATTTTGCGATGGATGACTCTTTTTCGGTTGTCCGAATAGAATAAAATTTTTTTTAAAAAAATGTGGGAATTGTCCATTGTCCCAATTTCACATTGAGAAGTGAATCGCCGAAAAAGTTGTTAAGAAGTACCCGCTATCAATTAGAAATCCCAACAGAATTTTAAAGCAATTGCACAACTATAAATAAAGAGAAAAAATCGACTAACTTAGTTTGTGAAATATATAATTTGAAGGAAACAAATTTCGCTACTGCATTTTGAAATATACGGCTTTTGGATTAAAAATAAAATCAGGTTAAATATTTTCAGCAATGTTTGCTGTAAGAAGCAATAATCTTTGCGTCAATTTTACAGTAACTTGCGGCATTGCTGGAGCTTATTTCAAGCCTTGAAATGTAGTATACAATAGATGACACGCGATCGATTAATTAGTCTACAGAAAAATAATCCCCGAATCTTACACAAAACACATCTCATCATGCATAGATTATTTTGTATAACTCATTTAATGAATTAACAGAAATAATGAATGGCTTAAAATTATATACGAATATGTGATATATATTTTCATATTAATACAAAAAAGTTTAAAATTATTCATTTCACAACTCATGTATGTTGTATCACAGTCTAGGATCTTGTTATTCCTGCTTATCACCCAATATTGAAAGATACTTCATTTTACAAGAATTTAAAAACCTAATAGTTTGAGGAAAATTTAAAAATATATATTTGCTACAAAAGTATTATTAAAAGACTTTTTTTTTATTAAATAATTAATTAATCTGTCATGAAGTGAAAAATTCTTTATAATTTTAAAACTCGCTGGAACATCAGAAGTACAAGGATTAAGTAATTTTTTTAACGATATTTTGTTGCCGATAAATACAAGAACCAGAAAAATCCATTACCCATAGGACACTCAAAATATTCAATTGAGCGTGCAAAAACTATTTTTTCTAAAAATAGTAATAAAATGTCCCCAAAACATAAAGAAATATTCATTTTTTATTTAATATTTAAAAAACCTCCTTTCTTAGTTCAACATCGTAAATTTTGTGATATGCATACTTAAAAGTTCAACATTTATCCCTTTCCATATTTAAGTGTTTCCCCCATTTGTAAAATATATAGGCTGTCAATAAATACATCAGGAAACATTATAATTAAACATTTCTACTACTACTAATAATAAATATAAATATAGTTGTTATGTTCTACGGGTTTCTTTAGTATTGTGTGTCAAAAGGAAAACTTACATTTTAAATTATGTGAGGAACCAAGATCCATTATATAAAAAAAATCTTACTGTAAAACAACTTGTTATCCCATTACTTCTGCTCGAATCAGCTCTCGTGTCATTTTCAGGTAAGATACATAGACATTTTCAGGTTCATCAATCAACAGCTGCAACCTCTGGGGTGTAAATTCACAGAACACTACCTCTGGTAACAAGATTTGTAGGATTTCACTCTGGTTCCATTGTCGTTGAGGATCTAAAACATTTAAAGGACATTAAGAATAAAACTAAAAATATATTTAAACCGAATATCATTCTACCTATAAATAATCTACTGTTATTTTCAATCGTGAAAAGTAGTGCTTAATATTTACATAACAATTTAGTGTACTGTGTCAATAGTCTTATTTATCCACTTATACTGGCAAAAGAAAGCTAGCTTATATTTCTTTTTGATTAGAAGTAAAAATCAATATTAATATATACATTTCAAAATCTTTTTAATTTAATATTTTTCATACTAAACTACATAAGCGATCAGTGTCATATCTTATGCAATGCATAAGATAAGGCATTGTTAACGTTTTTGTTTGTTTACGTATTTCAATATTACATTGCTATTCAAAATTGTTTATGACAAATCATTTTAAACACTATTTAATTTAATAAATATTGATAAAACTTAATTGAATATCAATGTATAGATATTCAATTTAAGGTATATGTAGATTAAAATTTGCGTAACTAGTTATATTCTCAAGATATTTACCAATGTAAAATACGCTAATATGACATTAATTAGCAATTAGTTATTAATTTTACAATACTAACAATACCTCTATTATATGTATCCATTGGCAAGGTAAACACATTGTTAGTATTCTAGGGTTAATTATTTATCAATAAAATAGTAATTACATAGTTAATTGCATACATTTCTGAAGAAATTAACCATTTTAATATTTTAAATAAGAATTTATATTCATCTATAAATATCATAAAATTGGGAATTAATCGGAAAAACATTATTGTAATAATCTGATACTCAACAAAACAATTTAGTGTATTACCATTATTTCAACGCAAAATACGGCTAGCAAGTTATTTTTTATTTTCAATTAGTAATAAAAAGTCAATATTTACAAATATGTTTCAGAGTATTTATAATGGAATATTTCTCAAACAAAATTACATAGCTGCACACAATCCAGTTCGGCCGTGTTTCAACACAAACATTTAACGGAAGATCATCAACAAACTTTGAGTTTGTAAATCTTAAAATATATTAATAAACTCTACATGAAAAATACGCCGAAGTACGTATCAAGACATCATAATTATATATCTTACCTTTATTTAATAGAAATAAAAAGTGAAAGCATTCTTCATTCCCGCTACAGACGCCTATTTACGAATTTTCCGCCATGACGCTTCTCAACGAATTTCTCGCGGCATCACGCCAAAGATCACGCGGTGGCCGAGACAATTCAGCCAATCAGGCTTTGTTATTCCGTGGACATCTGTAAGCGCTACTTTAGACATAGTTTAGATGAATATACCAGAAAACTTCCATGAATAGATATCTATAAGACGTAAAAAAAGCACCTCCATCAGAGGTACTTTCATAGATATCTATAAAACATCTATAGTGCATATTAGACATCTTATAGAAGTACAACAAAAGTATGTACATAAGACGTGTTTTTCTGTGGGCTTATGGCTTACTTATGAACGTCGAAGACGTCATGGAGCTGTTTCGACGTATTATCGACGTAAAATAGAGCAGTTGTGTTGTGTGGGTACGGGACTGGTGCACGATAAATCTGATTGGGGTCCAAAGTCCCGACGTCTATTGAAGGCGTTGGGTGACAGTTCAGGTGTTTCCTCGTCATCTGACCATGGTTCTAAAATAACGAGGTGCATGTATGAATGTGTGTGTGTTCCCGGGTCTTTCCTTCGAGATAGACCCCAAACCGTCGCCCATAGCCCACTGTGCAGCTCTAGTGCGACGTTAATTAACAAAACCAAACCGACCGCGTCCGACCTTGGGCATAATTCGTTTTTACACAAGCCCTGTTATGTTTATCGACACTGACTTATTGACCCTGCAGGACTTTAACATAACTATTGCATTATTAGTTTTATTATTAGTTTATTATTAGTTTACTTATTTCTGGTGCAGTGAAATTCGTATTCGTGTAATTATGAATTAATTTGCGTTCGTGTTCGTGTAAACGTTAAATAATTTGTGTTCGTATTCGTAAAAACTATACATCTATTTAAAAAATTTAATTGTGTTCATTAGCGAGTTTAGTTTTCTTATTTTGCTAAAAGCACATAAAACCACGCGAACAGAAATTTTCTACACCTTATATGTGTATGCAATATATGGACGACCCCTCGAAAGATTCCGCCAAATTTACCGTCGCCAAATTTACCTACATCCGGACTTTTTACTACTTGGACTAACAACAAGGAAAATTCTTACGGACATAACCGCAACAAGCACCCTCACCTAAAAGAGCCCAATCCCGGCGAACCGTGTGAAAATGTGCACAAGGAACACGATGATGTAGCCAGCATTCTGACTGCCCAGTCAGCAAATGCACAGATACGGCTCATCACAAATCCGAAAACATTGTTCCTAAACCATGTCTGATAAATTCCTGAAATTCGTCCAGTGTTATTAACCAGCCTCGTTTAAAGAAGAAAAAACGGTTATGTCAACAACAAGTGTTCAAACCAACTGAAATTACAGAACTATCTAAATCCTAAAGGTAATATTAAATGCTGTTCTATATATATATATATATATATATAAAAACAACCTTGTAAATTTACTTCTGAAAACAAAATCTCAAATGTAAATTCATACTTTTAAAAATGTTTAAGTAATGTTAAATGTGTTGCAATTATATATATATTTTTACATTAAATTTGTGCTAAATAACATTTAAAAGAAATGTGGTCACATTCCATGTAAAAATTTTAATTGAACAGTGAAACAAAACTTGACATCGCAATATGCTACAATTACATGGTTAAATATATGTAACAATTACATTTCATTCACAATGTACCCAAATTCTATATGAAAAAAAAATATGTACTAAATGAAAATATTTAATTTTGGTTTTTAAAAATTAATTGCCAAATATGTGTAAAGATTACACAATGTAAATGTAAATGTCATTCACAATGTAAAAAAAAAAGAATTTGTATAACATATCTGATGTGTAAATTACATTGTTAAATGTGTGTAAAATTATATTTCATTCGCAATGTAAACACTATGTAATTTATATATTTTTATTATGTATCGTTCGGCTTCCTCACTGGGGAGATACTCTGTGGTATGCGCCGACTAAGCGATAATTCGCCAAGTCTCTTCGGCAACCACAGGGTTATCTCTAGGAGGAACCGGCAGAAACAGAACGAATCTAGATGGCGAACATGTCGCACCTAACCCGTAGCTCTCGTGATTAAATAAATATACCAAAATAACCTTCTGATTAATGATTATTAATTAAACTAATGTCACCTCAGTGTAATTTGACAATATTTTGTAGCATATTCAATTAACAATTGTACTTAACTACAGTTTGTTTTTTCTTATATAACTTACGTTACTTTCTTTGATAAGTATAAATTTCTTAACTTAATGTGTCACACGTAAGTCCATTATTTTAATATTTTTAATACATGTTATGATATTTTTTTTATCCATTTATAGACTATTTGATACAATTTAAAAAAAGTATGTATTATTTTCTCTATTTCGTAAATATTTGAGTTAATTTGTTAAAAATTTATTATATGTATCAACATTTTAGTAGAAATATATACATTGGCTTCTCTTATACATTTATAGACACGCATTGTATACGGATTTATTAGTTACTCTTGATTCTATTTTGTATAATTTTATAATATTTTTTATATCTATAGTAGTATTTTCTGCTTTTTTTTTGCTAATATTTTGTTATAATTATGGTACTTACCGCTTGATTAGTAAGTAGATCATTCACAGAACTCACCACGGGCATCTGTATCTGTGCCTATATGGGGCTAGTACGCTCCGTAACACCATATGGCTTTGGGTGGATACGGGTAAAAAGCTTATGATGAGTAATATTTTACACTAAACTTTTTTTTTAAATATTTTTTACATTTAAGATATTTTTCTTTGACATTTTTTTTTTTTTAATTTTTCTTTTTAAAAATTTTAATTTTTTACATTTTCTTTTTAAATTGTATTTTTACACTGAAACTTTTTTATTTATTGTTTTTACTGTTTTTTCATTTTTCTTTAAAAATTTTATTTTATACAAACTTTTTTTTATTTTTTACATTTACTGTTTTTTAACTTTTTTTTTTTACATTATATTTTTCACTTAAACTTTTTATTTATTTTTATTTTTACATTTATTCTTTTTATAATATATTGCACACGTAAACTTTTTATTTTTACATTTATTATTTTTATAATTTATTTCACACTTAAACTTTTTTTTAAAAATATTTTTTATATTTATTCTTTTTTACTTTTAACATATTTTTTTTCACTTTTAGTAATTTTTTTATAATATATTTCACACGTAAACTTTTTATTTTTTATTTTTACATTTATTATTTTTATAATTTATTTCACAGTTAAACTTTTTTTTTAAAAATATTTTTTATATTTATTCTTTTTTTTTTCACTTTTAGTATTTTTTTTTCTTACTTAACCTTTTAATTTTTATTTCACACTAAACTTTTTTATTTATTTTTTATATTTACATTTTAAACTTTTTTTTTTTTTACATTTTGCTTTTTAAATTGTATTTTAACTTTTTTTTTAACATTTATTCTTTTTTATAATTTATTTCAAACTTAAACTTTTTCATTTTACATTTATTCTTGTCTAATGTACAACTACACACCCCGCTTTCACCCCAATTTTATGTGTACGCCTACAAACGTCTCCCTATGGGTACTTTATGTCGCCAATTTTATGAATACACCTCTCAAATTGTCCCCTTGTGGATACTTGATGTCGCCAAATTCTATACAATCACCCTCAACTGTACTCATATGAGAACTTGTTGCCCCTTAGTCTTTGAAAATTTAACCAGCCAGCCCTAATAATTCCCCTTGTATAGTGCTAATTTATTTTTACCATCCACCCATGCGTTTTGTTATAGTGTAATTTTATGACATAAGAAAAAAAAATGGGTACTTGTAAAATTTTTTAATTTGTAATAACATAAAAAAAAAATTATAAGTGCTTAAGTTATTTTTATTAACTTAAACATGCTACAAAAAAAGAAATCTAAGTGCTTTAACAAAACGTTAAATTTTATATTATAACACGTGTTATATATCTTAAAAAAAAAATATATAATTCATAAAGCGAACTTTACACATGCGTCCCTAAAATAAAACCTTTGTGTAACTTTCGTGCAAAATTCATTAGAACCAATCAACTACAAAGACTCCAATCACCCTTAAAACCTACCATTGACACGATAAAAAAGTAACTTTACCTTTTTAACTTGTTAAAATAACTCCCTTTGTGTAGCTGCACTGCGCGTTCAATCAAACAGTCAACTATAAAACACCCCTAAAACAACTACATCTAAGACAAATCCCCTTTTTTAACACGTATTATAACAAGTAATATATCCATTATCTTACATACCAACCCCAAATCTGCTCTTATCAAGCATTCTGCCCAGCACCACAACCAGTGCGATAGAGTAACTTTTACATCATATTCCTAAACAGTAAGTAATTCTAATGCATCCAATTGTGATCAATGCGAGATCCCTCCTTCTAGTCAGTGGCGGCGATTCGGGGGGGAAAGGGGGGGCGGTTGCCCCTGCACTTTTTTCGGATGTTGCCCCCGCACTATTTTAATATTGCACATTTTAAAACTAAATAACAAGTCAATTGTTTTACAGCATTGCCTAACCAAGGACAATTTTTGAAGCCAATCCTCCCACCACCACAGGCATTAAGGAAAAGGGGGGGGGGGGGGGGGGGGTTCCGGAGTTTCAAACCCCTTTCATTAAAAGTCAAGTGAAAAAAAATTTTTGAACGAATGTGGTATCGTTATTCTTTAAAAAAAAAATTCCACATTTTAAAACTAAAATTAATTTTTTATCTAAATTGAGCAGCGTCGTTTTCAGATTTCCAGACAGACAGCTCGTAATTCATTGATTGGCCCCTCACATTTACTCATTCTGGGTTTTTTTCGGAAAAAGAAATAGCATATCTTTACATAGAAAATGCTACTGTTTGACCTTCAATTAAAAAAATAGATCAAATCCCCTGCTTTTATTTATGTCTGTCTATCTGATACATTAAAATAGTATTCGGTCTTAATAAAATGCGTTAAATGAGATGTTTATTGTGTAATATTGGCGCCGAACAATTGCGAAATCTATAGGCCTGTAGATAGGTGGGTAGCGGTTGTCATGAGTTTGCCATTAATGTCTTTGTTTTGATCTTCGTCTGCTCTGCTTTTTAGCAAAATGAAGCGAATTGTGCAAAATTCAGTTTTAAATAACTTTAATAAAAAGAACAAATGTGAAGTTGAACATGACAGCAGCAGTAACACAAGCAGTACCGGTTCCATTCAAGAAAGCTTGTCTGTTTGCAATCTACGCCACGGAATTTTAAAAATCGCGCAAGTATACGTTTAAAGATACCATTATCTTGATTTGTAACATTTATATATCATATTTCGAAATCTTTTACATCATTCACATTATGCGATTGTACTTCAATTTAATTTAGCATTAATTGTTCAATTTATAATTTAATTTCAAATTATTATTGGAAAATTAGTTCGAATTTCAGTAATCATTGATATTCGTAAATTTCGACTATTATTGCACTTCATCAAATGCGTAACGAGGGTACAGTTTAATTTAACAGTGAATAGATATATTTAAAAAACTTTTGTTTAAAGATTGATTTATTCATACACGGATGAGATGTTTTTGCTTTTCCCAAAATATCAATTTAAAAAGAATAGTAATAATAATTCGACAATGAGATCTTGTGATATTATTATGATTTTGGTTTAGATTTTTACAAACCCGAGTTGGAAAAATGTATGCCCAAAGAAAATTTATATTATTAGCAAATGATAGGGAAGATTATAAATTGTCCAACTTGTAAGATTAAATTTATATCAGACGGACACTGCATTGTAACATGCGTGCAATAAACCAGTACTTTTAAGAGAACTGTTTAATATTACGTAATTTATAAAAAAATTGAAAATTTCGATAAGCTGGAACTGGAAATTTTTAGCGCTGTTGAGTTGGGAATTTCGATCGTTAAGTTTGATTTGGTTAAACTACGTCGCACTAGAGCTGCATATTGAGCTTTGCCGACGATTTGGGTTCGGGGCCCATCTCGAAGGAAAAACCCGGGAACAATGCTTCCTATTTTTGAACAATGGTCAGATAACGAGAACAACACCTGAGCTGGGCATCCGGCGGCGTTAAGCCGGAAATTTTGAATCGTTAAGTTGTTAAATTTCTTTATCGTTACTAAACAGATATTACAAGGAATCTCAAACTTTAAATTTGTTCTTTAAATTTGTTTCATAATTAGGGAGTGATTTATTAATTTTAAAAATAGTTATTGACAATTGTTAAATATAATTAATGATAACTGATTATGTTGTTTATCTGCCAACGTATTCCTGTTTACTTGAACGAAAATTAATAATTTTTTAAGAAAAAAAAGTGGTGGTGGGTTGGGAGAGATGATTGTAGATTTTTGTGGGGTTAAGGATTCCCCCTCTAGGTGAGGGGGGATAGATGCCAGATGCCTAAAGAAATTCGTTGCTCAGTCACTGAACTCCCATGAAATCTATACCTACGTGCCTGCACTATTATAAAGTTTGCAACTGTAAGTATTTTTCTCCAGGTCCCAAAAGTCACACCACAAATGTATAATTGTAAATGCTGCAGGAAGTTTCCTAGGGATTGAAAGGGTGAGGAGGGAAAATTTCTTCCATTTCTTTTTCAATACTGATACAAATGGAAAGGATACCTATCCCTTTGGAAGTCGGTCAATAAGTATGTTAATTAGATTCTTGCAACAGTTCGTATCCTTCCAAAAAAAATTGGGAAATAATCGGTAATGGGTTAATAATCGACCTGGGCGTCTCGCACTTATTTTAAGATAGTATCCTTTCCTTCAAATTACTCAAAATAGAGAGTAAATATATAAATATGCAATATTTATTGTTTTGGCGGTCAAAATTTTTAATACTCCCCCCTTCTCCGCTTGTTTCGTCTTGATCTTGCCCCCCCCCCCCACTTTTACCACCCAATCGCCGCCACTGCTTCTAGTCATAACGATATGATATTCTCCCTTTTACATTAATAATTTTACGTATGATGTGAAAAACATTTAAAGAACACATTACTTTTATAAAAAGTTTAATTAACCGTAACACAAGGTATTGGTTCCCAAGGTTCTTTTTCAAAGTATCAGCTTTCATATTAATTACTTATTTTTCATCCACTGAGACTGATTTCCGTTATATAAATTGTAATTTAAACGTATATTGTTATATACATTATTTTCATAGAACCCCAGACTGTCATTTTTTATACCCTTAGTACACATGTCAAAAGGTAAAAAAGCTTTATTTTTTAATCTGGTCTACGCGATTCACCTTCCTGTACACGATGGGATATTATTTACCCCCATAGGATGATTCCTCATAGAGTTATATGGCGAAATTGTATGCTGGAGTTGGTCACATAAAATATATTTTTCTAAAACCATTCTTGCAAAATTCTTTTCTTTTGTACTAACCATAGTTAAAATATGTACACTACTGTTCGCGGGTCTTTCCCTTTAACATAAGTTAATTGTGCAGCTCTAGTGGGACGTAATTTCTCTCACTGAGTTAATTTTTTTGGCAAATATGTATATGTATATAAAATATATATGAAATATAAATGAGTGATAAAATATAAATACCCAGCAAACAATGTTCTACTCGCCCAGTGATGGGCCAATACTGGTTTGCCACAAATCCCAGTAGTGGCCCAATACAGGTTGGCCATGATGGCGTCGTAACAAACGTGTCCGCCCTCGCCAGTACTGGCCCATAAGAACGGGCCAACATTCGGCCAATACTGACATGCCGTAAGTCGCGGATTTCACTGTGTTGGGCCAATAGTATGCCAATACTGTCAAAAAGGATATTTGGGGTTACAGTACTAGCCCAGTAATTCGCCAGTACTGATAATTTGAAAATTCGGCATTACAATATTGGCCCAGAATTGGGCCATTATAGAAAACCCTGAACATTACGTCGGCCAGTACTGGCCCAGTATTTTGCCAATAACGGTTTAGTATATATGTATTCCTGCTCTACTGCATTGGCCCAGTATTCTGCCAATGCAGCTTATATGGATTATTCAGCTCTACTGCATTGGCCCAGTATTCTGCCAATGCAGCTTATATGGATTATTTAGCTCTACTGCATTGGCCCAGTATTTTGCCAATGCAGCTTATATGGCTTATTTAGCCCTACTGCATTGGCCGAATACTGTACTAGTGCAATTTATATTGAGCTTATAAAATTATACATTACCATTAAATTTTACTTGGTTTTCACTCCAATTTTTCCTATGGGAAATGATGCTTATTTTTTTCTTCCAATTATTGCAAACGATATATTGATCAACTCCAATCTAAATCTACATATTATGTATAACTGCAACATATTAATTTTTTAATAAATTCAACATATTAATTCTAGCAATGAAACTAAGTGTATATCTTTTTTAAAGCAATAAATAGAAGCAAAATATAATCTCAATGATATTTTTATTAAACACGAAAACTATGAATTTTGGCAAAATATTTCAACCTAGTGCAGACACATTATTTCAACTTCCCTGTTCTGGATAGCCACTTCTTTATACAGTATCTGTTTATCTCTATTTGAATCAGCAATCACTTATTCTGACCAACAGGAACTAAAAAGGAAAAACAATGTCACATAAAAATTAATAAAGTTTGAATGGACAAAAATATCATTTATAAAATAGACCAATTTCAAATGCCTTATTAATTTAAATTTGGTAAATAAAACTAAACGGTTTATTGCTATTTTTTTAGTTCAATTCTTAAAAACAAATTTAATTTTTATTAAACCCCATTAATTTTTAATAAGAAACAAATATTTAAAACTTCACAGGAGTTTTAAGTTACTACTTCTGTTATAGGTAAAAATTATCATTGAAAATCAGTAAATAAGTTTAGGTAGATGATATTTTTGGTTTTTATACGTAATATTATAATTTAATATACAATTTAAAATATTTTTAAAAAAATTATACATTCTTAAACAATAGAAACATTTTCTAGGGATATTAAGAGAATTTTTTTTTGCCATGCCTAATATGTAAAATTAAATTTATAATATTAAAATTATATTTCATTACAAAAAATATATTAACATTGCATAAGCTTTATTTGCAATTAGTTTTTAATATGCTTTTATATTAATTTTATAACTTTTCATCACACCAATCACAATTTATACCTCTCAACAATTAAAAATTCAAACCTAAACAATATTTTTTCAAATTTGGATAAATCACTCTGTATAACATTAAGAAAGTTTTTTTTAATTATATTGTGTTAAATAAGAAAAATAACTATGCCATTTCCAAGAAAATTAATAAAATATAAATTTTATTTCTATTGTTTTGTAGTTGGGAGGTTAATGGCAATTATTTTGCAAAATAAAATGCTTCTGATTTAAAATTGATCACAGAAGACTATGAAAGAGAAGTATTAGAGCAATAGTTTACCTTTAGATGGCTGCAGACCATTATATTAAAAATTAGATAAAGCATGGACCATCACTTCCTAAAAGTACTAAATAGAATTCTAGTGTCATATATTACATTGAAAATAAAAATAAGGACTTCTTACAGATCTTAAAAGCAATTTATAAGGACATTAATGCAAATTTGTATACATTTTTAAGGAAAAGTCAAGTGTAAAATTTAAAATAGGCTTCTTAGAAAAATAAATTTACATAAGAGAAAAATAGGTTCAATCAACTAAAAGATATCGAGTGCAACGAAGCAGGTGATTTTCTATTCAGAATACAAAGTTGTTTTTAATATTATTGTAAGAAAATTCCAAGAATTTACAAATCTATAATTTTAAAATTAAGTATAACAACACACAAATCTATAGTATGCTCTGAAGCTACAGTTACTAACAGATTGTGTTCATGTAATACAAAATTTGAATATGAAAAAGTTCAAATAGTATTTTATAGTTAAGAATATTGTAAGTAAGCCAAAGCATTTTAATTTTAAATAGGATAAAATGGACAAGATTTAAATTGCAAATAAGAGAAAGCAAGAAGAACCAATGTCTCTTTCAAGGGAATTATGGGTTCCCTTCAGCTAGGAGTTATGTCAATTACCTGTAACTCATACTGAATGAATAATCTGTAGATATTAAACATAAAACAGATAATGAAACTTAGAAAATTCCAGGAACAAAAGAAAGGAAACATCCGGCATGAAATAAAATACCGAGAAATTAAAGATAAATATATATAATATATAACAAAAAATTGAAGAAAAAAAGTTTAATCAAAGGGTTGGTTTATTTTTAATATTTTTCAGAATATTTCTAAAATGTAAAGAAAATTTTAAAAATATTAAGATTTTTTTTTTTTTAAGATGGGTAAATTATGATACAAAAACAGTAATTGTTTAGCATTTTTTTGTTAGAATTCGGTTGTGATGTCTAATTAATAATAATTTAGCTGACTTACTATTTTCATTAATATTAATTATTCTTATTATTAATGACAATATTCTCAAGCAATAAATTATTTTAACTATTAAATTTTTAAGAACTTTTTATAATTTAAGGGGTGGGGGAGGGAAATATAGCATATAAGAACCCATTTAAATAGGTCAAATAAATTAGAAAGTTTACATTTTAGATATATTATTTGGCTTTGTGAACTGAATATTCAGCTGCAATTATATTCAAATATTCAGTAATCAGCAAAAATTGGTATTATCCACTAAAATTTCTGTTTTATGATTTGACGAACACAATGGAACATGTACTACAAAAGCCAATGACAATACAATGAAGTATAGTTAATATACTAATATAGAAGAATAGAAATAACACTTCCTGCTTTAACTATTAAGAATTGTATTAACAAACCATCTGTGAATGAATAAGTAAATTTAACTACTTGTATACAATATTCGTACGGCCTAATTTTATAATATAGCAAGTTTGTTAATACAATTATCAGTTAATTCCTAGTGTCCGGTGCCCTCGCCAAATGGGATTTGGCGACAAATGATTGAGCGATAGTTTATATTTTGGCAACCCTAAACTTTTTCCATTAGACCATTGTGGAGGCGACAAAAAAAAACTTCATTTTTGGCCTTGGTGACAACGGGGCACCTTACACTAGGAATTTATCCAATTATCTAGTTAAGACAGAAAGTGTTATTTCTATTATTTAATATTAGTATATTAATTGTATTGGACTTTTATGGTAACTTGCTTCACTACATTTACATGTTAAGCGGCTTCTTCAAAGTAGAAGAAATATTTTACAGTGTTTGCATACCTTACACTATAGAGCTATTGATGACATTACAGGATATATCCGAAAAGAAAACTCTGCCTTGTCATTTGGGCAACATCTAAGCAGGTCCTCGACTGTTTGATTCAGGTCTCTTCAGCTTAATCTTCTATGTAATGCCTGATCCATTGTCTAAATAAAAGTATATTTACATAATTAAACTTTTGAAATATATAAGCACAATACAGTGTTGAACCAGGTAATCATGCTTGCTTACAATCTACAATAAAATACTCTACAATTAAAAAAAAGTACAAATTAGTTTGTACGTCTCATTGTCTTTGTAAAATAATAAAACAGAAACTTTACTACAAATATTACAATTTTTGCTGAATATTGAATATTTGGTTATAAATGCAACCGAATATTAGGTTCACAAGGCCAAATATATATCCAAAATTAAAACTTTAGTTTATTTAAATAGATTCTTATATATCAATGAATTGAGGACTAGAAATGGAAAACGACCCAAGTACCAAAAAAAAATCGAAAATCTTTTTTTTTACCAAAAAATGTCCTAAAGACCAAGCTAAACAAAGTGAAGAATGCCCAAACTGCGAAGCCCAGTAGTAATAGTTAAAAAAATTGAATGAAATGAAGAACGCCATAAGTAACACATGCAAGAGTTTTTCATTTTTCGGACCTCCTGAAAAATTTTCTTTTAAGGACTTTGGTCGTTTTCCATTTCTAGTCCTCAATTATAATTTTTTTTAAATATTCAATACTTGAAATAATTTATGCTTTGAGAATATTCTCATTAACAATAAGAATTAATACTAACGAAAATAGCAAGAAATATATCTGCTAGCAACGTTGATGGCTAACCTTTCTTTTTAGAATCCGAAATCTTTCAAGAGGAAACATGATACACTATTACCTTAAAATACAAATAACTTAATTGGAAAATGAACTAACACCATTTCCCATTACTAGACATCTAGATCTAACATTTGGCTAAGTGATGTGGCTCCAAGTTCAATAGGCTGCCCAATAATCAATTGGGCCTTGAGCCTGTTTGTTGGTCATCAATATTTGTATCTTCTGCCACATAATTATTGTTTTGTATATCGTGGACCTCTTAGAAAAATTTCGATTGGTCGAGGACCATCACATTCTAATTAAATTATATACAGGAACGAGACGAATATTCAGTTGATATTCGGCTTGTATGTCGAATAGCTCTCATAAAAGCAGAACATAAAAACAGGATTTAGAAAAAAATCGTTTGCTTGTAATTAGTAAAAAAAATCCATTATTGGGCAACCTACTGAACTTAAAGCCACACTATTTGGCCAAATGGTAGATGCCTAGTAATGGGAAATAGTGTTGGCTAATTTTCCATTTTTGGGTCAGGTTTACTGTACGGTCACCCTTGGCGCGATTTTTCCGCATTTGGCGATAATTTTTTTTAAATGGCAACCCCTCTCAGAAACGACAAGGAATTGCAGCAACCCTATTGGACAACAGTCGCCAAAATGGCGACTTTTGGCGATATTTTGAAAAAGTCGCCAAGGGTGACCGTACAGTAAACCATTACCCCAATTTTTGTGAATTATACCATTTTAAATCTATAATCTACATCATAATATTGATGATACATCAGAAAGAAAATATAACGCTTTCTGCAACAAAAACTATGTTTCTTTCATGTCCCATTCAGATTTTTCAGATCCAATTGCCTTTCAAAACTAGTCCTTCCTGAAAAATTAACATAATCATACAAATTATTCCATTTGTCTATTATCCTATTAAAAAATGCTTTCGAACCTCCCAAAGCAATGATTTGTATAACTTGAATCCATAACCTCTAGTCCTATTGGAAATATGAAATTCTATTCCCTCTGCATTATACCATGTGATAAATTTGAATAGCAGAATAAGATTGAAACTCTAAATCTTCTCTTCTTGAGTGAAAAAATATTACGCCAAAGCATAACAATTTGGAAACTACAGAATGGGAGTAAATTTTTCTTTGCATTAGAGAAAGTGTAAAAACCCTTTTATTTTTAAAAAATAAGAGCAGGTTTCAAAAAAGCAAAAAATAACGGAAGATATATATACTTACATTTATTTTTTGTGTTTGATTTGTGAACCGCTAACGCCATTTCTATCTTTGAGTCTCCGCGTCTTTGAAGTAAAAGTAGAAGTCTTTACTTTTTCCTCATCAACAAAATTGATATCTCGAAATAATATTTTGTACTAAAGGAAAGTTTAGAATACAATGCACAGTAATAAAAATATATAATTTTGAGAATAATTTATAGATTAATTGTTATATTTTAAGGTTTTGTATTAAAAGATAGACATTGCTTATGTGAATAATAACTATTTATTATTAGAGCAGCCGTGTTGTTTTCGATTTCAGTTGCCAGATTGCTAGCATGAATATATAGTTACAGTTACAGTTATTCAATATATCACAATACTCCCTTTATAAAAAAGATAAAAGGTATAAAAAGTTGCTGGCACAGTCCTAAAGATTTAGTCTATTGGGTTGTCTTCTGTTTCGAGGTGGGTTGCGTCGAATTGGAGTGAGACAGACAGGTTCAGCAGCTGAAGGGATTTGGGCATCAGCAGAGTCTGGCAAAGGAGTTGAAACCTCTGGCAAGATTTCTATCCCCTTGGGTGTTGTGGACGGTGGAGGAAACATGGTTCCTGTATCCTGGGTATGTATTGGGATACTCGCAAGTGGTGAGGGACTAGCCTCAAAAGTAGGATAGGAAACATCTTCAACATCTGTGAACTCGGGTTTGGGAAAGTCCACTTCAGAAGCTGGACGTAGCTGATCTAAATGGGCAGAGAACTTGCTTCCATCTATCTCAACGATCCAGGTTTTGGTACCACGGGGTTCTATTAAAACACCACGAACCCATTTGTTACGGGAACCTCTATAGGAACGTACCCACACATTCTGACCAGAGAGTAGACTCTTTTTCGAAGTATGTGATCTATCAAAGAGCTGCTTCTGAATGTTCTGTTTCTTCTGTACATGGTGTGTTGTACAGGGATGAATCAAGTTCAGGAGAGTCCTGATGGGACGTCCAAGGAACAGTTCAGCAGGAGACAGTCCAGTTGTAGAATGTGGAGCCGAACGGTATGCAAGCAGAAACCTTTTAACTTTATTTACAACAGAGTCACAGTCCTTGCCATCTTGAAGCATTTTCTCCAGAGCATGTTTGAAAGTTTGTACCGATCGCTCAGCTAATCCATTTGATTGCGGATGATAAGTTGGCACAAGTGTATGCATAATTCCTAAAGACTTTAGGAGATCTTTAAACTCGTTGGAGATAAATTGTGGTCCATTGTCGGATACCAACTCCAAAGGCAGTCCATACCGTGAAAACAGTTCCTGTAATGCATTGATGGTGTGTGTCGAAGTTGTCGAGGACATCTGCAGTACCTCCAACCATTTTGAATGACTGTCCACTACTATCAAGTAGTTGGTTTGATTCTTCTGACCATAATCAATGTGTATGCGATCCCAGGGTGCCTTCGGCCAAATCCAGGATTGCAGAGGTGTAGTAGGTGGGTTATTGGCTGTTACCTGACATGCTTCACATTTAGCAGAGATACTCTCAATGTCTTGATCCAATCCAGGCCACCAGATGTGACTTCTAGCTACTGCCTTCATCTTGGTTATACCTAGATGTGTGTCATGAAGCAAGTCCAGCATGCGATTCCTATGTACTGAAGGTATAACAACCCTCATTCCCCAAAGGAGACAATTTCCATCTACGGATAATTCATCCTTTCTGCTGAAATATGGCTTCAAGTCGGGGTCTTGATTACAGATAGGGAAACCGTACTGTACATACTTGAGCACAACTCCAAGAACCTTGTCTGTACGAGTTGCCTGGACAATGTCATCAGAGGTAATCGGCATGTCTTCCACGTAGGAAACTTTGAAGATATCAGACGGATACAAGTCCTTGTTTAGGTCTTCAATTGGCAAGCGTGAAAGCGCATCTGCATTCTGATGTAATTCCCCTTTTTTGTATTTAATTGTGTAATTAAATGAAGATAGTAGTAGGGCCCACCTTTGCAAGCGTGCAGCAGCCATAGTTGGAATAGCTTTATCTGGTGCAAAAATTGTCACTAGGGGTTGGTGATCTGTATACAACAGAAACTCACGACCATATAAGTACTGGTGAAACTTTTTACATCCAAAAATAATCGAAAGAGCTTCTTTCTCAGTTTGAGAGTAATTGGCTTCAGCTTTTGTTAGAGTTCTCGATGCATATGCAACAGGTCGTTCAACACCATCGACAATGTGTGACAGGACTGCTCCTAAACCAACAGGGGAAGCATCACATGATAACTGTAAGGGCAGTCTTTCGTCATAATGGGCTAACACACTATCTGACATCAATAAAGATTTGCACTTTTGAAAAACTTTGTCACATTCTGCAGACCAATGCCATGGAAAATCTTTGTTCAACAAATTGTGAAAGGGTGATAACAAAGTAGATGCATTTTTTATAAATTTGGAATAATAGTTAAGAATTCCTAAAAAGGATTTTAGCTCAGTAACATTTACTGGTACCTTGATTTCCTTAATAGCATTGATTTTTTCTTGTGTTGGGTGAATGCCATCTTTATCAATAATATGACCTAAGAACTCCACACTGGTTTCTAGATATTGACACTTTTCTGCATTTAGATGGACATTATATTTACGAAAGCGTTCCAACACTTTCTCAAGTGTACTGAAATGTTCATCCACTGTTACCGATGAGATGAGAATGTCATCTTGAAAGCATATTACATGAGGTATGCCTTGCAACATCTGCTCCATTGTTGACTGAAATATGGCAGCAGCAGAACTTATACCGTACAACAGCCTGTTTGGGCGTACCAAACCCATTGGTGTGTTTAGTGTAAGCAGTTCTTGGGATGCAGAATCCAACTCAATTTGTTGGTATGCATGAGACAAATTAAATTTTGTGAAATATTTTCCACCACGAAGAGTAGCAAACAGATCTTGTTGAGTAGGTAGAGGATACTGGTTCACATCCAAGTACTTGTTGACAGTCACTTTGAAATCGCCACAGATCCTAACAGAATTGTTCTTCTTAGGAACAACTACAATTGGCGTAGCCCACTTGGAATGCTCAACAAAGTTCCAAACTCCCCTCCTTTCCGTTTGTTTGACTTCTTCACATACTGCGGTTTTCAGGGAATATGGTACAGGCCTCGGTTTGCAGAAAACTGGTAATGCATCGTTACGCAATCTGAGAGATGCTTTAAAATGCTTGATAGGTGAGGTGTTTGCTTGGAATAGATCTGTGTATTTTTTCTTTAAAGAATCAACAGTCTTGACATTGCCAAGGGCAGCATCAACAGCGAAAATTTCATTCCAATTCAGCTTGAATTTTGATAACCAGTTCTTTCCAAACAAAGATGGTCTATTTCCTTTCACTATCACTAAAGGTAATTTGTAGCTTTGAGAATTGCACAAAACTTGAACTTGCGCTTCTCCTAATACCTTTATTGCACATTGATTATAGTCTCTCAGAACTATTGATGTTGGCTGTATTTTCACATTTGGTAGATTTTGAGTAATCCAGTGCTCTGATGTAATGGATACATCCGCAGCGGTATCAAGTTCCATTTCTGTGGCTTTATTGTTGATAACTACTGGTACTGTATACTTTGATACTTGCTTGATTGATTGCACTGTGAATAGACGATACTCCTCTGATTCATTGATTACTTCAATCTTTTTTGCAGATTTGTTTTTCTTTGACATGCAGGCAGGAGAAATGTGTCCAACCTTTGAACAAAAGTGGCAAGTTGCATTTTTGTATTTGCACTTGTTTGGATCATGAGAAGAGCCACAGCGAAAACACTTTCCAGATTTATTCGGCTTTGTAAAACCTTTTGCTGCAGGAGCTTTGTTGTGTTGTACCTTGTTTACAACAGGGTTGGCAACTTTCATATTGCTGGCATCGCTGTCTGCAATTTCCATAGCCAGCGCTATTTCTGTAGCAGTTGAGAGCTGCAGGTCTTTTTTGGCTAGCAATCTCCGCTGGATCGTTTCCGAAGACAGTCCACATACGAAGCGATCTCTTATTGCCTCCTCCAAAAATGCGCCAAAGCTGCACGTAGATGCTAGCATTCGGAGCTCAACTAAATACGTTGAAATATTTTCTCCAGCTTTTTGATTTCTTCTGTGGAATCGAAATCTTTCAGCAATGACAATAGGTGCAGGCTTGAAATGCTGTTTTAGTGCTTGGGTGAGTTCTGTGTACGTGCATTCGGTAGGTAATTTCGGTACCAGAAGATTTCGTAACAGTTTATATGTACTATTTCCGATGACGGAAATCAAAACTGCTTTCTTTTTTTCATCTATAACGTCGTTAGCAACAAAATATTGCTCTAACTGCTCGATATATAGATTGAAATCCTCTTTCTCGGAATCAAAATTCGCCAAACTGCCGATTAGGCCTAACTTACTCATAGTGAAAAGTCTAAAACTGTTACACAATTTTAAATGAATACACTTACGATAATCCTCGTCGCCATTGTTATATTTTAAGGTTTTGTATTAAAAGATAGACATTGCTTATGTGAATAATAACTATTTATTATTAGAGCAGCCGTGTTGTTTTCGATTTCAGTTGCCAGATTGCTAGCATGAATATATAGTTACAGTTACAGTTATTCAATATATCAATAATTACTTTTCAATAATTACCAATGAATTAACTTCGGAATACAGCTGTGCAATGGGCTGTTGACGATGGTCCAGGATCTAACACAAAGGGAAGACTTGTGTTGTGTAGTTGGTTGAAATAAGGCCATACATGAGCTATACAATGGACTGTTAATGACAATTCTGAATCAATCCCGAAGGAAAGACTTGTAAACACCGCCTTGTAATTTTAAACCATGTATAGATGACTATGACAACACCCGACATTGTACCCCACGCACGCGATGTAGGCGTGAGAACGTTTTAATCACGACAGCTTTAACGCGCAAAGTCCCCTCTAAACGGCGGATTACTTTGAACAGGAACGCATCCGACAATCTTTTAACTGTGAGATCTCTACACAGATTATTGACATTCGAACCACAACCCCCCCCCCCCCCCCTTTTTTTTTTTAACCTAATGCTTTGGCACTTTTTCGACACTCGAGAACCTATAAAATTTTTAAAACTTTCAGTATTTAATAAAAACAAAACGCACGTTACAAAACTGAATTATCTTGGTTAATTATTACTTTATTAGTTTAATAAAATTTTATTAATTCTATTTTTAAGATTAATATTGCTAAAACTATCAATGTAAAATTTTCTCAAACCATTTTTTAAATCTAAATTTTATTCAAACATTTCTGTTTGTAAATGTTTATAAATTTTTCAGATGTAATATGAAATCGAACGATATGAAGCAAGCAATTATTTTAACATTTAAGTTTTGTTAATTGATTAGAAAACATTGACATTTTGTTTTTATGGAAATAAATTACTTTATTAATTGAGACTTAATTGCGTTTGTACATTTTTATATTTTATTTATAAAATTATTTTCTGATATAAACACACAACCCGGACACCTTTAATCTTAAGCTATTCAAAGTTTTATATTCTTAAATTAATTAATATTTTATTCAAAATTAAATGCGCATGACAATTTAAAAAAAAACAATCATTTAATTAAAAAAAATCAGTAATTTGTTTTTATTAAATAATGTGTATTGCTATTATCGACATGTTGATGAAATATTAAGCAAATTCATGTATCATTTAATAATCATTTGCCTTTAATAATCCCAACTAACGAACGTTTCCAATTCCACACTGCCCAATACAATTGCATTCAAATTGTGAAACTTGCATCAAATACATTATGTCTGCTAAAAATCATGAATATTTTCGTTAAATAGTCATATGATTAATTGAGGTCAAGTCTCCATTCATGTGTGCCCATCAATATTTTTTTATATTACTGTTTACTTTGATATATATGACTGAATATCCATTCACACAGTTTAGATTCTGCGAACACTTCATTGTTGAACGTGGTAACAGCGTGTTATCCCTAATCTAAAGCGCTGTTTAATCGTATAACTGGTTTAATTATTAATATATTTTCATAATTTTTACATGAAATTGTGATCCATATTCATAATTATCATAAACCATCATTTGTTTTCTGATGAATTACCAAAATTTGACGATGCTAGTAGATTACTATTTGATTACACTTTGAAATTTAGTGTCAATATGGCCGTCAGAGTTAACTTCGATATTCTACACAAAACAGGTTATTTTTTCATCTTCCCCTAACGATTTGTGGTCTAGTGGTAACGCGTGCGCCTTGGGTTATGAAGGTCCAGGGTTCAAGTCCCCGTAGGAATTTTCCGGTATTTATTTACGTCTTCGTTACTTTAATAGTAATTAATCGAAAAATATGCTTTTTTAAAAACAATTTTAACTTTATTCAAGCATAAATACATTTATACTGCCCAAAAGAAACTTCCATTAATTAATTAGAAATTTTTATTTTATATCTTTAATAATATTTGGAAAATTATTAGCACTTAACAATATGAAAAAAATTATAAATATTTTATTTAGGTAACAAAAATATGAATGAATGAAATTATTCGAGCAATTTTTTATGTACTATACGAAGATTTTCCTAAAAAGATTTTTTTTTAAAGACAATCCCCTAAAATTATTTTTGTAATAAATGATTTTTTTAATTACAAATTTTATAAGTAAAAATGTTTAAGTTAGTAGTGTTTGCAATATCTTAATGATTAACGCTAAAAGGTGAGACGTGTAAAAACAGCATCCAGTCTAAAATATTCATAGTGGAAAAACTGTTTGCCGCCCTACAGTTAAAATTTTAGACATAAAATATATAAAACATAGAAAATATAATTATAGAGTAAATAAAGTGCTGAGCAAATATAACTCTACCTTTTATTTAAAATGGAGTCGCAAGTTATCTTAGTATCCCAAATTAAAAAAAAATCATCTAAAATCATATTTATTAAACATTTCTTTTTTACTAGGAATGTTAGTTTTTAACAATATGAATAGTATTAATTAGTATAGGATCTTTCAAAGAAAGTGTTGACTCCCATTGAAGTATACAAGTAAAAACAAATTATTCTAAAATTAAAATAATAATAATAATTGTCTACATTTGGACAAAATCTTTATTGAACACAATATTGTAAATAGGAGCCTCTCATCTGGTATCCCGAAAATATTTTTGAAAAAATGGAGACTGCTGTTTCGGGCATTCAAAAGTATTCGTAGTAAATAATCTGAAAAAAATATTCGTTGACCGATTGTGTTCGTTCTCAGAATCGACATCCCTGCCCTGCTAGCGACGCGACTACTTTGTCCGTTCGTTTCATTTACAGCTCTGTGTTACAGCCCAGGGCATTCTTCATTCTTCTCCCTTCTCCCCACAAACACAGAGTACAAAAGCGGGAACGAGTGGCCTTGGCGAGACCCTCTTTCATAGGGGGGGAGGGGAGTATTTACGAGGATGACAAAACAGACAGCAACTAGGATTAAATTAACAACCCCATCTATCGTTGAAAATAAAAATCAATTATTACTTATTTTCCATTCATTTTAAAAGCAGCATTATTTACTTTAATAATAAGCGAAAATATATAAATATTTGCAAGTAACAATTTTACGACAGCAGAAGTGGAAAAATGTTTTAATTTATGGAATAATTTTTTAAAAATTTATATTATGTTTGTTCCGACAGAATTACAATTCAAAATATAATAATTATATTTGTTTTAAAAAGTTTAATATTTTTTTGAAACAAATATAATTAAACGTTTTAAGAGCATTTGTTATAGTATTTCTTAGCCATTCAGATAAAGAATTTTATTATGCATTAATTTTTATAAAAAAAATCCATGCCATACCATATTTATATAGAAGAAAGTTCCAAACCAATGACTGTAGAATTCAGTAATATTTTATTTTGTATGTTAATCAGTAACCCAACACACGCCAATTGTCAGTCGGCCAATTCATAATGTCCGTTTTTTTTTTAATATTTATTTGATGCAAAAGTTGTGGCTAGACGGTAAAGGGCTAGTACTGGAAATCCAGTAGTGGGCTGGTAACGACCAGCCATTATTGGGCCATTAAATTTTTTTCCGTATATTTCCGTTACCGCAAGATCCAGTACTGGCCATTTACTGGGCTAGTGCACGGCTGGCCATTGGCCAACAGTGGCCATCACTGGCAGCACTGGGCCAACAGTTTGCCATAACTTCAATGTTTGCTGGGTAAATATTAAAATATGTATGAAATATATGAATAATAAAATATAAATAAATATTCAAATATATATGAAATATAAATGAATAATAAAATATAGAAGTTAAAATATAATAAAATATAGAAGTTAAAATATAATTAAATATTAAAAATATAAATAAATAATAAAAAGAATAAATATAAAAAAAAAAGTTAAAATAAAAATAAATATCAAAATATAAAGAAATATAAAAAATATAGATAAGTATTAAAAACTATTATTATAATTCTGTCATATTTTATTTACTTCCGCAAAATTGTAGTTGCATATACAGCTCACAGTTTTTTCAACAACCAACTATTCCTAACATTATACCTATGATGTCACAACCCACAGCTTATAATTAAAAAAGGGGTAGATGCAGTGCGTCGCAATTTCCACCAATACCCAAATAAAAACGCAAAATAACAAAAAAGCAACTTTCATTGATGATATCATCCTCAAACAAGACTATGATTGGTCCGTTCTTGTACAAACAAGTCGAGACAAGATGTGACTTGCCCATTGGCGGCGCTGTATGCGAGGATGAGTTATCGACACCTGTTCCCCGACGACGCCACCTGCATACTCTCCGGTGACGTCACTTACTGACACCTGATTGGTTCTTAATGAGGTCATCCTCAAACAAGAATCTTATTGGCTCTTAATGAGGTCATCTCCATTAGGCCACGCCCCCTGATTCTCGGCTCAGACCAACACCACCGTAACTGACTCAAGGCCTGCGCACGCTGTCGATCAGAAAGCTATGAGTCATCAAAGGTAGACCTACCGAAAGACACAGCGCCATTCAATTCAACGGCTGAATCCGTTCGTTGCAAATATAAACAAGGTTGTTTTCGAAGCGCGAAAAGTTAATTTTATTTATATATTTTATTAATTATTCTGCAGTTTTAGGAACGTCAATTACATAAGATGCCTTCTCGGTGCTGCGTGCCTAATTGCAAAGGGAATTATGATAGAGTTCTTGAACGTGTGACTATTTTAAAATATCCCGAAAATGTCGGAACTCGAAAAAAATGGATAACAGCGATACCTAGAAAGGATTTCATACCTTCCAAGTCTTCTAAGGTAAGTTGTATTTTTGTAATTACTTATAAATAACAAAGAATTAAAAATGGTTCTTGAAATTTGAATCTATTTCCTGCATATTTACTTCAATACAGTGTGAAATGTTCGTCATTATTTTCATGCATTACTAATGTAGGAATCATTCCACATAAAATATTGGAATTATTTATTTCTTATAGCAATATTTGGGAGTTAAGGTAATATTTAATGCTCTTATTGTTACAGAAACAAGGTTTATATTTGTATCTGTATCGATTCAATAAACAGAAGTGAGTTTAAGCTTTTCATAAAGTTTGTATAAACATATTTTTTTGAAAATCTTTCTTCGGCCTATCAATTTGAGAACAAAATAAAAACTTCAATAATTCTTAATTGTATGTTTAGAATAGGCCCTGCTCATTCCAGAACATTCTCCATTTATCTAGAACAATTTATTGTACCTCACCCAATAATATTTTACACTTTACAAGTTAACGTTTTACTAGCTGAACCAAACATGTTAGAATGAGATGGAATTGCAACAACCTCTGTATTGAAAATTCATTGGAGCTGACGCGCGGGTTAAATTTGTTGCCCAGTTTCATTTAAAATAGAACTGCCCCATTAAACAGTCCTAAATATGTATTTAATTCAATTATATTTTTCTTATTTGCTGATATTGATAGTAACAAGCTTTAATTAATTTTTTTAAAGGTTCAATCTTACCATCAACCCGATACTTCAAGATCTCCAGGGGGAGGGCGAGAAATACAAAGTCCTCGCATTTGCCGATGACAAACTTCTGATGACATCCAGTCAAGTAGAGCTCCAGTCCATGCTCGACCGTCTCTACACCGTGACAGAGGCTCTAAGCCTAAAAGTCAACGCGAGCAAATGCCCATCGATCCACCTGTCAGGGAAGAAGCCGGCGGGCCTGCGCCCATTGAAGTGATTCCAGACAACATCCCGACATCCTTCCTGGGTAACCCCATCGGCTACAACCTGCTCGAGAATTCCCCGGAGATTGCGAAGATCATCCACCTAGGAAAAAAGATCGGCGGATCCAGCCTCGCCCCGTGGCAGAGGATAGACGCTTTGAAGACGTTTCTCTACCCTCCCTGTCCTTTGCCATGAGAGGTCACCAATACACCAAGCAGCAGCTGCGTCAGGTCGACAATCACATGAGGGCCCACATCAAAGGGACCCTCAATCTGACTGGCGTGGCTTCAAACGCTTCTAATGATTAGACGAACTGTCTTACTGTACGTTATTTACTTGCTGTTCAACGTGTATCTTTTATAATTTATCTGTTCCACATCGTGTATCCTCCATCTGCATATTTACACGTAGAAGACGAACTGTCTTACTGTACGTTATTTACTTGCTGTTCAACGTGTCATCTTTTATAATTATCGGTTCCTCGTGTTTCCTCCACCTGCATATTTACATGTAGAAGACGGACTGTCTTACTGTACGTTATTTACTTGCTGTTCAACGTGTCATCTTTTATAATTATCGGTTCCTCGTGTTTCCTCCACCTGCATATTTACATGTAGAAGACGGACTGTCTTACTGTACGTTATTTACTTGCTGTTCAACGTGTCATCTTTTATAATTATCGGTTCCTCGTGTTTCCTCCACCTGCATATTTACATGTAGAAGACGGACTGTCTTACTGTACGTTATTTACTTGCTGTTCAACGTGTCATCTTTTATAATTATCGGTTCCTCGTGTTTCCTCCACCTGCATATTTACATGTAGAAGACGGACTGTCTTACTGTACGTTATTTACTTGTTGTTCAACGTGTCATCTTTTATAATTATCGGTTCCTCGTGTTTCCTCCACCTGCATATTTACATGTAGAAGACGGACTGTCTTACTGTACGTTATTTACTTGCTGTTCAACGTGTTATCTTTTATAATTTATCTGTTCCTCATCGTGTATCCTCCACCTGCATATTTACATGTAGAAGACAAACTGTCTTACTGTACGTTATTTACTTGCTGCTCAATATCATATGGCTCTCATACATACAGAAAAAGGTTTGGGCTAGAATTTATTCTGCTCTTGCCTCGGGTTGGCCTGTTATAGCACTTAACTAACAGGAACCGACACGCCTTATCAAATATTGGAATCACTACACTCACATGCACCTTTTTTGCCGTATTCGTGATTAATTGCATACATTGTCTTTTTTTATATTGATTAATTGCATAATTTTTATGTTTTCAATCTTTAATGTGGGCATTTTTAAGCAGTCGATTGACTTTACGACAAATATGTCATTTTGGCCTTAGTGTAAAGTCATAGCGATCAATTTTATTGATTTCTTTAAAAAGTTTGAAAGGTTAAAAAATTATTTTGATATCTTTAATTTTTTTTAATTAATTAATAAAATATAATTAAAAATTAGGGCAAGATCATCCAGTTCATTCAATTCTCCCAAAAAGTGACTTGTTTATAATTTAAGTAAACAGCCCATTCAGCCACTTATTTCATATGATTTATATTGTACCAAGAAAACTTTTATAAAATGTATAAATTTATAAAAAAAAATGTATTTGCACATGTGTTTTGAAGGTAACTAAAAGCAAGCAAATGTAAAGTTCACAATAAAAGTTTGAATTGAGTAATAAAACTCAAGTAAAATTATTTAAATAAATAAAAAATTTATATAAAAGATCCAGTTTATTCAATTCTACCAAAAAGTGACTTGTTTATTATAATTTAAGTAAAAAGCCCCTTCAGATAATTTTAATTGATATTGTACCAAGTAAACTTTTATAAAATTTATAAAGTATTTTTCATTTGCACATGTTTATTGAAGGCTCATTGTTAACTAAAGCAAGGAATTGTAAAGTTCACAATAAAAGTTTGAATTGAGTAATAAAAATGTAAGTAAAATTATTTAAATAAAAAATTAATACAAAAAGTTCCAGTTTATTCAATTCTAGCTGAAAGTGACCTGCTCATTATAATTTAAGTAAAAAGCTCATTCAGCCACTTAATTATTTCAGATAATTTTAATTGATATTGTACCAAGTTAACTTTTATAAAATGTATAAATTTATAAAGTATTTTTCATTTGCACATGTTTTTGAAAGCTCATTTTTAATTAAAAGCAGGCGAATGTAAAGTTCACAATAAAAGTTTGAATTGAGCAATAAAATGTTCGTAAAATTATTTAAATAAATAAGAAATTAATGCAAAAAAAATCCAGTTTATTCATTCTACCAAAAAGAGACTTGTTTATTATATTTTAAGTAAACAGCCCATTCAGACACTTATCTCAGATAATTTTATTGATATTATACCAAGTAAACTTCTATAAAATGTATAAATTTATTAAAAAAAATATTCTTTACTTGCACATGTCTTTTGAAGGTTCATTTTGAACTAGCAAGCGAATATAAAGTTCATAACAAAAGTTTGAACTGAGAAATAAAAATTGTTTTTTATTTACTTAAATTAGTGAACTTATGTAATTAAAAATATCGTTTTTTTTAATATTATTTTGACCAAAAAGAGGACATGTTTATGAGCTAATAAACAGTCCATTCACTCAAGAATTAAATTGATTTGCATTGTTACTCAGTTCATGAACATTGATAAAACAAATGAAATAAGTAATTTTGGTTTATTAAATAGGTACTGAATTCTAAAAATAGACATTGACCTTTCACCGTTATACACTACGCGAAATGTACAAGAAAGTAAAATATGCTCGAACTTTGAAAAACGTCCGAAAATTATTTCGCTAAGTGCCATTCGCTTCTTCTTCGATACCGGTCTGCCTGCGATGACTCATCCTAAGCGCGCTCAGGCCTTGAGTCAGTTACGGTGGTGTTGCTCAGACCCAGGTGCACCACAGCTTAGAGCCAGGTGCACCACGGCTTGACAGACGAGATCCGCCCTGATCCAACAAGGTCCTCACAGCACCACTCAGATCCTCACAGATCCACGGCCTGATAGCGGCCTTTTTACACTATTTTTGCATCAAAATCGATTGTTTGTATAGTGTTTATGACTGCTTGATAATTAAAAAAGAAAAAGGTGTCAACTAGATAGTTACTTTGTTGATTTTCACATTATACTCATTATTTTAATATTTGTAAGAAAAACATTAAAGGTAGTATAGAAATATTCAGAGACCATCATGGTGCTTAAGTTTGCATAAACTAGTAAAAAACACATTGGTTAAATAAAATTTTAAAACGTTTGTTGTACAGGATATTAAAGTATAGATTTTTTTTATTTTTATGTTAATTTCAATACTAATGTCATTTTAAGAAAAATCCCAAATGAATTACAAGTCAAATTTCATATGAATGTTTCTGAGTATGAATATTCTCGTTCACTTCACCCAATCAAACTAGAGAATATTTTAGTGATCATCTCTAAAATGAAAAAAGAACGAACTAACGAAACTAACTGCCCACAATTTTCTTGGAGTCCAATCATCTGTTTATTATCAAATAGACATTTTCAAAAGGTTTATTTTAAAAGTGTGCTAACATTCCTGGTGGAAATTTGCGATTGAAAAACTTTTACTCAGCCAGAATATGGACTGGAAGAAATTGGAAGTAAACCGACGCAAAGGTCGAGGAAATGTGATAGTAACGACGAGGAAGTTTTTGTTTTCTAAATAGGGGATGTCGCCCCATTTACGTTGAAAGCTAATTAAGAAATAAGTAATAAAAGAAAGGTAAAAAGAAAATACGATAGACACTGACTATTCAGATGCATTCTGAACATAATTGATTTTACAATAAATATTTTTAAAAAATTGAAGAAAAAATTATACAAAAAAAAATTGGCGCCCCTTGAAAGGGCGGCGCCCGGGGCAACTGCCCAGTTTGCCCTGCCCTTAAGCCGCCCCTGGTTCGGAGGTTAATTTTAGTTATAGGGTTAGTTGAAGAACAGTCGATGTCTTTTGCACAAAAACAGTGTAAAAAGCAAACAAAACAATGCTTTTTACGCTCGAAGTGTTTTTGTTACATTCTAAAAAGACCTATAGCTTACCTGAAAGCTTAAGATGAAACACACATACCAGGGGGGTACGTCGTCAATTTTATAATCAATTTCTTTGCTTAGTCCATTATTTCTGTCGTCTGAATCTGCAGCGTCGTTACTCTAAAAAAATGAAAAAGGATAAATATATGAAGCCCTAACTAATAAATAACATTTACAGTACTTTATCCTTTAAGGCTGTAGTAGTGGCGCTAGGAATTGGCCGACGGGGGCTAGTCTTCCCCGATAGGGGGGTTAATATCCCCGACGTAAAATGCACGTATAAAATTTTCGTAAATAACATAATACATATTTTAAACTAAATGCTTATAATATTTAATGATTTAATGGGTTATTACTAAAGAATTGCAGAGTTTCGAATAGTCTGGACTGCAATAAACAAGTATCATTTTTATGTTGGAATAATTATCTAACTCGTTTACAGTTTTCGCAAACCTGAAGTATAGTGGGGAAAATATAAGTAAAAAACTGTACAAATCATTCTGATCTGTCATTTAACTTACCCCCATATTAAAAAGTTCTGGAAAATCCAACGATTAACCGCGAATTACAAAAACCGAGGATTAAAGGAAATCGGGGGATTTCATCGGAGCCTTGAACCTCCGCTCGACTAGAGAATTTGTTAACTGTGGTTACTCCGAGGTTGTGCCTTCGAAAAATATAACGACTTCTTTCATTGGTCGAAAATGTACATGTGTCAGTTGTTTACATTCATGGATTTCTGTTTTGGAAAGCGAACGAAAAATGTGAATCGGCGAATTTATGAAAAAACATTTTTAAATACATGAATACAAGCACATATACATTTTCATACAAGCACATTGAATTACTAATGATAGTTCAAAATTAATTTTCCATTCAAAACTAAAATTAATTGCTAAAATTATAGTATTATTGGTGGCTTTTTACTATCTTGGATGGCATTAAAAATAGATAAACTTCTGATTGTCTAGCCTCTAATGACTGCCTTTTCATCCGTCTGACTGATTTTAATTGATAAATCAATGTAATTTGGTTGATGTACGTAAAACATTAAATTCGAAAACTGACAATGTACTACTTGTTGCACCAAAACCGAAAAATGCCCCAACTTGCTAAAATCCTAGATAATTGGCTCATTGGCTTTACAAATAGGTAAACTTATGGTTTTTAGCACTTCATAACTACCTTTTGGTCCTTCTAAAACTGAATTTAATTGATAAATCTAGGTATTTGTTTTGTTGCAAGCAAGGCAAAAATTATAAGTCGAAAACTGACGATGTAATATTGCTTGTTGCACCAAAACCGAAAACTGCCCCACCTTGCTAAAATCCTAGATAATTGGCTTTAAATATAGGTAAACTTGTGGTTTTCACACCTCAAAACTACCTTTTGGTCCTTCTAAAACTGATTTTGATAAATCTAGGTATTTGTTTTGTGGCAAGCAAGACAAAAATTAAAATTCGAAAACTGACGATGTAATTGCTTGTTGCACCAAAACTGAAAACTGCCCCACCGTGCTAAAATCCTAAATAATTGGCTTTAAAAATAGGTAAACTTGTGGTTTTAGCACCTAATAAACTACCTTTTGGTTCTTCTAAAACTGATTTTAATTGATAAATTTATTTTGTTGCAAGTAAGACAAAAAGTAGAATTCGAAAATGAAAATGAAGTTGCAATGTATGGCCTCCTTCCTATTATCCCTCCTTCTTTCCAGTCTCATACCCAGGCAGCACAGCAATATTGGCGAATGTCGGATCGGCCAATGTCAAATGGTTCAACTTTTATCAATATTGGAAAATATTGCTGAACCGATATTGGCCAATATTGGCTAACGTTGGGTTGGCTAATATCGCACATCAATATTGGCGAATGTCGGGTTGGCCAATGTCAAATGGTTAACCTTTTATCAATATTGGCAAATATTTCCAAAGCAATATCTGCCAATATTAAATAAAAGGCGGCCGATTTACATTGATCGACTCGACATTAGCCGATATCGAATATATTTGAAAGCAGCGTTTTACAATATTGATGAACAATACTATGAATAATTTTACAATTTTTTTTTTTTAATAAAACGATTTGTTTTTTATGTTTTTAATCATTTAAAGCTGTTGCATGAAAAATATTCTTTCCACTGTGGAAAATATTGGACTATAATACTCATTTTCTTTCTCTTTAATAATTAAAATTTTAAATTTCCTAAAATTACAGACAAATTTATAATTCTTCAAAGATTTAAATTAGTTAATTTTGAACTAAATTATCTGTAATATTATTAAAAAATATATTTGTATTTACTTTTCTAAATTAAATGTTATATACTTTACCATTTAAAAAATTTTAAATTAGAAACACAATTCAAAATATTTCTATCTTGTATTCCTTTATCTCATACATTAAAAAAAATTAAGACTTAATTTGTTTAAAACATATTAAAGATAATTTTTAAAAATGAGGAAAACATAGTGAATACTTTTATATTGAAGTATATGTGAAAATATAAAGTATCCATTATGAGAGTAAATTTTATCACCAAGCTAGTGTAAATGTTATTTACACCAAAGTAAATTAGTTTTGAAAATGGAAAAAAAATATTTTGTCAAGGATAATGAGATGCTAGACTGATAAGCAAGTTTAAGAATTTTTAGTAGTCTAGTTTAATATCTTAAGATAGTTAGATATCTGCATTTCAGCAGGTTTTTGTAAACTTTTTGGCAATTTAGTTAAAATACTAAAACAAATTTGAGCTTTTCTAAAAACATTTTAGCATTTATAAGAAATATAAATTTAAAAATTATCTTTTATTACAATTGTTATACACCTGTGGCATAAAATATTGGGGCCAATTTCACTTACCTCAATTAACTATTTTGACTCCCTTCTATTGTAAAAAAGAAATCTAACGTAACAAGTACTTTGGAATAATTTGGATACTCCTTGAAGTTTGGATCACATACTTCATTTATAACACATTAAGTGTGATTTTTTAATCTAAACTACTACTAAGTTGGTATTTGTATTATAACAGTTGACTGCATGAAATATTCGATATAAAATAAGCATGAAATATATTGATAAAAATTAAATATGCTTGACTATATAAATATAATTTGATAAGTTGTTTACAATAATGCAAAATAAATTTCTAAAAATGTGTATTGTGTTTGACGTTGGTTGTTGTAAAGAAAGTAAAAATTATACTTTATTTACATTGCGTTTCAATTTCAAATTATTTGCAATTTAGGAACCAAAAAATAAAACTAACACCTAGTAACCGAGCTAAGACATTTTCCTTATAATTTGTCCTTAGTTGAAAAGTATGAAGCTGTGTTTACAGATCCTTCTTTAATTGTATTATCGACTAATTGATGCTAATGCCTCATTATGAGAAAGTTTAAGAATTTTTAGTTGATTTCTATGGATAATTATAAAATAAACAAGTCAATTGACAAAATCGAATACAATTGACAAAATACATTGACAAAAATGAAAGCATAGGGCACTCAAAGTATAAAATTATTTCTACCAACGTTAAAGTTTACTGCAGTTTGCTTTCACTACTGCTTTTTATTATAAAATAAATTAAAAAAAAACTTTTTTAAGTTAAAAATTAACAAATGTTCTACATTGACAAAAATGAAAGCATAGGGCACTCAAAGTATAAAATTAATTATTATCACATTTACTTGAGTGCCTCATGCAAGAACGCTCGTTTATTTTTAACTTTTAAAGTATATGCATTAGTTAACATATAATAAAATTATATTTAAAAAAGTTTTTTTATATTTAATATTTTACACTTTTTAATAATAAATATTAATAAAGTAAAAACCACTTCCAATTATTCCACTGAGACCACTTCTAAATAACCCTTATCACTTTTTTACATTGTTTTGAAGTAATTTTTTTTAACCAAACTTTCAGACCCTTTCATTTCTACCAACCTTTGTTAAATACACATATATTCCATGTAACCTACGCAAAAACGTGAACTTGTATTGGGCCCGAGGCTCCCCCCACTTCAACTTTTATCAATATTGGAAAATATTGCTGAACCGATATTGGCCAATATTGGCTAACGTTGGGTTGGCTAATATCGCACATCAATATTGGCGAATGTCGGGTTGGCCAATGTCAAATGGTTAACCTTTTATCAATATTGGCAAATATTTCCAAAGCAATATCTGCCAATATTAAATAAAAGGCGGCCGATTTACATTGATCGACTCGACATTAGCCGATATCGAATATATTTGAAAGCAGCGTTTTACAATATTGATGAACAATACTATGAATAATTTTACAATTTTTTTTTTTTAATAAAACGATTTGTTTTTTATGTTTTTAATCATTTAAAGCTGTTGCATGAAAAATATTCTTTCCACTGTGGAAAATATTGGACTATAATACTCATTTTCTTTCTCTTTAATAATTAAAATTTTAAATTTCCTAAAATTACAGACAAATTTATAATTCTTCAAAGATTTAAATTAGTTAATTTTGAACTAAATTATCTGTAATATTATTAAAAAATATATTTGTATTTACTTTTCTAAATTAAATGTTATATACTTTACCATTTAAAAAATTTTAAATTAGAAACACAATTCAAAATATTTCTATCTTGTATTCCTTTATCTCATACATTAAAAAAAATTAAGACTTAATTTGTTTAAAACATATTAAAGATAATTTTTAAAAATGAGGAAAACATAGTGAATACTTTTATATTGAAGTATATGTGAAAATATAAAGTATCCATTATGAGAGTAAATTTTATCACCAAGCTAGTGTAAATGTTATTTACACCAAAGTAAATTAGTTTTGAAAATGGAAAAAAAATATTTTGTCAAGGATAATGAGATGCTAGACTGATAAGCAAGTTTAAGAATTTTTAGTAGTCTAGTTTAATATCTTAAGATAGTTAGATATCTGCATTTCAGCAGGTTTTTGTAAACTTTTTGGCAATTTAGTTAAAATACTAAAACAAATTTGAGCTTTTCTAAAAACATTTT
This sequence comes from Troglohyphantes excavatus, assembly GCA_963932185.1. Lineage (NCBI taxonomy): Eukaryota > Metazoa > Arthropoda > Arachnida > Araneae > Linyphiidae > Troglohyphantes > Troglohyphantes excavatus. The sequence goes on from OZ010672.1 coordinate 10,398,341, forward strand.
AGCATTTATAAGAAATATAAATTTAAAAATTATCTTTTATTACAATTGTTATACACCTGTGGCATAAAATATTGGGGCCAATTTCACTTACCTCAATTAACTATTTTGACTCCCTTCTATTGTAAAAAAGAAATCTAACGTAACAAGTACTTTGGAATAATTTGGATACTCCTTGAAGTTTGGATCACATACTTCATTTATAACACATTAAGTGTGATTTTTTAATCTAAACTACTACTAAGTTGGTATTTGTATTATAACAGTTGACTGCATGAAATATTCGATATAAAATAAGCATGAAATATATTGATAAAAATTAAATATGCTTGACTATATAAATATAATTTGATAAGTTGTTTACAATAATGCAAAATAAATTTCTAAAAATGTGTATTGTGTTTGACGTTGGTTGTTGTAAAGAAAGTAAAAATTATACTTTATTTACATTGCGTTTCAATTTCAAATTATTTGCAATTTAGGAACCAAAAAATAAAACTAACACCTAGTAACCGAGCTAAGACATTTTCCTTATAATTTGTCCTTAGTTGAAAAGTATGAAGCTGTGTTTACAGATCCTTCTTTAATTGTATTATCGACTAATTGATGCTAATGCCTCATTATGAGAAAGTTTAAGAATTTTTAGTTGATTTCTATGGATAATTATAAAATAAACAAGTCAATTGACAAAATCGAATACAAACAAGACATTCATGAAAATTATTTCTACCAACGTTAAAGTTTACTGCAGTTTGCTTTCACTACTGCTTTTTATTATAAAATAAATTAAAAAAAAACTTTTTTAAGTTAAAAATTAACAAATGTTCTACATTGACAAAAATGAAAGCATAGGGCACTCAAAGTATAAAATTAATTATTATCACATTTACTTGAGTGCCTCATGCAAGAACGCTCGTTTATTTTTAACTTTTAAAGTATATGCATTAGTTAACATATAATAAAATTATATTTAAAAAAGTTTTTTTATATTTAATATTTTACACTTTTTAATAATAAATATTAATAAAGTAAAAACCACTTCCAATTATTCCACTGAGACCACTTCTAAATAACCCTTATCACTTTTTTACATTGTTTTGAAGTAATTTTTTTTAACCAAACTTTCAGACCCTTTCATTTCTACCAACCTTTGTTAAATACACATATATTCCATGTAACCTACGCAAAAACGTGAACTTGTATTGGGCCCGAGGCTCCCCCCACTTCCCCTCCCCCCCCCCCCCCACCCAATAATTCTGAAAACTTTACGCCTCTGAACCTACGAAATAAATATCCAATGACAGATTTAATGGCGAGACTAAAGGCGGGTTTACACTATGTAGCAAAACTGCTATATAGCAGAGCTATATAGCAGAGCTATATAGCAGAGCTATATAGCAGAGCTATATAGCAGAGCTATATAGCAGAGCTATATAGCAGAGCTATATAGCAGAGCTATATAGCAGAGCTATATAGCAGAGCTATATAGCAGAGCTATATAGCAGAGCTATATAGCAGAGCTATATAGCAGAGCTATATAGCAGAGCTATATAGCAGAGCTATATAGCAGAGCTATATAGCAGAGCTATATAGCAGAGCTATATAGCAGAGCTATATAGCAGAGCTATATAGCAGAGCTATATAGCAGAGCTATATAGCAGAGCTATATAGCAGAGCTATATAGCAGAGCTATATAGCAGAGCTATATAGCAGAGCTATATAGCAGAGCTATATAGCAGAGCTATATAGCAGAGCTATATAGCAGAGCTATATAGCAGAGCTATATAGCAGAGCTATATAGCAGAGCTATATAGCAGAGCTATATAGCAGAGCTATATAGCAGAGCTATTTAGCAGAGCTATATAGCAGAGCTATATAGCAGAGCTATATAGCAGAGCTATATAGCAGAGCTATATAGCAGAGCTATATAGCAGAGCCATATAGCAGAGCTATATAGCTCGAGAAGAGCTATATAGCTCAAGTAAAAGTTTTGTAGCCCTTGTAGTTGGCATATAATGAACTCGATAAAGTCAACCAGTTGGACTTTGAAATGGCAAGCAAGGAACGTGTAGTAGTTGTTACCGCCTCAGGAACAGTAGTACTCGTAAATTTTAAGTTCAAGAAGGTTTTGGATACGACCATATTTTCATTCAAGAAATAAGTACGGCGGGAGTGATATGTTGAACAATTTGAACCTATACTAGGGATCGGCAATCTTTTTCCACCTAAATATAATTTAAAAAACTTTGACATCTAGGGTCGCATTACAAAATTCAATTTTTATTTATTCGGAAAAAAATACGAATTCATTTAAAAAATTTTATTAATTTGTTAAGCTCCTTTAAAAATAATTTTTGTTCAATTCCATCTACATCTAACATTCTATATGTATTGGCAGTAGTAAAATTGCTTTAAATCTTTTTCGACATTTTTAGAAAGGCAACTTCTATTTACAAACCATTATGCGGATTAGTAATTTAATTTAAAGAATAATTGGTTATTTTATAGACAAATATAATAATCGTTTTAAAAATACATATTATTTCAGGAACTGGTCATTGTAACACTAAGCACTATTTGGCTACACTAGGTATCGAACCGAGGAACTTCTGCTTGCTTCCGGCCGATACTCTGCCAGTCAGGCTAAAGTGATCACAAGAAATTAAGCGGGAGTATCGGGTATATGAAATGAACCCCACAGTACCCCCTCTCTCAGTGAGTCGGACGGAGGAACGAATGATTGAGATGCCCGTGAAGTGTTATCACGTAGGTAGTGGTTGGTGCCGTTAAGTGTTATCACGTGGCAGTGGTTTGAAGTTGATTCAATGTGGTCTCACAAGTGTTTGTTCGAAGGTTGCATTGATCTGCAGTCCAGAAGTCACCAATGAAACGCTATGAACTATTTGGCTACACTCGGTATCGAACCGAGGAACTTCGGCTTTCTACACCTATACTCTGCCAGTCAGGCTAAAGTGATCACTCGAGCCTAAGCGGTAGTATCGGGTATGTAAAGTGAACCCCACTTCATATTTAAAAATCGAAAATTAAGGGAAAATTGCACTTTCTCATTCGTAATTATACAACTTACGTTTACTTTGTATCAATATAAACTATTTTTTTTATATCATTTTTAAACTTTATAATTTGATTTTAGAAAATATATTTTGATTTTGTCGCATCTCTTTTAAAATTACTAATTATGTAGGTAACTTCTGTAAATTTATTAATCAAATATTTATCATTTAAGGAAGTGTATTGTATCTAAATTTCCGAAAAAATAAATGATATATTTGGCTTTTTCAAAGAGGTTTATATAGAATTAAAAAAATGTTTTTTACTTTTTAATTCCTAGTATATTAATAAAGATTGGTGTAAAATATATCAGTTTCTTCGCAAATATTCTAGAATGATACTATGAATAGTGTCCTTCCTTTTATATGGTATTTTTAATAATAAAAATTTAATTTTTTAATAATATATTTAATATAGCTTTTTAAAATAAAGGTCTTTAATTTGATCTCTTGTAAGTTTATAAAAGAAATTAGCAACAGTTTCTACTAATTGCTGTTTTATTTATTCAATTTTTGACATTTCCAGTCATTTTCTCCTTGTACAGCGCTTCAATAAGTCGTCTAGCTCCTATAAATAGTGTTTTTCAGTCAAGGAACAAGTTTGTTACGTTTTGATTTCGAAGTGTGTTTAGTAAATCGCCTATTCAAATTATATGTAATTATATTCAAATTTCATGTAAAGTGTTTCCAAGACAATAACAAAATTGTCTCTACAAACTTAGAAAAACTAAATGAAAAACTATGGGAAACATATTCAAACATGTTTAAGTACATTAATAGTGTAAATTAAAACAAAAATCTTTTTATAAAAACTACAAGCACATTTTTGCTCATTTTTCCATCGCCCCGATTTTATTCACGAAAAGTTTGTATCTCCCAAACGGTGTGAGATAAACATACAAAACAAAAACTAGCAGAATAAGTACACTCAAGGAATAAAAAATGTATTATTTGTAAATAGTCTATGGGGGTTTGAGGGTCGCTCTTGCTCCGTTTTTCAAAGGCAAGGGCAACCAGCGGAAATTAAGAAAGATAAAAAAAAATTGAGAGAATCAATGGTTGATGATAGAACAAATCTAATAGAAAGTTCTTGCAACTAAATACCCCCAAATGATGTGTGCTGGGTTTTGTTTCTACATTCTTTATAGTTATCTCGCAATAACAGTTATGAAAAAGGGAGAAATGAACCTGGTTGCATTTACCCCACTCAATCTTACTTTTAATTTAATTTTTTTTAATGTAATAAAATTGTAAAAGAAATGCAAATATTTAATTTCCTTTATTAGCTAAAAAATTACTCAAAACTTCCAGTTTTGAAAAGGCCGCATGCGGCCTGAGGGCCGTGGGTTGCCGGCCCCAGACCTAGACGATAATGCAGAAGACGTGTCATTGTGTTATGAAATTCGCTGCGATGAGAGTTCGTTTGATTTGATCGATACGTCTGATTTAATAAATCTTTCAGTTCTTTTGATTTGATGGATTCGTTCGATTTGTTCAGTTCGATCAAATCGAACGACGTGAAAAAATTGAACGAACCAAACTAATCAATCGAAATGAACAATTGAATGAATCAAACAAAACGAACGAAAATAGAATCATTGAACAAAACAAAAGAAACGAACAAAATTATCGAAACGAACAAATTAGACGAAACAAACCAAAGTGAACGAAGTAAACTAATCGCACAAAACAAAAAATCTAATATATTATATACAAAAATATCCACTGGAAAATAGCACAAAACGAGTTATATTAGATTCGATCCTTAAATAATGTGTCCTTTTATGGTAGGTTTGGTTTGTTTAAAAAACGTCACACTTAAACTACACATTGGGCTATTGGCGACGGTTCGGGGCATATCCCGAAGGAAAAGCCTAGGAACAATGCCTAGTATTTCTGAACCATGGTCAGATGACGAGGACAACACCTGAACTAGTTCTCAACGCTACCTCCATCTAGGACATTGGACCCTGGTCCGATTTATCGTGCTCCATTTCTGTATGCACGCCAGTATAATTTGTTGGATATTTTTAAACGACTTCCTAGTATTTTAGTAACGAAGCTGGCAACCCTCCAATCGCAAGATCCTTACATTTTTACTTTTCTTTGTTAAGTCCATTAGTCGGGCTCGAACTCACAATCATCTGATTATTAGCCAAACGCCTTTATCCACGGAGCAACTGGGGGCCCGGATCCTTTTACAAATGAGTTGAAAAAAGAAAAAATAATCATGAATGGGATGACGTAGCTAACTACGTGACGGGCCAGACATGTTATGGCTTCATCTCGATGTTAGTGGGAGTGACGTCATGACTCTTCTAGTTCAAAGGATCCATGCTTGAAGGGGTCTTCAATGGCCCAGTGGATAAAGGCGTTCAGCTAGTAATCAAAGGAAGGCTAGTTCGAATCCGTGCGATAGACTTGATAAAGAAAAGTAAAAAAGTAGTGATCTTGCGATCGGAGGGTTGCCAGCTTCGCTACAAATATACTAGAAAGTTGTCCAGAACATCCAACAAATTATATTGGCGTGTATACGGGACTGGTGCACGATAAATCTGATCGGGGTCCAATGTCCTGACGCCTATTGAGGTTGCTCTGCTATATAGCTGTTCTGCTACAGAGTGAAAACCCGACTTTTTCTTACCGATAAGCGATGGATAGGTTATTTCCAGCTAAATATCTCTTGAGTTGGACTATATAGCAGAGCTATATAGCTGCTTTTAAGTGGCGTATTATAAAACTTGTAGCAGAGCTGTATAGCTGTTTTGCTACATAGTGTAAACCCGCCTTAAGACTTACTGTCCCAGAACTTGAATGTGTTACCGAATGGTTTTTTACGTAGGATAGTTGGCGATTTTGTTAATAGTTCCATTAAACTAGCATATTGCATTGTTAAAAAGTAATATATCCATTTTTTTTTACTTTTTGATTACTTTATATTGGTATCGATATATTGAGAATATCTAAAACTAAAACATTTTCATAACAATTTTAATAAAAACTATTTGATCCATTTTCGATCATACGTAAATAACGAAAAAAAAATAGATTTTTTCAAACAAATTGTTTTAACCTTATTCTTGCTGTCGTTTCACTCTAGACATTCAGTACAAATAACTAATATATGCTAATTTTGGTTACCTTATAAATTATACATCCATGATATATTTTGTTCATATAAATATACCAATCAAAAATTAAAAAAAGAACTAAAACGTTTATATTCATAAGCATAATCTTGTATAGAAATCATCATAGAAGCATATCTCTTTTGAAAAACTGGCTATACGTCCATATAGTTTATGCATTTTATTAAAAATTAGAGCTTTGAGTCCCACCCCCAATAATTTTGAAAAATTTTGGCCTCTATTTATATGTATTAAAATTCGTAAATGTTATTAACACCGGGAAATATATTTTCCTCCAAAATTAAAAATTATAAATCTCTTTTAGCTATACAAAAAAAATTAATTAAAATACACACCGTAAAAGAAATCTGCATAAAAAATAAATATAATTTAGTTACTTTTTGCAGCTGTTAAATGGCCTGGTAAAAATATCTATTAAAATTGAAGTGAAAAATTGGCCTAAGGAATGATACTGGTAAATCTTATTTTGAGAACAGTTTTTTTTGTACTGGCAACATTTCAAGAAAACCATTCCAAAAGAATCCATTGAAACACTTTCCACCACTTATAATAACCCCACACCTCCAGGCGATATATTTCTACCTAATCCCTTCAAATACATGCCAGGAGTTTTCCCGACTAGAAAAAAACAGCTGGTATCCATTTAAGAGATCATGCGTAGATAAGGGAAGGGTGCCATAAAACGATTTTGAACAGTGGACAATTCGAAATACACTGATGGACAATTGCTAAGGACGGATGACAATAGCAACCACAAAATGGAAAACAGGAAAATGTGGAAATTAGCATAAGTGCGGGATACAGTAAGACGTGTTGTGCATATGCACATTTTGGATTGCCGAACTTGTTCGTCACGTGATAGCGCTGATAAGAGACATAAAGGATTTGACGCGTGTTGACCGTTGTTGTTCAAAAGCAAAGTTGAATGGGAAAGAATCAATTGACGCACTTGCGATTTTTGGAATGTCTTCCCGACATCACTTAGATGATTTTATGAGTGACCGTATTAGCAAGATTGGAGAAGGGCAAAAAATAACAGATGTTGCCAGGAGTTTTACGTCAGTCACAGTGTTGTTTCAAGGCTTTGGAAATCATAAAGGATATTTCAAACAACTGGAAAGTGTATCAAACGTCACAGGGGAAGTCGTGTTTGTAGAACGACACCTGCAGAAAATAGGTTCAGCCGGGGAAAAAAAACGAACAACCAATGATTTTTTCGTTAGTTTTTATAGTAGAGATAAACTTAATATAACATTTTGTAGGGAATAAAGTCTACTATACATTGATATACAAAAAAATTGCATAGGGGACTATCTTCATATTAAAATCCACACCAACTTTAAAATTTCCAATAGCAACATCCAATTTTGATTCAATATTTAGAATTTACGACAAAATATATCGTTGAATATCAATTTGCAAGTCATTTGGTTGAGTAGTTTTTTAATTATGAATACCGAAAGTTTAGAATTCGTAATGTTAAATGAATTTCTTAAACTTTTAATCATATCTTTCGAAATAATAATTTTATTAAGCTGATATTTTTAACTGTGTTACTTCTAAACGACCCAAATAAAATACACTAACTTTCATTATTTATATGTATATTTTTTCATTTTATTTAAATAAGGATATTAATATTCATAAAATTTATGAATAGCAACCATGCTATATTTTGATAGTGATGGATTCAGAAAAACGCTTTATACGCATATCTAAAATTTCATGATTTTCCTCTTTGTAGTTTTTTTGGTGTATTAAAATGTGCATCAAATGATCTTTTCAGGGGTCATACACAAATTTAAAATCAGCAGAACGTAACAGAAATATTCACTAATTTTGAGAATTTAAAGCGCTGTGATCACGTTGGCATAAAATTCTAAATTCTTATATAAAGGCGAGGGGTATACGGGAGTGGAGGAATGAATGATCACGGGAAAAGGAGAACCACGGCTAACGACAAAACATTTTCTACCCGTGTCCATTTCGTATTTTAAATAAAACATGGAGGTAAATGTAGAGGTTGCCCCTCAAATAAGTTGGATACATTATGTCCAATATCTCTGCCAGGGGTGGCTTAAGGGCTGAGCAAACTGGGCAGTCGCGCAGGGCGCCGCCATCCTCAAAGGGCGCCAAATCTGGTTCATTTTTTTAAAAAAATTTATAATTTTCTTTTTTTAAAATCATATTTAATCAATACAAATGAATAGCAAATTTATTTCAAAAACGTTTCGGGGATGATTTAAAATTGTAACTGACTAGTGAGTGTCGAACGTTTTTTAAAACCTACTCTAGTCAGGAATCGCGAACTAAACAGACTACCATTTTAAATATTTCTCGTCCACGAACACGACAATTCTCGCTTGATTTTCCCTTGCCCACATTCTGTTTTTGAAGAAGCTTCCCATCACAAACAACCAGCAGGATATAGCACCACTCTCTTAAAATCCTTTTGAAAATGTTTATTACAAAATAAACAAAGGATTAAACTTTTTTTAATTAAAGTGGAAATCCGTTAGTTATTTTAAGCTTGGACTTCTAGATTAATTTTGCAGATGAATAGTAAAGGGATTCGCTCTATGGATAGAATTAACGAGAGTGCTCATACCCAGAAGGATTCAAATAAATAAAAATGTTACCCCTCATATGTTATGCAATAAATATCATTTGGCATGTATAAACAGCAGCAACTAGAAGATATTTATCAAATTTGGTTTTTGTACTATAATCAGTTCTTGAGATATTGCCTTTACAAACACTAAACAGACTAATTTTTATAAAACTTTTTTTGAACGAGGGAGACACCTATACTCAATATAGATTCATGTAAAATTGTAGGTCCATAGATAACTAGATCTTGTGCGCATAGAGACCAATGACAATATGCGTTTTTGTCATTAAATATCTCCTTTTATATGTTTTATAGTATGACAATTGTGTTAATTGAGTAAATATTTATTGACTTTTGTCCTTCTAAGTTAGACTCCTCTTACCCTTCCCTTCTTTGTGTGTTTGTGTAAGAAAGACCCAAGGATTCGATGCAAACCAACTCTTTATTAAACATATTTTAAGCATTTGTTTTATAAAATAAAATTTGGTACATCATGATCCGTTTCACACATCCCCTTCACACCTCGCACAATTAAGCCAGGCAGACTCCTTTCTTCCCTATAGGTGCGTGACGTATTACCCTTCCCTTCTTTGTGTGTTTGTGTAAGAAAGACCCAAGAATTCGATGCAAACCAACTCTTTATTAAACATCGAATGGTATTTTCCATAACGATAAAAGTTATTTTTAATTCGTAAACTCAAACGGCGGCCGTCTCGGTAGAATCGATATTAAAGTTGCTCAAATATCATTATATTTTACAGTATTACGCATAAAAAAAACAGTAACACTTGAAGTTTCAGATCAGAAAATGAGGAGCAAACATTCAAAATGTGGTTTATCCAAAATTTATAAAAATTAGATTATTATATCACTGAAATTCCATCCGAATTTTAATCGAACTAAACTATTTTACTCATCCACAACACGCATTGTTCCATTGAAATTAACTTTGTAAACACTGGAATCCGTATACGAGTCAATGTATTTAGGGAAAGTTAATTGCGCGTTTACCTACAAATCCCCTTAATGTGACCAAATAAGTTTTTTATGATTGATCTTCTAATTTTTTTCTAATGTAAATAAAAACTACTGCCGTTGTTACAATATGTAGGGGGGCGAAGGTGCGTTAGCGAGTAGGGAAAGGAACTCCGTCCCTTATTATTTAATAGAATTATCTCGTGGAAATATTAAAATATATTTTTTCTTTGATGCAACGCCTTTGATAGCGTGGCGTTAGCGTTTTCACCATTCCCTCCCCCCCTTCCCCATCACGTGACCGTGACGCTAAAAGTACAGGTGTTAAATGCTTTATAATACATCCAATAGTTTTTGTTTTTCTGTAGTCCATTTCATTAAAAATAAAATTTTAATTGTTTTTTAACATAAATAATATACAAATGTCACTTGATTATATTTAATACTATTCCCTATAACATTTTGTACAATACCCCCCTCCCCTTCTTATTTAATCGATTTTGTACAGGAACATGTCCTCCAATAACTGTTGGTGTATTCGAGGAAATTTTAATCTTCAACTAAATAATAATAAAAAATTGCATTGGCGCCGGAACCGGTATGGCAGTTGCCTTACCAACATTCAAATAATGTGTATTAAAAAATATTCCAGAAAAAAAGTATGTAATGTCATTTGGAACAAAATATTAGTTTTTCCAGCTCTTTGAAATAACTTCCGGTGCTACTGATGAGTTGTCATTTTTCACAGTTCAAATCGCGAAATTCCGCTGTTAACATTACGGGGTTGACCTCCGTGACTTGTCTTCTATCCCCAGACCAGTGGCGGATTTAACAGGCGGCAAATGGACAGTTGCCGCCTGGGCCCCTTGTCTTGAACCCATTTGGGGCCCCCTCGACTCCCAAAATTCTAAAAGCGCCAGAAAAAAAATTCTGTTATATTTTAGCATATTTTAATAAACATTTCACTGTACGATTGTTCACTTGATGATCGTTGAAAATATTTTATTCAAAGCTCATATTGTATTTGTGTTGAACAGGGCATAATTTACCATTAAGGCACGTAAGGACTGGATCTAGGGTCTCCCGACATGGAGGTCTCAACTTTCATTTAAGTACACATAAATTGTAGAAAAGTTGCTGCGACATTGTTTTTTGCGTGAACGTCACACAGTGTTTCTTTTGTTAAAATAACTTCTCTTTAATTGTGTTAGATGATTGTCTAAATAAAAATCCTCTCCTTTTTATTCGAAATCACTTTTGTTTTACATAACACTTTTGGTTCTGCCTTCCACAATGCAATATTTCTTCGAGCTAATATTCAAAGCGCCATCCTATACAAATTTATTGTCTGGTGTCTAGGATTGTTTTTTTTTTGCTTCGTTTTGTGATTGGTTGGTTGGGTCTTCCCATTTTGTACAATGTTACGCAGTGCGTTTTCTTTATTTTTTTTCTAGTTTTTACCGGTTCCATATGGAATCTTCGAGAACTTTCGATGGGTTTTTATTATTTAAAATCGCGCTTTCGGTTGAGGGAGAGCAGAGAGACTTCGATACTTTCTTTTTCGCGGAGTCTTTTGTCTCTAAAAATGTAGCAATTCAATAACTGGCACGTCTGCTCGGAATTGAGTTTAATGATTTTAATTCAACTACTAAAAATGTAAGTTTATATTTTAATATATTAATCGGTTTGAATTAATTGTTTAGCTAATATAATTAAATGCTGAGAAAAAACGATCCTTTAACTATAATAGGTGTGTTTTCGGGAAATTAAGACGAGCTCGTAATCGAAAGATTGCGAATTCGATTGTAGATGCCAAATAAAGATAATACGTCTGTACAGAGGCTTTTCCTCCATGGGCTTTTCTGTCCGGGTCAATATGCATTCACGTTGGTTGTGTTTTGTTGTGGTGTAGAAATTTGGAGGGTAGGGTAGCATCAGCTTGAAATAAATTTTATACGCGAATAATGGTCATTGACAATGTAAAAAATTTCATAAAAACATTAAACAATTAATTAATGAAATATTTTTTGTTAAAAAGAGCGGATATAAATAGAAATTATTTGAATACTTTAATCACTATAGCTCGAATTATGATATCGGTCTTTACTAAAACAGCACTATTTGGGATATTTATGTCATATTTTTAAGAAACAGGATGATATTAAAATTATGTGAGTGTAAATTATGTAAATATAATTTTAAATTTAATATTAAACTTAGTAGTTTCTGTGATAAAGTTTGCCTTTCAATTACCTAATTAAAATGAAGAAACATCGACATTAGTGATTAGTTCTATTTGTTAAAATATTCACTACGATTTTACTTACGTCGGAATAGCTGATATTGATTAAAATTATTTAAAAGAATGTATTCTATTCTTGTATTGATAATACAAAAGTCTCAGTTTCTCAAAAAGCTGATGTACTTGACATAGTTTTACAATACAAAAAATAAACTCTAATAACAATACAATTTTTGCAAGTACTATTCTACAATACTTCTTACATTTATTAAGTTTTCGTCATGATAGATGCAATATGCAAAATTGAATTATTTTTTAATTCGACCTGTCGGATGAGAACGATAGGGACGGGGACATTTTCGAATTTCGTATTTTATTTCTCGATTATTAATATTACACATCCTTACTTTCATCACTTTTTTTTAGTAATGCTTTACTAAGTGTATTTCTTACTGCAGAAAATAATTTATCAGACCTTTATATTTATCTAATTACCCTTAAACATTGGCGGATTTAAGGAAAAAGGCCCAGGCGGCAAAGCCTTCGAGGGGCCCAGTTTCATACATAAGCGGAGCCGTTCGTAAATTACGTCTTATATAAGCAGGGGTCTTTCATGCGTAGTAAGGGGGAGGGATCGTTGTGGTTACGTGACGTAGAAAAACTTTCTAGAACAAAAATTATAAAATTTGTTGCACAAACTTTGATATGAATCACGTTTCTCAAATTCACAAACTTTCTAAAGAGATGTTTGATAAAATAACAGAATCGAAGTTTTAAAGACTTATTTTAATGCAAACATTTATTATGACATGATAAGATATGAGATGGGTTGGCTGAGGTAAGGTTTACGTGAAATGGGGGGGGGGGGGGGGGATGTAAGCGGAAATACAAAAAAATGCAAAATAGCGTGACGCAATAAAAGTGAACGCTCTTGTTAAGCATAACCAAAAATTTATAATTGAAGATGCTCTCCCAAAAAAGGCAGTTCAGGGAGGAGCGCGAGTTCCTTATTATAAATATTCTTAAAATCATATACTTCTTTCTTCTTTTAATTATTTAAAATTCGTAATTAAATTGACATTTAAGGGCAGTGGCGGATTTAACAGGCGGCAAATGGACATTTGCCGCCTGGACCCCCTTGCCTTGAGTCCTTTTGGGGCCCCCTTGACTCCAGAAATTAAAAAAGAACACGATAAGAAATAATTCTTAAATTTTTTTAGCATATTTTATTAAAAAATTCATTGTATTTTTCTGTATGGCTTCCCTTACCCTTTCTCGTACGAGTAGATAGGGGCCCTTCTGCAAATGACCGGGGCCCACTCCTCTTTACTGGCCCGATTACCTAACAGCCCAGTGGAGTCGGCACTTACACTTCACATTTCAGAGAAGCCCTCAAATCCTATGTAAGCAAACGCGGAGTCTTGAGTCTGGCCCTTTAGCAGATGTAGGGTCCTGTGCAAATGTAGCAGCGGGACGCCATGAACTATAATATGGATTTAAGATTTCTAATATATTTACTAGATTTTTAGATTACTTTTAAGGTTTTTTTTTGTGCCAAACAAAAAACTGAACTTGTGTTGTAAACAGTAACTTGTTTTTTTTGGGGGGGAGGGAGGATAATGATATATATATAGATAATGACACTCGAAAAAAAAAATACACACAATTTAGGTGCATAGAAACGTACAAGATCAGCATTTTCTAATCACTATTTAAAATATTTATTTTAAATTAAAACCTGTAGCAAAACAGTATGATCTAAATAAAATTAAAGAATGACAAGTTACTTTAGAATAATTTTTTTTTTGTTGGTGTGGGGCCCCGACCCAAATCCTGGGGCCCTGTGCGAAGACACCTGCGGCACACCCCTAAGGGTGGTCCTGATCCCATATACTATAAAAACATATAACTTCTCTCTAACGTGGTGTGCTACAAAATTTACTTGAAAAAAACTTACATAAAATTTTTGAAAAAATTACCTCTTATGTCTCGTTTAATCTGTTCGTAAATTAGGGTACGGATATATAGATAAATGCAAAAGATTTGGCACATTCCGTTACTTTTTAATGCTTTTTAACACATTTTCTAGAATGCAATTCCTTTTAAGGATAATAAAGATTAAAGTTTTAGTGTATGTAAAAGTTTGAATTGATGTTCTAGGACCCATTTAAGATTAGTCACTTAGCGCTTTTATCTGTATTGAATAAAATCACAAAATGCAAAAAATTAGATAAAAGTTTTACTTAGAATTCAACATTTATTTTTAAATATTTCATTGGAGATTTCAGTTAAATAAAAATAATTTTGGCGATCCTAAAATGTTTGGTGTCTGTACTACATCTTTTATGCTGTGTGAAATAATCAATTGTGCATAAAATAGACATCTGTTCTAAATGTCCAAGCTAAATTTCATTTTTTTCTTCAGAAAAGGCAAGTGAACCTTTTTATAATTTTTTTTTTAGTCATTTAGTGGTCAACCTTGTATATTAAATTAATGTTAAGTTAATTGCAAAATTTTCCAAATAAAATAATATATCTCTTTCAAGCCTCCCTCTCCTCGACCTTGAAATATTTTAGCAGCTCCGGATCCTGATAATTCCTAGAATACAACAGTCCCATATAAAAATGTCTAAAGCGTTGAGGACAGGCCAGAGTCCAGATAGAACAGGGGTTCTTCTTTGTGAGTATCGAGTACAATGGGAAGAAGGCATGTCACGGTTCGCCAGAACTACTACACATGTATTGCAAACAACACAGGTGTGTCCCACCCTTGAGCTTTCGGCCATTAATTATTTCGCAGGGGTCCGAACAGTGACACCCGAAAGGTTTTTCGAAGAATAGCTACTATCTTTGAAAAAACCCTTCAGATGTAGTATTGTACTCTGGGCAACAGGATTTTTAACGACAAGTGATTTTTAGGTATGAAGGGGCTATTCTTTCTTTTAGACGCCTACATTGAAGTGCAAAGATACATTTCTATTTAGTCCGTGGTTGTTCCCGACTTTTGTTGAGATGTCTATTGGAGAGGTTACGATAGAATTGAAATGTACCAATTAAAGGGGTTGTAAAATGTCACTTCTTATCTTTGGTGTGTTCTGGATTTCAAGCTGCTGCGATGGGGTTTCAGAAGGTTGGTTTGTGTGTGTGGGGGGGGGGGGGGGGTTGAGGGGGTTGGGGAGAAGAGTGAAAGAAAAAGAACACGAGACAATCATTTACCACATCCACTCGCGATTTCCTGATCCATACCAAAAGTATATCTTTATATGTTAATAATGTTTGTAAAAGTGTTTTTTATTCAAGTTCTCTTCTTTTTAAAGAACAACTCAATTAAACTAAGTAAGTAAACGGTTCAATTTTATTAAAACTTGAAAACATATTAATAAACAGCAACGATTTGACACAAAATAACTATGGAGACTTGTCTTTGTTAATTATAAAACTTATTTCTTCATTTTATTTCTGATTTTAGTAAAATATATTTTAAATGTTTGTGTTTTTAAAGTAGATTTTTAAGTTTTGTTTTTAATTAATGAAATTCTGTATTTCACGTAGATAAAGGGCACATCATAATACCACACGTGTCGCAAAAAGATTCGTTTGAAAAGGCTGAAAATAATCAATTAAATTATGCATAGATTCAGGTTGTTTTAAAAATGAAGTTGCGTAAAAGTAGGAAGTAACTCCAATATTAATAAATATGTTTTGTTTAATTCCGATTGATTTTTCGTGGGAGGAATTCAATCGAACCCTACTTATAATGAATATTACATGTTATGTATTTTAAAAGGCAAAAATGTAACATGTTGTAGGAATTTTACAATTTTATTCTTGTATTAAACTGATAAACAAATTCACTTGAAAAATAAGTTAATTCGATTAGTAAAATATTTTTGAAAATTACATCACGGAATAATGGCATTGTAAATAGAATATATTTCTTTTGTAAAAAAAACTAACTTATCATACTTTTTTTATTTCACTTAGGAAAATGTAATAAGGGCTAAAGCTCAACCTTTTGGGTCTGACTTTACGAAATAAAACTGAATGAGAGAATTTCTAACAAAATAAATTAATATTTTATTTAAGATATATATTAGTTTCTTTTAATTCAAAATATTGTTTATTTGTAGACTATTTTTAATTATTTTATCGTTAAGGCATACCGTCGTTCCACTATAGTTAATGATACTCGAAACAATTATAGGTATTCTAAATATCGAAAGATCATTTGCACAAAAAATTAACTTGGAATCTATAATAAAATAAATCTGAAAAAAAAGCAAGGCGAGGCATCAATATGGCGTATCGCTATTGTTCCTTCTACTCATCCCCCCTTCCCCGTGTCACGTCATAATAATTTATTTTTTTAAATAAAACTTACAAAACAAAAGTTTTACCAAATATCCCATTAAAAAAAATGTTTTATAAAAAGTTGATTATATCAAAGTTATTGAAAGAAATTTTTTAAAAATTCTACAGTTTTTCTACGTCACATTAACACTGGGACCTCCACCGCCCCGTTGATAGCCCCTTCCCCCCATCAAGTTTGAAACTTGAAGTAAATTAAAAATTGGGCCCCCTCGCAAGTTTTGCCATCTGTGCCCTTTCTCTTAAATCCGCCACCGCTTTGACATTCCCTGAAAGTATTCCAAGTGCAAAGAATTATTGCCAAATTGGTGAAAAATACCATCTAGGTTTATCAGAAAACCGCAAAACCTTCGGTTTTTTTTTTCCGGCCAAATAGGTTTCGAACGAAAACAATTCGGGTGAGTTGAACGTAGCCGTCAATAGACCTCATATCGGACTTGTTAAAAATAGCTAGAACCCCCTTTGAGCACTCTATTATGGCACATCGCACTCGAATGTATTGCCTTGTGAAGGGTAATGTGTGTCACAGTACACACACGAAAGAGTAATTAGTTTTTTTAAAAAATTCTCCCCTAAGTTGAGTTGTAGCTTAATTTATATTTGTGATAAGGAAAGAGCATGCAATCAGCATAAATCCACGCAGAACAGAAAATATCTTTCCTATATGTGCTTTATGCAATATAGGCGTCCACTTGTTCATTTCGGCTAAGTTGACAGGTTCCCGGCAGTTCTTGTTTTAATTGATGGTCACTTATCTTCAATTTTTTTGTGTAACTAATTTAGTTAAAAAGACAATATTTATCAAAAAGTATTTCTTTACATTGAACAAAATGATGTCTGGTATATTGCATTTATACTACAAATAACAAATATAATATATAGCCTATAACAGTCGCAAAATCATGATGAGTCTCTTGATATCTCATTTGCCAGAATCGATCTGCCTTCTTAGAGGTATGAAGGTATAAATAAATTACACACATACTCTAACATATAAGCCAAACACATATACTCTTCTTCTGGCGCAGTTGGACAAAAAAAATATAATTCTTATAAAAAGGCTATAAATTTAAAAAAAAATGCAAACTCAAGAGTTAGTTTAAATGAAGTTTACAAAAAAATACTTGTAAAAAACGAATCACTACATATTATACATCAATTTAAACCTACGATTACCTTACTTTAACTTTTAATATTCATAATTTTTTTTTCATATGAAGTGGTGCATCGTGTTTCTATTAACTAAGTTTCATAAAAGGTATTGTAAAAAGAATAAAGGCAGAAAATAGACTTACTTCAATAACATCAATGTTATCTCCTTGTTTTCCACCCATCCTTAAAAGTTTATATAAAAGACACCGTAGACGCACGACGTTGATCCCAAAAGATTGTTATCACTGAAGCCTCTTCTTTCAGCTACTTTGTAAAATCCATATATTTTTTCTTTCGTTTTCGCTACCCGCGTCTGTTTCAACCTATGACCCAAACGATAATAGTTACGTATACAAGTATTATCAATTTTACTTGCCAAACCTGAGGAGTTCCTTTACAGCTTTTTATGTTTTAACTTGCATAACTTATTCTTTTTGTAAAATAAGAGCAGATGCTTGAAGTTATCTAATTTGAGTGGACAAATCATAGCGTTTATTTATTTGCTAATGACATGTGTTGACGCTCGTTGTCAAATATTCGCTGTGGGAAAAATTGTTTAAAGAAAAAGAAATCGAATGAAATTATCCGAGCGTGTTTATTTTACGACTGACTTCCAGACTGCAATCGAGTCTGATAAATTAAGAGTCGATTCATTTACATATAGCGCCCTCTGGGTCGCAATAAAATAATATATGTTTCTCATCAGCCAATGACCCAGGTAGCACAACAATATTGCCCAATATTGGGCCAATGTTGGCCAATCTCACTGTGGATTGGCGTCATTAGCCAATATCTCCCAATGTTACCATGCCGATACTGAGGATTCAACAAATTCTTATAACACCTTTAAACTTATAAATTTACACTTTATAACAAATAAATTGATAGAGACAACTAATATACACAACTTTTATGTGATAACCCAAGATTTTTATTCGTTTTAAAGATTTTGTCAGTTTTACTCGGCGAATCTTGGTCAAAATCGGTCGGCAATATTCCATGTCAAATACTGAAATTCTGACAAAACTTCTAAAAGCTTTAAAAACTACATTTGTTAACAAAAAAAATTGTGTACAAGGATAATTTTGCACATTTTTAACGTAATATCTCCAGATTTTACACGTTTTAAAAATTTCGCGAGTTAATGTCGCCATGAAACGGCTAATTGATCACAGCTATCAAAGTGCGCATGCGCAGAACATGTTTCAGTTGTTTACTTCGGTCGTGGTTTGAAACGAAATGGCGCTAAAAGTCCGGGCTTTGCATGTGAAGAAGGAATTATCTTTGGAATTATCAAATGCAGGTAAATATTTAACCAACAGGCTCAACAGCCAACAAGTATTATTTACTTGTTGGCACAAGTATTATTTACTTGTTGGCTCAAGTGTAGTATTTTTACAGATTGTGTTGCTTATTGTACGGAATTGACTGAAGCGGTGTAGGGAACGTCCATTGTTACTCTTGTGACGGTCAGAGAAAATTTTCATAAAAACGTACATTTTTTACAACACTAAACATATTTAGGATAAAATTCAAAATTACTATTTAAAAGTTCATGTCATTCCGCTTCATAAAACATATCTAATATGTAATTTAGTATATTTTTGTTGTCTAGGAAATAAATCAAACTTTTGTTACTCTTGTGACCACTGGAAAAGGCAAAATACAAAAAGTGTATTTAAGGTAGAATTCCTGTGAATTATATGAGAATACAAAACTCAAATTTTCAAATATAATAGAGCAATTATGTCTCTTCAAAAGGGAAAAACTTTTGAATCTCTTTGACAAAATCTAAATTAATGGCATTGTTTTAAGTAAAAGGCTAAGCGTTACTCTTGTGACGTTACTCTTGGGACATTTTGTCCACAATTGAATTTCTGCTTAAAAACCTCAAAAAATCATTAATATATGAGCTAATTCTCAATTTTTTTAATATACAACAGTTTTAAACGTTGATAGGAGTCTAAAATAGCTTAAAAGGGTATAGAATTATTATATTAAAAAATAGTTTAATAAAAAAAGATTTTACAAATATAAGAGCAACAAAATTAGCCACAATTTGGTTTCTTTTGTATCAAATAGCATGATCATAAAGTTCAAACTTTTTAATTATTTTTACTTTTCTGTGTATTAAAGCACCTTATTTGTTATGCATCATATACTGTTAGAATTAACGGACCACAACATAGTTTACATTCACCTACTGGTCTTGGCTCCTTTGCGTTCTGTTACTGAGCAGAATTGCTCTTCGTCTTCATCGGTTTCACTTGCAGTTTTATTGCTGTTTCCTTTATAAAATATGAACTCGTTGTAGGAATTATCGTGTGTTATGGTCAATGGTAGATAGTGGCATTTTTGGTAGCTTCGATAAAGTGTGTTTTTGTGTGCCCTTCACTATACAATTTCTCCAAGAGAATATGAGATAATATAATACGCAAATGAATTCTTTGGCTATGATTTCTTCATTTGGTACATAAAGTATGTTTACCTGTGTTGCACCATGTACAAGTTCTGCAAAATCAGCAGCTTTTTGTATAATTGCTTTTTACCATACACTTCATTTCATAGACATCACTTAAAAGAAGAAAAACAGCACCGATTCCATTTACAGCACTCGTATCGTAAGCTATTGAAAAAAAAATGTCCATGAAAACTTTTAATATTTAAGTGCTGACATGTTTACAAAATTATATTTTTGTTTAAATTGGCCTGTGCAACCATCAGAAAAAACTGGAACACTTTTGGCCGATGTATTTTCTTGGTGATGCTGCATTAAAATATTGTGCAAACACATTTACAGAAAATCTGTCTTGTATTATATAATAGTCGTTCTATGATATCTTTTCAAAATGCACATTCTGAATGTCTACCAACATTCAAGTAAAGTATCAAAGCACCAGCGACATAACAAAATTGAAGCAACAAATTTCCCAACTTAACGATTCGAAATTCCCAACTCAACAGTGCTGAAAATTCCCAGTTCCAACTTATCAGCATTTTTCATCTTTTTTTATAGACATTTTACGTAATATTAAACAGTTCTCTCACAACCATTGATTTGTTGCACCCATATTCCAATGCAATGTCCGTTCTGAGGTCTAATTTAAATGTAATGATACAAGTTAGGCCATTTATAATCTGCCCTAGCTTTCATTTGCTAATAACATTAATTTTCTTCAGGCATAAATTTTCTCAAATTGGGGATTTTTAGAAGTAGAAATTCCCAACTTTCAGGGTTTCCAGATTATAGTGGGGCCGTGCTCCCCCCGGTGCAACGGGCCTGTACAGCACTCTAAATCAATAAATCTTTAGGAATGGAGAAAATATATCTGCAACTGTCCTATGAATTACTTTGAAAGTTTTTATGAAAACCACAAATACACACATTCTAAGGACCTGCTGTGATAATTGTTCTGTAATTTTAAAGTAAATAAAAAATTTAGTTCATTCATTTTAAAAACGTGAATAATGCAATTTAATTTGTTTTAAATTAATTATGTAATTAATTATAAATATAATTAATTATGGAAAAACTACTCAAGAACTTATTCTTAAAAAGGGCAAAGCCAAATAAACTTAAAATATTGTTTTTGTTTTGGTCTAAAGACAACCTATTTGATTTACTTGCCAGAAATGTTATGCGTTACTCTTGTGACACAGTCATTTGTTACTCTTGTAACAACACAACAGAGGATGTTCTATGCATGACACAATCAGATACAGATAAAAAATAAGTGGTCTAAAATATGTCTTATTCCACCAAATCAGAGATTAAAAGGTTTCAAGTAAAAATGTTAAGTAGTTTTTACAAATTTGAAACTTTTATATGTTTTTTGTTACTCTTGTGACAATTAAACATCACTATTAAATAGAGTTAAAATATTATTCAAAAGCTAATCTAAAATATTTCAACTATATATATATGATAAATATGAATTTGTATATATAATGATTTCAATTAATGAACAAAATTAAGAAAATAATATACTATTATCAAAGTGACATTTTTGGCCCCAATAAAAGTGAAAAAATAAGTAAACTTTCAGAACAATTTCACTGCAGACTATTATTCTTATGAAATAATACCTTACAAATTCATATCCAGCAAACCCCTCAGGGGGCTCGCATCTTGCGAGTACGGGCTTGGCAACCCCGAGGTACCCTAGCTGGGCCTTAGCTTTTTTCGTTCTTTCCTTTTTAGCGAAGGCCCTACCAAGTGCACGATTTTTAGTTTTTATATTTTGTTCTATCGTTGAGTTTTTCATCTGTTTATGATTGTTGGGTTTTCCTTATTTATATTTAAGTATTGTTTCGTGGTTTCAATTATGTTGTTTCGCTTATCGTATTAATTCCGACAGTTTTTATTGGTTTTCTGTCAGATTATCTGACCTGCATGTTTGCCGTGTGCGGTAACTCGTATCGTAGGAAAGTGGAGTCCTGGGGATCCTGCGACGTCTCGTTTAGGACGGGGTTTAGTTTCCTAGAGACGTCGTTGCGTTCCCTTTGGTCCATGCTTCGACGTAAACGAGAGGCCAGGAGTGAGCCCGCTTGTGGTCAACCGGCTCGCCTAATATCACTGTGGTTCAGTACGCCAGGTGAATTTCTCCCCTGACGTGCTGGACACCATTGGTTTTTGGCATTTAAGGGCTAGTACTGCAGCTAGGAGTGCCCTCGTGGATCCACACTCTGAAACTGTAGCACTATACCCCGGTTTTACCCCCGTGGCAGTGTGGCACTGTCTCCCCTTGTAGGGCTCGGTGGTGGGCGGGGCTGAACCGGGATGAACACCTAAACTCATATGGATCCTAAAACCCATGCCCTGCCGGAGGCTTTGTATCCGGCGACCCCATCAAGTGCTACGATTACAACAAATATGAATGATCAATCCTTTGCTTTGTACCCTAAGTTTCTCATAGTTAGTTCCACATCTGGACAATTATCAAGAGCCTCTCCTTTCGTTATTCAAAAGGGCCTTCTCGGTATTGGAGGCAATCCGAAAAGTGTCAAGAAACTTCGTTCCGGTGACCTTTTAATTGAAACCTGTACTCCACTCCAATCCAAATCCTTCCTTGCCGGCAAAACAATTAATAACATACCAATAACTGTCACACCCCACAATAGCCTTAATTCTAGCCGAGGAGTCATTTCTGAAAATGACCTAATAAATGTATCTGAACAGGAAATCCTCGATGAACTAAAAGATCAAAATGTCACCCAGGTACGAAGAATTACATTAAAACGAGGGGAAGAGATAATCAACACAAAACATCTAATTCTTTCATTCAATAGCCCTGACTTACCAAAATACATAACTGCAGGTTATCTAAACTGCCCGATTAGACCCTATATCCCGAATCCTCTGAGGTGCTTCAACTGTCAGAGGTTCGGGCACTCAACAACAACATGCCGTTCACCTGAAGCATGTTCGAGATGTTCCGCAACTGGCCACTCCTTTTCCTCTTGCGAACTTCCATTTAAATGCATTAATTGCAATGGCGACCACTCTGCCAACTTTAGAGGTTGTCCTAAATGGAAAGAGGAAAAGGAAATTCAAACTATCCGCGCCACCCAAAAACTTTCCTACGCGGATGCCAGAAAACTTATCTCAAATAGGCTTCCAACACCTAATCTATCTTATGCAGCTGCCACAAAAAAAACTACATCCTCCATCGCTATTCAATGCGATTTGTCAATAGAACAGCCCTCTACTAGCAATAGCTCTCAAAGTAAAAGTAATGTTTCAAATATCCCACTGGCCTCAAAAGGCCCTAAATCTACAAACACCCAAAAAACTGCAGTTGAAGTTATCTCTCCCCTCACGGCCCTTGCTAAATCGTTAAAAAACAAAAAAGAACTAGCTGAAAAAAATGCAAACAAAAAACAAAAACTTAAACAAAGACCATCCATATCTCACAACATCCCATCCGACTCTTCGGATGCTGCTGATATGGAAGTTGAGCCGGGAATGGAGGCTCCAAATAATCTTCTTCCAAAAACAAAACCTCCGAAACAGCCTTCAAATCCAATAACTTTCCCATAATGGCCTGTGTCTTTTCGTGGAATTGCCGCGGTTTTCACCACAACTCGGTTGACATAAAACATCTTGTCGATGAACACCTACCAATCTGCTTCTGCCTACAAGAGACTTTACTCAAACCTTCCCAAAGCTCTCTTGTTAAGGGGTACACTCCCTTGAGAAAGGATTACATTAGCGGAGATAGAGCCAGTGGTGGAGTTGCTATATTTATATCCAATATCGCTCCTTTCACCCCACTGAATCTCGCAACAAATCTGCAAGCCATCGCAGTGAGAGTCACTGTAAAATCTCTCGTTACAGTGTGCTCAATTTATCTACCGCCTAATGAGATTATCCATCAAGCAGATCTAGACGGGTTATGCGACCAACTTCCGGCTCCTTATATCGTATGTGGCGATTTTAATGGGCACAACCCTCTTTGGGGAAGCCCAGACACAAATCGTCGTGGAAGCCAAATTGAAAAGTTGATTAATGACTACAATCTTTGTATTCTTAATAATGGGCAATCAACTTACTTCCACGCCCCATCGAGGACTTTCCATTCCATTGATCTTGTCCTGTGTTCACCATCTCTGTTTTCTCCTCTGACATTTCATGTGGGAAGTGATCCATTTCACAGCGATCATTTCCCCTTGTTTGTTACATTTTCCGAGGAGTGCTTCAGCCCATGTATCTCGCCCACCTCGTTTTAAATTTGAGGCGGCGAATTGGGATCTGTTTGCATCAATTGCCGATTTGTCGGACGAGATGGTGAATCAGGATGGCATTGATCAATGTGTAGAATCTGTCACTACTGTTATAATGGATGCTGCTCGCATTTCTATTCCTGTGTCATCAAAATTACCAAAGTTACCGAAACCGTGGTGGAACCAAGCGTGCAAGATTGCTCACAAAAAGAGAAAAAAGGCCTGGGATACATTTCGGAGGTATCCCACATCCAAAAACTTAATTAAGTTCAAATTTGCTAAAGCCAATGCGCGCCGTATACGTCGTCAAAGCCAAAGAGAATCATGGCAAAAGTATGTCTCTGGTATAACATCTACCATTTCCTCAAAACAATTATGGAACAAAGTTCGGAAAGCCATGGGATTATACCCCACACATTCCATCTCGCTCGTGGAAGAAAATGGCCAGTTGATTTCTGACACGGTAGAAATCGCAAATTCTATTGCGAGATCATTTTCTGCCGTGTCAAGTTCTAACACATATCCTGGCAATTTTCAGCGTATAAAACAACGCGCAGAATCCCATGCTATTAATTTTTCTCCTGACAGAGATACCGAACTTGCCTATAATTGCATATTTACTGAAAGGGAGTTGACACGATGCCTTCAGAAGACCAGGATGACAGCACCAGGTCCTGATGGCATCACGTATATTATGTTGAAACATCTTTCTAGTCACTCTTTGAGGAATTTACTGCGACTGTATAATCGCATATGGCAAGAACATGCTTTTCCTTTGGCTTGGCGACGGGCCATAGTTATTCCTTTTCCTAAACCAGGAAAAGATGCAAAAGATCCAAATAACTATCGGCCAATTGCACTTACCAGCTGCATGTGCAAACTCTTAGAAAAAATGGTAAATTCTCGCCTTGTTCACATGTTGGAGACGACCAACGCTCTAACACTGTTCCAAAGCGGTTTTAGGGTCGGCCGCTCTACGGTAGACAATATCTTGTACCTCGAAACTCAAGTACGCCATGCCTTTCTGCGCCGAAACCATCTCGTGGCTATTTTCTTCGATATGGAGAAGGCGTACGATCGGACATGGCGTTATGGTATACTTAAAGATCTGTACTCTCTTGGATTTCGAGGACATCTACCGATATTTGTTAAGAACTTTTTGGCATTGCGAGAATTCCGTGTGCGCATTGGCTCTGCCTTTTCGGATACTTTTACCCAAGAAGAGGGTGTTCCTCAGGGTAGTGTGCTCAGCGTGACTCTTTTCGCTGTTAAGATCAATAATATCTTGAACGAGTTACCTCCGTCTGTTCAGGGCAATTTATATGTGGATGACCTGAGCATTTTTTGCCAGGGAAAGGACATACGATTTATCGAGAGGCAACTGCAAACAACCGTTTCACGGTTGACGAAGTGGAGCGCGGAAAATGGATTTAACTTCTCTGTTCAGAAGACATCCTGTGTTCACTTTTGCCGTCTACGAAATCTGCATCCTGACCCAGACATTCTTCTGGGTGGAAGTAAGATTGCAGTAGTAGACGAAGCGAGATTTCTAGGTGTTATTTTTGACAAGAAGTTGACATTTTTGCCACACATTAAGGACTTGCGGGTGTCGTGTATGAAAAAGCTAAATCTTCTAAAGGTTCTTTCAAATACATCTTGGGGAGCAGAGCGATTCACTATGCTGAATATCTATCGAGCTGTAATTCGCTCCAGATTGGACTATGGCTGTGCTGTTTATGGTTCAGCCCGTCCATCTGTGCTGCGTAAGATCGATACGATTCACCATTCAGCACTAAGAATCTGCTCGGGAGCTTTTCGCACTTCACCAGTCGAAAGCCTTTACGTTGTGTGCAATGAATTACCATTAGCCTCCACTCGTAGTTTGTTGTCTTTACGACTTTACTATCGTATTTTGTCCCATCCAGATCATCCCTTACAAAATTTACTTTTGGACAGATCCAAGGATGTACATTTCAGGAATCGCCCGTCCTGCATACCATCGTTTGGACTGCGAATTCAAAATACCCTGAGTGGCTCGCCTCTTCTTTCAATAGAAGTTGCAGAACGTCCTCTGTTTTCTAACATACCCTGGAGGTCTTCCATATTCTCAATTTTAAATTTGTTCTCTGGGTACGATAAATCCAGCACTTGTTCGTTTGTATATAACCAAATTTTTAAACATCATCGTCATTATTTTAATTCTCACACAGCCGTATATGCAGATGGATCAAAATCCAATGATCATGTTGGCTGCGCGTTTGTATGCGGTTCAGAAACCTTTAGTTACTCGTTACCACATTTTATTTATGTTTTTACTTCTGAATTTTTAGCCGTGTACAAAGCTCTTAAATATATTTCACATCAAAATGTTGGCAATTTTATAATCTATACAGACTCAAAAAGTATTTTAGAATCTCTCTCATCAGATGCTTTAAACCATCCACTTGCAAATGTTGTTTTAATTGTCCATAATAGACTCATCCGGCGGGGTTATAACATCATTTTTTGTTGGATTCCTGGGCATGTTGGTATAAATGGTAATGAATTGGCCGATCATGCTGCCAAAAATGCCACATCCCAGTTAGAAATCCGAATCCCATATGATGACCTTCGAAATGTTTTGCGGGATTTTGTGCGAAACGATTGGAGAGAAGATTGGAAATTACAAACAAATAACAAGCTGGCCTCTGTGTTTCCTACAATCTTGCTCCTACCGTCTTTACCATCAAGACGGCTTGACGTTCTTCTGACTCGTCTCCGCATAGGTCATTCGAGAGCAACACATAGGCACTTGCTCCTAAATGAAACCACCCCAACGTGTCATCATTGCCAA
The DNA here is from genome assembly GCA_963932185.1 of Troglohyphantes excavatus. Classification (NCBI taxonomy): domain Eukaryota; kingdom Metazoa; phylum Arthropoda; class Arachnida; order Araneae; family Linyphiidae; genus Troglohyphantes; species Troglohyphantes excavatus. The sequence goes on from OZ010672.1 coordinate 10,425,462, forward strand.
CAACCTCTCACTATTCATCATATTTTAACTTCTTGTCCTCGTCTTAGAATTGTATATAATCGCTTTTTTAACACTTCATCTCCCACATTGGCCTATTTATTGAATCATCCACATCATCCAACACTATTTATCTTTTTAAATTACACAGGATTTTTACCTCAACTTTGAAATTTAATTTTGTTTATGTGTACTTTAGAATTTTAATGTTGGTTTGAATTACCTTGTGTTTGGCGCAGCTTGGCCATTTTTGACCCTTGTGCCATAAAACCCCACACAACCAACCAACCAACCATATCCAGCAACTTTCTAGGATTAAATTGATATACCACACTTACAGTTTGGTTAAAATTTTAATTTCAGTAAAAAGTTTCATTTTTGGTGGACGTTCCCTGTATCATGATCGTATGAGTTTATAAAAAACTTAGATTTTCTTAAACTTATTTATAGGAAAACACAGATTTCATTAATTGTGTTTTTATTGTAGTAAGTTATTCAGATCGGAATATTTTTATAGTTCTCTAAATAAGTAAATGTAATTGTTTTGTACTCGAAACTCTTTTCTTTCGGGTAACTTCTATACTAGCCCACATTTTAAGAAATTTCAACTAGTGGGGCAAAGTCAATTTTTCAGATAGCAGAATCCCAGAAGTAAATTAAATCTTGGTACTTAAAATAGCAAATTTAATACACTTAGTTTAAAATTATATGTTCCGAAAAAAGTTTATTTAAAAAAATTATCTAATTCATGAAATTTTCTAACGGTTTATAAAATTATGTTTTATTTGTGGTCATAATGTAAAATTTTATTTTAAAATATATATTTCTGCAATCATACAAATGTAAAGTTTTAAATCTAAAGTACATACATCTAAATATGTATACTTGGGTAAATCTTAAACAAGTACCCGAGCATATATTACAAACAAAATGTGCATTAATAACATTACATTAATAAGTAGCATTTACTTTATAAGATTAACAATAATATTCTATTTGTATTTGGAAAATATTTTGTTTTATAGCACAAAAATGTAGAAAAATAAGTAGTTTTAAGTTTTTAAAAAATGTTATCATATTGGTATAACGTTAGCTAAAGTTAGACATAATACTTTTTTAAAACTTGTTATCATTTCTGAAAAATGTTTTTAAATAATCTTGTAAATTACTGCTTCTGGCAACTTTTGTTGCCGTTCCTTCATCTACAGAAATTTTAGCACAGGCGGGCGGGCATTGAAAAATTGTTTCTTTTTCATTTAAATTTAAGACTGACGAGTCTTATTAATTGTTTCGAGATTAGCCGACTGCCAATGATCTGACATCAACATGTTGTAGCTGGAAATGACATTTTCCACTTAGAATGTAGTGTGGCCACAAGAATTGACCCTAATGATTTTTTGAAAGTTCCCATAGCCACAATTTTTTTTTAAGCGTACAGAATGTGATGCACAAATATCCAATCTCCTGGGAAGACTTGGAATTTCTTCAATTCAATCCTAATAACTTTCAAAAACAAAGTTACTGAAATTGGTTACCTCTTTGGGAAATAATCATTATGCCTACGATTGTCCGCTGATGTTGCATTACATAATTTTCTTGTGCTCATTCTCATAATAATTTTAATAAAAATTATTTAATCCCTTTTCGATCACATGTAAGTAACGAACTTACAGTTCCATTCCCAGAACATTCACCAATATAAAGAATTAGCAATTTTAATTACTGAGGAAATTGCATAACTTTTTTAAGATATTAACAATTTTTGGTAGAAAATTTATTTACTATCCACTGTATGAAATACTTTCAAAATATTAAAAATTGCTATTGGAGCTGTATCCAATATTTATTTTTAAATAAGTAACTTTTTATATAATATTTGGTTCAAATGCATTGTACGGTTCCCCTTGACAACTTTTAAAAAATGATATATTCACAATATTAACACATTCTGGGCGACAACCGGTTTTGTTAAAAAAACTCAATTTTCTCTCTGCAGGGTTGCTGAAAATGTTAACTAGATTTGGCAGGGAAACCGTAGAGTACATTTTAACCATATATTCGAGAAATATACTAGGACATAATTTAGTTACAAGGCATTTTATGGTTCCAGAATTCCACATTTTGTCAAAAAAAGCCTTACCTACCTTATTTGTTATGGATAACAATTTATAAGAAAATGTAATGTTAGCCTGTTTAGTAGTTATTGTGTACAAGATGGTAATGATAACAAGCCAAACTAATCGAATATGCTTAATCGCTATATTGCACAATCTTTGAGTGCATTATTTATTAAATCTTCATTTGGTTATTCAGATGTGTCTTAATTCCAGAATATATTAGCTCCATTATGATTTGAAAGTTCTCTGCAACTTTAAAATGTATTTTAAGCCGGCACATAAAAGTATACTAGGCAGTTGGCCAAAGCATTTGAAGTACTTGCTAAAATCGATTTAATACCATGTTGAAATTTAATGTAATATTTTGTTATCACTCAAACATGTATTTAAACAATTTTAGTCGTGTTATTTTTTTTTTTTAGAAAAAAGTTTGTGGAATAAATTAGAACAACATGATATACAGCATTAAGAAACTGATCACTAGATTTATTAAGAAATAATTGCTAGATTTCCTCATTCAGTTATTTTTGACTTGTTATCTAGCATTTGGTATTTTTCTCTTTTATTTAATATGTGTTATTCCTATTTTATTTTAGCTGAATTTCCACTAGAGCTGCTCACTGATAACTTGAAGAGGCTGCATTGATTAGCCCCAAGATCTGTTCTGAAACCTGATTTATGAATTTTGAGCAGTGTTTGAAACTCATTTCAAGACATATACTCCACATCCTGTAGCCTGAAGCCACTCGGATACCAGCTACTAAGTCAACAAACACCCAAACTGGCACCTCGCTCTCCCAAATTTCCACACCATGACCAATGTGAGGATATTTGGGCCATGATAGATTTATCTCCAGCCCCTTTTCCCACCCTGCCTTTGCTGGCCTTATGGACAATTCAAGGCCAGGAACAAACTCACAATACTCTAATTAAGAGATCAGCACTTTTATGTGAAGACTATTGATAAAGTAAAAAGTGTTAAAATAAAATGTGGTTTAATAACTCTTAGAATGTTATTTAATATTTAAAATAACACTTGTGCACTAATGATGGAGGTAGTAGTATAAATCGTTAACCACTTATGCGATTGAGTCACTAAGTGATAAAGTTTGTTTAGAAGTGGTCTCAGTGGAATAATTGGAAATGGTTTCCACTATATTAATATTTATTATTAAAAAGTGTAAAATATTAAATATAAAAAAACTTTTTAAAATATAATTTCATTATATATTTACTAATGCATATACTTTAAAAGTTAAAAATAAGCGAACGTTTTTGCATGAGGCACTCAAGTAAATGTAGACCATTTGTTAATTTTTAACTCAAAAAAAGGTTTTTTTTTTAAATTTATTTTATAATAAAAAGCAGTAGTGAAAGCAAACTGCAGTAAACTTTAATGTTGGTAGAAATAATTTTCATGGATGTCTTTTTTATATTCGATTTAGTTAATTGACTTAAGTTTATTTTATAATTATCCATAGAAATCAACTAAATTCTTAAACTTTCTCATAATGAGGCATTAGCATCATTAGTCTATAATACAATTAAAGAACGATCTGTAAACACAGCTTCGTACTTTACGGTCAAATTATAAGGAAAATGTCTTAGCTCGGTTACTAGGTGTTAGTTTTTTTTTGGTTCCTTAATTGCAAATAATTTTAAATTGAAACGCAATGTAAATAAGTATAATTTTTACTTTCTTTACAACAACTGATATCAAACACAACACACATTTTTAGAAATTTATTTTGCTAAAAATAAGTAAGCAACTTATCAAATTATATTATATATTCGAGCATATTTAATTTTTATCAATATATTTCATGCTTATTTTATATCGAATATTTCATGCATTCAACTGTTATACTACAAATACCAACTTAGTAGTATTTTAGATTAGAAAATCACACTTAATGTGTTGTAAATGAAGTATGTGATCCAAACTTCAAGGAGTATCCAAATTATTACACAATACCTGTTGCGTTAGATTTCTTTTTTACAACAGAAGGGAGTCATAATAGTTAATTGAGGTAAGTGAAATTGGCCCCAATATTTTATGCCACAGGTGTGTAATAAAAGATAATTTGGATTTCTTATAAATGCTAAAAAGTTTTTTAAAAAACTCTAATTTGTTTTGGTATTTTAACTAGATTGCTAAAAAGTTTACAAAAACCTGCTTAAATGCAGATATCTAACTGTCTTAAGATATTAAACTAGACTACTAAAAATTCTTAAACTTGCTTATCAATCTAGCATCATTAACCTTGACAAAATATTTTTTTTCCTCCATTTTCAAAACTAATTTACTTTGGTGTAAATAACATTTACAATAGCTTTGTGATCCAATTTACTCTCAAAATGGATACTTCATCTTTCAACATATACTTCAATATAAAAGTATTCATTATGTTTTCCTCATTTTTAAAAATTAAGTCTTAATTTTTTTTTAATGTATTAGATGAAGGAATACAAGATAGAAATATTTTGAATTGTGTTTTTAATTTATTTAAATGGTAATGTATAATGCATTTCATTTAGAAAAGTAAATGTAAATATATTTTTAAATAATATTACAGTTAACTTAGTTCAAAATTAACTAATTTAAATTTTTTAAAAGAATTATAAATTTGTAATTTTAGGAAATTTAAAATTTTAATTATTAAATTTTTTAATTATAATTTTATTGCTATATTTTTATTATTATATAGATTTTGAATACAATTTTTTGATGTTATAAAGAGAAAGCAAATGAGTAGTATAGTCCAATATTTTCCACAGAGGAAAGAATATTTTTCATGCAACAGCTTTAAATGATCAAAAACAAAAGAAACAAATTGTTTTATAAAAATATTTTTTTTAAAAATTATTCATAGTATTGTTCATCAATATTGTAAACCGCTGCTTTCAAATATATTCGATTTCGGCTAATGTCGAGTCGATCAATGTAAATAACAGATATTGCTTTGGCAATATTTGCCAATATTGATAAAAAGTTAACCATTTGACATTGGCCAACCCGACATTCGCCAATATTAGCCGACCTAACGTTAGCCAATATTGGCCAATATCGGTTGAGCAATATTTGCCAATATTGATAAAAGGTTAGCCATTTGACATTGGCCGATCCGACATTTGCCAATATTGGCCAATACCGCTCTACGATATTGGCCAGTTCAACATTACCCAATACTGGCCAATACCGCTCTATAATATTGGCCAATATCGGTTCGGCAATATTGCCCAATATTGATAAAAGGTTAACAGTTTGACGTTGGCCGATCCGACATTCGCCAATATTGGCCAATGTTGCCGAAACTCTCTTTGCCGATATTGGCCAATATTACTGTGCTACCTGGGGAGCGAACATAAACTCCCACCCTAACAGCATGACTTTGCTGTTAAGCAGGAATAGGAACAGTCCTGTTTATATGTCTTTTGTAGATTCCACGCGAGGTCCGGATTGTGACGACTCGTACCAATCCATCTCTACCAGGGAAGGTCCCCACTATGCGTCCTATTGGCCAGGAAGCAGGGGGAAGGTTCTCCTCCTTGACGATGACTAAATCTCCAGGCTTTAGGTTAGATGAGAGTTTCTCCACTTTCATCTTTGCTTGAGAGAGTTGAGGTAATCTCGATGCCAAACTTTCCAAAAGCTTCTGCGAAGTCTCTGAACAGCTTCCCAGCGCGTTCCTACTTTGATCTGAGAGGAAGGGTCTGTAGAATTAACAATGAAAGTTGGCATGTCACCTGTCAAATAATGGGAGGGTGTAAGAACATTTAAATTTTCAGGGTTAGTATCGGATACTGAACTCAGAGGACTTGAATTCAGTATAGCTTCAATTTGGGTTAGTAGGGTGTTAAGCTCTTCAAACGTCAGTAAGGTGCTGCTCAGCGTCCTTCGAAGGTGAAATTTGACAGCTTTAATACCCGATTCCCAAATCCCACCACAATGAGGAGAAAATGCAACATACTAAGCATTTGTGGATATATTTGCGAATGAGTCTTTTTCCGCCGACTATCCAATATTCTTGTCGAAGAATGTTTGAAAGTAAAGTCGGCCCCGCATGTAAATGAGTAATGTGATATTGCTTAATCAGTAAGTGACTGATGTTATGTCCTGAGGGGAGAATGATAGGGTGTTTGGAGGATATTGATGTTTGTGCATTTCGTAAACGGCCTCCCTCCCGTAACACGCCATTTATGTCGATGAAAGGATTTAAAGATAACAAAGCACTTTTTGATTTTAATGACTGCTTTTGCCTTATGAATTTTAGCTCTTCTGTATAGTGAGAATTTTGTACCCAAATTATTACTTTCTTCAGAGATTCATCAATTTCATGTAGTTTCAAAGGCACATTAGCATGAGAATTTACCGATTTAGAATTAGATTTAGCGCTTTTGCATTTTGCAATGAATCTTTGCACGTATGCCAATATGCGCACAATTTTAGATAAAGATGAAAATTTTTCAAAGAGTTTACTAAAAGTATCGTTATCAGACATTGCATATGCACATTGAACTGTACTCTTTTGTTCAGATGTAATATCATTACTTACAAATTCAGAGTCTAACTTAGATACTGGCCAGTTAGTTTGATTTTCAGCTAACCAGTTAGGTTGTTGTTGTTTCTTGGGTTTTATTGGCGCAAGGGCAACACAGGGGCCATACTGCGCCAAACACTCGTCTAATTTTTTTTTTTTTTTTTTTGTGTTATTGTCAATCCTTTACCGAAATAAAATTCAAATGTTAATTATTGTAAAATTACTAACCAGTTAGGACCCCGGAACCAGTGATCACAATTAGGTAAATCTTTAGGGTTTAATCCACGAGTTGCAATATCAGCCGGGTTATCTTTGGATGGAATATAATTCCATACTTTGTTTGGTAGTATATCCAAAATCACTGAAGTGCGATTTCCAACGAAAGTTTTCCATTTTGATGGGTGACCTGCAAGCCAGGATAAAACAACTTTCGAATCAGACCATGCGAATATTTTTATATTTTTGATAGGAATTGATGGCAAAATAGATTTGAACAGGCGTGCAAGTAGATCAGCGCCGCAATGTTCAAGTCGGGGTATAGATAACTGTTTAATTGGTGCAACATTTGTCTTGGCAACTAAAAGGTTCGTTTCAATCTTGTTCGAGTTAACTTGTCTGACATAAATTACAGCTGAAAAGGCTAATGTGGAAGCGTCAGAAAAGTCGTGCAGTTGTATATCCTTTGAGAAATAGTTGTATATCCTTTGAGAAACTCGTCATTACACATCTGGGAATTCGGATAGAATTTATAAGATGAAATTGTTCTTGAAATTTAATCCATTCCTTTGTTAAGTCGTCGGGAAGAGGAGTGTCCCAATCTGTATTTATTGACCATAGTCTCTGATAAAAGATTTTTATGAAAACCGTACATGGGGACAAAATGCCGAGAGGGTCATATTAACAAGCCGATTGGGATAATATTTTTTGTTTAGTCAATGGGTGCTCTATCAGTAAGACTGCTTTGAAGAAAAAGTTATCAGCTCCAGTATCAAAATGCAAACCTAATACCTTTGGGCATTTAGAGGATTCTATCTCAATAGTTGAACTTTCACTTCAGAATTTAAACCCTTTAGAAGTTCTTGGGAGTTGGACGACCATTTCCTTAGGTTGAATCCATGTCTACTTAATAAAGGGGAAAGTAACTTACAGTTTGAGATGGCTTCATCTAGGCTATCAGTACCAGTCAACAAATCATCCATGTAAAATTGTTCTTGAATGACACGAGAAATATTAGGATATTTCACTGCACCGTCTTGGGATATCTGCTGCAGGCATCTAGTTGCTAGAAATGTAGATGAAGATAGACCATAAGTAACCGTGTTTAATTTGTATTCACTGATGAGATCATTTTCATTAAATCTCCACAACATTCGTTGAAATGTGCGATCTTTCGGCGAAACTAAAATTTGCCTATAAATTTTTTTAATGTCGGATGTTACCGCAATTTCATGACATCTAAAGTTCAAAAGTATCGAAAATTAATCGGGTTGTAATTTAGGTCCAATCCCTAAACAAGAATTTAAAGAATAAGTAGTAGAGCTCTTACACGATCCATCAAATACAACTCGTATAATTTTGTTTGATTGTTTAGTTGTACAATGATGAGGGAGGTAGAATTTAGATGTATTTTCTATTAATTTCGAATCTTCATTGGATAAGGACATATGTCCAAGATCAATATATTCATGTAAAAATTCTTTGTATTTTATTTCTAAATCAGGATTAGATTTGAATTTCCGCTCTATACTTAACAGTTGCGATACAGCAGCCGGTTTCGAATTTCCCAATTATATTTCAAAGTGAAAAAAAGGAAGTTCCACTACGTATCCACCAGAAGTGTCAATAGAATGAGTTTCGGCAAAATGATTTTCGCAGAACTCTTCTTCTTTATTCAGAAATTTATCAGTAATAAGCAACTCTTCAGTTTGCCAAAATATTTTTAACTCCTCGTCTACGTTTGAAGAATGAAGAATAGACAAACTTACCGAGGGATTTGAAGGATAGCTGCTAGATTCAATCTTACCGGACAGTATCCAACCCAGCTTGCTATTCTGAGCAAATGGTTATTCTTTATTTGGTGAAAAATTTGGCCTGGTAATAACAGTGAAAAAATATAGTCTGTTCCTAAAATTAGATCAACATAACTAGAAATTAAAAAGGTTGGGTCGGCTAGTTGTAAAGTTTTTAAATGCTTCAAGTCCGAAATGTGTATAGTAGAAGACGGGATGGTTGCAGTTAATTTATTTAATATATAAGCATCGATATTAAATATTTCATCGCTATCATAAAAGGAAGACATTTCAACATGAACAAGTCCTCGAGTATTTCCGGCATTAACTGCCGAGAGTCCTAAAACCCTCAAATTAGAGTGACTTCTTTTAAGTCCTAATGTTTGTACACACTCTTCAGAAATAAAAGTTCCTTCAGAACCCGAATCCATTAAAATTCCAACTTCTTGATATGTACCGCAAGAATCTTTAATTTTAACAATCGCAGTAGGTAACAACATCGCCTTTCCCCGAGAGCGAGTTAAGCCACTGATCAACTCCTTCGAATTTGAGTGTTTAGGTTCGTCGGAATGATCAACTTCGCTTAGCGAGTTTCTCGTCGTTGCGTGGGTAGTGGTAGAAGAAAGGTTTCCCTGAATTGATTCGCATAACATAGAATGGTGTCGTTGCTTGCACCGGGTACACACATGTGTAGAGGGGCAATCGCGCAATATGTGCTGATCAGAAAAACAGTTATAACACAAATAACGCTTCTGTGCAAAATTCTTCCGTGCGGTAACATCTAGTTCCTTAAATTTAAAACATTTAAAAAGAGGATGATTTCCCATACATTTTGAACATTTGATGACTTTAAAGTTAGTTTGTTTTGATGTGATCATTGTGACCAGTCTAGAGAACTTTTCTTTAGGTGCACTTAAATTGAAACTTTCTAAAGCACAGCAGCGTGTGTTAAGAAAGTCAATAAATGTATCAAAAGTTGGAAATGAGTCATCGCTTTTAGTTTGAGCCCAAAGTTGTTTTGTTTCTGAATCTAATTTATCTAAGATTAGATGAATTCCCTTGAAGAAGCTTCGGATCCTAATCCTTTCAAACCACGAACTACTTCGTCCGCCGTGTCTGAAATGTTGCGTAGAATTTTTTCATTTGTTTGTTGCATTTTAGGCAGTTGCATAAATTGCATAGCGAGCAACAAGTTTGCTCCAAGCCTGATCGTAACTTGCTTCCGCGAAAGGAATGTGTTTTATCAAAGCCTGCCGGAGCTCCGGACAGTAAGCTTTTCACATATTGAAACTTTTGCATTGGATTTAATCTTTCGTTATTGTGCACCGTTGCTCAAAATAAATCCTTGAATGAAATCCAGTCACTATAATTTCCCGTGAAAGTTGGAATAGTTAATCGAGGTAATTTAATATCCGACTGACTTGATAGCTGTTGTGTAACAGAATGGTGTTGATTCGAGACATTAATCGATGAGTTTTGAAGTTGCGAATCACTGTGTCGATATGAAGAAATTTTAGCGATATTATTCAAAATTTCAGATTTCAATTCGAAGTAGTTTCTTCTACAGTTTCAATTTCCGAAAGGTTTTCGGGAAGTTGAGAATCGTAATTGTTGAAATCACGCCAGACATTTTCCATATTATCTAAGCGAATATTTAGTGGTTTGGTTTGGTTAATTAACGTCACACTAGAGCTGCACAGTGGGCTATTGGCGACGGTTCGGGGCCTATCTCGAAGGAAAGGCCCGGGAACGATGCCTCGTATTTTTAAACCATGGTCAGATGACGAGGACAATTCGAAGAAACTTGAGCTGGCACCCAACGCCTTCAATAGACGTCGGGACTTTGGACCCCGATCAGATTTATCGTGCACCAGTCCCGTAAACACGCCGTTAATTTTTTGTGGATGTTCTGGACGACATTCTAGTATTTTGGTAGCGAAGTTGGCAACCCTCCGATCGCAATATCACTACTTTTTACTGGTTTGGTTTGTTCAATTAACGTCGCACTAGAGCTGCACAGTGGGCTATTGGCCACGGTTCGGGGCCTATCTCGAAGGAAAGACCCGGGAACGATGTCTCGTATTTTTGAACCATGGTCAGATGACGAGGACAACACCTGAGCTGGCACCCGACGCAACCTCAATAGGCGTCAGGACATTGGACCCCGATCAGATTTATCGTGCACCAGTCCCGTATACACACCAATATAATTTGTTGGATGTTCTGGACGACTTTCTATTATTTTTGTAGCGAAGCTGGCAACCCTTCGATCGCAAGATCACTACTTTTTTACTTTTCTTTGTCAAGTCCATCGCACGGATTCGAACCACCAAACCTCTGATTAGTAGCTGAATGCCTTATCCACTGAGCAACTGGGGCTCATTACTTTTTACTATTCTTTAGTCTAGTCCATCGCAAGGTTTGAACCGGGCACCCTTGGATTCCCCGCTGACGCCTTAATCCACTCGGCCACGGAGGCCTCTATCCGCTGTGGGAAAAATTGGTTAAAGAAAAAGGAATTGAATGAAATTATCCAAGCGTGTTTTATTTTCAGACTGACTTACAACAACAACTGATTCCGACTGCAATCGAGTCTGATAAATTAAGAGTCAATTCATTTACATAAGGCGCCCTCTGGGTCGCAATAAAATAATATATGTTTCTCATCAGCCAATGAGCGAACAACATGGACGACAGACTTCGTATAAAAGCATTCCCAAGGGTGGCTCAAGCAAAATTTTCAACCTGGGCAAAATTTCATTCAGCGGCCTCCTCATATATATATATATATATATATATATATATATATATATATATATATATATATATATATATATATATATATATATATATATATATATTGAAATAAGACGAAGTTGCATTTTCTTTTAATTTTGTGCTGTCATAATTGGCATCCAATAAAATAATAATATAATTAAAACGCATTAAAGATTACCCTCAAAAAGTAATAAAAGATTAAACTATAAATTTAGTAAAATTGTTTTTAAATAGTGCATGTGGTGTGTGTCGAAGTATTTGTTTTCAGAAATCGAATGATTCGCTAAACTCTGATTTTAGACAAGACAGCTAAAAGGATGAAAGTTAATTTTTTACACAAAAGTTTAACTCGTATACGTATTGTTAATATACGTATTCGTATACGTATAACGTTAATATTTGCATACGTAAAATACAGGCACGTAGGTAAGGGGGGGGGGTTAGGGGGTTCAAACCCCTCCCATTGTAAGTCAAATAAAAAAAAATTAAAAAACGAATTACTGTGAAATTCATAAAAATAGAGATTTTAGGGGAGGGGGGTGGGGAGTAAAAGAATACCACAGTGGGCATGGGGTATAGAGACCGCAAGACGATGGCGTCATGTTAGGTTTAATTTGAAATAAAGATAACAAAGGGAATAGATCGTCAAACGGGGTCGTAAAATAAGACTTAAAAATAACAAGACTAAGATGCTCCAAGACCGCATAATTTCGTTAATCTTAAAATACTTTAATATAAGTTGCCAGTTTATTCTAAAACAAAACCATCTTCCATGTTTTCTATAACGGTTTTTAATTTATTGTTTTTGTTGGCCCGTGAAAATACCTGCTTTTTGAGTATTATCTAAATTTCGCGAAAAACAAGCGAGCGTTTTTTTTTCTTACTTTTTGTACGAATCAACCCAGGACGCAGACCAGTCGGCTCGTATCGCCTTTTTTTATTTTTATTTAATTCTAAAAATAGATCAGACACTCTTTCTTTCATCAAATATGTATATGAAACTTTTTACATTAAAATGTAGTATTGCGTAATCTATAGGTGCCGAACTTCTGAGCATTTTCCTTCGGTCCTGGTCAGCGTTATTTCGTAAATAAACCTTGTTTTATTACTCTTTGCGGTTCTGTTCCGGTCGACACCCCCCCGCACCCCCTGAGGAAGTTTGGAATTGCGAGTTTTAAAAATCTTTGATTTCGGAACATTTAAGCCCAAAGAAATAGCAAATGAAAGCGGGGGAAGATTAAATTGCCCAACTTATAAGATTAAACTTAAATTAGACCTCCGAACGGACACTGCATTGTACGTCGTTGCATATTGGACTATTGGCGACGGTTCGGGGTCCATCTCGATAATGAGGACAACACCTGGCGCCGAAGTTGGTAATTTTTTTGTTTCTTTTATATCTTTGAATTAAAATGACCTTTACAATTTAAATTTAATTAATGGAAGTTAATATTTATTGGTAATAAGTAAATAATTTTTTTTGTATTAAATAATGTATATTTAATGTTTAATTTAAAATTAGCAGTGGCGATTGGATTGCACAATTCCATGCAATTTCGAGTGTTTTTACTTCCACTATACTTTAGATCATGTAGCCTTTATAATTTATATTATTCTTTACTAGTTTTGGTCAACTAAAACGCTTATTAGATCTTTAAACTATCATAACTATAAATTATCTAACTAATCGTTACCACACATATTATAAGGATTCTCAAACTTTAAATTTGTTCTCTAAATTTATTTCATAATTAAGGAGTGATTTACTAATTTTAAAAGTACAGTTATTGACAACTGTTAAAAGTTGTTAATGACAGTGATAACTGTTTCTGCCTCGATATTCAAATGCCAACTTATTCCTTTTTACTAATGAAAATTTATAAATTTGTTTGAGAAAAAAAAATTGTGGGGGGGGTGAGAAGTTTGTTGATGATTTTTTTTAGGGGGAGGGGGGTTTAAGGATTCCCCCTCTAAGGGGGACCCCCCCCCCAAAAAAAAACGGATTTCCTTAGGTACCTTAACCCCCCCCCCCTTGAGAAGGGGGGGGGAAGGATAAGCAAAGGAATCCATTGCTCAGTCACTGAGCCCCCCCCCCCCCCCTGAAAAATCTATACCTACGTGCCTGGTAAAATACAACTATGTAGCACAGTCCAGAACTGGTTTAGCGGCCAAATAACGTGAGCCACACACTTTCTATATTAAAAATAAATGTTTGAATTCGATTATGTTTTTATAGTATCTTTATACTATCATAATATCATATATCTATCTTTATACTATCATAATATCATATATCTATCTTTATACTATCATAATATCTTTTCATACAACTGGTAAATAGTTCAATATATAAAACTCTTTTTTTTTCTTCTATTTTTTTTTTTTAGAAAAATTAAACTATATAAATTAAAACTAAAAATAAATAAATAAAGCTACCTATATAAGTAAGTCACACTAAAACGAACTACCCCCTATTTTTTAGCCAGTTTTTATTGTATTGCTAAACTTAATATACCATTTTGTAGGGAATAAAGTCTACAACTGTGATATATTTAGTAATTGTGTTGCTTTGATCTGTGGTATCCTTGGAACTTCGCTGTAACTGTGTTTGTGTAGTCGGGATTGGCAACGGTGAAAATGTAACAACTATACCGGTTTCATTCATGCCGTAAGCATGTGCTTCAAATCTTCATAAATCCTCTAATCTTTCTTCCAGAGTATTATGAAATCATTATCATAAGTATACAATAAAATGGCGACGAGGAAGTGTTCGTAAGTGCAGTTATTTAAACTTTTCATAGAACTGTGAGTAAATTAGGCCTAATCGGAAGTTTAACAAATTTCGATTCTGAGCGAGATGATTATAATTTTTACATCGAACAGTTTTTTGTAGCTAACGAGGTTCTAGATGACAAAAAAAAGCAGTTTTGATTTCCGTTATTGGAAGCAATACGTACAAACTGTTAAGAAGTATTTTTATGCTGAAACTGCCTAGTGAGTGCACTTACATAGAACTCACCAAAGTATTGAAAGAACATTTCAAGCCTGCACCTATTGTAATTGCTGAAAGATTTCGATTCCACGGCAGAAATCAAAAGGCTGGAGAAAATATTTCGACGTATTTAGTTGAGCTCCGAATGTTGTGCTTTGGAGCATTTTTGGAAGAAGCAATAAGAGATTGCTTCGTATATGGACTGTCTTCGGAAACGATCCAGCGGAAGATTGCTAGCCAAAAAAAACCTGCAGCTCTCAACTGCTACAGAATTAGCGCTGGCTATGGAAATTGCGGACAGCGATGCTAGCAATATGAAAATTGCCTACCCTGTTGTAAACAAGGTACAACGCAACAAAGCTCCTGCAGCAAAAAGTTTTACGAAGCCGAATAAATCTGGAAAATGTTTTCGCTGTGGCTCTTCTCATGACCTAAACAAGTACAAATATAAAAATGCAACTTGCCAATTTTGTTCAAAGGTTGGACATATTTCTCCTGCCTGCATGTCCAAGAAAAACAAATCTGCAAAAAAGATTGAAGTGATCAATGAGTCAGAGGAGTATCGTCTATTCACGGTGCAATCACTCAAGTATCAAAGTATACAGTACCAGTAGTTATCAACAATAAAGCCACAGAAATGGAACTTGATACTGCTGCGGATGTGTCCATTACATCAGAGCTTTGGATTACTCAAAATCTACCCAATATGAAAATACAGCCAACATCAATAGTTCTCAGGGACTATAATCAATATGCAATAAAGGTATTAGGAGAAGTGCAAGTTCAGGTGTTGTGCAATTCTCAAAGCTACAAAGTACCTTTAGTGATAGTGAAGGGAAATAGACCATCATTGTTTGGAAATAACTAGTTGTCAAAATTCAAGCTGAATTGGAATGAAATTTTTGCTGTTGATGCTGCCCTTAGCAATGTCAAGACTGTTGATTCTTTAAAAAGAAAATACAGAGATCTATTCCAAGCAAACACCTAACCTATCAAGCATTTTAAAGCATCTCTCAGACTGCGTAACGATAAGTTACCAATTTTCTGCAAACCGAGGCCTGTGCCGTATTCCCTGAAGACCGCTGTATGTGAAGAAGTCAAACAAACAGAGAGTTTGGAACTTTGTTGAGCATTCGAAGTGGGTTACGCCAATTGTAGTCGTTCCTAAAAAGAACAATTCTATTAGGATCTGTGGAGATTTCAAAGTGACTGTCAAAAAGTACTTAGACGTGAACCAGTATCTCAACAAGATCTGTTTGCTACTCTTCGTGGTTGGAAATATTTCAAAAAATTGGATTTGTCAAATGCATACCAACAATTAGAATTGGATTCTGCTTCCCAAGAACTGCTCACACTAAACACACCAATGGGTTTAGTACGCCCAAACAGGCTGTTGTACGAAATAAGTTCTGCTGCTGCCATCTTTCAGTCAACAATAGAGCAGATATTGCAAGGCATACGTCATGTAATATGCTTTCAAGATGATATTCTCATCTCATAGACAACAGTGGATGAACATTTCAGTACACTTGAGAAAGTGTTGGAACATTTTCGTAAATACAATGTCCATCTAAACGCAGAAAAGTGTCAATATCTAGAAACCAGTGTGGAGTTCTTAGGTCATATTATTGATAAAGATGGCATTCACACAACAAAAGAAAAAATCAATGCCATTAAGGAAATCAAGGTACCAGTAAATGTTACTGAGCTAAAATCCTTTTTAGGAATTCTCAACTATTATTCCAAATTTATAAAAAATGCATCTACCTTGTTATCACCCTTACACAATTTGTTGAACAAAGATGTTCCATGGCATTGGTCTGCAGAATGTGACAAAGTTTTTCTTAAGTGCAAATCTTTATTAATGTCAGATAGTGTGTTAGCCCATTATGACGAAAGACTGCCCTTACAGTTATCATGTGATGCTTCCCCTGTTGGTTTAGGAGCAGTCCTGTCACACATTGTCGATGGTATTGAACGACCTGTTGCATATGCATCGAGAACTCTAACAAAAGCTGAAGCCAATTACTCTCAAACTGAGAAAGAAGCTCTCGATTATTTTTGGATGTAAAAAGTTTCACTAGTACTTATACGGTCGTGAGTTTCTGTTGTATACAGATCACCAACCCCTAGTGACAATTTTTGCACCAGATAAAGCTATTCCAACTATGGCTGCTGCACGCTTGCAAAGGTGGGCCCTACTGCTTGTTAGATATTAGTATTCTGATACCTCACTAGATGGCACCATCTGTCAAGTCTATATACAATAAACCTGACTGCGCTGTTCGTACAGTCAGTTAGCTCTCTTAAATCATTCCTGTAGCATGTCTCATTTTGTCATTTCCAATCTAAGTCAATTGTACTTAAAATCAAGTAACTAATTATATTTAATCCTAAACTAGAACGTAACATGGTGTCAGAATAGTGCCAGTCCACACAGTTTATCGAAAAAAACCCGAAAGTTTACATCGTGAAAGCATGGCCGGAAATTTGCCGACGATGCAACCATTCGATGCGGGATCCAATCCGTCCGAAGCTTGGAGGAACTGGAAACAAGATTTCGAAGACTACATCGAAGCTTCACGCTATGGAAACGAACCAGAAAAAACAAAAACAGTCCTCTTTCGTCACGTCTGTGGAGATGAAATAAAGAAACAATATCGAGCTTTCGATTTGAAACCAGTAGCGGGTGAAACGCATGTGAGTCTGTCTCAAATTTTTCAAGCATTTGACGAATTCTATAAAGACTTTCAAAATGAAATTTATGCGTCATATAAATTCCTGGAAATTAGACAAGAGAGAGATGAAAAATTTACTGACTTTTACACAAGACTACGATGTGCAGTAAAAGAATGCAATTACGATGAGTCGATGGACCGCATGTTGGGCGATAAAATTGTGCATGGGATGCTAGATAAACAACTACAAGAGAGGTTAATAAGAGAAACAAGTAGGAAATCAAAATCAATACAGGAAGTGCTCAGTGAATGTAAAAGTGCGCAGCACAGTAAAGTGCAAGCTAGCGGTATGAACATAAACAAACCAGCTGAGCTCGATGTCATCAAGCGCCGTAGCTTTCGTGCTGAGTCAGCGAAAAATACGCAGAGAGCTTCTCGTTCGGAAAACAACAAACAATAATGCAGATCGTGTGGACGGGTGCACGAGCCACGCAGATGCCCGGCGTTCGGAACGACATGCAAGAACTGTAAGTTAAAGAATCATTGGGCTAAGATGTGCAGGACTCGCACACAAATACAACAAAGAGCCCAATACGTAAATACCGTGGAACGGAGTTCCGAGACTGATAGCGATACGGAATCGGTATTTCTCGGTGAATTAAAAAATATTGGTGTCATTAGCATGTGTGGTGATACAGAAAGTGTCTGGCTGAAAGAGATATATGTAAATAATAATAAGGTTAAATTCAAACTCGACACAGGGGCACAGGTAAATGTCATTCCAAAGAAAGAGCTCCTAAAATGGCCTGAGAAGCCAATTGTAAAGAAATGCAAACAGCCAGTGCTGGACTATAGTGACAATGAAGTGCCCATCATAGGGGCATGCAAGTTGAAATGCCAAACTGAAAATGCAGAGAGTAAGTTGCAGTTTTTAGTGACAGATTTAGATTCCAGTCCTATTTTGGGCCTACTGGCATGCCAAGAATTGGGACTTGTAAACGTTTGTACCAGGTCATGGAAAATAATAGAAACTTCAACCTTAAGATGAAAACTCCTGAACAGATAATTGCAGAATTTCCAGATGTTTTCACTGGAGTAGGACGTCTGAACAGAACTGTGAAAATTAAGCTAAAGGAGAACAGTGCCCCACATGTAGCAGCACCACGCAAAGTGCCACTAGCCCTTCACAGTAAAGTAAAAGAAGAATTACAGAGAATGATGGAGACAGGAATCATTGCAAAGGTCGAGGAACCTACTGAATGGGTAAGCAAGTGGTAGTTATAAACAATCCCAAAAAGCTACGAATTTGTCTAGACCCCAGGCCACTTAATGATGCTATTCAAAGGACACATTATCAAATACCAACAACAGACAGCCTGATGACAAAACTTCAAGGAAGCAAAATGTTTACCATTCTGGATGCAAAGAATGGTTTCTGGCAATTACCCTTGGATTAAATACCGTTTTTGTGTACTACCATTTGGACTGAACAATGCTCCCGAGGAATTCTAAAGAGCAATGGACGAAGTGTTTGAAAATGAGCCCTCAGTTAATCCTTATTTTGATGATATAGCATTGGGCTCAACATCAATGGCAGAGCAACTACTCCGTAGAACTCTCACAATTGCTAGAAAAGCAAATTTGAAATTTAATAAAAACAAAACACAGCTTGCTCAAAACAGCGTTAATTACCTGGGACATGTAATGTCTAGCAAAGGTATCGAAGCAGATCCTATGAAAGTTAGAGCAATAAATGAATTTGCTACACCACAAAATCGAAGGGATCTCCAAAGATTCCTAGGCATGGTGACTTACCTTTCAAAATTCACTCCACAATTGTCAAATTTAACACATTCGCTACGTCAATTGTTAAAGGATGATAGTGAGTGGTTATGGGATCAGAACACCCAGAAAGACTTTGAAACATTAAAAAGAACTATTGTTAGTTCACCGTGTCTGCAGTATTTTGATGATGCAAAACCAGTAACTGTATCAGTTGATGCCAGCAAAAATGGCATTGGAGCAGTTCTACTCCAAGATTCTCAACCAGTAGCTTATAGATCAGTATCACTCACGGAAACGCAACAGCGATATGCACAAATTGAAAAAGAGTTACAAAATATAACTTTAATTTGTAAGCATTTAATTTCTAGTTTATTAGTTTTCTCTTCTTTATAAAAAGGGGCATGTTAGATATTAGTATTCTGATGCCTCACCAGATGGCACCATCTGTCAAGTCGATATACAATAAACCTGACTTTGCTGTTCGTACAGTCAGTTAGCTCTCTTAAATCATTCCTGTAGCATGTCTAATTTTGTCATTTCCAATCTAAGTCAATTGTACTTAAAATCAAGTAACTAATTATATTTAATCCTAAACTAGAACGTAACACTGCTATCTTCATTTTTACACAATTAAATACCAAAAAGGTGAATTATATCAGAATGCAGATGCTCTTTCACGCATGCCAATTGAAGACCTAAACAAGGACTTGTATCCGTCTGATGTTTTCAAAGTTTTCTACGTGGAGGACATGCCGATTACCTCTGATGACATTGTCCAGGCAACTCATACAGACAAGGTTCTTGGAGTTGTGCTCAAGTATGTACAGTACGGTTTCCCTACCTGTAATCAAGACCCCGACTTGAAGCCATATTTCACCGGCCGGAAAGGATGAATTATCTGTAGATGGAAATTGTCTCCTTTGGGGAATGAGGGTTGTTATTCTTTCAGTACATAGGAATCACATGCTGGACTTGCTTCATGACACACATCTAGGAATAACCAAGATGAAGGCAGTGACTAGAAGGTACATTTGGTGGCCTGGATTGGATCAGGACATTGAAAGTATCTCTGCTAAGTGTGAGGCATATCAGGTAACAGCCAACAATCCACCTACTAAACCTTTGCAATCCTGGATTTGGCCGAAGGCACCCTGGGATCGCATACACATTGATTATGGTCAGAAGAATCAAACCAACTACTTGATAATAGTGGACAGTCATTCAAAATGGTTGGAAGTAGTGAAGATGTCCTCGACAACTTCGACACACACCATCAGTGCACTACATGAGCTGTTTTCACGGTATGGACCGCTTTTGGAGTTGTTTCCGACAATGGACCACAATTTATCTCCGACGAGTTTAAAGATTTCCTAAAATCTTTAGGAATTATGCATACACCTGTGCCAACTTATCATCCGCAATCAAATGGATTAGCTGAGCGATCGATACAAACTTTCAAACATGCTCTGGAGTAGATGCTTCAAGATGGCTAGGACTGTGACTCTGTTGTCAATAAGGTTAAAAGGTTTCTGCTTGCATATCGTTCGGCTCCACATTCCACAACTGGACTGTCTCCTGCTGAGCTTTTCCTTGGACGTCCCATCAGGACTCTCATGAACTTGATTCATCCCTGTACTGCACACCATGTGCAGAAGAAACAGAACATTCAGAAGCAGCTCTTTGATAAATCACATACTTCGAAAGTCTCTGGTCAGAATGTATGGGTGCGTTCCTATAGAGGTCCCCGTAACAAATGGGTTCGAGGTGTTTTAATAGAGCCCCGAGATACCAAAACCTGGATCGTCGAGATTGATGGAAAGAAGTTCTCTGCCCATTTAGATCAGCTGCGCCCAGCTTCTGAAGTGGACTTTCCCAAACCCGAGTTTACAGATGTTAGTTCCTATCCTACTTTTGAGGCTAGTCTTCACCACTTGTGAGTGTCCCAATTCATACACAGGATACCGGAACCATGTTTCATCCACCGTATACAGTATCCAAGGGGATAGAAAACGAACCAGAAGATTCAACTGTTTTGCCAGACTTTACTGCTGATGCTGAAGTCCCTTCAGCTGCTGAACCTGTCTGTCCCGCTCCAATTCGACGCAACCCGCCTCGAAACAGAAGAAAGCCCAATAGACTAAATCTTTAGGACTGTGCCAACAACATTTAATACCAACATTTTTTTGTTTTTTTTATAAAGGGGGTATTGTGATATATTTAGTAATTGTGTTGCTTTGATCAGTGGTATCCTTGGAACTTGGCTGTAACTGTGTTTGTGTATTCGGGATTGGCAACGGTGAAAATGTAACAACAACAACTACCGGTTATATTCATACCGTAAGCATGTACTTCAAAACTTAATAAATCCTCTAATCTTTCTTCCAGAATATTATGTAATCATTATCATAAGTATACAATAACAACACATTGATATAAAAAAAATTACATAGGGGACTATCTTCATATAAAAATCCGCACCAACTTTAAAGTTTTCAATAGCAACACCTACTCTTGATAGCACAGAAATGTTCTCCACCCTCAAAATAATCTAAATATAAATGTTCGTTATTTTCCTACAGTTATATGCAGAGATATTATTTAATATGTATCGATCTAACTTGATGAGCTATCTCTACATTGAACAAAGTATTAGGAAATCTGAATCAAAGTTGCCATAACTATCCAGATCTTCAGATATCACGCCTTTGGAAACAGTTTTACAAATCGCCAAATCGTGACACTGACAAACTGAAAAGTCGAATTACAGCGGCTATCGAAACTGTCCGTTACTGTTCGTTAGAACCCGATTGGAAATCTCATAGAGACTCGATGTCTCTTTTTTAGTAACGAATTTGACAAGACCCATATAACTATGACGGAACCCCAAACTTCCTTCTCCACGGTTTCAAAAGTGTCCACTCTAAAACACTAGACGCAGCCATTATTATTTGTAACAAGAACTTAAATGCAAAATTTAAATTTAGCACAAACTCCGCGGTCTTCATTGACATTAACATGAATAATAAACCATATACTTTGTTATCCATATACCTTCGCCCTCACGAGGATATTAAAAACCAAAACACCAAGACGAATTCAAAAACATTAAATTTTACTCCGGTGACTTCCTCTTATTAGTAGACTTCAACTGTCGATCTGCCCTTTGGGGTTACCCACTGGAGGACTTCAGAGGTAGAAACCTTATTGAATTTCTTCTCATCAATAACCTCAATATTTGCAACGTTAAAGACAAAAGATTCTCCTTTAAATCTACTATGGGCAAAGGCAATCCTGACCTTACCATTTCTTCCCCATACCTAATAAATCTCATTAAGAACTAGAACTGGAAGTCCGGCAGTGATCATAAATACATAGAATTCATCTTAAATTTTTCAAATTACCCCTCTCAGGAATTCTATTTTAAATCCAGATTTGCAATGGCTAAGTTCTCAAAAAACTTCGAAAATCACACTGCAGACCTTCTGGTCGTCATCGAGTCAGCGGACACCCGTCCTCTCTTGGACGATTGTTTCGATAAATTAATTCAAACTGTCCAATCCTGTTCCTTCAAAACATTAAAAAAAATACCTATTAACATTACTTTCAAATGGTGGACTCCACAACTTCAGTTGAAATAAAACGCCACAACCCAATGCCCTTACGTTACATCCACCCTTCCCAGTAACCTCATACACGGTGAATATATTTTGTTTGTGAAATGAGCGAATTTGACAACCATTTATTTACTAAATCGTTATACTGATGCTGAGGATTGAACTCGTGCCTATCGGATGCTTGTCCGAGCCCCATATTCGGACTTGAAAGTCGGGATTTCGATGAACTGTAACCTTGTCGGAATTATGTCTGTATGGATGACACAGACCCATTTTAATAAAAAAAAAAATTTGATTCAATGTTTCACAAAAACTTGTTTTTAACAATTAAATTAACGCTTTTACCCGGACGAACTTCATAATTTTCCCCAACAGGAGGCTTGCCTTCCCTGACGAAGGGGAGTACAGCCCGCATCCCCTTAATGGCGCCACCTCTGAGAGGTGGGTATATACCCACCGCTCAAAGGTGGCCAGTAGGGGGATATAGAGTAGGAATGAGCTTAGAAGTTACTCTGAAAGAATGACAGTTATTACGATATTATTATTGACAAATAACAGTTACTGATAACTGTTATTTAAGTATTTTTTGAAAGAAGTAAATATACGTGTTTTATATAAATAAACTACAAAACAAAAAATCATTTCAAAACTGCATGCTCCTCAAAAAAAAAATTCTAATTTGTACAAGATGGTATAATTGTAGGGACAATATTTCATGTTTTATTTTTGATAAATAGTATATAAAAATATTTTAAATATTAAAATAAAGCATGGCAAAAATATTAATGTTAAATTAATAATTTTATCTTGAGTTGATCCTATCTTTGATTTTTTTCGCTCGGTAACTTTTAAGCAATTGATTTAATTACAGTAAAGTAGGCTTTACTATATGTTCTAAAAAAATATTGCTATTTGCTCTTTACCAAAAAATATGTGAATAAAATTTACGAAAAAACTATATTCAATGCATTTATAAGATGTGAAAAATGGGTAGTAACAAATGTAAAAAAGTAATAATATTAAAGTCAATGGTAATATATATTTTTAACGCTATACGCTATACGTTTTTCTTGGATATACAGTCAACAAAATAGAATCGACAGTACTTACTCAAATTCAATAGTGCCATCTTTAATAGGCAAAAAAAATCAACACCCGCACACTAAAAGAAAGAAAAAAAGCACCCGTAAAAAGCCCACATACCAATGCTGACTATTTTCTCCACCAGGGAGAAAGCGACAGAACTGAGCATGGAACTGAGTGATTCATACTAACACACCTTACTACCAGCGCCGAATTAAAAAGAAGGGCATCCACCCTTCCCCCGCTTTTCACAATCTAATGTCTTTCCCGAATTATTCTTATCAATGTCACGCACACATTTCCTACAACCCAATCTCTTTCAAGTAAATAACAACGAAAGCAAGAATCCAGCAAAAAAAAATAAAAAAAATAATACGCAATAACTAATGAACGAAAACAACATCGATTTTATTAAAAAGATTTATCATACGGCCGTGTATCGTAATAAAAAAGTTATTACGTCTGTACGATATTCTTGGATCAAATGGTAATTAAAATATTTTGAACGATGCAATAATCTTCGCCAATAACGATTCAATCGCCAAAAAAAAAAGGATAACGGCCAAAAGATATATCGTGATCAGAGCGTCATACTTGCTTTATTTTGTTACCAGTAAAGTGGATGAGTCAATACACGTTTATTGAAGTAATTTTAAAGACTATGTTATAACAGTAAAAATATTACTAGGTAGACACTACTCCACGTAGGGCAATGGGGAAAAGAGGGGGGGGGGAACATTTACATCTTGTATTAAGGCCCGTGTACACGAGCGAGGAAAGTTGGGCGAGTTTCATGCGAGATGCGATCTCGCACGTGTACACGGCCCTGCAAGCTCAATCGCGGCGAGTTTTTGCGATCTCGCAACGAGAGCACGCGACGTGAAAAAGGAAGCCGTGTAAACAGGTCGAGCAACTTTTTTCGCTCGGTTCCAACTGTGTGGAACTTGTCGCGAGAACACTGCGCGAGATTTCAATAATGGCGACTGTATTCAGTGTTTGATTAGAGAACTGTATGTGTATAAACTTATATGTAAAACTTTCAGAAGTAGGTAAAGTTTAAAAAAAGTATTTTCGCCATTTCAAACGCCCGGTGCGCCTGCCGAAAAATCTAACTCTGTCTGATTTTCCAAATCTAGCTACCAGGTAGCGCGAATCCGACGTCTACAAGCCTAGAATTCACTGCGAGTTTTATTTCTGAAAAATTTGAAAATGTTGAGTTTATCTGCAGGATGTAGGTCCAAGTTCTTTTTAAAGAACAGTTGCCTCCTTAAAATACCATTTTCGAATTAGTAACTATTTTACGATTGTATTTTCAATGTTTGATTAATTAACGTCGCACAAGAGCTGTACAGTGGGCTATTGTCAGACGAGAGACTGAACCTACTTTCATCTGAGAATAGTATGCAAGTCCAGTCCGCTTCTCTCCAATTGCGATGCTGACGACACCATTGCAAACGGGCGGTACGGTGACGTCTGGACAATGGGATGCACACATCAGGTGTTTCCCATTGTCCAGATCACAGTTTTTTGGGAGATACGCTTGTAAGTAGCAGGAAGAAACAGATCTGCTACCCCACGAGCTGTGCTGCATAGGTTCATTTTTGTCGATAGCACTATGTACAGCCGGGGCAAAAAAAACCGAACCACCCTTGGTTTCTCGGCCACTATTTATTGTAAGGCTAAACTTAATATACCATTTTGTAAAAAATAAAGTCTACTACACATTGATATACAAAAAATTTGCATAGGGGACTATCTTCATACTCGAATCCGCACCAACTTTAAAATTTTCAATAGCAACACCGCCCTCAAAATAATCTAAATATAAATGTTCGTTAATTTCATACATTTATATGCAGAGATATTAGACAATATATATCGATCTTATTTGAGGGGCTACCTCCACATTGAACAAAGTATTAGTTGGACTACGAAATAAAGGACGCTGGTAGAAAATATTTTGCCGTTCTTATGCGCGGTCAGACTCGCCTAGAATTGTTCTAATAATATGATACAGTACGTTTTATACTTAAAGATATGTTACTACTTTAATGTGATTTTATATAGTATTTTTGATGACTTCAAATTTTATTATTTATATTCTTACGATGTTCTGAAAATTTGTAGGCAAATGACAAACTTAATATTGTAAGAAAAATTAAAATAATAGAATATATATTGAAAAAATTATTTATTCCAGGTTTAAAATTCATATACCAATAATTTGCTTTAATTTTAAAATTCGGATGAATTTTTTTTTCATATTTTAATTAGGGTTTTACCAATACGTAGTTTCTCAATTCTAAATTTAAATGAAATATTGTAAATTTATTACACACGTTATTTACACACTCAGTTTGAATTGAGGTTATGTAATTACTTATTTTTTCTCCATAATATCGTGCTTGTCTTAGGTTATACAGGGTGTCCCAAAAGTAATTTAATACTTTTAAAACTCATTTAAAAAACAAAAATATGCACATTTGTATTTAATAAAGAAAGAATCAAGATTTTTAACAATGTTTGCAGCACTTCAATGTGCGCAACATTTTTGCACCTATAAAAAAAAATCACTTTTTATATAAAGCCACATATGGGGCCCTAGCATCATCTCGTTGGAATCGTTCTCACAGGAAGTGACGTTTGACGATATCAATCCCAAGAGTGAGATCTTACGCGGCTCGTGGTTGGTTGTGGGATTGGCTCTTGGGATTGTATTGTGAAATCGTTTTGTATTGGTTTTGGTCAATTGCTTGGATTTACGTCGCATTACAGTTGCACATTGGGCTATTGGGACTGTTCTATGTCTATCTCAACGGAAAGACCCGGGAACACTGCCTCGTATTTCTGAACTATGGTCAGATGATGGTTGTGCAGTGGTTTTAGTTGGTTTTTGGTTCATTAACGTCGCACTAGAGCTACACAGTTGGCGACGGTTCGGGGTCTATCTCGATAAAAGGAAAGACCCGAGAACACACACATTCATACATGCACCTCGTTATTTGAGTTTTTTTTGTTTGGTTTGGTTAATTAACGTCGCACTAGAGCTGCACAGTGGGCTATTGGCGACGGTTCGGGGTCTATCTCGAAGGAAAGACCCGGGAACACATACAAACTCACACCACATTCATACCTGCACCTCGTTATTTTAGAGCCATGGTCAGATGACGAGGAAACACCTGAACTGGCACCCAACGCCTTCAATAGACGTCGGGACTTTGGACCCCGATCAGATTTATCGTGCACCAGTCCCGTATACACGCCAGTATAATTTGTTGGATATTCTGGACGAATTTCTAGTATTTTTGTAGCGAAGCTGGCAACCCTCCGATCGCAAGATCACTACTTTTTTACTTTTCTATGTCAAGTCCATTTCCCGGATTCGAACCACCAATCCTCGGATTAGTAGCCGAACGCCTTACCAACTGGGGCTCCGAGATATGATTAAAAGTTTAATAAATTCATTTAACATTACGAGTTCTAAACTTTCGAAATTCATAATTAAAAAAACTACTCGACTAAATTACTTGCAAATTGATATCCAACGATAAATTTTGTCGTAGATTCTAAATATTGAGTCAAAATTGGGTGTTGCTATTGGAAATGTTAAAGTTGGTGCGGATTTTAATATGAAGATAGTCCCTATGCGAATTTTTGGTATATCAATGTGTAGTAAACTTTATTCCTTACCAAATGGTATATTAAGTTTAACCCTACATTAAATATTGGCCGAGAAACTAGGGGTGGTTCGGTTTTTTTCCCCGGCTGTGTGTGTACCTATCTTCTGCAGGCGTTGTGCTGCAAACACGACTTCCCCCATGGCGTGTGCAAAACTTTCCAGTTGTTTTAAATGATTTTCAAAGCCTTGAAACAACACTGTGGCTGACGTCGAATTCCCTGGCAACATGTATTATTTTTGCCCTTCTTCAATCTTGCCAATAATACGGCCACATGCGTAAAATCATCTAAGTGATGTCGGGAAGACATACCGTAAATGGCAAGTTCGTCTATTGATTCTTTCCCATTCAACTTTAATTTTGAACAACGGACCACACAGGTCAAATCTTTTATATCTTTAATCACGTGACGAACAAGCTCGGCAATCCAAAATGTGCATATGCACAAAGTATCCCCCACTTATGCTAATTTCCATTCTTCTTATTTCCGTTCTTAGCAATTGTCCACCAGTGTATTTTAAAGTTTCTTGCGTAACAATTGAAACAGGCTTCTAATTTTATGCAAAAGAAGCTTGTTTTAACGATTACAAAAGTATTGTAAAGATTGACAGCAGGCACGTAGGTAAGGGGGTGGTTCAAACCCCTCGCATTGAAAGTCAAGAAAAAAAATATTTAAAAACGAATTCTGTAAAAAATTTCAGTTTCTCATATACTATTTCTAGTTGAGTATTATCAGGGAAAACCTAGTATTTTCCAGAGTCTTACCTCGGAAAATAGTTTTCAAAAGGCGTCAAAAACATATTTTGAGGTTATTTTTATCTCAAACTAAGCCTAACATGACGCCATCGTGTTTCATTATTTAATATTTGGTTTTCGGCTACAAAGGGAAAATATCGTTAAACTGAGCCGTATAAACAAGATGCTCCAAACATATATTATTCTAAACAAGGGTTCTTAAAATTTAAGTTTGTTTTAATTTGTTTATTCTTGTTTCTCTAATTTATTTCCTATTTAGCAGTGATATTTACTCATTTTAAAAATAGGTAATGACTGATCTTGGTAAAGATTCCATGAAAACTAAATGATGTTGCTTTTTCGATATTTATCTGCCAATGTACTTAAATCAAAATTAATAAGTTTTTTAGAAAATGGGGGTGAGGGAGAGTTTTGAACTTTTTGGGGGAACGACGGGTTGAACCCCTCCCATGAAAAATCTATACCTACGTGCCTGGTTGACAGCTCTGCTTAAGCAATTTGAATTATTTTAAAATTTCGCCTAAGCAGCACATTTTGGCAACTAAAAAAATTGCTAGATGCCAATGAAGCCTAACTTTTATTTCCCAATTTCGAATCCTAGGTAAAATAGTTTTTAGATTAGAACAGGCGCTGCCATTTAATAGCAGTTTTTGGAGTAAAATTTGCTATGTATGTACCTTAAGGAATATAATTCTAGCACATAATAATTAAGTAATTAATATTCTGAAACTAAATTTGCAATATGTCATTTATATTAAAAAACAATAACAAAAACAATTTTTTTTTAGATTTCTTTATTTTTGACAATTTATAAAAGTTCAATACTAAAAATGTGTTTATTCAATAAACTTGAAAACTTAAAAAATAAAACTAATACATACTATTAATGAGTTTTCTTTGCAGATTGAAATGCAGCCTTTTGAAATATTTTAATGAATGCTTTACAGGTTTTTTTTTGTTTATAAAATTTTGATAATGAACACAAAGTTGTTAGCATTGTAAAAGTGGATGAAAGAAACAGAGTAGTGAAAAACAAGAGCAGAATATTTTAAGTTTTTAAAGCTTGAAATTTGTTTATAGTTCATTCTGTTAAAACATGTTAGCCCAGTGTATAATATAAAGTAGTATTAAATTGTTACTTTTGCCAAAAGTTTTTAAACAATTGCACATAGTTCTACAAAATTATATTAAGAAAATTTTAGACAAACCGAAGGTCAAGTTTATAACATACATACCACATAAAACACATACCGCAATGTATGCAGTTCTGAGCAACACAACAAATATTATTTAGTATACATAACAAGCATTTAAAGTATTTTTATCATTTAATCACAATTCCGAAATATAAACCACCTTTTCAATTTTTCTACGACATATCGGACATCTTTTTTCTGATTGTTTTAACCGTTTACAACATTTATAACATGCTATTGAGTGCCCATATTTACCATGGATAATTGTGGAGTTTACTGGTGCTGAACAACAAAGCAAACATATTTTATTTTTTTCTCCCTCTTTTGGACTCTCTTTAGATGTGCAAGGCAAATCAAAAGATTTTGAGTTTTCAGAGAGAGTGGTAGTAGGTTCACTCACTTCCTAAAAGAATGAAAGCATTAGAGAAAACTTTATAAATTTGATATTATTTGTCCAACTATATTGGGTAAGATTTCAATACATAACAAGTAAATAAGATTTACCCAGTAGTTATTGAGTATACAGAAAATAATTTAATATAAAACTTATACATGATGTGCCTCCGGAAGCAGAAACGCGGCGACGTGCGTTATATGTCGCAGATTTTTTCAAAGGTCTACAGACAAATTTTTGCAGAAGTCTACCAAACGAATTATTTTTTATGTCTGCACTACTTTATAACATTTTCTACAGCTTATTTTTAGGTTAGATAATTACTTTTCTCTCATTGAAGAAAGTCAGGGGGTGGGGGAGAAGTCCTGATAGTAGAAAGTTTTAATAGCTCATTTTTTTTTTCTTGACTCATTCTTATCTCATCTATACGATAAGGCCTGTGTACACGAGCGAGAAAACTTGGCGTGTTTCTATGAGAGGTGCAATCTCGCACATGTACACAGCTCTCCAAGCCCACTCGCGGTGAGTTTTCGCCTCTCGCAGCGACAGGGCGCGAGGTGAAATTGGAAGCCATGTAAACAGGTACTGCAACTTTTCTCGCTTAATTCCAACTGTTTGGAACTTGTCACGAAATCACTGTGCGAGATTTCAATAATGGCGGCTGCATTCAGTGTTTGTTTAGAGAACTATATAAACTGATATGTAAAACTTTAGAAATATTAGGTAGTTTTAAAAAGCAATTGGATAGTAATCGGGTGAAAGTTATTACAATACATTAAATGGGATTGTTTTATAAAAGCAATGTGGGGAAAGTGCCTAGATAAAAAGGTTTTTTCCAGTAAATTGTTTGTTGCACACCAAGTGTGAGTTTTGAATTCAAATACTAATAAAACAAGATATTTCCGAAATGTAGGAAGATTTTTTAAAAGCAATGTGGATTCCCGAAATTTAGTAGGATTGCTTTTTAAAAACAATGGGGGTAAAAGAAGTACGTAAAAAGGTTATTTTCTGTAAATTGTTTGTTGCACACTTTGCATGTATGAGGTTTTTCTCCAGTGTGAAGTTTCGAATTCAAATACTAAAACAGGATTTTTAAAAGCAATGTGGATTCCCGAAATTTATTAGGATTGCTTTTTAAAAACAACGGGGATAAAAGAAAGTGCCTTAAAAGGTTATTTTTTCTTAAAGTGTTTGTCGCACACTTTGTATGCATGACGTTTTTCTCCAGTGTGAAGTTTCGAATTCAAATACTAAAACAAGATATTTCCGAAATTTAGGGGATTGCTTTTTAAAAATAATATAGAAAGGAAGTGCCGAAAAAGTAAATCTCCTTTTCAGTAAATTGTCTATTGCACAGATTGCATGCATGTATATATGAGGTGAAACCTGAAACGCCAGTGTATGAAGGCTTTCTAATAGCACAAAATAAAAACATTTTTTCCAATATGTTTTCTAATTTTTCCAAATAAAGCATTATTTGCGATACGTTCCCTAATTTTTTTTAAATGAAAACATATGACTTCCAATACACGTTTCTTAATTTTTTAAATGAAAATGTTATATTTAATAATTATTTATATTTTTCAGATTATATGCGAGTTAATTTTATTATTAATATATAAATTTCTAAATTAAACAAAGTAAATTTCTCTCACACACTAAACACAAATAAAAAAAAAGACTCAACTAATTAGTATAACAATAAATTTCTATCGAATTTCCCTTTTCAATCCCAATTGCCATTCCCTTTCTCGGCGAAACGATATACATTCCCTTCGCGTGCAAGCAAATTGCGCTGTGTACACAGCTCTGCAACTTCTAGCGGATAGAAAATTGCAAACGACTTTCGGTGAGGAAATTTGCGCTGCTCGTGGAAACGGTTTAGCGAGTTTCTCGCACGGATATCTCACAAGTTTTCTCGCTCGTTTACACATAGATATAGGTGCTTGATAGTCAACAGGTAACCAATGATACGTTTTTCAAAAATCAGCAATTTGACGCCGCAATTACTTCAATTGTGGTGACTAAAATTGCATTTCTTTTGCAGATTTATTAATTTTTTATCAAGCTTTAACATGGTTTTCTTAATTTTTTTTATCGAGTTTGTTAGGAATTTGATTATTATTATCTAACCGTAGTTGCTGATTTTATAGGAAATCTGCATTTTAGCCCGGTGGCTTTTCCGATTTTCAAGACAGAAAACTTGTTTTACTACATGTTTAAACCAGTTTGCTCGTTTTGAAAGACATTTTTTTTGTTGCTATTGCAAACCAATTAGTAATCGTGAATAACAAAGTAATACTATTGCTGAAGTTCTCTCTTTAATCGTTGCTATTATACTTGCTCATGAAAGGTATACCAATTGTTGTATAATAAATTAAGTTGTGGACAAATCTTATTCACTACATTCTTGTCGCAGACTGTAAAGAATTTTTCTGTTACTGGGAATGTGCCAAACCCCAAAATTATGCCAATTTGCACGGATGGATGCATTTAGCTAAAAAAAAAAGGATCAACATATTAGGTAATTTAAATACAATACCTTTTTGCGGGCAGATGGTGGCTTTTTTCGAGGTTTTGATCTCGGTTTTCGTCTTTCTCTTGTCTTATCAGTCCTTTCGGCTAACCAGCCTTTTCGGGTGCCAAAGCACTTTGAGCAGAATCTATTTGGTGGATTATTAACTCGTAAACATCTGCTACATTTCCAAAGATCCTGCAATGGGGCACTCAAATAAAATAGTTCAGGTACATGTAGTATCAGGGTGTCCATAGGGAAAGCATTCTGAAATTCCCTGCTAGCCGTACTTATTTAAGGCAAATTTTTAAATATATTATTATTCCTTATTATTATGTAAGATGTACTTTGACATCTTATTATTCCCCCAAAAAATATTTATTTTTAATATATAAGTTTACTAACTATTTCACTCAATTTTCTAACTCCCAAAAAGTGCAACCAAAGTTTAATAGAGTGGGCAGGCAAGTATCTAGTTATAGATAGCAAATTGGTTTGCCAAATTTTGGAAACGTCAGCATTTTGGTGCGATTTCTACGACTTTGAAAAAGTTCAATTTTACACACTTTTAGAGTCCCATACACAATTTCCCTTTTTTGATTGCATTTGAAAAGTATTTGAATATTTGTTACCAATCAACGATGTTACACAGCAGCCAGAAAACAACTTGAAAATACATTTTGTTAAATTCCCTGATTTTTTTCAAAAAAATCCCAAATATTTCCAGAGTCGTCAAATTCCCAGATTTCAAAGTTTTCCCTGTTGATGGACACCCCGAGTGTAGAACACAACAATTGATTATTTTTGTATCTTTTAGGACATTTCATAAAAATATGTTAATTTTTAAATTAGCGTTTTAGTAACAAATATAACCACTTCTATACTTTTTCAGATATTTCAACATCAAATCCATATGAGACGGAACTCTCTGAAGAACTTCCTTCATCTGAACTTTTATCTGCGAAAAATTCTTCGTCGCTGTCAGTTTTGCATACAAATGTGATTATGGAGTTAAGAAATTCCTAAAAATAAAACCTTTGATTAAAGGGTATGTTATTAAAATGTTTTTTTAAACACTGGTTAAACCCCTGAGGCTCAAGGCCATACATATACAGGATATCCAGTTTTGCCAGCAACACACCTAATTTTAAAATTAACATAAAGCTACTCTAATTTGTAATATTTTTAAAATCCAATGGTTTGAGGTACCATTAAAACAAAGAAAGTGTTAAAAGTTGATAATGAATTGATGGAAGAAATATATGAGCACCAGTTTTGGCAAAACAGTTTTGAAGTCAAGATCAGACAAAAAGCATTGCCAAGCAGAATCATACAAATAAGTACAGCAAATGTACTTATGTACTTTTGGGGCTTGAATTGCAAAAATTGCTTAAAGATTGGTAGGTTAAAATATATTTTATAAATTTTGGCCTCTTATACTTCAGCAGACAACACAAATCTATTTTTTAAGATACTTACTCCATCTGAATCCGTATTACTGTCACATAAACTGAAGTCTTCGGATAATGATGCAGGCTCATATTCTAATTCAAAAGTTTGTGCAATGGTGAAAATGCCTTCTGGAAGGAATTCTCTGTGATGATCCTCATCCAAAAACACACTGCCATCACTTGTGTCTTCGATGAAAGATGTCTCATAACACTAAAATGCAAAAAAAACACATAAATAACATTTATTTAGTAAGGTGTTTGATTTTTTAGTACTTGTTTAGATTATTTGTATTTTTAATGTGATAGCTTGCGTGATGTAGTAAGGATGTCAAGGAATTCTACAATTATCCTATTTCGTTTGACCTGCACAAAGTAATGGTTACTTTTATTTATTAAATGGCCTAAGGGTGGTCGAAGCGATCCTGATGCGGTGTGCTGTCATGGGGGGGCAAAATGAAATACACATAGAAAACTATAGCTATATTCAGTTGGTATAATTTTTACTAAACACCAATACTTAAACATTACTAAACTCGCAACACTTTTTACATATGTCCCTAGGGAAAAAGGGACCAAACATCTTAAAAAAAGGGACAAATAGCGACCTACTAAATTTATATCCTCATTAAATTTTAAGTCATCATTGTGAGAATGACAAAATTATAGGAAAAACACAAGAGCTATAAGAGTTTTAAATAAAAACAAAGTTATATTTTCGTTGTACAATACAGGCTAGCTGCGCACTGGCAACTATCGGACGTCCAACTGAACTATTTAGTTGTATGCATTTGAAAAATTCAAATTGTATCTGCTTATTTAGTAATTATAGGACATGTAACTATTGGACAAAACATCCTTTCGCTCTATACCGCGCTAACAAGTTTGTCAAATAATCGGCAATTTTGTATGGATTGTGAAAACACCGAGTTTGGGCAAATTTTCATCTTTACTTTGGCGATTTCGAAATCTGAAACGTGGCAGCACCGAGTTGAATACAATTAAAATAATCGTCGGACATTTGCTGAGTGATTTTTTAGTCACTCAGCTGAGATTAAAAGTTGCACTGAAATTTTTGTTTGTGCCAGACAAATAATTTATTAAGTCCATGGCCTTTCCTTTTCCAAATTCAAAAGTTTAATAACTATAGATTAAATAGTGTACAGGTTATGCAATAAACATCCCTATTCCTAAATCATAGTAACATAAACACCAGCTGACTGCAAAATGTATCATTTTATTTCCAATTTTATAACATCAATTTCTTCCAATATAATTCTTCGAAGGCTGCATATATTGAGATGGTCTTGCATTGAGTATAACTCTTCACAAGTCGTTTTAAATAAATACGTTACTTTTAGCAGAAACAGGCATTTATCATACAAATCAGTAAATGAACATATAACGGGCAGCACGTGCGTTTTGTTACAGCAATAAAACTATGTTAAAGATCACACACTGAATCGTTTCGACTCCTTCCAGCGGAAAGTTACAATTGCGGCCCATAGCAATCTTTTTCTTGAACGATAAAAAACACCTGTTTTTCTTTCCCTCTCGTATGAAAGAATTTTATTTTGGAAGGAAAATTATTGCCATTTCGAAACACTGTCATTTTTGGACCCAATGAATTGATCTTTTAAATGTATTTCCTTTTACGAGGAAATATATATAACAAAGTTGTAAATGCGTTTTTCGGAAGGTTTTATTAAATTTGAACATTTTTTTTTCTTTCAAATTTTAGTTTAAAAAAATATAATTGAAGATTCACAAAACGACTGCCCAAAATGTTGTTAAGATGGCAAAACCTGACTGCTCGGAGAGAATGAGTAGCCGCAAATGACTACTCGATGGGTATGATAGCTGCTTTTGTATAGCAATGTGCCATTGCCCGGTTCTAAAAACGACTGCTCAAAGGGGAAGAGTAGCCCCAAACAACTGCTCGGAAGGGGTACCAGCTGTTTTTTTTAAGTAATGTGACATTGCCCGGTGCTAAAATCGACTGCTCGAGGGTGATAAAAAGCCCTAATCGATTGTCCCATGGGTACCAGCTGTTTTTGACTATTCAACGGGGATTACCAAATCGACTGTTCCAAGGGGGTACCCGCTATTTATGGGCAGGGTGAAAGTCAAGATTTTCTTATTTACTATCAGCAAACAAGACAAACCCTATTCTTAGGTCAATACTGCACGGATATTATAACACACACTGTGCAATACAACTAATAAAAGCCATTCATTGTGTCCAAACATGGCTTTGCACACAGTTTTCTTTCAATATCAAATGAGGGGAAATAAAAAAAGCATCTTTTTCTTTTCCTCCGAAACAAAAAAATACTTTGAGTTTTCTTTGGAACTATAGCATTCTACCATTTGAAACATTATTCCAAACAAATTTTTGAAGAAAATCAGAGCATTAATAAAAAAAGTTAGTAAATTTACGAAAATACTTTTTTAAATCTCATGTTTTTTGTAACTTTTTTTTAATTATAGTCCGAATTGAAATTTAGCAGGGATGCCACTTACTGCAGAAGATGTCTATTTTACAAATAAAATGCAAATCGAACTGTATTTTTCTAATTACAATATGAAATACTATTTATAATTACAATTTGCTACTACTATTTATAATTACAATTCGCACTTGCACCTGCTATTTATCATTCTTCCCCTGAACAAGGTCTTCATTTACATTTTGTTTTTGATACAATGCATAAACGAGATCCGGTAGTCCTGGAAGGACAGAAATTGTTTACACATAGGCTTGGACATTATACACCAATGCGATTAAATACATTTGTAAAGACAAAAACACAAAGTCCTATTAATAATCAAAATGTATCTTAATTAATCGGTTAACCGACTGCCTAGAAGATGCTCTGAAATTTATGGCGTGGGGATGCAACTAGGAGACCTTGAACCATGTAGAAAATGTTCTGGGGCCGTCACTGTATTTCTTAACATAAAAACGTCAGAGAGACAGTCTGTAGCAGAATATATTTTAAAACCTAGTCCTACTTTCCTTGCCAAGTGAGAATATTTGTAGTCTAGTAACTAATAAATAGATATATGGATAGAAATATAGAGATAAATATATATATCTCTATATTTATATCTAATCACTATTTATTATTATAGAGGAATATAGAGATAAATGAATTTATATCTATCTATATCTCTATATTTATATCTATCTCTATATAAATAGAGGAGAGAATTGGGCCAGAAATGTGTTATCATAGGCATAAAGGGAAAAAAAATATTTTTGCTAAAATAAGGAAAAAAGGAAGATAAGGAAACAAATCCTGAAAAAAAAGGACTTATAAGTACTTCAATAACATAAAGGACTTTCAGGGGAAAAAGGGACCTGTTGCGAGGCCTGCATTTAATTATACATACCTGCACACTGTCAGCATCAGATTCACTTTCATGCCTATTTGGTGATGTTGGTATATGCAATATTGCAATATCCCCATTGGGAGGAAGGGATGTATCTGGTTGATTAAAAGACGAACAAAATTCTCCTGTGAGTGTTTGATAATGTTGTGAAGTTTTCTTTGATTTTGCACCCTCTGAAAATTCTAAAATAGAAAATCTAACTAAGAAATATGTATACCAAATAAAACCAAAAATTAAAAGTAAAAAAAAAAAAGAGTTTTTTTTTAACATGGAGATTGAATCAGTAAAAAAAATCAATGTTCTAACATCAAGCAAAAGAAAACAAGAAAATATACTTTACAATCAAATTGAAGTATTTCAATCCATTATTTCTATGGAGAATTTAAGTGTATATAAGGAAATAATATGCAAATAACAAGGAATAATATACATAAAAGGAAAATCTGCACAAGATCACTTTAAAAGAAAACGCTTTGCGAAATTTGACAATAAGGGAATGATCCCTCGTTGAAACGAAGGATCACAATGGAGTAAACCAGAATATAAAAATCTCCAATACAATTTAAAATGCATTACACCTTGCACTACAAGGGATCTTTCTGCAAGCATTCTAATATTTTAGTTTCGTTACCAGGCACGTAGGTAAGGGAGGGGGGGGGGGGTTCAAACCCCTCCCATTGTAAGTCAAATACAAAAAAAATAAAAAACCAAATAACTGTAAAAATCATAAAAATATTTGGGGGGGGGAGGGGGGTGAAAGACTACCACTGTGAGCATGGGGTATTGAGACAGAAACACGATGATGTCATGTTAGGTTTAATTTGAAATAAAGAAAACAAAGGGACAAGATCGTCAAACGGGGTCGTAAAAACAATATGCTTCAAAACATGCTATGGAAGCCATATTGTGGTATGGCTCTTCGAGCCAAGACCACATAATTTCGTTAAACTTAAAATACTTCATTATAAGTTGCCAGTTTATTCTAAAACAAAACTATCTCCCATGTTTTCTATAATGGTTTTAAATTTATTATTTTTGTTAGCCAGCGAAAACACCTGCTCTTTGAGTATTACAATAAATCTTGTTTTATTACTCTTTGTGATTTGCGGTTTTGTTCCGGTCGCCCCCCCCCCCCCCCCACCCGCATGGGGTAGTTCGGAATTGCAAGTTTTAAAAATCCCTGATTTGGAAAAATTTAAGACCAAAGAACTAGCAAATGAAAGCGAGGGAAGATTAGATTGCCCAACTTGTAAGATTAAACTTAAGTTAGACCTCCGAACGGACACTGCATTGTACGTCGTTGCATATTGGACTATTGGCGACGGTTCGGGGTCCATCTCGATAATGAGGACAACACCTGGCGCCGAAGTTGGTAATTTTTTTGTTTCTTTTATATCTTTGAATTAAAATGAGCTTTACAATTTAAATTTAATTTATGGAAGTTAATATGTATTAGTAATAAGTAAATAATTTTCTTTGAATTAAATTATGATATTTAATGTATAATTTAAAATTAGCAGTTGCGATTGGATTGCACAATACCATGCAATTTCGAGTGTTTTGACTCCGACTATACTTTAGATCTTGTAGCCTTTATAATTTATATTATTCTTTACCAATTTTGGTCAACTAAAACGTTTATTAGATCTTTCAACTATCATAACTATAAATTATCTAACTAATCGTTACCACACATATATTATAAGGATTCTCAAACTTTAAATTTGTTCTCTAAATTTATTTCATAATTAGGGAGTGATTTACTAATTTTAAAAGTACATAGTTATTGACAACTATTAAAAGCAGTTAATGACAGTGATAACCGTTGCTGACTCGATATTCAAATGCCAACGTATTCCTTTACTAATGAAATCTAGTTATTTTTTTGAGAAAAAAAATGGGGGCGAAGTTCGTTGATGTTTTTTTTGTTTTTTTTTTTCGGGGGGGGGGGAGGTTAAGGATTAACCTTCTATGGGGGATCCCCCAAAAGAAACTGAATTATTTAGGTACCTTATTCCCCCCCCCCCCCCGGGAGGTGGGATAAGTAAAGAAATCCGTTGATCAGTCACTGAACCCTCACCATGAAAAATCTATACCTACGTGCCTGTTTGTTACACTGCTTTAAAACAACACGAAAACACCATGAATGAAGAGCATAAAAAAGTTAATTAAGGAGGTTCATACTGTCTAAGGGGAATTAAATTCCATAATTTTTTCACACAGAAACTTTAGATTTAATAAAGAGTAATAAGTTAATGGAATACCTACCTAAGCATGTTAATCTAAATCATTAAAATTTACAAAAACTGTTATATAATTTTTCTTAAAAACTCACAAAAGTCTTGTTTTGTTAGGGGGATTTCAAATTAAAGAAATTATTATAATATCTAAACATTCTGCAAATATTTAAACTTTGGAAAAAATGTTTAAAATTTAAATTTTAGAAAAATTTTTGGCTAAAAAAACCCCAGAATTTTGGGTCGTGAAAATTAAAAAGAATTATTTTAAAAAAGTACCACCTCAGATGCATATTGGCGCTTGAGAGATATGAAACTGAATGTTCAATGCCAGTGTGTGCATCAAGTTAAGACTTGACAGTGGCGAAAAAGTTTGCAGGCGTCTCTTTCGCATACTTCATAAAACATTGCTGTTGATCGAAGAAACCCAAATCTGTGCACTATTTATAATTTCGTTGACAAGTGGCTAAAAAAATAGGAATAATAGGGAAAATAGGATGTCTATGGTCCCTGCATTTGTAAAGGATATAAATGCCTTTACTTCAAATGGCCATGCATAATAGAAATACTTAAAAAACAATATACAGCTAATTACATACCGTCAGCCTTTCTTTTTGTATCACTAGATGGGGGTATTTCAGCAGCTTTTATCACAGAAACAAATCAATTATTAATTTAATTTAAACAAAGTACATAGCAAATTAAAAATAAGCATATAACAATAAGTTGTATAAAAAACACTGTGTGTGGTGAGCACAATATCAAAATAGTTACAATACATAAAATGTTTCATTTTAAAGTTTAACTTGCAGAAATAATATGATTTCTGAACAAAATAACAATTTATGTAAAATATTTAAAAATTCTAAATGAATTGACACAACAGATTTCAGAATTGCTTGCGACATTAATGTACTTCAATAATCTTTATATTTTAAACTTACCTACAACCCAACCAACTACAAATAAAAATCTCAATCAAATAAAATCTGATTTTACATATGATTATATTTACAAATTATTCAATATGTAGAGATATAGAAAATCTTGCTCACATTCTTATGAAAATAGTGTAACTATTGCTGTCTCTAATATTTTTATATGAAAATAATTGGAAATTTTATTCAGTGCCCAGAATCTTGTTACAGCAACAAAATTTCTTTTTCCTTGATGCAAGATAATTCTAGTCTTCATTTGCGAAATATCTGATGAATTGGTCAAAAAAGTCGGAAGTATCCTTTATTTACCCCGATATAATTTTAAACTTTTCTGGTGAGATGACCAATGGCACATGCATCATCATTTGACTGAACCTTGAGAGCCTTTTAACATTCTCATGGACATTCACTGAACTTTGCTTTAATCACAGGTTTAATAACATCACATTCGTTTAGAGATTTCCTAATGCAAATTTTAAAATTCCTTAATATATTTAAAAGTTAATTGAGTTAAGCAGGAAATGCTATTCATATTATATAACTGCAATATTTTCAGTGATATTTTGATAAGGTTTCTTTAATTAATTTCATTTCAGATGCAAAAACTTAGTTTTGTG
Organism: Troglohyphantes excavatus; assembly: GCA_963932185.1. NCBI lineage: Eukaryota > Metazoa > Arthropoda > Arachnida > Araneae > Linyphiidae > Troglohyphantes > Troglohyphantes excavatus. The sequence goes on from OZ010672.1 coordinate 10,466,230, forward strand.
TAGAAATTTTAGTGTTTGCAATTAAATTGTAGGATATCAATGCCCATATTCCCATCACCCCTGCTTGCTTGTAATAGAACAACCCATGCATATAAACTTGTAACTTAGTCGTGGCAACACCCATTCATTCATGTTGAAAATTTTCATGTGATCAGTCCTGTGTCGTCCCAGTGGGTCAATCTCGTAGGCACCCACTTAAATGTTCCTATCTTTAAATATTATCTTAGCTTGAACCTAAAGTTTAAATATATTTCAATAATGTCATGTCTACCCTCTTGTATTCCTTTCTTTGCTAAAACACTACATAAATAATGATGAACAAGAGTTCATTTACATTATTTATTTAAAAACTCTCATGACATGTTGAATGCATTATACTTACAGTCTTTGGACCCACGGTTTATTGGAAAAACTTTATGTTGTAACAAATCTCTAAAAAAAAGAAAATATAATTACTATTGAAAGAAGCCTTTTGCTAAGCAGTGAAATTAACTATTTATACAAGTAAAAACTTACTTTATGTCAAGTATAGTAAATTCTTCCAAACCAAAGATGTTCTCTAAATCATCATTTTTACATTTCACTTTCATTTCCTTAAAATCAAATAATTCTTTTTCATTTATGTATGCTCGCAGGCCATTAACAACCTACAAAAAAAAAAGCTTACCTTAAAAAGAGTATAAAATAATTGAATTTGCTAGTTTTCCCCCCTCTCTAAATATTTTCATAATTAAATATAAATAATTGGGAAAATATTTGAATGAAATTTTATGAACTTTCAAACAAAATTAAGAAACTTTATATGAGATTTTAAAGAGCAATGCAAATGACACTTTAAAAAGTATAAAAGAATATATTCCAGTTGATCCATAATTTTAGTTAACTTTTATTTTTACGATAGAATTAAAATTTATTTCAGACCTTTGTTTGGCCCTGTATTGCTGGGAATTCGTTAATGCAATACATTAAAATAAAATTAAATGTAAAATAAAATTGAATCCACAATCTCTTGTTCCAAAGTCCTACAAGCTAACGAGTAAGCAATGAAGGCACATTCTAGATCTTGGAAATATCAGGGCTTGCAACACTTTTGACATATATCCCTAGGGAAAAAGGGACCAAACATCTTAAAAAAAGGGACTTACAAAAATTTACATCCTCATTAAATTTTAACTAGCTGAGAGTGACTAAATTATAGGAAAAACGCAATAGAGTAAAAAGAGTTTTAAATAAAAAAAAAGTTATATTTTTCATGTAACAATATAGGCTAGCCACGCACTGACAACTATCGGACATCGAATCGAACTATTTAGTTGCATGAAACTGAAAAATTCAAATTGTATCTGCTTATTTAGTTATTATCACACATGTAACTATTGGACAAAATATCCTTTCACTCTATACCGCGCTAACAACTTAGTCAAATAATCGATAATTTGGCGATTTTGTATGGATTGTGAAAATACGAGTGTGGGCGATTTTTCATCTTGAATTTGGCGATTTCGAAATTTGAAACGGGGCAACACTTATTTGAATGCAATTAAAATAATCGTTGGACAGTGATTTTTTAGTCACTCAGCTGATTAAAAGTTACACTGCAATTATTGCTTGTGCCAAGCAAAAATTTATAATCAGAGATTTGATTACATACAAGTCCATGACTTTTTCCTCACCAAATTCAAGAGAGTTTAATAACTATTGGTTAAATTGTGTACAGGTTATGCATTAAACATCCCTATTCCCAAATTATAGTAACATAAACACCAGCTGACTGCAAAAATGTATCATTTCATTTCCAGTTTAATAACATTAATTCCATTCGAAGTTTTACGAAGGCTGCATGTATTGAGATGGTCTTGCATTGAGTATAACTCTTCACAAGTCGTTTTAAAATAAATGCGTACATATTTTTTTCCATAATTGAATGCATTATAAGCGTTACTTTTGTTCTATAAGTTTATATTTACGTTATTATAAGTGTTACTTTTGTATATTAATAACAATTGTATAATAACAGTAATAAAAATATGCTTAAGAACACACATTGAATCGTTTCGACTCCTTTTATTCGTTTTTCCAGTACCTCAAGTAAAAATTTGAAGGAAAAAAAATAAAATTCAGTTTTCTGCTAATCGACTATTTCCACTGTTCTACTATTTCAAGCATTATTCCTACCAAATTTTAGTAGAAAATCGGAGCATTAATAAAAAATTTAGTAAATTTGTGCGAAAATACTATAATATTTTTGTAATAATCTCATGTATTTTTGTAACTTTTTAAATTATGGTCCGAATTGACATTTAGCAGTGATGCCACTTACTGCAGAAGCGTCTATTTTACTAATAAAATGTTAATCGAACAGTATTTTTTTAATTACAATGAGATACTGGGAATATATATATAATTACAATTTAAACTTGCTATTTATCATTCTTCCCCTGAACAAGGTCTTCATTTAATTTTGTTTTTTATATAATGCATAAACGAGATATGGTGGTCCTGGCAGGACAGAAATTGCCCTACGTTCTACACCAATGCGATTAATTACATTTGTAAAGACAAAAACAGCAAGCCTGCTCCTAGTTTAATGGTACATATTTCGAGAATTACAACACCTTATTAACACAATTCAAAATAACTACAAACATAAATGCTGATTTTTGTAAAGGCCATTACAAAATGCAAAAAATAAATATTTGGTTAAACAGGAGAGGGAAAGGACTAGAAATGTGTTAACAAAGGCAGAAATGGAAAAACAAATATATTTTTGCTAAAATAAGGGAAAAGGGGACCATATTTTGGAAAAAAGGACTTTTAAGTACTTAAAGTAACAAAAAGGACTTTTAGGAAAAAAAGGGACTTGTTGCGAGGCCTGAAATATATTTTTTAAGATGTCTCTTTATGCAATGTTTTTTTAATGTTAAAATTATTTAAAAACAAAAAGTAATTTTACAAATCCAAGCTTGAGGTGCACATCTTGAGGATGAATAGTACTATATATATATATATATGAATTTTCAGCCTTTTATATGCAGAAGAAGTATATGTTAGGCAATCTAGAGACAGGCACTGTTTTTCATTATTATAAAATTAAACAGCTTTGAAAAAATTAATAACTTATAAATGTTTACTTTCCATAACAATTTTTTTTTAATAAAACACATTTTAAAGAATAAACTTACTTCACCCCATGTTGTCACCTTTTCCGATTTGATAAGGTTGCATAACTCCTTTTGTAAAATATAAACTTCATAGTTTGAAGAATCCATTGAAAATAGAACCTAAATAGTAAATTGTTTAACATAAGATTATAAATAAACAGGGTGGACATTTTTTGAAAGATACACAGGTCTTAAACAGACCTTTTATAATTATTCCAATCAGTAGAGTGTAATTCAAATTACCAACTAGCTCTTCAATTGATTGTCTTTAAATGTATTATTCCAAAATAAAAGCTTGCAAGCTTATTATAACTGTTAGCCTAAAATATTAGTCATGTTTCGATTTGAAATTACTTTTATATTAATCCCTATTTGTATTTTGATAGTTTAAATAATTTTGCAACATCAAATAAATATAAAAAAAATTAAAGGAGGAAGTATTTACTAAAATTACCATTCTCATGAAAAACACAAAGGAAAACAATTTTAGATTTAATTTCAAAAGATAAAAATATAGTAATTTTATTAAATCTGTTACAATAAGGCACATGTGGGGAATATTCATAAATTTACGAAATTTTCGAATATGCTGTTTAAAATATCATATAGACTTTTAAAGTATTTTAAAATCAAATTTTAATTTAGGCAAAAACCAAACAAAGTCCAAGATCCTTGAACGCGATCTTATTGGTTGTGACGTCACTGCTCACTGTAGACGCATGTTTTCATTTTGATAACTACTCAAGTACTCAATGCTACTATAATTCGCTTCCGTTTGTATCTCTTTTAATCGCAATTCTTCATTCTTTTATAATGTCTTTATTGCTAGGATATTCCAAAGCGCAATCAGACATTCTTCCAAAAATTGATGCTATTTGTATGTTTGGTTTCTCAGGAACCAATCCTGAATTTATACATGCTGAAATGCGAGAAGTAATTGTTGCCTTGTATTAAATATAACCAACCTAAAAATAAATATGAACTTTTGAACTATTAAGTTTCATATAACCTTAAAATCTGCAGAACTTAAATAGTTTATTCCTAAACGAAACTAGAGTTCCATTTAATTTAGATAGTACAGACAGTTCAAATCAAAACACTGAAGGTTATTAAGATGATTTTTGCATGGAAACAATCATTAAAGATAAGGTGTATCAATAAATAACATTAGGAATAAATTAAAAAAAAAACAAGTTAACTTTTACAATACTTTAAACTGTAATAACTACAATAAACAATATTTAGTTACACACTTCACTACTAGCAATGTTAGCCTTTCATAGGTATGAAGGTTTTAATTTGAGGATAGTATGTGATAAATTCTTTGGTTGTAATTATATAATTTTGCTCAAATACTTCCTCAAAACACATGTTCCGCAGAATAATTTATTATGCATGTATTTTTACTAAGTATATAAAACAAAATCAATAATAATTAAATTCTTATTAAAAATTGCTTCATTCTTGTATTATTGAATAATGCATATTTCATTAATTTATTGGTTAAACAAAAATTCAATTTAATATGAAAATAAAGCAGACATATTTGCTTTTAGCTTTGCTAGCTAATATTAGACAAAAATGTGAAAAGAATTTAAATTTACATATATATTAAAACTTCAAACACCAAATCTATAAAAAATGTATTGACAAATTTACATAATTTTTTTTGTAATATTACAAAATTTTGAGCACATGCAAACAGCTGTCCTTTTTCAAAATCGCATGAAACAAAATAAGCCATGATTAAAGGGTTGTAAAGTGTTAAGTCGAAAAAAAGTCACCGATTTAAGGTTACAATGGATGATAAAAATCTTAATGTAATTTTGAAATATTTCTAAATTGCAGATTTGAATTGTGCCATATTGAAATGCTAAATTTAGCTATTACTAGATTGGAGAATAAAATCATTTCTAACATATAACGAACAAAGAAATGCTATGCACCCTACACATCACCACCCATGTGAATTGTTCAAACTCGAAGATACTCCAAGATAGCTAGTGGCTGGTTCTGAATGCCTAGTATATCATATCTTCCTGTGACCCACCGCGTCTGAAATGCCCCCGGTCAGGTTTTAAAGAGAAAGTTATTGCTCCACTCCTTACCCACCTGAATAGTCCGAGAAAAATTCATAGGAGAATCTGCAGAATACATTGGTAGTATTTTCAGGAAAATACTTAAGAAGCAAGAACAAAAGATAATTGATCGCCACAAAAAAATCTGTCATGTTTTAGTTATACCGATATCCAACACTTTGTTTCCGGATAATTACCGAATAGTTGAAAATCAGTCGGATAGGTTCGATACCGGATATCCATTTCATCCCTAAAACATGTCAATTGATTTTAATAAATATTTTTAATATATGGTTAATTTTATGTAATGCAAAATGCACGTTATTTTTCACTTATAGGCTTCTAATTTTTTTCACAGAGCAGCATAAAGTTATTACAAAAGTAATTTGTATATAATTTTTAAGTGAAAGAATTAAAAATAATAATAATTAGTCTTTCATCAAAAAAATCTAATCTTCAGTTCTTTTCAGAATTTTTGGATATGATGTAGCTTAATTATTTTGCGATTGTGAAATTATAAATCTTAAATATGTATTAAATCTACAAAAAAAAATATTTGGGTTTCAAAGAAAATTTGGAACATTAATGGCATTTTGAACATTGCAAAATATCTCAAATTTCAATTATGAGAAAACACATTTGAATGTTAAAGTTGATTGAATTAAAAAATGTAGACTATTTTTTAACTTGTGTTTACTGTTATAGAACTAATATATCATATTCTATGCAGAAACACAATGTTGGAACTTTAGAATATGTATTAGAAGAGGTAATGAAACTGCCGGGAACACTGCCTCGTAATTTTGAACCTTGGTTATATGACAAGGACAATACCTGAGCTGGTACCCCATGCAACCTGAATAGGCGCGAGGATGTTTGGATCTCAACGGATTTTTCCTCTACACTGCGGATTATTTTTGGCATGCGATGGTTTCTCCTCAGATAATCACTACACACTCATGCCATGACTCAAGCACCCATGCCTCCGGACACGGATCCGATGTGTTAACGGATGAACACGCCCCCTCAACTTTTTTTTTGAAGTGCCCTTTTAAAAACAAGAAGTGCCCTGCCCCTGTTTATTTCTAGAGTGAATACTGATTTAAAACTTAATAAAACTACGGTCTTGTAAAAAAATTCAAGTAAAGTCCATGGAACCACGTCCGCCCCTCTGTCCTACGATAGCTACCGTATATACTTGTATATAAGCCAACAAATTTAAGCCAAAATTTTCTTTAAAAAAGTTGGGGGCTCGACTTATACGGGGATTAGTTAAAATTATTATATAATCTTCCCTACGATAGCTGCCGTATATACTCCGACCATAGTTAAAAATATGAGGCAGTTTTTTCTCAGGTCTTTACTTTGAGAAAAGACCCCAAAAAGTTGCCAATAGCCCACTGTGCAGCTCTAGTGCAACACAACATTAATTCAAACAACCAATTTTCCATTTAGAGTGAACACTTATTTGTTATTATTGCATAATTAAAATATTACTATTTTTAATATTCTTTTTCTTAATATAATATTTATGTTTTATTCACAACTCACTACCCCTTCAGTGGGACACATGTAAATAATCTTGCTAAATTCTTTTTTAAATTATCTTTATAATTAGAAATTTTTTATGGTTAAAATGTGGTAAATTCCTAGTTTGCAGTGCCACTTGGCACAATTCTGAAAACAGTTAAATATTTCAAAAGATGAATGCAATATAATTTATTTCATGGTGCAATGTCTCAAATGAATCTTTTTTAGTATTGTCACATATGTCTCCTTATAACAGTCACTCCTATAACTTTATTCTTGAAAAATAGTCGTCAGCAAAGCATGAAAAATGTCAATTTGGAAAAAAATAGGGGAAAGCTAGAAATAATTTTAATTGCTTCCAAAAAGTGTTCTGTATGATAATTCTTAATTAAAAACTCTTTTTGGTTAAATATTTTTAACTGCCTTAAATGGTCTCATTCACTGCTATGTTTTATCGTATTCTTGTTACAAATATTCAGTTTTCTGCTACAATTTATTGTGTTTCTGCTCCAAAACTTAAATTTTGAGGCTCCAAACTGGTCTTTAGCACTTCCCATCCCTGTGTGTCACAAAAGTGTAAAATCCCCATTACAAAGTCTGTAGAGAAAAATGCATCTGTACAAGTCAAACCAACAGTTTGGTCGATGCAAAAATTGTAGTGGTAGGTCAGTCTACAGATGCAAGAAATGTCAGGTTCCTATACATATTGAATGTTACAAGACATCATCTCAGCCTGCAGCAAATGTTTGGACTATAGGTATGAGGCTTGTTCTAAAAAAAATGGGAATGCTTATATAATAGTTATTAAATCAGGGTGTCCATAGGGAAAGCATTTTGAAATTCCCTGATGTTTCCCTGCAAGCCGTACTTTTTTTTAATGGCATTATTTTTTCATATATTATTCCTTATTATTATGTAAGATGTACTTTGACTTTATCTTACTATTCCCCAAAAAAGGTATTTATTTAAATATATAAATTTACTAATCGATTTGCTGACTTCCAAATAGTGCAACCAAAGTTTAACACCCAAAAATCAATAATCAACGCATTAAAATTAAATGTACCCCAAATTAAAAATTTCAGAGTACGTACCAAATATCAATAATTCAAAATGCTACAAGATCATAAAAGTCCAAGTAAGTGCAATATATCTCTTAGATTATTAGTGATTGTACCTTAAGATCAAAGACAAAAGTAACCTCAATATTAAAAAAAAAAATCCAATATGCTCAAAAAATAGAAACCCAATGCATCCCTAATAATAAAACTAATTTATTACATCCAATCCAGTATCTTAGGATATACAGCCTAGTACACTAAATATATTTTTTAAGAACTAATATGTACCCAAAAAATAAAAGAGGCAACAGTTTCAGTTTCGTCAAGTGTGGAAAAGAAATCTTTTTAGGGATGTTCAAGAGAAATTCGAATGTAACAAGTTTTAAACATTTGAAATATCTATTTTAATATTAATTGAGTGGACAAGCAAGTATCTAGTTATAGATACCCAATTGGTTTGCCAAATTTTGGAAACATCAGTATTTCGGTGCGATTTCTACGACCTTGAAAGAGAAAAAATTTCACTTTTACACACTTTTAAAGTCCTATACGCAATTTCCCCCTATTTGATTGCATTTAGAAAGTATTTGAATATTTGCAACCAATCAACGATGTTTCACAGCCAGAAATCAACTTGAAAATATTTTTTTTGTCAAATTCCCTGATTTTTTCAAAAAAATCCCAAAATCCCTGATATTTCCAGAATGGTCAAATTCCCTGATATTTCCCTGATTTCCCTGTTAGTGGACACCCTGTAAATATGATTATTGAATTGCTTGGATAAACTGTTCATTTGAATTTTTTGCTTGAATACTAAAAGTAATAATGTGGGGGAAATAAAAAGGCATTGAAATGGCTATCTAAAGAAGGTGGCTCCACCTATGTGGATCCACCTTCAACTGGTCAATGTTCCTCATATAGTTTGATTGAATAGGTTATATTAATTTGTCATTATATTCTTTTTAAGAGATATTTGTGTCTTTCTATATTTGTGTAGAATTTATAATACTTTTACATTTATGTGCACACTACAGACGATTGGTCAGAATTCTTGCCAGTTAAAAAAATCATAAAAATAATTTTAGAAATTTTTTTTTAAATTCAATGTATACATTAATTGATCTAAATAGACAAGTTATAGCATAAAAAGTTTTTTTTTTTTCACTATTTCAAAGTCGTTTTTAATGAGTTATTGTATAATTCATATCAATTGGTTAAGTTGGATTTGATCAAGGACGGTTTAAGAATAAATTTTTTTAGCACAAGCAAGCAATTTTGGCACCCTTCTTCCTTTTGAACAAAGTAATACTTTTCAAGCAATCAGACAACTCAGTAATATAGTACATTTGCTAAATGCATTAAATGCAAAATTCGAAAACTCTCATGCTATGCAGACATTTTTTTAGTAAGAAACAAAATATTAAATTGTACACCCTCTATGAAATTAAAATGCACAACTATTTATAAAACAAATAATCTAAATTAGAGTAAAAAATATTCTCAGTAATCTAATTAAAAAAATGTTACTCTAAATTTGGCGCCCTCCAGTAGTTCAACGCCGCTGAACTGACGGGTGTAGCATAGTTTTGTCTTCATGACATAAATGTTTTATTTCGAGAATCTGCTATCAGGTTATAATACCCGGGAAGAAAAAGGACTAAAATGTTCATTGAATATAGTTTGAATTGCGACAATGGGAAACATACACAAATATGAAGAGTCGAAAATGTTACTGTTCATGAAAATTGTAAATCTAGATGCAAAAAGGATCATAACAAATACAAATATTGACGACCAACAACAGGCTCAAGGCCCAACAAGGTTGGTCCATCTAGTACCGCTTAACTATTCACCAATGCATATCTAACTTCTTCTTAAAATCCGTTACTCCTTTACAATTAACAATATTCACTGGCAAGTTGTTCCATTTGTCTATTACCCTATTATAGAAATGTTTTCTTCCTTCCCGATGAAAATGGGATTTGTTTAACTTAAACCCATGACCTCTCGTTCCATCACTCATATTAAAATCTAAACCCTCCACATCTCCTTGTTTGATAAATTTGAATCAAATCTCCCCTAACCCTTCTCTCTTCCAGAGTATACATATTCAAATTTCTTAATCTATCTTCATAATTCATGCTTGAAAACCCTTGAACCATTTTAGTAACCCTGTGCTGAATTTTCTCTAACAATTCAATGTCTTTTTTAAGATATGGTGACCAGAACTGTACAGCATACTCAAGATGTGGCCTTACTAAACCTCTGTACAATGGCAAGATAATATCCTTAGATTTTGATGAAATACTTTTCCTGATGTACCCCAACATTCTATTAGCTTTTTTGCTAGCCACTGTACATTGATGACTATTTTAAAATCCTCATTTACCAACACACCCAGATCACTTACAATCTCACTATTTTTGATTTCTGCACCCTGTAAAACATATGCAGCCTTACTATTTTTGATACCCATGTGCAACACTTGACATTTACTGATATTAAAAGACATACCCCATTTAACAGCCCATTCTGATATTTTTGTTAAATCACCTTGTAATTGCTCTTTTTTCCCCCCAGAATTCACAGTCCCCATAATTTTTAAATCATCTGCAAAGATGCTGACCTTGCTCCCAATCTCCCAACTAATATCATCAATAAAAATAATAAATAAAAGTGGACCTAACACAGAACCCTGTGGCACTCCCTCCTTAACCCTTTAAGAGATTTCTGCAAGAGATGCAATTTGTATGTGACCTTCCTGATGTTAATATTATTCATACTTTGAATGATAATACTTAACAGCTTTGTGGAAATATATTAAGTTTCGATTAATAATTTAATATTAATATGTGAATTTAAACAGTTATTTGGAAAGTAAAAGGGTATTCCAAGTCGGAATAGCTACTTGGAAACAGATAAGGTAGATTTATTCTTCAGCTCTATGGAGCACCATTGTGAAATCTCTTTCAGAAATGGGAAATATAACTTATTTGCAAAATACCCTCAGTAAAATTTAATTTATCTTATCGTCAAACAACCATTTTTTGTTAAAATATATGTTCATAAGGTATAAAGAGGTTTGTTAACACAAAATAAAGAGAAAAAACTGTCATATCAAAGACATTTCTTGAGTTTTCATGACAGTTAATGATTTAGTATCCACTATATATGCCTCTAGTGTTTAAACGGTGAGTGGCAAATAAAAAAATAAATTGCATTTTTGTGTAAAACTACTCAGGGAATAATTTTGTAATTGAAATATTGTCTCTATAATTAATACTTAAAGTGATAATTGCAAAAAACTGGTTTTGGCCGCCATTTCTCTCAGATGGTGGCCTACGCCGGCGTGGTGCAAAATTAATAACCAATTTATATAATATATACTTAACTTTCAATGTTGAATTTTATACAATAAACCAATACACCAACAAAAATACTACAATTCTGCATACCTTTGCATGAAAAAGTCAATTAAGAATGTTATCACTGTGTAAGGGATATAAAATTCCTTAACATAAACTAGATTTATTAAATAGTAATAAATTTATAGAAAACATACCTTGCTACATTTTAAGCATGTTAATCTAAATCATTAAAAATTACATACAAGTTATTATCTTAAAAATTAGTTTAATAAGAAATTTGAAAATTTTCAAAAAGCTAAATAAAACATTTTTTTTTTTAAGTAGGAGGGTTGTTAGAAAGGAAAGTTTCAAATAAAAATAATTATTTTAATAAAATATATGAACATTTAAACAAACAAAAAAGGATTAAATCGAAATAATAATATAAAAAAAGGAAAGTTTCAAATAAAAATAATTACTTTAATAAAATATATGAACATTTAAACAAACAAAAAAGGATTAAATCGAAATAATAATATAAAAAAACGAGATTAAAAATAAATAAATTATTAATGAAAATTACAAGTCCGAAATTTTAATTTCGTGAATTAAATTATATTTTCGAAAAATGTAATGTAATTTTGTTAAGTAGTGCAAAACAAATCATGATAAAACGGGAAGCAGTGAAATATAATGAATTTATATATCAGATGCAAAAGGATTGAAAGTCTTCCAACGGAGATCACAGCAGATAGTGTTTAGTGAATTTCTACAAGTTCAAGGTTTCCATGAATGAAAATATATAACAAAAATCTCAACTTCAGAGTGATATCATCCACGTTTGAAGAAGATCGCAAATATTTCTACATATATTCAAGATGCTAAATTTTTGTGAAATAATCTGTATTTTTAGATTGAGCATCGATTTTTCATAAAGCAACAAACGATCCGATATTCCAATGATGAAATGTATTGTGATAATGAAATGCCCTTGTCTAAAAGTTGAACATCAGGAATAAAGTCCTTTTTTACTGACACGAAATTATTCCATTCACGCTTTTCTCTGCTTGACGTATTGCTTGCTTATACTCCATTCGTACCTTAAATTTCTACAAATACTATTTAAACTTGAGAAAATGTGCTTAAATTTTCTCTCATTTCCTCTTCCTGAGGTTGCCTTAACTTCGTTTATGGTCAGACAACGTTCACCGAGACTTGGAGTGTGATGGAACACGGGTTTAACAAGGATTTAAAACAAAATTGGCGCAGAATCGCACATAAATGTGGTTTTGTAGCAAGTTGGCGCAGAATACCACTTTTGGCACAGAATTCCCATCCCTGGACACAAATACACGGCAGTTGGTTTGTACATAGTAGTAAATTAAGGAATTTTACCCCCCAACTATTTTCTCATTTTTTTCTTCCAGTTTCGGTCTTTTTCTTTGATTTTTTAGGTCTTCTACCTTCACATTTTATTCGATTTGACCTCTTTGGGGGAACATAAGTGCTTGGTAACGATGGGTCATCTGCATTGCTCTCTTCGTGGTCTATTTGACGACTTATTTCACATGTGGAGGAGAGTATTCTCTGTGGAAAGTGATCGAGATCTCTTTGCACCTCATCATCATTTCTTTCAGAATGTTTGTCAGTAGAGTCAGTCCATATCAAATCAACGGGGGGGGGGGGGGGGGGGGGGGGGGGGGAAAGGATTTTAGCACCCACCATCTCCGCTTTTTTTAAAACTTGGTGTTTTTCCTTGTGGATCAAAGTAAATGTCCGAAATTTTTGTGCTGTATCTCAAATAGTTTTTATTTTACAGCCATTCAAAATTTCAGCTCATCTTGCACGTTTGAGATTTTTAAAATGAGTCGCATATATCTAGAGATAAAATTCTTTCTCCAGAACTATTCATTGGATCCCAATGAAATATTTTTTAGGAAATTAATAAAAGCATACTGATGTTATAAAAAAAATATTTTATTTGCCAAAATCAATTTAAAATTTCAGGAATTTTTTTTAAACAGCAAGCATTTGATTTTTTTAGTAGAAAAACCTACTTTACTAAATCATCAAAAAGAGGGTCCTCCACAATTTTACTTTTTTTGTACATGAAAATAATTGTAAGAACATGTTTTATCATAATAAAGAATAAAATTGATGGCTATTATGCTCTTTATAGTAAAAATTTTCACTTTTGTCGGTCATCTCGAAAAATCACACATGTTGAAAACATTTTTTAAATGAATTTTTATTTAGCAATAATATTATATTACTCTATTTTTTTAAAAACTTGGTGTAAACTCTTTTCCTTGTGGGTCAAACTATATATCCGAAATTTCAGCTCATCTTACACGTTTAAGATTTTCAAAATGAGGCGTATATATCTAGAGATAAAATTATTTCTCCAGAACTGTTCGTTGGATCACCATGAAATTTTTTTGGGAAATCAATAAAAGCATATTGATGTTATAAAAAAATATTTCATTCGCCAAAATCAATATAAAATTTCAGGAAAAAACTTGAAAGGGGCAAGTATTTGATTTATTTTGTAGATAAACTTTATAAAATTTAAATTATTATTATTTAATTTTTTAATACATAAAAGTAATTGTAAGAACATGTTTTATCATAATAAAGAATAAAATTGATAGCTATTTTACTCTTTATAGTAAAAATTTGCACTTTTGTCGGCCATCTTGAAATTACGCACATGTTGAAATTTAAAAAACAATTAACAACATTTTAATTTAGCAATAAAATAATAATTCTGAAACATTTATAAAATTATTTGTTATTCGGATAGCATAAAATTTTTTTCATAAATAATTTTTAAATAACAATTTTGAAGTCCCTTTAATTAAAACTTAATTACAAGACATTTGTTTTCTAGTCTATGGCTACACTACTCAATTTTGCAACTTTCTTTTTTATGGTGATCCCAGACAAAAAAAGGAAAATTCTCTTAAATGTGTGTGCCTCTCTGTAAGGGCCTCCATGTGTTGTAGACATTTGATTGGACCTTAATGTAAACACTTGCAGGGCTCGCAACACTTTTTTTTATATATGTCCCTAGGGAAAAAGGGACCAAACATCTTTAACTATTGGACAAAATATCCTCTCGCTCTATACCGCGCTAACAACTTTGTCACATAATCGACAATTTGGCGATTTTGTATGGATTGTTTAATACTAGTTTGGGCTATTTTTCATCTTTACTTTGGCGATTTCGAAATCTGACACGTGGCAGTCCTGAGTTGAATGCAATTAAAATAATCGATGGACAGTTGCCGAGTGATTTTTTAATCACTCAGCTGAGATTAAAAGTTGCAGTGCAATAATTACTTGTGCCAGGCAAATAATTTATAATCAGTGATTTGATTACATCAGTCAATATCATAGTAACATAAACACCAGCTGACTATGAAAATGTATTATTTAATTTCCAGTTATATAACAATAATTCCATTCAAAATTCTTCGAAGGTGCATATATTGAGATGGTCTTGCATTGAGAGAGACATATATCATATAAATCAGTGAATAAACATATAATGGGCAGCACATGCGTTTCGTTGCAGCAATAAAACTATGTAGTACACACACTAAATCGCTTCGACTTTTTTTACTCGTTTTTCCAGTACCTTTAGTAAAAAAAATAAAAAATTGAGTTTTCTTTTGTCTATTGCTACTACTAAGCATTATTCCAACCAAATTTTTGAAGAAAATCAGAGAATTTATGAAAAAAAGTTACTAAATGTGTGCGAAAATACTTTAATATTTTTGTAATAATCTCATGTTTTTTTGTAACTTTTTAAATTATGGTTCGAATGAAATTTAGCAAGAATGCCACTTACTGCAGAAGATGTCCACTTTACAAATAAAATGTAAATTGAACAGTATTTTTCTAATTACAATACGAGATACTGGGAATATACATAATTACAATATACACTTGCTCCTGCTACTTATCATTCTTCCCCTGAAAAAGGTCTTCATTTATATTTAGTTTTTTAATACAATGCATAAACAGAATTTGGTGGTCCTGGAAGGACAGAAATTGTTTACACATAGACCCACATTCTACATCAATGCGATTAATTACATTTGTAAAGACAAAAACAGCAAGCCTGCTCCTAGTTTAATGATATTTTGAGAGTTGCAACACACTATTAGCAGACTCGACATAAATACGATCATGAATGGTGATTTTTGTAATGGAAATTACACAATGAAAAAAATCATTTGGTTAAATAAAGGGAAGGAAATGGGCCAAAAATGTGTTATCATAGGCATAAAGGGAAAAAATATTTTTACTAAAATAAGGGAAAAAGGGACCATATTCTAAAAAAAAGGACATTTAAGTACTTTAAGTAACAAAAAGGACTTTCAGGGGAAAAGTGACTTGTTGTGAGGCCTGCACTTGAAGTCCCTTTAAGCTACGGAATGTTCACATGGAGATGGTTGAAAGAGATGGACAGAAAAGAAGTTGGGAATAAACTTGTTGGTCACACTTTTATAAAGAATATCTCAGAAGGATAATTTGAATTTTGTTTAGTTAAATGTTTTCAAATTGTAGTTAAGTTTAAAACTGAAAAACAGAACCTTCAAAATATAGTGTGGGAAAGATATCAAGTGAATGCCATAATTTAACTTTTAGTGCCAATATAGGAATTAAAGAAATTGATAGTTTGAGTGAAGAAGACAGAGAACTGTTGATTTTAAGAATAGATTCCAATGCTGAAGCTCTGGATACTAAGTCATGGAAGGTCTGAATGTGATGGCATTGGAGGGACTGTTAAAAAGCCTAGCCATAAAAGAAACTCTCCAGAGACATTTAGACAGACATATTACTACCAGAAAGTCTTTCTTTGATTTTTGTGTAGAAAATATTAAAAAAATTAATTTTCATTTCATAGGAAGGGATGATATAAATTTAGCAAGTCTTTATTTAAAAAACCGTTTTGCTGATGTAAAGACACTTCCTGGAACCCGAAGTTTCCACAACTTTGTACCTCTAGATTCAACTACCACCATTTCAGCAAGAACAAACACATATAAAGATGCCTAGCTCTAACATTCAACCATATCAAAGTATTATCAGCTGTGTGTTAATGTAAACGATTTGTATCCCGGGTGCTATGTTGCTTGTAAGTATGGCAACTTGTGGTATTTTGGAATACTTTATGAAGTGGATATCGATGAAGAAGAGGTACTTGTTAAATTCCTCCATCTGAATGGGCTATCTCCTTCATTTTATTATCCTGAACGGGAAGATTCTGGTACAGTTCCATTTCTGCCTGTATTAACAGTCATAGAACCTTCTCAAACCTTAACTGGGAGAACATACTTTTTCAAAAACGAAAGCATGGCAATGATAGAAAAAATTAAAAATGAACAAGTCAAACTACGGACAAGAAACTAAAAAGTATAAAATCCATATTTATTACTTATTATTATTAATATTGTTTCGTAGTGTTTTATTGAACTGATCTAGGCTATAGTAATAATACAAATTACATGCATTTAAAAATTTTATATTATTACTATGTACTTTGAATGTTATATTATTCATTTCATTCAAAGTTTTTTTTTTAATATTTAATCTATTTAGATATTTTAAATAAGTAAATGGTATCAAAATAAAAAATATTTATGTAAAAGTTTCGGCATTATAATTTTATTGCTAAATAAAAATGTTAATGTTTTTTAAATTTCAACAAGTCAATTTTTAAGATGGCCAACAAAAGTGCAAAATTTTACTATAAAGAGTAAAAATATTTTATTCTTTATTATGACTTAAAATACATATTTACCTAAAATACTTTATTTTTAATTCATAATTAAATTTTAACCATGTTTAAGCTAACAAATTAAAATAAATAATCAAATTGGTAACGGAACTTTTAAAATAAATAACTACCTATAGTGCCGAACTTCACACATTCGGCGGTTGGCAAGATTACTTGCCAATCAACAATACAACTACTACTCATTTATAAGATATTTTTTTTCTCTCGTTTTTTAGTGTATTAATATGAACAATGTATTCATATTATTACAATAAAGCACAAAAAATAGATCAACAACAGTAATAAAAGTATATTTTTAACATCTTTTGTGATGATGGACGAGGCACCATTCGCGCTCGAAAGAAATTCTAACTTTGAACCATTATTTCATCGAAAAAGCTAACTGGGAAATACACAAGCAGTGCCGTATTTTGATTGGTTGATTCTTAGAAAGAAAAAAACACTGAGTAGAACCATTCCCACTAGTTATATGAAAAGAAAAAATCGAATGGCAAGTTTTCTTACCAACGGAACCAAAATACCTATTCTAAACTCAGGGAACATTTAAACTTAGCGAAATACTAGAGTATTTTCTTTCACCAGTCTTTTAAATGAGGACATTATTTATTTTTACACTTTTACTCCTACATCCAGTTTTTATACTCTCATAGAGTGGAAGGACAATAAAGAACCATTGCTCAATAAAAATACATTATAAAAAGGCTTTCTGATGTTTTAACGCAGATAACTATTGATGCCCTTGAAAAATATACTGCATGTACTCAGTCATAGGATAAGTTGCGTGGTGAACAAGATTTGTTTTCCTAATACGCCTCATTTGTTACACCTAATACACCTCATTTGTTTGTAAGTCGATAATAATACTTTGGTGCTACACACATTGAATACATGTCTCCTATTATTATTGTAACCCGTTAATGATCTAAGACCAACGCATGGCTTTTGAAAGCAGCGCAAGATGACTATACAACACATAACCACTCAACCGCTCTGCTGGAGTCAATACATAAGGTGTACTTTGTTGTACCGAACTAAATATATTACACAGGTGAAAAAACATCAGAAAAAATAGTTGTAATTTTTATATATACAGTAACTGACTTAAAGTAAATAATTTTGGCAGTGTATATAAGGAAATTTAGAACTATCTGCAAACAAATGATAAAATAGAAAATATGATGAAACTGAAAAAAATTCGTTTTTATGAATAAGAAATACATAACTTACTTAAAAACAAATTTATAAAAAATATGCGTGCATAAGATATAGAGAGATTTGTAAACAAAGTAAAGAACAAAAGATGTCCAATTTTTAAACATCAACTTTTAAAATTGATGAAGTAGGCAAGTATCTAGTTATAGACAGGCAATTGTTCTGCTAAGTTTTGGTAAAAACAACATTTTTTTTACAATTTCCAAGACCTTGAAAGAGAAAATATTAACTTTAAACACATAATTTATAGTTCAACATTTTTTTTACCCTTTTTGATTAAATTTAGAAAGTATTTAAATATATGTAGTCATTCAATGATGTTTCATAGCCAGAAATCAACTTGGAATTTCTTTTTTTAATTTCTCCGATTTTCAAAAAAAATTCCCAAAATACCTGATAATTCCCTTACTTTTCCAGAATGGACAAATTCCTTGTTAATGGGTAACACAGTTTGACATTTTAGTTTAATATATATTATAAGGTTTAAATAAAAAAACTACAACTGAAAGTTTATGTAGTAATGTTGCATGATATTCTGAGCATAATATCGATGGCCAAAATACAATGGCAAAAATAACATATCAATGTAAAGCCGGAATCTATCACTTTTCTCCTGCAGAAACTGACATTATATATATATGTCAATTCCAAATAACAATTTTGTAATGCCGGTTTTAAAAAAAGTTCTAAAATACAGTGGCGGCCCGTGGTCGAAAATGTTAGTGCAGCCGAAATCACGTGAATCCCCCCCCCCCCCCCCCCATTTTCCCAAAACCATACATGAACGGAAATTCTTTATTATTCACTACTCAAATCAAAGTTTCCTTTAAATTTTTACAAAATGATAACATGTGAAAAAAAATAGAAAACACTTACTTATTTTTTGAAAATTAAAGCAATTCTGCTTTCTTTTAAACATGTGAATCGGTCAATTTTAATATTAACTTAAATAACAAAACAACAGCAGGACCATGTCCTGAAACAACAGCACACAGTAAATGTATCACGAAAACCATTTCCGTTTGGAGATATTCTCGTAAGTTCTCGTTTCACCTACGAGCCAATCAGCATATCGAACCTCAAGTGCAGCTTAAACAAGAAAATTCATTTCGGCTGTACTTTCCCACAAATGCAGTGCATTAGCATGGGGGGAATCTCCATACTATGTCGAGGTTGTCATGGGAACAATGCAGCCGATTTCGAATTTAGCTTTTTGGCTGCAGTTTTGATTGAATGGAGTTTTTCCTCCTCTAGAATTGTGCATTATGGTAACATGCTTGCTATTTATCGGAGATTTTGTTTACTAACGTAGAAATTTAATTTTCAATTCTAATTTCATTGAAGAAAATTAGTAAAATATCTGATTTTAGTTTTAAAATACTCTAATGAATTTAGGTGCTGCCCGGCTGTACTTGCTGTAGTGGGCAAGCCACCACTGCTAAAATAGGCTTCAATTAAGTTTTGTGATCTTTTCGCATTTTCCGAAAATTTACTAAAGTGGACATACAACCATTGTGCTTTCAGCCATCTATATGTTATGTATTTGGGGGGGGGGGGGGCATTAGTGACTGAGCAACTTGTACCTTATCCCCCCCCCTTCCCCCAGAGGGAGGAATCCTTCCTTCCCAGCAAATTTCACCCTCCCCCCATATTTTTTAAAAAACATTTATTAATTTTCATTCAAGTAAACAAGAATACGTTGGCAGATAAATATCGATACCATAAGTTATCATTGTCATTAACTATTTTTTAAATTGTAAATAACTTTAGAGAACAAATTTAAACGTTGAAAATATATAGCTTCCATAGCAGCATTTTGGAGCATCTTGTTAATACTGCCCTATTTGGATATATTTTCCCTTTTTCACAAAATACAAGGTCATGAAACACAATGAAATGTTAAGCTTAATTTGAGATAAAAATGGCCTCATCACAGCCGTTTGAAACCCCCGAAAAAAAGTTTTCAAAAACATGTTATGAGCAGGGCTCGCAACACTTTTTTCATTTGTCCCTAGGGAAAAAGGGACCAAATATCTTAAAAAAAGGGACCTACAAAATTTAAGCCTGCGTTAAATTTTCGTTAACTATCACCATTATAAATATTGCACCGTAAAACTATTAATATTTAAAAACAATTTGTTAAATCTCATGAATATTTTAAACCTTAAGTTGACCAAATTATAGGAACAAAGCAACAGAGTAAAAATAGTTGTAAATTAAAAAAAAAATTATTATTTTCTATCTGTTTGAAAGAAAGCTTGAAATGGTATATTTCATATATGTAAGCTATTTCTGAACACTATACCAGTTTTTGACTATATCGTCTATGCTTTCCGTCAGGTCCGGATTCACAATCTAAAAAATGACTATCACCATTAAATATTGCACCATAAACCTATTAATATTTAAAAACAATTTGTTAAATCTCATGAATATTTTAAACCTTAAGTTGACCAAATTATAGGAACAAAGCAATAAAGTAAAAATAGTTGTAAATTAAAAAAAAAATTATTATTTTTTATCTGTTTGAAAGAAAGCTTGAAATGGTATATTTCATATATGTAAGCTATTTCTGAACACTATACCAGTTTTTGACTATATCGTCTATGCTTTCGGTCAGGGTCGGAGTCACAATCTAAAAAATGACGTGTAAAATCAATATAACTTCACTTGGAATCAGCCTATGGGGATAAATAATGTACGATCGTGTAAAGGAAATTGACTTTTCGAACCGGTGTATTTTTAACCTATTCCCCCCTCTGACCTTTGTACCGCGTTGGAAAGGGGTGTTGCACGTAATTGTTGCAATATACAATTCAACCCCCATAACTCCATGTGCACAGATGACATACCGTCGTGTAAAGGAAGGTGGAATACGTCGACCATGGCGATTGTTAACTCATTCCCTATTTTGACCTTTGAACCACGTGGGAGGGGGATCAACCTTGGCTGCAGTATATGCTTCAGCCCTCATTACTCCACGGAGAATGGACCTTTGAGGTATAAATTATCTACCATCGTATAGAGGATGGTAGGCCACAACAACCAAGTTGGCTATTTACCAACTCCCTTTCTGAAATGTGTACCACGTGGGGCCCAAATGTTTCCCCGAATAAAATTGTACTATACATTGGGGTGCCTACTCTATTTTTTTTTGCCATATAGGGGAAAAAAAAGAGAAGGGATACAACGGGAGGGGGTGAAGAACCGATGAGGTAAAGGTGAAAATTCACAGTCGCCACGTGGCGACTAACTTTTTTAAAATGACAATCGAAATTTTTATATCTAGTCGCCACTGTGGATTTCGACTTTTTTTTAATCAGAAATTTAACAATTTCGGAAATCGATGGCATGAATTTAGCTCTTTATGCCTCCTTAACTACTCTAGACTATAGAATTGTCTAAAATATAAAGGTAGGGTAGTGTAGGTCGGATTCGAGCAACTAAATCACGCCGATTGCCTATGTTTCGAATCCGAGGTCGCCTCAAAGCTTGCTAAGCATCGCAACCAAAATTGGCATTATTTCCCAAACATATAAAAATAACTACAAAAATTTAGGTTTTTTAATAAATAATTAATTGGTTTATAGAATCTATGAAGATAGTAGGTACACATTACTTAAAAAAAATTTGGATGAAAGACGAACTTTTTAATAAACATAACTTATTTGAAAAACACAATCAGATTTTTCCCTGCTGCAATGCAGGCTTTATTGGTTGATAATGATATGTAAAGATATTAATGCTAGCCTTAGAATTTTCGATGCAACCAACTTGATCAATAAAATCGGAACATCGCTACTCCGCGATTTCAAGTGTTGTTTTAAAATTCTTAATACTAATTCCTATGTTGAACTAAACATTTCAAAATAAAATGTATTTATTCAAAGTATTTTAAATAAAAGGTTATTTTTATTTATTTTCAAAATAAATTGTTGTCATCGGCGGCAATTAAGTTTCGCGGGAAAATATTTCAAATGACTTTTGGTTATATCCCTAAACCTTTTAAATTAAATTATATTAGGGAAAATAAATTAAACTTTATGGTTCATAATTATAATTGAAATATAAAATGTTATTGTTGGATAATATTGGAGACTTAAAAGGTCCGATTGAAGGTTGGAAAGAGACATGAACATAAGTAGCAGTGTATAGTTTTAGGCATGATGAATCGTTGCCAATTTAGAGCTTTCTTTTCTTCTATAATTTTATTATTATTATTTAATTTTGAGTCTAAATATTAATTTTAAAATAATATAGGTAAACTAATTTTTTTAAAGTTCATTCGATAATTTTAATTGAAATTTTCCCAAGTTTGAAAATTTTCCATTTTTTTTTTTTAAATTTTGGACAACAATAAAATGCTTGGTTAATGCCTTGTGTCCGGTGCCCTCGCCAAATGGGATTTGGCGACAAATGATTGGGCAATAAAGTTTATATTTTGGCAACCCTTCTTGATGATGTGCGAAAATATCATATTGTATGGCAATCCTAAATTGATGTGCGCGCGTTAGCCTTGGTTTCACGTAGTTCTGCCATTTTTTAATCGAAGTTCGGCTCACGTGGTTGTGATTTTGATGTGTACGTGGATGGATGTATACGCAGACGACGTTTATTTAAATAGTAGGTATCTGTGGAAGTTGGAAATGAAAGGCAATTGTGCCGTGATTGATTGCTGCATGGATGGCGGATTGTTGTCTAACAAGCGAACGTGCAAGGTATGCGGACGGTGCATGGAGCTGGCCCCGCTGCAATCACTGTGGAATGGGTTTATGGGTCGAACCATGGATACATTATGCAGCAAATGATCGACTGCCCGGAGGGTGTCATGGATGTGATCCTGAGTAGTCGTAGGCCGAAGGCCACAAAATCGACGTCAGGAGTCTGTGACTTTAGCGTGCGGTACACGTGTGCGCTTAAGAGTACTGTTTAAGTGCCCCAAACGACTGCCTGAAGGATTGCCTGTAAGCACTATGATCGACTGCCTGTACGGACATTGTTACCTTCGAGATAAACGCAGAACTGCTGCTAACAGCCCAATATAAACTGTAGTGCAATGTTAATTAACCTAAACAAAACTTCGGAATCAATTCGAAACCGTCGCCATTATCCCATTGTGGAGCTCAAGTGCGACCAACGCAATGTCCGCCATTTTGATTTGGCGACAAAAAAAAACCAGTCATTTTTGGCCTTGGCGCCAATTTTTGGACTTGGCGACAACGGGCACCGTACACTAGGAACCCAGTAGCAGAAATATTCTTAACAGTCTGCGTCAAGATTTTAGTGAATAAGATTTGTCTGCAACTTAATTTATTATATAACTATTGGTAAATTGGTTAAATTTCAGAGTTCATACTGGAAATAAAAAAGGGAAGGGTGCAAAAAAAACAATTCTTTTTTATCTGCTAGTACTTTAATATTAAAGTCTCAAAATTGCAAAAAATAACTTCTAAAGCAATTTAAATTATTATTTATTATGGTTTTAGACATTTACTCTAAGTTTCATAACAAGCAAGTCTGATAAATTATGCTTTCCTTTTCATTGAAAAGTAGGCATAGTGAATGAAACTTAATACAAACTAACTGAAAACTAATGTTCAAACTGTCATTTTAGATGTAAAAGAATCATGATATAAAATCAAATATGTTAAGTATAAGTTTATTTTAAAATACTAGAATTCACACAATATCCTCAGCAATCTTCAAATATTCCAATTTATAAAAATGGAGGAATTAGCAAAGTCCGATTTTTGACAAACTTGGTATAACTAATTGGTTCGCAATAGTAAAAAAGTATATATAAATAAATTAAAACTAAACAAATGCCTTTCAAAACGTGAAAACTGGCTTTAAACATGTAATAAAACAAGTTTTCTGTCTTGAAAATCGGAAAAGCCGCTGGGCTAAAATGCCGATTTCGGATTAAATCGGCAACTGTGGTTAGCTGATAATCATCAAATTCCTAACAAACTCAATAGAAAATTAAGAAAACCATGTTAAAACTAGACAAAAATTAATGATATTGCAAAAGAAATTCATTTTTAGTCACCAAAATCGGAATAATTGCGGCGTCAAATTGCCGATTTTTGAAAAACTTGCATCATTGATTACCTATTGACTATCAAATAGATGAGATAAGAATGAGTAAAAAGAAAGAAAGAAAATGAGCAAGTAAAATAAAAAATTGAACTCTAAATCCAAAACAGAAAAAAAAACGATCGCCAAAGTCAGAAAGCTGCCGTGGAAGCTGTAAAAAATACCGTTTTCGTTTAGCGCAAATTCCCTTCTCAAAGAAGGTTCTGCTAATTATTTTCTAGTAATGTATCTTCTCAAAGAACAGGTACTGAAATGTAGCATGGAGTTAACAAAAGATCGACAACAAAGAAACGTCTGCGGAGATTTGTTCAAACACGTGTAACTTATCGCGATTGCGACTTATATTTCTATTATCAGGACTTCTCCCCCACCTCTTGACTTTTTTAAATAAGAGAAAAGTAATTATCTAACCTAAATAGAATCTGCAGAAAATGTTCTAAAGTAGTGCAGACATAAAAAAAAATTCGTATGGTAGACTTCTGCAAAAATTTGTCTGCAGACCTTTGAAAAAATCTGCGTCGTACGACGCACGTCGCTGCGTTTCTGCTTCCGGGACTAGGAATATACCAAATGCTTCTAAAATAAAGATAAAAGCTTTTTTGTTGATTGGCTAATTACGAGTAATTTTAGGACCTTTGAGAAATAATAACGATTTGAAATTGTTTCTAGAAAGACCGAGATCCCTTCAGTACCTGTAATATATGATATAAATTTAGAATTTTTGTTGAATGTTTCCTTCTAATTTATTGCAATATACGACTTTAATATTTTAATTAAATGTTTAATTTCATATTGATGAAATTGTTCAGCATGAATTCCTCTGCAAAATTAATTTTAATTACATCAATTTGTAAAGAATAAATTATAACTGTTGTTCAATAATTATTTTGTTACTTGGGAACACATTTGTAGAATTTGGTGCTATCTTAATTAGTCATTAATTACTACTTAGAAAATTATTTTTGAGAAAATACCTGCCCCTGCCCCCCCCCTCCACAAAAAAAAAACTCAATGCAACTGAAGTTTTTATTTAATATAGTATGAATTTTAAATTTGTTGTTCAATTTCATCAGATATCATATTACTCTTAAAATGCAAATTTGAATATTTTTTAAAAATAATTTTCCGTATTTTTCTATATTTTACGAAATTTAATTATTTTGAATAATAGTTTCATTCACACAATCATCAGCTTCTTAACATAATGTGAATTAATAAATTTTACAGATTTTTTTTTAACACTGCATGAACTTGTTAATGTCCCTACATAACGTAAAGTGGCCACTGCATTTTTCAAGTCTAGTGGCCACTATCAAATTTTCACCTTTACGATGAAGGACAATTTTTTAAGTATGCGAAACCGCGGGTAATAGCTAGTATAACATAAAACAGTGAATGAATGCATGTGTTTTGTTGCAGCAACAAAACTATATTTAAGAACATACATCGAATCGTTTTGACTTTCTTTCACTCTTTTTCCCAGTACCCCTAGTAAAAATTTCATTAAATTTTTTAACTACATAGCATTCTACAATTTCAAGCATTATTCCAACCAAATTTGAAGAAAATCGGAGCATTATTAAAAAGTTAGTAAATTTGTGCGAAAATGTTTTTTAAAAATTCATTTCGTAATAATCTCAACTTTTTAAATTTTGGCCAAATTTTTTTTAATTTAGCAGGGGTGCAACTTCCTACAGGAAAAGTCTATTTTTCAAATCAAAAGTAAATCGAACAGTATTTGCTTAATTAGAATATGAGGTACTGGGAAATTGTGTAATTCCACTTTCACATGCATCATTTACATTTGTTTTTGATGCAGTGCATAAACAAGATCCAGTGGTCCTGGGAGAACAGTTTACACTTAGGCCCACATTTCATACTAATGTGATTAATTACATTTGTAAACACAAAACAGCGAGCCTTTTTCTGGTTTAATGATATTCGAGAGTTGCTACACCCTAGAAGCAGATTCAACACATATACGAAGATGATTGTAACGACCATTACATAATAAAATAAAAATTGTTAAATAAGGAGGATAAAGGGCCAGAAATGTGTTATTATAGTCAGTCATAAAGGGTGGAATTTTTTTTTTTGCAAAAATAAGGGACCATATTCTGAAAAAAAGGACTTTTAAGTACCTCAAGTAACAAAAAGGACTTTTAGGGGGAAAAAAGAGACCTGTTGCGAGGCCTGTATGAGGTAATTTTTATATCAAAATAAACCTAACATGATGTCATCGTGTTTCTGTCTGGGGGTAATCAATATAACACATACTCGTAGGCGATTTTTAATATTTTTTACTTGACTTTGAAGGGGAGAGATTGAACCCCTTTTCCCATGTGCCCGACTGAAATATTTACCTATGTTTTGCACACTTAGAGGATTAAACTATCTTTCATGCAGCATTTTGTGGTGAATATTGCTAAATGAGATAAGGGTTATTGTATCTGTATTTTACATTTTCTTGCTTTGCATGTGCATCCATATATGAATGTAACTGTTTTTGCATCTGTATCTATCATAAGTATGGCGGTTAATCTGTCTTATACGGTCGCCCTTGGCGACTTTTCTGAAAATCCTATATTAACAATGATAAAACCTTGCTTGGCGACAAAAACCGGTTTGGTTGCCAATCAAAGAATTCCTCCCTGCATTGCGTGTGGCGCCGGGTTGCCAGATTTGGCGAAAAATCAGGGCGACCAAGAAAGACAGATTAACCAGTATGGCTGTAATAGCTTTTGTGTGACTAGTTTTGTAGGAGTCTATAACAAATTCTGAGGCTTTATGAAAAAATTTGAAGACTAAGTGATGATGGAACTAATTTTACTAGAACCTATTTTTTTTTTTGCGTTGAAAGATATTCAAATGTAATATACTTAAATACGCTCGAAACAAAAATGCATGACCTAACTAATAGAGCATTTGGTAATGCATTTCGAAAAAGATTTCAAAGCTTACCTATTTTCTCAATTATATCAAATATCATAAAAAAGGAACGAACGATTACTTCAAAATAAATATATTTACCTTAGATTCACAAAGTATAGTAGGATCAACTTTTTTTATCTAACTTTTTAAACAGTTTTCACAAAATACGCAGAAATTTTTATTGTTGTAAATTGAATCACTGATTTGAAAAGAACCAGATAAGCGACTAATATTTAATTAATCAGTCCATCGGTTTGGATTTTTTTAATTCACAAATTGATAGTTATTTCGAAACAGTTTACTTCGATAAAAACAAGAAATCGATTGCAAATGCAAAAACAGTTTTACTTTCAACGCAAATTATTACAAACTATGACATGTTTGAACTAGCGTCCAATGTTGCCAAACGAAATTTATTTTTACCCTCCAACCATATAAAAATACCCTCAAATACCCACAAGTTCAATTTTTTTTCTGAGGCACCTACGGTTTGGTTTGGTTAAAAACGTCGCACTAGAGCTGCACATTGGGCTATTGGCGACGATTCGGGACTATTTTGAAGAAAAGACCCAGGAACACATACACATTCACACACATAGTCCGGGAGGCGGCAACATTTTAGGATGATTATTTTACACCGGCTGATTTTCTTACCAATAATTGGTCTTGGTTAGATAACCTATAAAACGTAATTCAGCTGGTCCAGTTCGGGTGGGTGTAGGCGTGAGGGAGTTCGGAACATGTAAAAAAAGTTATAATAATAAAAATATTTTACACCGGCTGAAATTTTATTTACGGGTTATTTGGACTCTTTTATGATGTTTTGGGGTATTCAGCTGGTATTCTGAGGGTGGGTTATACTTCAGCTTCTCGTTTGTTTATGTAAAAAAACACGTTTTTTCAAAATATTTTACACCGTATGATACTAATTTAGGTATTAATCAAGAAAATAATGTTCAGCTGGCTCGGTAGTGGTGCTTCAGCTTTGGCTATGAAGTGGTTGCGCACTAATTATATTCGAGCGCCGCGCAGTATCTTCCAACATCCAGCTGAAAATCATTCCACCACTGCCGAGCCAGCTGAATGGGATTTATTTAAACCTTACCTTACATACTAATAACATACTCGTGTGGTGTAAAATTGATTTGATTGGGAAATCATTAGCAAACATCGGGAAAACATTCAAAATTTGAATAGGTTTTAGTTTGTTTCATTTCTTTATATCTCAAACGTGGAAAATATGGTTTATTATTACATATGAATATTAATAACATTAATAATTTAAAGAAAATAAATATTCTCATTATTGGAAATGTAAAAAGTATCGGCTGTATTACTATTATCGTCTTCAAATGTCCTTTCTTAAGAATAATCATGAATATCTATTTCCTGTGATTATATGTATACATCATGTTCTGCTTCAGGGCCATTTGAGAAAATCAAGAATGTTTTTAATTAAAAGAAATAAAATAATTGTGTAAATTGAAAATAAACATATATAATATATAACGTACGAAAATATCTATGCATATTGGTAATGGAAATAACTAACGGTTTCTTGACGTTAATAAATTAAGACGGGCCCAGGATTTATACAGCATTACCAGCCTTCCATGCTTTAACGGGGTACAATTTTAACATTAAGTTTTTCTTCAAATTATTAATATTCATATATGTCATAATAAACCATATTTTTCGCTTTTAAGCTTGATATGTAACTAGGGCTAACAGATCCCGGTTTCGCCAGGAAAGTCCTATGTTTTCGCCATTGACCCGGGCAGTGGCGGCTCGTGGACTACAGCAAGTACAGCCGGGCTGCACCTATATGTATTAGTGTAGGAATTCACATGATTTCGGCTGCTCTAACATTTTCGATGTTAGTGCAGCCATTTTCGACTACGGGCCGCCAATGGTCCCGGGAGGTTCTCGGGCAGACTCAAGTCAAGGGATTTCCCATCATTCATACATATATGAGCCCCGCTCACACACGCCCTAGATTTTTTTTTTTTTAAATCCCCATTGCCGGTGTAAAAATATCCCTATTTATCGCTGGTGTGATTGACTGTCCCAGATCCCCCCGGTATTTTTTTGTAGCATTTCTAGAACCACTCTCGTCAAGTGGTTTATTCAGAGCTAAATTGTTAAAAATTAAAATGAACTCGTGTGGAGTGGGGGGTCTGTAGTAGCCGATTCACATCTGCAGTAGTTCTCAATTTCATCAAACACATTCTGTAATACAGCTAACCCCAGAGTCCAGCGAGTGAGAACGCTGTCCGTTATTGTTGAATTTAGATCGATATCTTGCCAATTCTGTTGTCTTAACTGTAACTGTGTTGTCTTGACAGTTACTGTGTTGTCTTAACTGTAACTGTTATGTATACGAACATGTTCTGTTGATGATGTCGTAAAGCGTGAGATCGTTGTTGTGTTTCTAATTAAATAACTAATAATGACATTACCAGTCTCATAGTTCATTTTCTAATTCTGACAAAATCATAACAGGTTATGGCCTCCAGTATACGATTCCATTGTGCAAGCTTTGAATAGTGCACTTTGTTTTTTGTCAGAAACCGAATCTTGGTGAAATCGAAAGTATGGATTTCAAATTCATGGTTGAGAAATTGGAAACTGCGAAAGACTGGACCAGGTGGAAAATGTCAGTATTATTATTACTGAAAACGCACGATCTGTTGGGCCATGTGACTAGAGAAAAGACTTTGCCGAAAATGGAAAAGGACGCCGAAGCTACCGCTTTCCAAGAAGAGAAAAAGAAATTCGAACTGGGTGATGCAAAGGCCCTTCTGTATATTTCTCAGGCCCTGGATGATATGAACTTTGATTATATCAAGACATGCTCGACATCAAAAGAAGCATTTGAAAAGTTAGTTGCAATATATGACACGTC
The DNA here is from genome assembly GCA_963932185.1 of Troglohyphantes excavatus. Taxonomy (NCBI): domain Eukaryota; kingdom Metazoa; phylum Arthropoda; class Arachnida; order Araneae; family Linyphiidae; genus Troglohyphantes; species Troglohyphantes excavatus. The sequence continues at coordinate 10,496,360 of OZ010672.1, forward strand.
GTCGACGCATCGACTCGATCGTTTGTGGACTGAATTTTTCCATTTAGAACGAAAACAAGAAGAAAATATTGCATCTTTCATAAGTAGAAGTCAGAATATATTCGTTGAAGCGAATGACGAACTGCAACGTATTCTTGATTGTGTTGTTCCTGTACAAATGCTTTTATTTCGAATAATTTCAACCCTACCTCAACATTACATTGCATTTAAAACTGTGTGGGATGGAATTCCATTGAAAGACAGATCCATAGAACTGTTGACTGAGAGACTTTGTGCTTTTGAACAACAAATTGCACAACAGCAGTGTGAAAGTACAGCTTTGCAAACTCATTCTAGACGACAAGCACTGTTACCGAGTTCTGCAAGAGATGATGCCAACACCAGAAATTTCAGAGGAAATAAATCAAAACAGAAGAAGTGGCAAAACCAAAATAAGAAGCCTATGAACTCAAATATTACCTGTTTTGAATGTGGAATGGTCGGACACAAACGAATAAATTGTCCGCAAAACAAAAACAAGACCATGTCTTTATCCTCTGGTGTAGCTATGCCATGTACAGTTTCACATGATGATAACAGTTGGATTGCTGACTCTGGAGCTTCTCAGCATATGACATTCAATAGTTCTATATTTGAAAGTTTTAAACCATTTGCTGTTCCGGAAGTAGTAAATGCTGCAGGTGGTCAAAGACTGGTTGCATATGGTAGTGGACTGGTCAATGTAAAAACTTTGGTATCTGAAAAATGGAATGAAAATCATTTAACTGATGTATGGTATGTGCCAGATTTAAAGTACCAATTGTTTTCTGTTTCGCACGCTGTAGAAAAAGGACTAAATGTCGTTTTTAGAAATAAATGTTGCTTTGTGAAAAATGGAAATGAAACCATTGCAATAGGCCAAAAATCAGAAAATGGTCTATTTTTGATGCAAATGATTGCTAAAAATCCTACAAAACCTGCAACTGTTCTTATTTCAAGCACCAGTGATACTCTTCAAGTGATACATGAAAGAATGGTTCATCAAAACAAGAAACACTGTGTGAAGTTTCTTAAAAGACAGGGCATTTCTTTATCAAATGAGAATTCTGAGTTTTGTGTAGGATGTGCATATGGTAAAGCCCATAGAAAGTCGTTTCATTCACGAGATGTTAGACCAACAAAACCTGGAGAACAAATCAATGCTGATGTTGTGGGTCCCATGGAAGAAGTCTCGGTTGGTGGTTCACGTTTCATGTTAGTTCTCAAAGATGACTATACAAAATTTCGTCGTGTATTCTTCTTGAAAGCAAAGAGTGAAGTACCACATTGTATAGAAACTTTCCTTAATGAAGCAAAGACTGCTGGTCATATTGTTAAGCAAATTTTGTGTGACTCTGGTACCGAGTTTATCAATCATTCAGTGAAAAAGATTTTGAATGATCGGGGTATTGATTTACGTGTGACAATGATTGAGACACCTGAACAGAATGGAGCAGTTGAAAGAGAGAACCGCACCATAGTGGAAGCTGCAAGAGCCATGGTTCATCAAAAGGAATTACCAAAGAAGTTGTGGGCAGAAGCATGCAACACAGCTGTCTATGTGTTGAATCACACAGGCCCTACTCCAGTTGAAGATAAAACTCCGTATGAGTTATGGAATGGAAAGTCAGAAAATTTCAACATGAAAAGCTTAAGAATATTTGGTACAAAATGCTATGTACATGAACCAAAAACAAAGACGACAAAAATGGGATAAGAAGTCTGTAGAAGGACTGTTCGTTGGTTATGAAGCTCATGATGGATACAGAATATATATACCTTCTGAGAATAAAGTGGAAAGAAGCTGCAATCTTATATTTTGTAATGAATTACCATATAAGCCATTGTCTGTTGAAGTCACTAGTTACAGTGATTTATGTCCAGAAGAAGGAAATATTCAAGTGAATGATGAAGATTGTTACCAAGGAGAACCTTGTCCTGAAAGACGCTATCCTGAACGAGAGCATAAGAAGCCACAGTTTCTCTCGGAAAATTATGTTCTGTTTGTAAGCACTCTTACTGGCATGGAGACTCCAGCTTGTTACAGTGAAGCAATGAAGTCCCCTGAATCCAAGCTGTGGGAAGAAGCCATGTTAGAAGAACTGCAGTCTCATGAAGAAAATGGAACTTGGGAGCTTACAGAACTTCCAGAAAATCAACGGATTCTTGATAACAAGTGGGTATATAGAATAAAAACCAATACTGAAGGTTTCCCTTGTAAAGCTAAAGCTAGGCTTGTGGCAAGAGGCTTTTCACAAAAAGCTGGCTTTGACTATGATGATTTGTTTGCACCAGTGGCAAGATTTGATACTTTGCGCACTGTACTTAGTGTTGCTGCTTCACAGAAACTGCACCTACATCAATTTGATGTGAAAACAGCTTTTCTCTATGGAACTCTTGACAAAGAGATCTATATGAAACAGCCAGAAGGCTTTGATGATGGAACTGGTCGTGTGTGCAGACTTGTTCGCTCTCTGTATGGTCTGAAGCAAGCTCCACGCTGTTGGAACCAACGTTTTGTGCAAGCAATTCAAAAATTGAAATTTCAGCAATCGAATGCTGATCCTTGTTTATTTACAAAGAAAAGGGATTCATCTATACTGATTGTAGCCTTGTATGTAGATGATGGACTTGTAGCTGGATCAAGTGTTGCAGAAATAGAAAATTTGATTTGTAACTTAAAAGAAGAGTTCAAGATCACTGATGGTCCCCTTGAATCTTTCTTGGGTGTACAAATTTACCAACGACAAAATGGTGACATTTTTATTTCTCAACATCTGTATACTGAAAAGATACTGCAAAGATTTAGACTAGAAAATTCGAAGGCTCTCTCAACACCTTGTGATGTGGCTAAATCTCAGGAAGGAGATACAACAATTGTTGATGTGCCCTACAGAGAGGCAGTAGGCTGCTTACAATATCTTGCTGTAGCTACCAGGCCAGATATAGCTTTTGCTGTAGCTTTGGTATCAAGAGCTTTGTGTAAACCTACACAAGATGACTGGATACGTGTAAAAAGAATTTACAGATATTTACGTGGCACAAGTAATGTTGGTCTCCTGTACAAGTCAAATGTGCTAAAAGAATTTACAGTATTCAGGGATGCAGATCATGCTGGTGATGAAAAGACCAGACGCTCAACATCTGGTATGGTTTCTATAAACTCATGTGCAGCAATAACTTGGTGGTCTCGACTACAACATTCTGTTGCAATTTCATCAACAGAAGCAGAGTATGTGGCAGCTAGTGAAGCGGCTAATGAGCTTGTTTGGCTTAAGTTGCTTTTTAAGGAGCTGATTGGATATGATGGCACCCCCACATTGTATGTCGACAACCAGAGTGCCATAAAACTTGCTCAAAATCCCCAACACCATCGAAGATCCAAGCACATTGATGTACGGTTTCATTCGATCAGAGAGAAAGTTGAACAAGATGTGTTAAAGTTGGAATATGTTCCGTCGGCAGAACAAACTGCTGATATTTTAACAAAACCTCTCGCAAGTACTTTGTTTGTCAATCTACGCGATGGACTTGGACTGTGCAAAAATGTAGACGAGAGTTAAGCTGATTGTTTACATGTGTTGTTTTGCTATTTGTAGTGGATTGATTGATTGGGTAGATTTTGTGCTTTATTTTTTTGTATATCTTGTGATGTATACTTATTTTTTTGTGTATGTGTGTTAAAAATTGGCCTTGATATTGGGAAGGAGTGTTGAATTTAGATCGATATCTTGCCAATTCTGTTGTCTTAACTGTAACTGTGTTGTCTTGACAGTTACTGTGTTGTCTTAACTGTAACTGTTATGTATACGAACATGTTCTGTTGATGATGTCGTAAAGCGTGAGATCGTTGTTGTGTTTCTAATTAAATAACTAATAATGACATTACCAGTCTCATAGTTCATTTTCTAATTCTGACAAAATCATAACAGTTATACCTCGTCCACGAGTCAACCCACCAGAACGCCTATTAAGGCTGTGTCAAGTGCCAACTCAGGTGATGTCCTCGTCATCTGACCATGGTTTAAAAATACGAGACATTGCTCCCTGTTCTTTCCTTTGAGATAGGCATTGAACTGTTGCCAATAGTCGAATGTGCAGCTCTAGTGTGACGTTACCATCCAATCGTGCAAACCAAATAAAAATGTTTCGAAATGAATTTGTAACTGTCACCGATAGCCTGTTATGCAATAAACGTCATCCGATCGTAAATCAATCTCGTCATCTGACCATAGTTGAAAAATACGACGCAACGCTTGAGTTATTAACGGTAATCCTTTGGCGACTACTTGAGAACACTGCCAACCTGCTATCAAACGCAACTCTTTACCTAAAATTCATTTAAAAAAAACCCTGAAAATTACAGATCACAGAATCGGTTTTATTTCGAGTTTTGCCTTGAGCTCAATATCTTTTTTCTGAGAGCTTATAAAAGCTCACAGCAGTATTTGCTGCCAGCTTCAAAATCTTATTTTCGGCCCTACTGCATTCTATTGGACAATTTAATTTGAGGTTCAGAATAAGAAATATCTTCCATAAATAAATTTTATTTTTAAAGAATCATTCCAGAGTGCAGAGGTTTACTGTAAAAACAGTAATATTTTTTTTCTTAAAAAGGCAATTTCATATTTTCCTAAGTACTGAAAATCTCTGGAATACAGCTTTTGTCAGAAATCATACATGTTATTTTGATTTTGTGTAGTTTTTAATAATCACCAATGTTGTATATGCACTACAACTTCGACTTGTATATGTACTACAACTTCGACTTGCATATGTACTACAACTTCGACTCCCATGTCTTGGTAATTGTGTGTGTTGTTCTATGTATGTATTGTGTTTGGTTGTGTCGTTCTGTGATTATTAAAAATGCATGTTTGAGTTCAGATACAGTGTACTCATTATGGACTTACAAATACAACACTTTTGGCGACGAGTAATTCGAACCTACTACTTACGGACTCTACTCTACATTACATCGTTCTTCTGAAATTTAGTTTCGATTACAATCGGACATGGCGACTTTCGGAAGAATTGAAGTTTTCGATCCTGCAGTTGAAAATTGGTCTCAGTATGTAGAACGTTTTGTACATTACATTAACGCAAACGACATAACTGACGAAAATAAGAAAAAGTTTATCTTTTTAACTGTCATTGGACCAACAGCGTATACTCTTTTACGTAGCTTGTTGTCGCCGAATACAACGGCGAATACGAAATATGACGAGTTAGTTAAATGTTTATCAAACCACTACAGCCCAGCACCATCTGAAATTGTTGAACGTTTTAAATTTAATTCCCGGATTCGCAAGCCAGACGAAACAGTGTCAGTTTTTGTTTCGGAATTGCGTCGACTTTCCGAATTCTGTAACTACGGTGCTAGTCTGGATATGATGATTCGTGACAGACTGGTATGCGGGATTCAGGATACCCAAATACAACGTCGATTGTTATCGGAAGGAAGTCTGACACTTAATAAAGCGCTCGAAATGGCCGTGTCTATGGAAGCAGCTGCTCGTGATTCAGCGAACTTACAAAGTTCTAGTTTTGCTTTTCAATCAGTGAATAAAGTGAACGTGCCGAAAACGAAACTACGTACTTCGAAAATTCCAGAAAACTTTCGCGAGTGCATACGTTGTGGAAATTCCGATCATATGCCTAAAAATTGCCCTTATTTGATGTCTACATGCCATTCTTGTGGTGTAAATGGGCATTTGGCAAAGAAATGCCTAAAAACAAAGAAAACTGAAGTTTCAAACCGAAAGGGTTTTAAAGCAAATCCTAAAAAAGTTCATCAAATACACACTACACCAGAGTCTATTGATGCTGTAGAGCAAGATATGTTACAAATATCTGTTGACCCAGAATACAATATTTTTCATACGGTTTCAACAGCTGAGAAGAGTGCACCTAGACCAGTTACAGTAAATATTGAAGTAAACAATCAAACTATCAACATGGAATTGGATACAGGCGCTGGTTTAACCCTGATCACCAAAGATACATACAATAAAATGAAGTTGCCGCCCTTGCAACCAGCTAAAACCGGTTTAGCCACGTTTACAGGTCAACCCATTCCTGTTTTAGGAACTATTACAGTTGAAGCAAAATTCAAGGAAGAATGCCAACAGTTACCTTTACTGGTGGTAGATAACAAAGGTCCAAATTTATGCGGCAGAAATTGGATTATGTCATTAAAAATTTTAGAAATTCGTACAAATTTTGTTAAAAGTGATGACATAGAATTGAATAAGTTATTAGCTGAATACAAGCATATTTTCGAGAATACACTTGGGCACTTAAAAGGACATAAAGTCAGTTTGATTAGGAAACCAGAAATGCAACCCAAATTTTACAAAGCTCGTAGCTTACCTTTTGCTATGAGAGAAAAAGTGAGTGAGGAACTTAGTCGTTTACAGCAACTTGGTGTAATACAACCAGTTCGTTTTTCAAAGTGGGCTGCACCCATCGTCCCAGTGCTTAAAGCGGATAAATCGTCAGTACGAATTTGCGGCGATTTTAAATTAACAGCAAATACTGCCATTGATACAGATCAATACCCCTTACCCAAAGCAGAAGACATTTTCGCTACTTTGGCAGGAGGTCAGAAGTTTACAAAACTGGACCTCAGGGATGCTTATAATCAACTTGAACTTGATGAGGAATCCAGAGAACTTACAGTTATAAATACTCATAAAGGACTTTTCCAGTACATTCGATTACCCTTTGGCATCTCCTCAGCACCAGCTATTTTCCAGCGAGAAATGGAAATACTAATGCAAGGTATTCCAGGTGTAGCTGTGTCATTGGATGACTGTATCATCACCGGTACCAGTGATGATGAGCACATGTCGCGATTGCGAGAAGTGTTCAAGAGATTTAGTGATGCAGGTCTACGACTTCGACAAGAAAAATGTCAATTCTTCTGCAACAGTTTGACCTTTCTTGGTCATGTGATTGATGCTGATGGAATACATCCTACAGATGAAAAGATTAGAGCAATTCAAGAAGCTCCTGAACCTAAGAATCTTACCGAACTGCGTTCCTTCTTAGGACTGTTAACTTATTATGCTAAATTTTTGCCTCACATGAGTACAACTTTAGCACCGCTGTATAAGTTGTTACAAAAGAATACGCCTTGGCAGTGGTCTTCAGAAGCTGATTCAGCTTTCAAAAAGGCCAAATCAACACTGTGCAGTTCTTCCTTATTGGTACATTTTGATCCTAAAAAAGAACTTCTTCTAGCCTGTGATGCCAGTCCATATGGTGTGGGAGCAGTATTATCTCACAATGTGAATTCAGAGGAGTTGCCCATAGCGTTTGCTTCACGTACCTTAACGTCTGCTGAGAAAAACTATTCTCAATTACAAAAAGAAGCCTTGGCATTAATTTTCGGAGTCACAAGATTTCGAGACTATTTGCTTGGTCGAAAATTTACCCTCATTACAGACCATAGACCATTGGTAACTATCCTTTCTGAAAAAAAACCTGTTCCACCGATGGCAAATGCCAGAATACAAAGGTGGGCACTTACGCTTTCAGCTTTTGATTATACTGTTCGTTACCGTAAGGGAGAAGATAATGGAAATGCAGATGCTTGTAGCCGTCTTCCTGTACCTGTACCTCGAGTTAATCCTCCGTTACCAGAAGAACTTGTGCTGCAGATGGAGAGACTAGATGTCGGACCAGTTACAACTGATGACATTCGACAGGCTACTAAAGATGATTCCATATTACTTCAAGTAATTAAAATCACCCTGGAAGGTTGGCCAGAAGTTATCAAACCAGAAACTGTACCTGATATGAATAGTACAGATATCCTCCCATACTTTAAAAAACGCATGGAGTTGACGGTTGAGCAAGGTATCCTGCTCTGGGGAAACAGAGTCGTGATTCCAACTTCACTTCGCTCTAGTATTCTACACGAGTTACACGCCACTCATCAAGGAATGACAGGAATGAAAAGCATTGCCAGATCATTGTTTTGGTGGCCCAATTTGGATGCAGATATCGAGGATACTGTCCGTTATTGCACCACTTGTGTACAGAACATGGATATGCCTTCTAAAGTTCTTCAAGCATGGCCAACTTCTAAAACACCGTGGTCCCGGATCCACATGGACTATGCAGGACCGGTTGATAATCACATGATTTTGGTAGTTCAAGATTCCTACTCGAAATGGATCGAGGCATTTCCTATGAAAAAAAGTACGTCTTCAGCAACTATTGAGAAGTTGTATGAACTATTTGCAAGATTTGGATTACCTAGTTGTATTGTCAGTGACAACGGAACAGCTTTTACTTCAGCTGAATTTCAAGCTTTTGTACAGCGTAATGGCATACGACACTTGTTTACAGCTCCATATCATCCTTCGTCGAACGGTCAAGCGGAAAGAGCTGTGCAATACATTAAAAAACAGTTAAAGAAAGTGCACGATGATACAATTTCAATCAGACTTGCAAGAATTCTCATGAATTACAGACGAACACCATTGGCTCTGTCAGGTTTGTCACCAGCTGAATTGCTTTTTGGCAGACAAATACGCAGTAGATTGGATTTACTACATTCTTCCAATCCTACTGAAGTAATTGCAAAACCATCTTTCAAGGTAGGAGACCTTGTATATGCCAGGAAGTTTGGCAAAGATGATAAGTGGTTACCAGGAGTCATTTATTCACCAATAGGGAATTGTATGTTTCGTGTATTATTTCCTGATGGTACTTCAGTTCACAGACATGTAGATCAAATTCGACAGAGAAGAGAGCACTTACATTCGCACAAACCAGATCTACAACTACCCCCTCCGATAGAAACAAAACCTATTCCTCCTCCAGTGATTCCGATGTCAGCTTCTACAGTTCCAGAGTCACCCTCTACATTTTCTCCAATAAACCAGGAAGCAAGCCCCTCCAGTCCAGACATTCCTAATTATGGACATTCCCCCAAATCCCCAGACATTACTGCTGATGGACATGTGTCAACAACCCCACAAAGCAGTGTGCGACGTTCTGCTCGTGTTAGGAAACCTCCTAATAAATTAGACTTGTAATTTTCTATTAGGGAGAGAAAAGTGTTGTATATGCACTACAACTTCGACTTGTATATGTACTACAACTTCGACTTGCATATGTACTACAATTTCGACTCCCATGTCTTGGTAATTGTGTGTGTTGTTCTATGTACGTATTGTGTTTGGTTGTGTCGTTCTGTGATTATTAAAAATGCATGTTTGAGTTCAGATACAGTGTACTCATTATGGACTTACAAATACAACAACCAACTTGCATAATTAAGTTTTATAGATATGATAAACATGTTTTCAAGAAATGTTAGCTAATTTGAATTCAAAATAATACTTTTTCTTAATCAATGCAATTTTAAAATACATTATTCCATTTTTGTAGATGCTATGAGAAGAAATTGCTTTGGAGGATGAGCTGGATAGCTATATTGAGAATGTTGTGAAGTGAAGGACTGTATATGGCAGGCCAAGGCCATGAGCAAAAATTAACAATGCTAATAATGTGTAATGTAAAATATGTGATAAAAAAAAATCTATAATAATAAATTGATAAACAATCAATAAACTTGTGTTCCCACTCAGAGGTGGCGCCACTGGGGGTGCTGGGGGGGGAGGGGGCTGTAGCCCCCCCGTCGGGCAAGCCAAGCCTCCCTGTCGGGGAGAATTATGAAGTTCGTCGGGGAAGAAGTGTTAATTTAATTGTTAAAAACAAGTTTTTGTGAAACATTAAATAATTTTTTTTTAATAAAATGGATCTGTGTCATCTCGACAGGCAGAATTCTAACAATGTTACAGTTCATTGAAATCCCGACTTTTATGCCCGAATAAGGGGCTCGGACAAGCATCCGATGGGCGCGAGTTCAATCCTCAGCATGTGTGTCACGATTTAGTAAACGGATGGTTGTCAAATTCGCCCTTTTCCCGACCAAGATACTATATTCTCCGTGTATGAGCTTGCTGGGAGGGCTGGATGTAACGTAAAGGTATTTAACGCAGTTAATTGAAAAGTAATAGTCAGTAAATTTAAGAACTTTTGGGGGGTTGTGGCGTTTTATTTCAAGATTGGTTTGTCGGGCTTGACATCTCGTCGTAATTTTGATCCTGTCGATATTTTTACGTTTAGGAACTTTAATTAATCTTTTTATACAGTAATTTCAACAAACAAACAAAAAAAAATTAGTAATAAAAAATTAGGTAGGAAGCGTCTCTCTCAAAACGGCCGCGGTGTTTAAGGCATGTAACGTCAAACTCAACTCAAGCACTTTTTGGGTTCCGATAAAAACTCTACATGCTCTCAGACGAGTATGAGTTAGATGATAATGCAATTACGCCAACGCTGGCTTATGATTTGGTTACGTAAGTTTTCGTTATGTTCATGTTTTTGTTAAAGTTCACTTCGCCCACGCCCTGCATGCACCCTTTACACAGATACGAATTTAAAAAACATTACATGTAAAAAAAAAGATTTTTACTCTTATAAAATACCGTCTCTCGTTTGTACAATTGATCATGGATACAGAGCAAAATACGTATCTCCGGTATTACCGTCTGTAAAATTATTTCAATAAACGTGTATTGATTCATCCATTTTACTGGTCATAAAAAAAAGCAAGTATATGACTCTAAGGCCCATTTTACACAATTCTACATTTTATGTCAACGAGTAAAACGCGCGTGAGATTCTCGGTGATTCGAGAATTCATACGGTATGGATTCTCGAATCACCGAGAAGCTCACGCGCGTTTTACTCGTTCGTGTAGAATGGACCTGCCTTACCTTAAATTGTACCTATTATAAAAACAAAAAATAAAACAGATTTTTTATTATACAACTGCAGGTCAAAAATTAGGAAAAAAACTCCGTTTTGAACTATTTTTTGTACATTGTCTTTACGAAACAAATTTGGCATGACGCAAAAAAAAAACATTTCATCCAACATTGATTACTTCAATAATACAGAAAAAAAACAATAGTCATTTAATTGCTGTCTCAGTTCACCATGTTTTATGTTCATGTAGTTTCATTTTAACGAATGTGGACAAATATATCGGATTTTGCGCAGTCTAGTTCCAAACGTAAAATTTATTTTACTTTTTGTCGAGGCAACCATTGTCACTTGACCATAGAAGAACAATTTAGCCGTCCACGGCAGTCTGAGAGTCGCTTTATTTCCCAGACCAGACAGATGCCTCCAAAAGATAAAATCAGTTTCATCGAGTGAGAACATTGGTCCCTCTTCTATGTTTCTCGACCCCCTTGTGTTTCTTGACAAAAGGACGGCAAGACGCCCCTTTCGACTCGGATCCAGTTCAGCTTAGGGGGCATACTAACTGTCTGGGGCCGAGGCGGCCGCCGAGGTATTGCGAGCAATGCCGCTAAAAGGGCAATTAAGGTGGTAAAAATGTCATCTGTCACTTGTTATCTTCATCTTCAAAGGAAAAGAACTAAAGGCAAAATATTTTCATTCAAGAACACCCTTTTCCATTTTATAGTTTTTTTGTTCTTTTAGCTGGCTTTTCACTGGTAAGCTCTCTTTGAATTTGGGGGTCACGCATCTGCATAGGATAGGACACAGAGAGGACTGCTGACTGCTGTTGGTACACTAGTATTTAAGGTTTCTTAGAAAAAGGAGGTCCAGTAAACGAACCGATCACTTGTATTGTACGAAGCAGTAGAACAGTCTGAGGTTCCGTTCTTTATGAAAGGTTTAAAAAACTTGATAAAGTTTGCTGTTTTTAATTTTTAAAACAGTAAAAATGCAGTAAAGTAGGCAATGGATTGAGATTAGTGAGTGTCCGATCTGCGATGATCTATTATCATATAGTGGATTTGGGAACTACAGTACCGTCAAACTTTGATGCAATTCGTATAAGGTGAGATGTCTTAAAAATTATTGTGATTTTTAAAAAAAAAAAATTATTTGAACATGACAATTTAATAATATTTTATTTATTTTGTTAAGAACGGAGTCCTATCGTTTGTTGATTTTTATGTTTTCTGCATTTCGAAGAACTATTGTAATTTTTATATTGCCTATTTAATTTATTTAGTATGGTACTTTTTTCTAACAATACATTTTTTATATGAAGTTTAAAAAATACCTTTATTTTTATTACTGTACATTTTGTGAAATTTAAATTTATTTGTAATTTAATAATAAAATATCCATATGGAATAAGTTTTTCATGTGGGATCGTTAAAATTAATATATTGAGAAATAATTGTTCTAAAAAAATCAGTTCAGAAGAAATCAGATCCTATTTTAAAGGACAATCATGGTTCAATTAGGTAGTCAGAAATAGTTTTCCATTGAATGGACAGTCGTTAAATCCATTAAATTTTTAATCAGTCCTACTAGGTAATTTAAACATGTTAGTGTAAGTAAAATGAAAATATAAGATTGAATTGATTAAAGAAATTTGAATATTTAACAAATATATATTTCCTAAATTATTAATAGGTTAAACAAAAGTCAAAATATGAGATTTCTGTGTATTAGACATAGGCGATTCCATTGTCAATTCAGCTTTAATTTTTCAGGCTGACTAAAAAATTAAAAACGACATTTTTTCTTATGTAACAAACATTTAATTTTATATGTTCACTGTTTCATACGACATTAAAATTTATAGAAAATTTAGATTACTTCTAAAATTGAACGAAATCGCTTCAAAGTTTAAAAAAAAACGATATCATGGTGAAAGTGAAATGTTACGGATAACAGATTGGATTGATTTTAAGATACACAGAAAGTTAAGTATTAAAAAAAAATCTTTTTAATATAATTTTTTCAAAAATAGTACAAATCCAAAATGTCTTTGAAAAATTAAAATATTTCTTTAAAAAATATATAACACTTCCTATTTTTTTGCGGACTTTTAAATTTGTTATCTCAGTCGTAAATATATTGTTTGGAAAAGGTCGTATAAGAAATAAACGAATGCTTAAAATTTTTTAAAAAACTTTTTCATCTTCAACCATGATTGACCTACAGCTCAATGTTATGAAAAGAGTTTCATAAGAAATAACTCATCGCTCATTTTCGTTGCCTTTTATAAATATAAACGTTTTATCATTGTTTTTAAATAAAAAAAACCCACTAAATTAATGACAGAGCGGCATGATTTGTACATTTTTTTTACTTATCTTTTCCCCACTATACTTCAGGTTTGCGAAAACTGTAAACGAGTTAAATAGTAATTATTCCAACATAAAAATTATACTTGTTGATTGCAGTCCAGAATATTTGAAACTCTGCAATTCTTTAGTAATAACCCATTAAATATTACAAGCATTTAGTTATAATCATTTAGTTACGCAATATTTATCCTCGACATGTTATTTAGGAAAATTTTATACGTGTATTTTACGTCGGGGATATTAGCCCCCCTGTCGGGGAAGACTAGTCCCCCCGTCGGGCAATTCCTAAATTCCTAGCGCCACTACTGTTCCCACTTAAGATTTTTCAATGCAAAGGCTAACACTTTCATATTTTATAAATACATATTTTTATTAATTAATACTTAAACGTATCGGTAAATTTCATAGTCTGAGCTGAAGTAAATAAAGGCTTTATAAATTAATAATGCATATTATATAATAAATGATTAAAGCAAATAGTCAAGTATAAGTGTCACTAGTAGCTAAGAATAGAGCATACTGCGACAGGAGGCGCAATCGCGCAATGCCGGAAGCGGAAGTCACGTGACCGGAAGTGGGCGTGGTCTTTAAAAAAAAGCCATGTGACCGGAAGTGGGCGTGACCGGAAGTCACGTGGTTATTGCGCCTCAATACCGGAAGTGGAGTGGAGTTGTATACCTCCTGCTGTTAGATTAAATATTTATTGTTATAAGCTGTTTTAATGTGACGTCATGACCTTTTAGGATGACGTCCCAAGAGGGAACATTGAATGAATAAGTTTCTATTTGAAGGATGGCAACACGTGTTGTCCTTAGATTAGGGTTATAAGCTGTTTAACGTGACGTCATACTAGGGAACACGTGATATTCTTAGATGAAATGGTGTGATTAGTTGTTTAACGTGACGTCACAAGAGGGAACATTGAATGAACAAGTTTCTATTTGAAGGATGGCAACACGTGTTGTTCTTAGATTAGGGTTATAAACTTTTTAACGTGACGTCATACATTGAATGGATAAGTTTCTATTTGCGGGATGGCAACACGCTGAACAAGATGTGAGGCGCAATGCAGATGGCCATTGCATCTCCTATCTTGTTATAAGCTGTTTAACGTGACGTCGTGAGATGACGTTACACTAGGGAACATTGAATGAACAAGTTTCTATTTGAAGGATGGCAACACTGCTTTCCTTAGATCAAATAGTGTGATAAGCTTTTTAACGTGACGTCATACTAGGATACACATCATGACGTCATACTAGGGAACATTGAATATACAAGTTTCTATTTGAAGTATGGCAACACGCTGAACAAGATGGGAGACGCAATGCAAATGGCCATTGCGCCTCCCATCTTGAACGGACCGCTAGGAGGAATAGTCTAAAACATTCTTATCAATACTGTTCTCTGATTGGTTGATTACTGTTACGCCAATACTCGATTCTGATTGGTTGTTTTCAGGGACGCGCGATCGGGCTAGTGGTTTTAGGAACCGGTTTGAGGCGCAATGCAGATGGTCATTGCGCCTCACATCTTGATTTTATGTCCAAGTTGTACTTATTGACATGTCTACTGCGCAATGTATGCTTATGTAACATGGTAAAAAAGGTAATTTTTAATTTACACAACATGTCAAGAAAGGTAATTTTTAAAATAGTCGTTATTCAAAAAAGGTAATTTTTAATTTACACAACCCATGAAAAAAGGTAATTTTCCCATAGGATTACATGTTACGAAAACGTAATTTTTATTTTGTGTAACATGTCAAGAAAGGTAATTTTTAAAAACGTCATTAATCAAAAAAGGTAATTTTTTTAAAACATAGTGATTAAAAAAAACGTAATTATTAAAAAAGGTAATTTTTAAAATAGTCGTTATTCAAAAAAGGTAATTTTTAATTTACACAACCCATGAAAAAAGGTAATTTTCCCATAGGATCACATGTTACGAAAACGTAATTTTTATTTTATGTAACATGTGAAAAAAGGTAATTTTTAAAAACGTCATTAATCAAAAAAGGTAATTTTTTTAAAACATAGTGATTAAAAAAAACGTAATTATTAAAAAAGGTAATTTTTAAAATAGTCATTATTCAAAAAAGGTAATTTTTAATTTACACAACCTATGAAAAAACGTAATTTTCCCATAGGATTACATGTTACGAAAACGTAATTTTTATTTTATGTAAATGTGAAAAATGGTAATTTGTAAAACGCCATTATTAAAAAAAAAAGGTAACTTTTTAGTTAAAAAAAATGTATTTTGTAGTGACATACACAATCTCCTTACAATAAATACATTATGTAAATTTTATTTCAACAGAAATCTATGAGAGTTGCAATGTCCAGACATCTTCTAACAATAAAAGGTCATAGGAAATAGAATTTCTGTACAACATTCAATTTTAAACAAGCTTCATTAAACGTACCTATGATATTTTCAGTCTCCTCAGAGTAATCCAAAACGTCACAATTGAAGAATGCTTTAATGAAATAATGGAAAAGTTATTCATTGTGTAACTAATCTCTCCATAAAGTAGTTGATAATGTCATCAATCTCGACACAATGTCTACATTCTCAAACATTTGAGAAACAATTTTTATGGAAAAACACTCGCTGATGCGAATAAACTGAATCCACTGATCACGACTCAGACTTATCGAAGTTGCATATGACAGTCCGCGTCGACTAATCATCTCTTTGGTCAAAATAACAGTCTTTTCTGGAGAACTACACACAACGTTTAATTTAAAACTCTCATCGATGGTATATGTGTCATCTATCCAATAATCCAAAGTTTGTTGCACTTTGTCATCTTTCACTAATTTGAAGAACACGTTGGAAGGCACAGTCACTCCTGATGCTGAAGGGTAGTAATAAGTTTCTCCAAACGAGTTGAACTTTCGAATAGTAACTGAAATTCGAACTGCTGTGATCTACCTGAGATCTCTGATCCGAGTTTAGATCTACCTTCAGGATAAATACTTCGGAGGCATCATCAACGTGGTTGAGAATGATGTTGTGAAGATCATGAAGCTATATGGGATAGTTTAGATCTACCTTCAGGATAAATACTTCGGAGACATCATCGACGTGGTTGAAAATGATGTCCAGAGACGATCCCTTGGTTCCTCCCACTGGCAGCGTTTGAGACATAGCCCACCCTATAGAATAAAAAGAACATTTAGCAACATGTTTAAGAAAATGTAAAGTTTAATACACTTGAATGTAAATATCCTAAGTTAAGAAAGTATGTAGTTTTAAAAATATACTTAAAATATCACAACTCATTCTACTTAAAAAAAAAATTGTCGTAGTAGGTGAAACGAACATGTGCTTTATCTAAAATTATCATGGAAATACACTCAATTGCAAACTATTTTAAACAAAATAAATATCCAAGTTTTCTTTTTTTAATGAAATTTTTTTAAATATTAGTTTATTTTTAGAAAAAATGTATTGTGGAATATTGTAAACATATAACACATTACGATAAATATAGTATGCACAAGCATATGAAAACTATTTAATACTAATGTAGAATCGAATAGTACTGAAATTACATTACTAACTTAAATTTACCATTTAATATATATATATATATATATATATATATATATATATATATATATATATATATATATATATATATATATATATATATATATATATATATATATATATATATATATATATATATATATATATATATATATATATATATATATATATATATATATATATATATATATATATATATATATATATATATATATATATATATAAATTTTACTTTATCAAGTATTTAAAGCCACGTTATCGACCTCATAACACATTTAAATCCTACAAAAATCTACATATAAATATAATTACCTTTCAAATCGGGGCAAAGCCAGTTGAAAATTCCATATTTCCGTGAAATCAAATGAAGATAGGCTTGAATTCAGCGATATTCATGTTAGCATTCTCCACCTCAGCTGAAAAAAAAGTTTACAACAATTTAGCACGTGGCAATTTTAACATATATCTATTAAGTTATAATATTATTAAAAATGTATTCACATAACACACACAAAATAACGTGTTTCTGCAATGACATTTAACATGTGACAATTTTACAAATCATATTTAAAATTATATATTCACTGCGTATAAATACAACTTATCGCAAGTACTTAAATTTTAAAATAAAACCAACTTTAAAACAAACTCGTAACAAATTAAAACATCATTATACGAGTCACACGCGGTAATGAATTCTAAAATTACTACAAATCGAGCTATTAAATAATTTACATTATAATTAAATAGGTGTTAGAATATAATTCATAGATTTAATTAACTAAGATAATTTCATTAAGGAAGAGAAAAACAGTAGTTTTCAGTTGTACTTACTCGATTCATGTAGTGAAATAAGATACTAATACTATAATTTGAGCGAAGCGTGCGGAGTACCGTAGGGGCGAAGCCCCTTTTACCTCCTGTATGACTATTAATATTTGAAAACATGACGATGAGAATTAAATTTTGAATGACTCGCACTAAGCGACTAAGGACGAAACATGGACAGACAGGACGAACGATAAAAAAAAAAAAAAAGTTAAAGTTAAAATTAATTCGCGTACATTTCTGATTGGCTGCTGCCGTCACGTGGTAAAATCCATTACTGCGATTGGTCGGTGGGCGGAGCCACCGATTCTGCTACTGGGCTGCTCAACTCGTTCAGTTTATCCAAAAAGAAGCAGAAGACGGCCTGAAGTTTTTCTGCTGCAGTGTTTTTTTCCCTCAACTGATCTATCAAGCATTTGATTCCATCAGTGAAGGTAAAGATAGCTGAAAGTTCTTTGCATAACTCGGTGACTGGAGCGGGCACGCTCTTTGTTGCCGGGACAGGTGGTGGGGTGGGTTTTCGTGTATCCCTCCGCCGAGCCGGAATCGATGGCCTGATGATCCGGGTTTGGACTGGAAGTCTCCTCGGATTCGGGAAGTCAGGGCATTTTCTGCTGGAAGCTACATGGCCTGTAGCCTTGCAGTTAATGCATGTCGGAGTATCCAATTTGCCGAGAGAGCATTCTCTCGTTTGGTGAGATTCCCCGCACTTCAGACATCTGGGTGCGAGATGGCAAGTATGGCTTGT
The DNA here is from genome assembly GCA_963932185.1 of Troglohyphantes excavatus. Classification (NCBI taxonomy): domain Eukaryota; kingdom Metazoa; phylum Arthropoda; class Arachnida; order Araneae; family Linyphiidae; genus Troglohyphantes; species Troglohyphantes excavatus. The sequence goes on from OZ010672.1 coordinate 10,514,678, forward strand.
ATGGAAGAAAAAGTTGCAATTAAAGCATTGCGGCACACTTTTACTTCGGTAGGGCTCCACAGTAATAACCAGTCCTAGAAGCTCCTTAGTTTTTAGGATCTTGTTTGTTCCTGTGGTTTTAGTCATGGCCGCCATGAAGACTTTGGTGGGGGCCTTAGTCGAACGTCTGGTCAGCTGGACCACTTTGGAGACATCATATCTAGAGATGGGCGATTATAAGTGACGATTAGTGAATCACTCGATTATTGAAATCACTCGATGAATTCGATTACTTGAAAATAGTCGATTATTCAAAAAAGAGAACTCGTAACTGATTTTTTTTTTTAGAAATTGGCGGAATGATATGAATGATTTTCTCGCCCGAGACAAGATGATTCGAATGATTTTCACGCCCGAGCGGAATGTTTCGAATGTCATGATGAGTGATTTTTCCGCCCGGGCGGAATGATTCGAATGTCTTGATGATTGACATGAGGGATTTCACTACTAATACGGCTAATCAATGTTTTTCTATTCGTAGATTTGACGTGATAGTGGATTAAAATACGGCAGAACCCATTCAGTGATTGGCTATTGTGGCTAACAGTGTTTTTTTTTTCTGAAGTAGAAACAGGGATGTATCCAATGCCACTATTATCTCGATTAATTTGAGTTTATGTGAAATTTTATCTCGATTATGTACTAATCGAATGAAATTGAGGTTCGACGATTATGGAATGATCGAGAACTTCTGGAATGTTATTCGATTATGGAATGATCGAGACATTGTGGAATGTTACTAATCGAGAACTTCACTCGATTAAGGAATAATCGGCAACTTTTTGCCGATTATACTACCAAAATTTCGATCATTCGAGCATTTTCATACGACGCGAGAAGACGTTTTCTTTCCTCTGTGATTTTTACAGGTGTTTGTTGATTGCATGTAGCATTTTCAGGCAAGTCTTTCGAGAAAAGATTTGATTAAATTCATTACGAATTGGCAAGAACATAATTGCTTGTATTAAAATATATGGTACTGTCACTGACTGTCAACAACCCTGTTTAAATAGAGTTTTAGATTCATAGAATTGTTTATATGTTATTAAAACAAAATTATTACTTAACGAAGTTTATCTGGCATTCATTATTTAATTTTTGCAGAGGATTATTTGGAATATTGATGTGACTTGTGTGCTTTTCCAATGTGTGTTATCATGTTTTAGAAACATCATGTATATTCTAAGAAGAAAACTATCAGATGGCAAGTCCTGCTGTAGAATTACAATCGACGACTAAATGATTCTTGTGTTTGGTGATCATTTTATATTAATGAAGCCAAATACAAGAATTTTTTGGATAATGTAAAGTTACTCTACAAATCGGCTGCTCTGTTCATTGTACACATCATGAAGTTAAGAAATATATGTGACTATACATATCAGATAATACATTAGCTGATAAAACTGTTTCCTTTGATACATTTAAATAGTATATTCATTATAATGTGCTAGATTCAAATTGTAATAAATTTTGTCTAAAAGCTTCTATTATTCCAACTTTAGAATGCAGTAATGTTTTCCAATGTCAAAATAATGCTCTCAAAGAATACAATTCAAGTTGTATTTAAAGGTGGATAATATTTAAATCTTAGATACAAAATGGTTTTCCTTATAACATTTATTTTTGTTCGTCATAAATATAATAACACATTGATAGTTTTTATTAATAATTTATTATCTGTATTGAGTATTAAACATTTTAGATAATTTAAACCACCTTCTATGTAAGCAAGCTTAAGTATGTAAACAGTGGTGTTACATAAAAAATATTTTGGGGTGATTGAAACAAGAAATTTCCTCACTTAACAATTCGAAATTCGCAACTCAACTATTCGAAATTTCCAAGTGATGAAAGTTCCCAGTTCCCACTTATTAACATTTTTCATCTTTTTTTATATATATTTTAGATAATATTAAACAGTTCTCCGCAAGCATTGATTTGTTGCACCCATATTCTGTTCTGAGGTCTAATTTAAATGTTATCTTACAAGTTGGGCAATTTCTAATCTTCCCTAGCTTTTATTTCTTAATAATATTAATTTTCTTCAGTCATAAATTTTACCAACTTAGGGTTTTTAGAAGTTGAAATTTCCAACTTTCAGGGTTTCCAGATGAATGGGGGGGGGGGGATTGGACTCCCCCTGTGCGATGGGCCTGTATATTTTTATAGTTTAATTTCTCGACAAGTAAGCAATCTCCCGAGTAATGTAATTAATATTTAGACGATATTTTGTATTACAGTCTTTGTTAATAGTTTTGTGTGTTAAGTTGTTGGATTCCTTGAATTATTTATTCACAATTTATATATTCCAAGTTTCTCAAATAAACAATGGATTGTTTAGTGAAATTCTTAAAATCCTGATTTGATTTCTGTCGATAATTGATTATTATAATTGAAGAATTAAACAAGTTAATTTATTTTGTGGTACTACTTAAAAAAGTTTCAAAACACAACAAATCTCCAAAGTGAATTTTTTTTATTAAATAGTTTTAATTAAATGTGAGTTTTTACATTTAATTTTCTGAATATTTTAATCAAACTCCTATTTTGTTGTATTTTCTCCATTTGTGTCATAATGGCAATAATAAAATATTTTTCTACTATTACTATTGTATATCACCAAACATTAAAAAAAAATTATGCATGCAAAGAATCTTTATTCTCGGCTTAAATAAAAAATGCTTTGCTGGGTATCCCCTTAAGTTTTATCAGTATTGCAACAGTTTTTGCTGGTACTCTCCTGCAAAAAATATTTGAGGCCCCCACAAATTATTACCAAACTGGGACACTAATTGTAAACCTTATTAGAAAATTAGATTGGAAAACCAATTTTAGCTAACACAAGCATCCTAGGGTTCGACATCAATACCCAGGTAGCACAGCAATATTGGCCAATATCGGCAAAGAGAGTTTCGACAACATTGGCCAATATTGGCGAATGTCGGATCGGCCAACGTCAAACTGTTAACCTTTTATCAATATTGGGCAATATTGCCGAACCGATATTGGCCAATATTATAGAGCGGTATTGGCCAATATTGGGTAATGTTGAACTGGCCAATATCGTAGAGCGGTATTGGCCAATATTGGCGAATGTCGGATCGGCCAACGTCAAACTGTTAACCTTTTATCAATATTGGGCAATATTGCCGAACCGATATTGACCAATATTATAGAGCGGTATTGGCCAGTATTGGGTAATGTTGAAATGGCCAATATCATAGAGCGGTATTGGCCAATATTGGCGAATGGCGGATCGGCCAATGTCAAATGGTTAACCTTTTATCAATATTGGCAAATATTGCTCAACCGATATTGGCTAACGTTAGGTCGGCTAATATTGGCGAATGTCGGGTTGGCCAATGTCAAATGGTTAACTTTTTATCAATATTGGCAAATATTGCCAAAGCAATATCTGTCAATATTAAATAAAAGGTGGCCGATTTACATTGATCGACTCGACATTAGCCGAAATCGAATATATTTGAAAGCAGCGGTTTACAATATTGATGAACAATACTATGAATAATTTTTAAAAAAAATATTTTTATAAAACAATTTGTTTCTTTTGTTTTTGATCATTTAAAGCTGTTGCATGAAAAATATTCTTTCCTCTGTGGAAAATATTGGACTATACTACTCATTTGCTTTTTCTTTATAACATAAAAAAAATTGTATTCAAAATCTATATAATAATAAAAATATAGCAATAAAATTATAATTAAAAAATTTAATAATTAAAATTTTAAATTTCCTAAAATTACAAATTTATAATTCTTTAAAAAAATTTAAATTAGTTAATTTTGAACTAAGTTAAGTAATATTATTTAAAAATATATTTACATTTACTTTTCTAAATGAAATGCATTATACATTACCATTTAAAAAAATTAAAAACACAATTCAAAATATTTCTATCTTGTATTCCTTCATCTAATACATTAAAAAAAAATTAAGACTTAATTTGTTTAAAACATATTAAAGATAATTTTTAAAAATGAGGAAAACATAATGAATACTTTTTATATTGAATTATATGTTGAAAGATGAAGTATCCATTTTGAGAGTAAATTGGATCACAAAGCTATTGTAAATGTTATTTACACCAAAGTAAATTAGTTTTGGAAATGGAGGAAAATTTTTGTCAAGGTTAATGATGCTAGACTGATAAGCAAGTTTAAGAATTTTTAGTAGTCTAGTTTAATATCTTAAGACAGTTAGATATCTGCATTTAAGCAGGTTTTTGTAAACTTTTTAGCAATCTAGTTAAAATACCAAAACAAATTCGAGTATTTTAAAAAACTTTTTAGCATTTATAAGAAATCCAAATTATCTTTTATTACACACCTGTGGCATAAAATATTGGAGCCAATTTCACTTACCTCAATTAACTATTATGACTCCCTTCTGTTGTAAAAAAGAAATCTAACGCAACAGGTATTGTGTAATAATTTGGATACTCCTTGAAGTTTGGATCACATACTTCATTTACATTAAGTGTGATTTTCTAATCTAAAATACTACTAAGTTGGTATTTGTAGTACAACAGTTGAATGCATGAAATATTCGATATAAAATAAGCATGAAATATATTGATAAAAATTAAATATGCTCGAATATATAATATAATTTGATAAGTTGCTTACTTATTTTTAGCAAAATAAATTTCTAAAAATGTGTATTGTGTTTGATGTCAGTTGTTGTAAAGAAAGTAAAAATTATACTTATTTACATTGCGTTTCAATTTAAAATTATTTGCAATTTAGGAACCAAAAAAAAACTAACACCTAGTAACCGAGCTAAGACATTTTCCTTATAATTTGACCGTAAAGTATGAAGCTGTGTTTACAGATCGTTCTTTAATTGTATTATAGACTAATGATGCTAATGCCTCATTATGAGAAAGTTTAAGAATTTAGTTGATTTCTATGGATAATTATAAAATAAACTTAAGTCAATTAAATAAATCGAATACAAAAAAGACATCCATGACAATTATTTCTACCAACATTAAAGTTTACTGCAGTTTGCTTTCACTACTGCTTTTTATTATAAAATAAATTTAAAAAAAAAACTTTTTTTGAGTTAAAAATTAACAAATGTTCTACATTTACTTGAGTGCCTCATGCAAAAACGTTCGCTTATTTTTAACTTTTAAAGTATATGCATTAGTAAATATATAATGAAATTATATTTTAAAAAGTTTTTTATATTTAATATTTTACACTTTTTAATAATAAATATTAATATAGTGGAAACCATTTCCAATTATTCCACTGAGACCACTTCGCACAAACCTTATCACTTAGTGACTCAATCGCATAAGTGGTTAACGATTTATACTATTACCTCCATCATTAGTGCACAAGTGTTATTTTAAATATTAAATAACATTCTAAGAGTTATTAAACCACATTTTATTTTAACACTTTTTACTTTATCAATAGTCTTCACATAAAAGTGCTGATCTCTTAATTAGAGTATTGTGAGTTTGTTCCTGGCCTTGAATTGTCCACAAGGCCAGCAAAGGCAGGGTGGGAAAAGGGGCTGGAGATAAATATATCACGGCCCAAATATCTTCACATTGGTCATGGTGTGGAAATTTGGGAGAGCGAGGTGCCAGTTCGGGTGTTTGTTGACTTAGTTACCCAGGTAGCACAGCAATATTGGCCAATATCGGCAAAGAGAGTTTCGGCAACATTGGCCAATATTGGCGAATGTCGGATCGGCCAACGTCAAACTGTTAACCTTTTATCAATATTGGGCAATATTGCCGAACCGATATTGGCCAATATTATAGAGCGGTATTGGCCAATATTGGGTAATGTTGAACTGGCCAATATCGTAGAGCGGTATTGGCCAATATTGGCGAATGTCGGATCGGCCAACGTCAAACTGTTAACCTTTTATCAATATTGGGCAATATTGCCGAACCGATATTGGCCAATATTATAGAGCGGTATTGGCCAGTATTGGGTAATGTTGAACTGGCCAATATCATATAGCGGTATTGGCCAATATTGGCGAATGTCGGATCGGCCAATGTCAAATGGTTAACCTTTTATCAATATTGGCAAATATTGCTCAACCGATATTGGCCAATATTGGCTAACGTTAGGTCGGCTAATATTGGCGAATGTCGGGTTGGCCAATGTCAAATGGTTAACTTTTTATCAATATTGGCAAATATTGCCAAAGCAATATCTGTCAATATTAAATAAAAGGTGGCCGATTTACATTGATCGACTCGACATTAGCCGAAATCGAATATATTTGAAAGCAGCGGTTTACAATATTGATGAACAATACTATGAATAATTTTTAAAAAAAATATTTTTATAAAACAATTTGTTTCTTTTGTTTTTGATCATTTAAAGCAGTTGCATGAAAAATATTCTTTCCTCTGTGGAAAATATTGGACTATACAACTCATTTGCTTTTTCTTTATAACATAAAAAAAATTGTATTCAAAATCTATATAATAATAAAAATATAGCAATAAAATTATAATTAAAAAATTTAATAATTAAAATTTTAAATTTCCTAAAATTACAAATTTATAATTCTTTAAAAAAATTTTAATTAGTTAATTTTGAACTAAGTTAACTGTAATATTATTTAAAAATATATTTACATTTACTTTTCTAAACGAAATGCATTATACATTACCATTTAAAAAAATTAAAAACACAATTCAAAATATTTCTATCTTGTATTCCTTCATCTAATACATTAAAAAAAATTACGACTTAATTTGTTTAAAACATATTAAAGATAATTTTTAAAAATGAGGAAAACATAATGAATACTTTTATATTGAAGTATATGTTGAAAGATGAAGTATCCATTTTGAGAGTAAATTGGATCACAAAGCTATTTGTAAATGTTATTTACACCAAAGTAAATTAGTTTTGAAAATGGAGGAAATTTTTTGTCAAGGTTAATGATGCTAGACTGATAAGCAAATTTAAGAATTTTTAGTAGTCTAGTTTAATATCTTAAGACAGTTAGATATCTGCATTTAAGCAGGTTTTTGTAAACTTTTTAGCAATCTAGTTAAAATACCAAAACAAATTAGTTTTTTAAAAAACTTTTTAGCATTTATAAGAAATCCAAATTATCTTTTATTACACACCTGTGGTATAAAATATTGGAGCCAATTTCACTTACCTCAATTAACTATTATGACTCCCTTCTGTTGTAAAAAAGAAATCTAACGCAACAGGTATTGTGTAATAATTTGGATACTCCTTGAAGTTTGGATCACATACTTCATTTACAACACATTAAGTGTGATTTTCTAATCTAAAATACTACTAAGTTGGTATTTGTAGTATAACAGTTGAATGCATAAAATATTCGATATAAAATAAGCATGAAATATATTGATAAAAATTAAATATGCTCGAACATATAATATAATTTGATAAGTTGCTTACTTATTTTTAGCAAAATAAATTTCTAAAAATGTGTGTTGTGTTTGATGTCAGTTGTTGTAAAGAAAGTAAAAATTATACTTATTTACATTGCGTTTCAATTTAAAATTATTTGCAATTTAGGAACCAAAAAAAAACTAACACCTAGTAACCGAGCTAAGACATTTTCCTTATAATTTGACTGTAAAGTATGAAGCTGTGTTTACAGATCGTTCTTTAATTGTATTATAGACTAATGATGCTAATGCCTCATTATGAGAAAGTTTAAGAATTTAGTTGATTTCTATGGATAATTATAAAATAAACTTAAGTCAATTAACTAAATCGAATACAAAAAAGACATCCATGAAAATTATTTCTACCAACATTAAAGTTTACTGCAGTTTGCTTCACTACTGCTTTTTATTATAAAATAAATTTTAAAAAAAAAACCTTTTTTTGAGTTAAAAATTAACAAATGGTCTACATTTACTTGAGTGAATCATGCAAAAACGTTCGCTTATTTTTAACTTTTAAAGTATATGCATTAGTAAATATATAATGAAATTATATTTTAAAAAGTTTTTTATATTTAATATTTTACACTTTTTAATAATAAATATTAATATAGTGGAAACCATTTCCAATTATTCCACTGAGACCACTTCTAAACAAACCTTATCACTTAGTGACTCAATCGCATAAGTGGTTAACGATTTATACTACTACCTCCATTATTAGTGCACAAGTGTTATTTTAAATATTAAATAACATTCTAAGAGTTATTAAACTACATTTTATTTTAACACTTTTTACTTTATCAATAGTCTTCACATAAAAGTTCTGATCTCTTAATTAGAGTATTGTGAGTTTGTTCCTGGCCTTGAATTGTCCATAAGGCCAGCAAAGGCAGGGTGGGAAAAGGGGCTGGAGATAAATCTATCATGGCCCAAATATCCTCACATTGGTCATGGTGTGGAAATTTGGGAGAGCGAGGTGCCAGTTCGGGTGTTTGTTGACTTAGTAGCTGGTATCCGAGTGGCTTCAGGCTACAGGATGTGGAGTATATGTCTTGAAATGAGTTTCAAATACTGCTCAATATTCATAAATCAGGTTTCAGAACAGATCTTGGGGCTAATCAATGCAGCCTCTTCAAGTTATCAGTGAGCAGCTCTAGTGGAAATTCAGCTAAAATAAAATAGGAATAACACATATTAAATGAAAGAGAAAAATACCAAATGCTAGATAACAAGTCAAAAATAACTGAATGAGGAAATCTAGCAATTATTTCTTAATAAATCTAGTGATCAGTTTCTTAATGCTGTATATCATGTTGTTCTAATTTATTGCACAAACTTTTTTCTAAAAAAAAAATAACATGACTAAAATTGTTTAAATACATGTTTCAGTGATAACAAAATATTACATTAAATTTCAACATGGTATTAAATCGATTTTAGCAAGTACTTCAAATGCTTTGGCCAACTGCCTAGTATACTTTTATGTGCCGGCTTAAAATACATTTTAAATTTGCAGAGAACTTTCAAATCATAATGGAACTAATATATTCTGGAATTAAGACACATCTGAATAACCAAATGAAGATTTAATAAATAATGCACTCAAAGATTGTGCAATATAGCGATTAAGCATATTCGATTAGTTTGGCTTGTTATCATTACCATCTTGTACACAATAACTACTAAACAGGCTAACATTATATTTTCTTATAAATTATTATCCATAACAAATAAGGTAGGTAAGGCTTTTTTTTTGACAAAATGTGGAATTCTGGAACAATAAAATGCCTTGTAACTTGTAAATTATTTCCTAGTATATTTCTCGAATATATGGTTAAAATGTACTTTACGGTTTCCTTGATTTCCCTGCCAAATCTAGTTAACATTTTCAGCAACCCTGCAGAGAGAAAATTGAGTTCTTTCAACAAACCCGGTTGTCGCCCAGAATGTGTTAATATTGTGAATATATCATTTTTAAAAAGTTGTCAAGGGGAACCGTACAATGCATTTGAACCAAATATTATATAAAAAGTTACTTATTTAAAAATAAATATTGGATACAGCTCCAATAGCAATTTTTAATATTTTGAAAGTATTTCATACAGTGGATAGTAAATAAATTTTCTACCAAAAATTGTTAATATCTTAAAAAAGTTATGCAATTTCTTCAGTAATTAACAACTATATAATTGTTAATTCTTTATATTGGTGAATGTTCTGGGAATGGAACTGTAAGTTTGTTACTTACATGTGATCGAAAATGGATTAAATAATTTTTATTAAAATTATTATGAGAATGAGCACAATGATTATTTCCCGAAGAGGTAACCAATTTCAGTAACTTCGTTTTTGAAAGTTATTAGGATTAAATTGAAGAAATTCCAAGTCTTCCCAGGAGATTGGATATTTGTGCATCACATTCCCAGCAAAAAAAGTCAGCATAAAACCTTCATCAAATTTTTGAAATTGAAGGTTTTATGCAGGAAAACTGCAGTTTTTTTGAAGATCTATAAAATTAAAGGTTTTTGTTTCAATGCAATGTCCTTCATAAAAACTGCAAAAAACCTTCATAAAAACTTCAATTTTTAATCATGAAGGGAAAATGCAGATATTTTAAAGGTTTTATGCAGGAAAATTAAAAACTTCAAGAAAACTGCAGTTTTTTGTTTCAATATCCTTTATAAAACCTTCAATTTGACAATTTTGATGAAGGTTTGATGCTGACTTTTTTTGCTGGGTTATGTACGCTTAAAAAAAATTGTTGTGGCTATGAGAACTTTCAAAAAATCATTAGGGTCAATTCTTGTGGCCGCACCACATTCTAAGTGGAAATTGTTATTTCCAGCTACAACATGTTGATGTCAGATCATTGGCAGTTGGCTAACCTTGAAACAATTAATAAGACTCGTCATAGTCTTAAATGGAAAAGAAACAATTTTTCAATGCCCGCCCGCCAGTGCTAAAATTTTTGTAGATGAAGGAACGGCAACAAAAGTAATTTACAAGAACCAGTAATTTACAAGATTATTTAAAAACATTTTTCAGAAATGATAACAAGTTTTAAAAAAGTATTATGTCTAAAGCTAACATATGTTATAATATATGATAACATATGATATGATAACATTTTTTAAAAACTTAAAACTACTTATTTTTCTACATTTTTGTGCTATAAAACAAAATATTTTTCAAATACAAATAGAATATTATTGTTAATATTATAAAGTAAATGCTACTTATTAATGTAATGTTATTAATGACATTTTGTTTGTAATATATGCTCGGATACTTGTTTAAGATTTACCCAAGTATACATATTTAGATGTATGTACTTAAAATTTAAAACTTTACATTTGTATGATTGCAGAAATACATATTTTAAAATAAAATTTTACATTATGACCACAAATAAAACATACTTCTATAAACCGTTAGAAAATTTCATGAATTAGATAATTTTTTTAAATAAACTTTTTTCGGAACATATAATTTTAAACTAAGTTTAATAAATTAGTTTAAATTTGCTATTTTAAGTACCAAGATTTCATTTACTTCTGGGATTTACTTTGCCCCACTAGTTGAAATTTCTTAAAATGTGGGCTAGTATAGAAGTTACCCGAAAGAAAAGAGTTTCGAGTACAAAACAATCCCAACCTTACATTTACTTATTTAGAGAACTATAAAAATATTCCGATCTGAATAACTTACTACAATAAAAACATAATTAATGAAATCTGTGTTTTCCTATAAATAAATTTAAGAAAAGCTAAGTTTTTTTATAAACTCATACGATCATGATACAATGCTTCTGTCAATTCCGTCCAATAAGCAACAAAATCTGTAAAAATACTACACTTGAGCCAACAAGTAAATAATACTTTTTGGGTGTTGAGCCTGTTGTTGGTCATACTTGTTGCAAGCACGTAGCCAGGCTTTTGCTAGGGGGGGGGGGGGGAAGGGGGTCCAACTGTTGCTACGATTTGGGGGGGGGGGGTAGTTTCTTCCCCAACTTTGACATTTAGATTTTCTGAATCAGTGTATCCTAATTCTTGCAAAAAACTCAAAATGTGGGGTTTTGTTCGATTCTACAGACAGGCACTCCATTCTTATACAGTAGACTCTCGATAACTCGAACTTCGATAACTCAAATTTTTCGATAACTCGAATTTTTCGATATCTCGAAAAAAATCGATTTCCCTGCACCTTCATTACTTATTTAATTTAATTTTATCTTGTTAATTCGAAGTTTTTCTTCTTATTTTCGATAACTCGAAGTTTCCACACAACTCAAAATTTGGTTTTCCTCTCAAAACTACAGATTTTGAAGAAACTTTAGCAAATATGCAATTGTGGTGTTGATTTGTCGCTGTGAATAATGGCGACAAAACAAAAATGTAATGCACTCAATATAGCAGCTTTTGATGAGAGATCGCTCTCGGAAAAAGAATACGAATCTCCTCTAAAGATAACTTTGAAAGAGGCTCTATCTTCCATAAAAACTATGCGTGCATTCAGTGAATCGTGGCCGGAAATAAAAACAGTGACATTTCAAGCAATCATGCATTTTGAAAATATAATTGATTCCGAAATAAATAGAAATACTCACCAAAAAATTTTGGATAGATATTTTAAATAAAGTAGGGTAAGTATACTTGTATTTATTTTTACCAAAACAGATTTTTTATAGGATTTTCGATAACTCGAATTTTCGATATCTCGAATTTTTATACACTTTCCTTCGAGTTCGAGAGTTGCCTGTATATAAGTATTGATAAAATAAAAAAACTTTTATATAAATCAAAAATATCTATTAAAACATGGGCTATAAAAATTCGTTTTTAACGGCAGATCTACAACAAATGATACTTTCGAAAAAATACCTAAACACTTGCAATTTTAAAAGAATTGGAGCATTCGAAAGTTTAGGGAATTGTAAAAAGTCAAGACAGAATTATTTTATATATTTTTAAAGTTAATTTAAAAGAAGCTTTTATTTTTTTTCTGATACTTAACTTAAATTAATAAAACAATAAATTCGAATTTAACAAGGTAACCAATCTTTACCAATCATAGTAAAAAATTTAATCTTCAAGTGTCAGGGTCGTTATAAGGAAGTGGTTTAATCACATGTAATGACAGTATTCTATAATTCTTGAAATATCACAAACTATTTTCTTGAAATATTGCAAACGATATTTTTATGAAGTTTAATCTGAAATATTTTCGATTTATTTGCTGAAATAATAAAAAGTATTTACAGAAACCATAATTTCAAACATTTCGGAACATTCAATTTTTTTTACACCTGATTAAATAGTATTTAAATTTCTGAAATTATACTTATCAATTAAATGTTGAAATTTTTATGTTGAAAATTATCTAAATAGCAAACGATAATTTATCAAACGTCATTCATTCACAAAAACTTTACGCACGTGACATCACAACACGAATTCGTATCATTGAAAAGAACACAAATTCGCATTGTAAAATATGGTCTGCAGTTGCTTATTTTAGTATACACTAATGAATTTAGGTGCAGCCGGCTGTACTTGCTGTAATGGACGAGCCGCCACTGGCGTTTTTTAGGGATAACTTGTCGCTATTGACTAGAACAATAGAGAGTAGTATATGGCACAAAAAAAATCTTGTTATCCTTCAAAATCAAGCTACGTCCTTGCTTGTTGGGTGTATCTGTAAATAATCGGTTGACTTTTGATAAATATTTACCTGCATTTGATAATTCCTTCTTCACATGCAAAGCCCGGGCTTTTAGCGCCATTTCGTTTTAAACTACGACCGAAGGACTGAAGTAAACAACTGAAACATGTTCTGCGCATGCGCACCTTGATAACTGTGATCAATATTCACCGATTCAGGCCGATATTAACTCGCGAAATTTTTAAAACGTGTAAAAATCTGGAGATATTACGTTAAAAATGTGGAAAATTATCCTTGTACACAATTTTTTTGTTAACAAATGTAGTTTTTAAAGCTTTTAGAAGTTTTGTCAGAACTTCAGTATTTGACATGGAATATTGCCGACCGATTTTGACCAAGATTCGCCGAGTAAAACTGACAAAATCTTTAAAACGAATAAAAATCTTGGGTTATCACATAAAAGTTGTGTATATTAGTTGTCTCTATCCATTTATTTGTTATAAAGTGCAAATTTATAAGTTTAAAGGTGTTATAAGAATTTGTTGAATCCTCAGTATCGGCATTGTAACATTGGGCGATATTGGCTAATGACGCAAACGAACGGTCGATATACACCAATCCACAGTGAGATTGGCCAACATTGGCCCAACATTGGGCAATATTGTTGTGCTACCTGGGTAGCTAGTATCCAAGTGGCTACAGGATATGGAGTATATGTCTTGAAATGAGTTTCAAACTGCTCAATATTCATAAATCAGGTTTCAGAACAGATCGTGGGGCTAATCAATGCAGCCTCTTCAAGTTATCAGTGAGCAGCTCTAGTGGAAATTCAGCTAAAATAAAATAGGAATAACACATATTAAATGAAAGAGAAAAATACCAAATGCTAGATAACAAGTCAAAAATAACTGAATGAGGAAATCTAGTGATCAGTTTCTTAATGCTGTATATCATGTTGTTCTAATTTATTCCTCAAACTTTTTTCTAAAAAAAAATAACACGACTAAAATTGTTTAAATACATGCTTGAGTGATAACAAAATATTACATTAAATTTCAACATGGTATTAAATCGATTTTAGCAAGTACTTCAATTGCTTTGGCCAACTGCCTAGTATACTTTTATGTGCCGGCTTAAAATACATTTTAAATTTGCAGAGAACTTTCAAATCATAATGGAACTAATATATTCTGGAATTAAGACACATCTGAATAACCAAATGAAGATTTAATAAATAATGCACTCAAAGATTGTGCAATATAGCGATTAAGCATATTCGATTAGTTTGGCTTGTTATCATTACCATCTTGTACACAATAACTACTAAACAGGCTAACATTATATTTTCTTATAAATTATTATCCATAACAAATAAGGTAGGTAAGGCTTTTTTTTGACAAAATGTGGAATTCTGGAACAATAAAATGCCTTGTAACTAAATTATTTCCTAGTATATTTCTCGAATATATGGTTAAAATGTACTTTACGGTTTCCTTGATTTCCCTGCCAAATCTAGTTAACATTTTCAGCAACCCTGCAGAGAGAAAATTGAGTTCTTTCAACAAACCCCGTTGTCGCCCAGAATGTGTTAATATTGTGAATATATCATTTTTAAAAAGTTGTCAAGGGGAACCGTACAATGCATTTGAACCAAATTATATATAAAAAGTTACTTATTTAAAAATATATATTGGATACAGCTCCAATAGCAATTTTTAATATTTTGTAAGTATTTCATACAGTGGATAGTAAATAAATTTTCTACCAAAAATTGTTAATATCTTAAAAAAGTTATGCAATTTCTTCAGTAATTAACAACTATATAATTGTTAATTCTTTATATTGGTGAATGTTCTGGGAATGGAACTGTAAGTTTGTTACTTACATGTGATCGAAAATGGATTAAATAATTTTTATTAAAATTATTATGAGAATGAGCACAATGATTATTTCCCGAAGAGGTAACCAATTTCAGTAACTTCGTTTTTGAAAGTAATTAGGATTAAATTGAAGAAATTCCAAGTCTTCCCAGGAGATTGGATATTTGTGCATCACATTCCCAGCAAAAAAAGTCAGCATAAAACCTTCATCAAATTTTTGAAATTGAATGTTTTATGCAGGAAAACTGCAGTTTTTTTGAAGATCTATAAAATTAAAAGTTTTTGTTTCAATGTCCTTCATAAAAACTGCAAAAAACCTTCATAAAAACCTGCAAAAAAACTTCAATTTTTAATCATGAAGGGAAAATGCAGATATTTTAAAGGTTTTATGCAGGAAAATTAAAAACTTCAAGAAAACTGCAGTTTTTTGTTTTAATATCCTTTATAAAACCTTCAATTTGACAATTTTGATGAAGGTTTGATGCTAACTTTTTTTGCTGGGTTATGTACGCTTAAAAAAAAATTGTTGTGGCTATGAGAACTTTCAAAAAATCATTAGGGTCAATTCTTGTGGCCGCACCACATTCTAAGTGGAAATTGTTATTTCCAGCTACAACATGTTGATGTCAGATCATTGGCAGTCGGCTAATCTTGAAACAATTAATAAGACTCGTCATAGTCTTAAATGGAAAAGAAACAATTTTTCAATGCCCGCCCGCCAGTGCTAAAATTTTTGTAGATGAAGGAACGGCAACAAAAGTAATTTACAAGATTATTTAAAAACATTTTTCAGAAATGATAACAAGTTTTAAAAAAGTATTATGTCTAAAGCTAACGTATGTTATAATATACCAATTTGATAAAATTTTTTAAAAACTTAAAACTACTTATTTTTCTACATTTTTGTGCTATAAAACAAAATATTTTCCAAATACAAATAGAATATTATTGTTAATATTATAAAGTAAATGCTACTTATTAATGTAATGTTATTAATGACATTTTGTTTGTAATATATGCTCGGATACTTGTTTAAGATTTACCCAAGTATACATATTTAGATGTATGTACTTAAAATTTAAAACTTTACATTTGTATGATTGCAGAAATACATATTTTAAAATAAAATTTTACATTATGACCACAAATAAAACATACTTCTATAAACCGTTAGAAAATTTCATGAATTAGATAATTTTTTTAAATAAACTTTTTTCGGAACATATAATTTTAAACTAAGTTTAATAAATTAGTTTAAATTTGCTATTTTAAGTACCAAGATTTCATTTACTTCTGGGATTTACTTTGCCCCACTAGTTGAAATTTCTTAAAATGTGGGCTAGTATAGAAGTTACCCGAAAGAAAAGAGTTTCGAGTGCAAAACAATCCCAACCTTACATTTACTTATTTAGAGAACTATAAAAATATTCCGATCTGAATAACTTACTACAATAAAAACATAATTAATGAAATCTGTTTTTTCCTATAAATAAGTTTAAGAAAAGCTAAGTTTTTTTATAAACTCATACGATCATGATACAACGCTTCTGTCAATTCCGTCCAATAAGCAACAAAATCTGTAAAAATACTACACTTGAGCCAACAAGTAAATAATACTTGTTGGGTGTTGAGCCTGTTGTTGGTCATACTTGTTGCAAGCACGTAGCCAGGCTTTTGCTAAGGGGGGGGGGGGGGGGTCCAACTGTTGCTACGATTTGGGGGGGGGGTAGTTTCTTCCCCAACTTTGACATTTAGATTTTCTGAATCGGTGTATCCTAATTCTTTCAAAAAACTCAAAATGTGGGGTTTTGTTCGATTCCACAGACAGGCACTCCATTCTTATACAGTACTCTCGATTACTCGAACTTCGATAACTCAAATTTTTCGATAACTCGAATTTTTCGATATCTCGAAAAAAATCGATTTCCCTGCACCTTCATTACTTATTTAATTTAATTTTATATTGTTAATTCGAAGTTTTTCTCCTTATTTTCGATAATTCGAAGTTTCCACACAACTCAAAATTTGGTTTTCCTCTCAAAACTACGGATTTTGAAGAAACTTTAGCAAATATGCAATTGTCGTGGTGTTGATTTGTCGCTGTGAATAATGGTGACAAAACATCTATATAGCAGCTTTTGATGAGAGATCGCTCTCGGAAAAAGAATACGAACCTCCTCTAAAGATAACTTTGAAAGAGGCTCTATCTTCCATAAAAACTATGCGTGCATTCAGTGAATCGTGGCCGGAAATAAAAACAGTGACATTTCAAGCAATCATGCATTTGGAAAATATAATTGATTCCGAAATAAATAGAAATACTCACCAAAAAATTTTGGATAGATATTTTAAATAAAGTAGGGTAAGTATACTTGTATTTATTTTTACCAAAACAGATTTTTTATAGGATTTTCGATAACTCGAATTTTCGATATCTCGAATTTTTATACACTTCCCTTCGAGATATCGAGAGTTGCCTGTATATAAGTATTGATAAAATAAAAAAACTTTTATATAAACCAAAAATATCTATTAAAACATGGGCTATAAAAATTCGTTTTTAACGGCAGATCTACAACAAATGATACTTTCGAAAAAATACCTAAACACTTGCAATTTTAAAAGAATTAGAGCATTCGAAAGTTTAGGGAATTGTAAAAAGTCAAGACAGAATTATTTTATATATTTTTAAAGTTAATTTAAAAGAAGCTTTTATTTTTTTTCCCGGCAAATTTTTTTTTCTGATACTTAACTTAAATTAATAAAACAATAAATTCGAATTTAACAAGGTAACCAATCTTTACCAATCATAGTAAAAAATTTAATCTTCAAGTGTCAGGGTCGTTATAAGGAAGTGGTTTAATCACATGTAATGACAGTATTCTATAATTCTTGAAATATCACAAACTATTTTCTTGAAATATTGCAAACGATATTTTTATGAAGTTTAATCTGAAATATTTTCCATTTATTTGCTGAAATAATAAAAAGTATTTACAGAAACCATAATTTCAAACATTTCGGAACATTCAATTTTTTTTACACCTGATTCAATAGTATTTAAATTTCTGAAATTATACTTATCAATTAAATGTTGAAATTATTATGTTGAAAATTATCTAAATAGCAAACGATAATTTATCAAACACGTCATTCATTCACAAAAACTTTACGCACGTGACATCACAACACGAATTCGTATAATTGAAAAGAACACAAATTCGCATTGTAAAATATGGTCTGCAGTTGCTTATTTTAGTATACACTAATGAATTTAGGTGCAACCGGCTGTACTTGCTGTAATGGACGAGCCGCCATTAGGGATAACTTGTCGCTATTGACTAGAACAATAGAGAGTAGTATATGGCACAAAAAAAATCTTGTTATCCTTCAAAATCAAGCTACGTCCTTGCTTGTTGGGTGTATCTGTAAATAATCGGTTGACTTTTGATAAATATTTACCTGCATTTGATAATTCCTTCTTCACATGCAAAGCCCGGGCTTTTAGCGCCATTTCGTTTCAAACCACGACCGAAGGACTGAAGTAAACAACTGAAACATGTTCTGCGCATGCGCACCTTGATAGCTGTGATCAATATTCACCGATTCAGGCCGATATTAACTCGCGAAATTTTTAAAACGTGTAAAAATCTGGAGATATTACGTTAAAAACGTGGAAAATTATCCTTGTACACAATTTTTTTGTTAACAAATGTAGTTTTTAAAGCTTTTAGAAGTTTTGTCAGAACTTCAGTATTTGACATGGAATATTGCCGACCGATTTTGACCAAGATTCGCCGAGTAAAACTGACAAAATCTTTAAAACGAATAAAAATCTTGGGTTATCACATAAAAGTTGTGTATATTAGTTGTCTCTATCCATTTATTTGTTATAAAGTGCAAATTTATAAGTTTAAAGGTGTTATAAGAATTTGTTGAATCCTCAGTATCGGCATGGTAACATTGGGCGATATTGGCTAATGACGCAAACGAACGGTCGATATACACCAATCCACAGTGAGATTGGCCAACATTGGCCCAATATTGGGCAATATTGTTGTGCTACCTGGGTACTATTTAAAAAATTCTAAATAGTCAACTCCAATAACAAATTTTGCTAAAATAACAAAATTTTAACTTTTTAAAAAACATTTTAGAATTAGTTTGTTATTTATTGTTAGCATTATATTATGTATGTTTTATGGAAGCCATATTTTAAAAACAGTATGAAAAATATATATAGTTAATTAGTGTACCTCCAATATTTATAATTACTAAATTATCATATAGAAGTTTATAGTATAAAACCCAAAGAATATTGTAGTTATGCAGTTTTCTATTAGTTTGATTTTTGGAATTTATCTAAAGCAAAAAATTTTATTTTAGATTTTTGAACACTGACTAGAGGTTATATTCAGTTTACTTTATTAAAAGATTATTTTGAATACAGACAGCATCAATACACTTTTTTATTTGGTGATATTTAAATTTTGTTTTATCTCTGAAAACTCCCTTTAATCCTTGACCAACCCACATTGCGTCCCCATCCGTTACGCCATTATTGCCATCTAAAAATTTAATTTTAGATAGAGCTAAAATAATTTGTTGGAAACTAAAGATCCCAGATGAAACAAACTTTATTTTTCGTAAAAAAAAACTCAGAATAATAAACATTTTAATCACATCAAAAGAAAACACACAGTTACAGTTAACTACAGAATCAGAAATTTTACATATATAAAAAAAGAATACAATATCTAATATAAATAAATGTTAATTTATAATTTAATAGTGATACAAAAGAATTAAACAAAATTATTTAAAAAAAAATTATATCCGGAAACATTTTTTTAACAGTAAATTCGTAAATAATGGTGTTTTTATTTAAAAGAACCCAAACAATAATATTAACTGTAACCGTAACTGCTATAGAAGAATTGGTCACGTGACAACTCACTCGATTATGAAATCACTCGATTATTCGTTTCAGAATTCACTCATCATTCGATTATTAAAATCATTCGATTATTCCCATCACTAATCATATCCCATTGAAGTGAGCTCAGCTATGATGTCAGGGCAGGTCGTTTGAGCTGGCAGTCCTTTAATTGCCACTCGAAACGGGGCACTGCTCGGTGGGGCGACAAGGAAGAAATCACTTTTCCTCGCCTTGAGATGGTCAGTAGCCAGTAAATAGTCTCCCTCATTAGTCGGCTGAATTTTAATAAAGTCTCCAGTTTGCTTTGACTGAAGTTTATCATTCAAAATTATTTTCAGTTCCGACAAAATGAGAGGGTAGATCTCGGTGATTTTGAGAAAAATGGCACCCGGCTGGGTGTAAACAGGCTCGACGACACTGGGTGCTGGTGGGGAGTCGATGACCATTTCGTCAGTTTCCCCCTCAGTAGCAGGCATTTCAGTCAGTCCCATATCATCAGTTAATACAACATCTTGTAGTGGTTTCTCATCTCGGAGTAGAGGGCAGCATCCCAGCTTACATGCTTTTTCGTAGGCCTGTAGGAGCGAAGCCTCAGAAGTCTTTGTTTGAATATGATCCGGGCCCATGGCGGATACAGCAAAATTGTATGCCTTTAGATGAATATCATAGCTATTCAGGAAGCAGTATTCAGGGCAATTGCGTACAACATTATTTGGATCCAAAATCCATTTATATATGTCAGGAAAACGTGGTTTCGACATTTTATTTCTTTGGTCAGCGGGAGCAAATCAGTAAACAAACCGACGTGGGCTCTCTTCACTTCAGACTGATACTAATACTAGAGAAACATTGAACGGACAAGTATCTATTTGAAAGATGGCAACACTGTTGTTCTTAGATTAAATAGGGTTATAGACTTTTTAAACGTGACGTCATAACTTTTACACGTTCTGACGTCATACTAGGGAAAACGTGCTTCATGCTTCCTTAGTTTAAATAATTATTGTTGTAAGCTTTTTTTAACGTGACGTCATCGCTTTTTAGGATATACGTCATACTATAACAAGATGTGAGGTGCAATGGCCCATTGCGTCTCACATCTAGTTATCACACCTTGTTAATTAGATGTGAGACGCAATGGGCCATTGCACCTCACATCTTGTTATAATAAGTACTATATAAGTCTATAACCCTATTTAATCTAAGAACAACAGTGTTGCCATCTTTCAAATAGATACTTGTCCGTTCAATGTTTCTCTAGTATTAGTATCTTATTTCACTACATGAATCGAGTAAGTACAACTGAAAACTACTGTTTTTCTCTTCCTTAATGAAATTATATTAGTTAATTAAATCTATGAATTATATTCTAACACCTATTTAATTATAATGTAAATTATTTAATAGCTCGATCTGTAGTAATTTTAGAATTCATTACCGCGTGTGACTCGTATAATGATGTTTTAATTTGTTACGAGTTTGTTTTAAAGTTGGTTTTATTTTAAAATTTAAGTACTTGCGATAAGTTGTATTTATACGCAGTGAATATATAATTTTAAATATGATTTGTAAAATTGTCACATGTTAAATGTCATTGCAGAAACACGTTATTTTGTGTGTGTTATGTGAACACGTTTTTAATAATTTTATAAGTTAACAGATATATGTTAAAATTGCCACGTGCTAAATTGTTGTAAACTTTTTTTTCAGCTGAGGTGGAGAATGTTAACATGAATATCGCTGAATTTAAGCCTATCTTCATTTGATTTCAAGGAAATATGGAATTTTCAACTGGCTTTGTCCCGATTTGAAAGGTAATTATATTTATATGTAGATTTTTGTAGGATTTAAATGTGTTATAAGGTCGATAACGTGGCTTTAAGTACTTGATAAAGTAAAATTTATATATATATATATATATATATATATATATATATATATATATATATAATAAATGGTAAATTTAAGTTAGTAATGTAATTTCAGTACTATTCGATTCTACATTAGTATTAAATAGTTTTCATATGCTTGTGCATACTATATTTATCGTAATGTGTTATATGTTTACAATATTCCACTATACATTTTTTCTAAAAATAAACTAATATTTAAAAAAATTTCATTAAAAAAAGAAAACTTGGATATTTATTTTGTTTAAAATAGTTTGCAATTGAGTGTATTTCCATGATAATTTTAGATAAAGCACATGCTCGTTTCACCTACTACGACAATTTTTTTTTAAGTAGAATGAGTTGTGATATTTTAAGTATATTTTTAAAACTACATACTTTCTTAACTTAGGATATTTACATTCAAGTGTATTAAACTTTAAATTTTCTTAAACATGTTGCTAAATGTTCTTTTTATTCTATAGGGTGGGCTATGTCTCAAACGTTGCCAGTGGGAGGAACCAAGGGATCGTCTATGGACATCATTTTCAACCACGTCGATGATGTCTCCGAAGTATTTATCCTGAAGGTAGATCTAAACTATCCCATATAGCTTCATGATCTTCACAACATCGTCTCTGGACATCATTCTCAACCACGTTGATGATGCCTCCGAAGTATTTATCCTGAAGGTAGATCTAAACTCGGATCAGAGATCTCAGGTAGATCACAGCAGTTCGAATTTCAGTTACTATTCGAAAGTTCAACTCGTTTGGAGAAACTTATTACTACCCTTCAGCATCAGGAGTGACTGTGCCTTCCAACGTGTTCTTCAAATTAGTGAAAGCTGACAAAGTGCAACAAACTTTGGATTATTGGATAGATGACACATATACCATCGATGAGAGTTTTAAATTAAACGTTGTGTGTAGTTCTCCAGAAAAGACTGTTATTTTGACCAAAGAGATGATTAGTCGACGCGGACTGTCATATGCAACTTCGATAAGTCTGAGTCGTGATCAGTGGATTCAGTTTACTCGCATCAGCGAGTGTTTTTCCATAAAAATTGTTTCTCAAATGTTTGAGAATGTAGACATTGTGTCGAGATTGATGACATTATCAACTACTTTATGGAGAGATTAGTTACACAATGAATAACTTTTCCATTATTTCATTAAAGCATTCTTCAATTGTGACGTTTTGGATTACTCTGAGGAGACTGAAAATATCATAGGTACGTTTAATGAAGCTTGTTTAAAATTGAATGTTGTACAGAAATTCTATTTCCTATGACCTTTTATTGTTAGAAGATGTCTGGACATTGCAACTCTCATAGATTTCTGTTGAAATAAAATTTACATAATGTATTTATTGTAAGGAGATTGTGTATGTCACTACAAAATACATTTTTTTTAACTAAAAAGTTACCTTTTTTTTTTAATAATGGCGTTTTACAAATTACCATTTTTCACATTTACATAAAATAAAAATTACGTTTTCGTAACATGTAATCCTATGGGAAAATTACGTTTTTTCATAGGTTGTGTAAATTAAAAATTACCTTTTTTGAATAATGACTATTTTAAAAATTACCTTTTTTAATAATTACGTTTTTTTTAATCACTATGTTTTAAAAAAATTACCTTTTTTGATTAATGACGTTTTTAAAAATTACCTTTTTTCACATGTTACATAAAATAAAAATTACGTTTTCGTAACATGTGATCCTATGGGAAAATTACCTTTTTTCATGGGTTGTGTAAATTAAAAATTACCTTTTTTGAATAACGACTATTTTAAAAATTACCTTTTTTAATAATTACGTTTTTTTTAATCACTATGTTTTAAAAAAATTACCTTTTTTGATTAATGACGTTTTTAAAAATTACCTTTTTTCACATGTTACATAAAATAAAAATTACGTTTTCGTAACATGTAATCCTATGGGAAAATTACCTTTTTTCATAGGTCGTGTAAATTAAAAATTACCTTTTTTGAATAACGACTATTTTAAAAATTACCTTTCTTGACATGTTGTGTAAATTAAAAATTACCTTTTTTACCATGTTACATAAGCATACATTGCGCAGTAGACATGTCAATAAGTACAATTTGGACATAAAATGAAGATGTGAGGCGCAATGACCATCTGCATTGCGCCTCAAACCGGTTCCTAAAACCACTAGCCCGATTGCGCGTCCCTGAAAACAACCAATCAGAATCGAGTATTGGCGTAACAGTGATCAACCAATCAGAGAACAGTACTGATAAGAATGTTCTTCCACGCGGTCCGTTACCAAAATCAGTATGCTTCCGATTGTCGAGCACTAGACACGTCCGTTGTCCTTCAGAACATTTACCGAAGATCCACCAATGATGCCGCGATTCCGCTTACGTCAGCCGCATGCGCAGACGTCATTCATCCGGTAAGTGTATGTTGCCAC
Organism: Troglohyphantes excavatus; assembly: GCA_963932185.1. Lineage (NCBI taxonomy): Eukaryota > Metazoa > Arthropoda > Arachnida > Araneae > Linyphiidae > Troglohyphantes > Troglohyphantes excavatus. The sequence goes on from OZ010672.1 coordinate 10,538,968, forward strand.
TTCAGAATATTCATTCCTTAATTAATTGTGTATTAGAATGACGTCACGTGGAAAAAGCTTATAACAAGATGGGAGGTGCAATGGCCATTTGCCTTGCGCCTCCCATGTTGTTCAGCGTGTTGCCATCCTTCAAATAGAAACTTGTATATTCAATATTCCCTAGTGTGACGTCACGTTAAACAGCTTATCACATTATGTCATCTAAGAATATCACGTGTTCCCTAGTATGACGTCACGTTAAAAAGCCCATCACACTATTTAATCTAAGAACAACACGTGTTCCCTAGTATGACGTCATCCTATGACGTCACGTTAAACTGCTTATAACTGATCTAAAGACAACAGTGTTGCCACTCTTCAAATAGAAACTTGTCTATTCAATGTTCCCTCTTGTGACGTCACGCTAAACAGCTTATCGCATCATTTCATCTAAGAATATCACGTGTTCCCTAGTATGACGTCACGTTAAACAGTTTATAACTCTAATCTAAGGACAGCAGTGTTGCCATCCTTCAAATAGAAACTTGTCCATTCAATGTATGACGTCACGCTAAACAGCTTATCATACCATTTCATCTAAGAACAGCACGTGTTCCCTAATATGACGTCACGTTAAACAGCTTATAACCCTAATGTAAGAACAACACGTGTTGCCATCCTTCAAATAGAAACTTGTTCATTCAATGTTCCCTCTTGTGACGTCACGTTAAACAGCTTATCACACCATTTCATCTAAGAATATCACGTGTTCCCTAGTATGACGTCACGTTAAACAGCTTATAACCCTAATCTAAGGACAACACGTGTTGCCATCCTTCAAATAGAAACTTATTCATTCAATGTTCCCTCTTGTGACGTCATCCTAAAAGGTCATGACGTCACATTAAAACAGATTATAACAATAAATATTTAATCTAACAGCAGGAGGTATACAACTCCACTCCACTTCCGGTATTGGGGCGCAATAACCACGTGACTTCCGGTCACGCCCACTTCCAGTCACATGACCTTTTTTTAAAGACCACGCCCACTTCCGGTCACGTGACTTCCGATTGCGCGATTGCGCCTCCTGTCGCAGTATGCTCTATTCTTAGCTAATGTCACTAACAATTATATTAAATTAGTATTTAAGCAGAGCTTTATAGTTAATTAGTTTTTGGAAAAGTTATTTTTAATTGCAAATTCATGCAGATTTTTTAAAAAAAAACTGAAGTTCTCTTAGTGTGGCTATAATATTTATTATTAACAAATTATAGCATGAGTTTGCTGGTTCTCAATGAGAAGAATAATGAAACTAATTTTGTAGTTATGTCTTATTTGATTTTAGAAAAAAAAAATAAGCCTGGCTGATATGCTGAAATAAATATAAGAATATAAGTTGTGAAATAAAACCAACCAAATACAAAGCGCATAAGTCTCAACACAAGATGAATGTGCAATATTAACTACTAAATAAATAAAATCTAAATGTAAAGAAAATAATAAAATACTACAGAATGGATTCTAATTTAATTTATTTTTAGATTTTGCTTATTTAGAAGTAAATATTGTATATGAAATGACCCATAGGGTGGTCATCCCATTATGTTGGTTTGCAGTCGTAAATTAAATCATGGTGGGGCCGAGTAGAACAAAGAACAGTTTATTTACACAGAGCTCAGGACACGTCTTCACGGGACAAAACACAGAATCGAAGTGTTCTCATGATTACATGACATGAAGAGGGAAAAAGGGAATTATCATCGTCTCGGACCACAGTCGTTATTCGGGCAAGGCTAATTTTAGGGGAAACGGGTGCAGTTGAACTTAGAAATCCCTGAGTGATGGGGAATTAGAAAATATGTGCGTGGGTAGAAACTCCTTGAAGAGTCAGCATAAATCATGAGAACGGAGTGATTTGTTATAGGCAAAGGAGAGTTTTATGACCAAGAGGGAAAATGCGCAAATTACACTTAAGTATTTTAAGGGATAGACGTTACGGAATATTAAGAGGGGTTTGACAAAGGAGTTCGGGATTTAAAAGAGGGGTGGTTACAGAAATATTCTTTCATATCCCTCCCGCAAAAGTGTTACACATCGCCTGCGATGAGTACCTAGGCGAGAAAAAGACACTCAAAGAAATGAAGATGAAGTTAACCAAATGATTGATCAGACCATCGGATCAACATGAAGAATCTGAAAGTGGAAAAGGAGAAAAGAAATTTAATGACAGTGGTAACGAAAATTTTGAAAACTCATGGACATAGGTGTTCAAACGACTGTGCCTCGATTCGATTCACAAAAATATGATTATATAAAATTTTGCTATCAAAACAAACATTGACTTTGGGAGATATAAAATACAGAAAAAATATACACTGAAACATTTTAAAATATCAAAACTAACTTTCAAAAGAAATGACTAAATAAATGCCTAAATAAATGCGCGCAGAACATGTAAACACATAATACTGAAAAAATATAAACACAATGACATGTCGACAAAACTAAAAATCTAAAGAAATTATTGTGATGTTTCACACATGTGGAAAAAAAATTAAAATGGTAGGCTTCAACAAACATCCTCGTACATAACGTTATTCAAAATACCCTTCTCCTTGAAAATTCAATTTTTGTCTTGAACTTTAAATGAAAGACCAACTCAACTTCAACAGTTCGAGTTGTTGCCAAAAGTACCTGAAAACGAAAAAACAAATTTTTTACAAATTTTAATACGAGTCTTGTATTAAAATTGCATGTTTTATGGAAGATGTCGTTTTGGCCGCCATTTGTTGAAGGACCTTCGTCATCAAAAATGTGTTGAAAAAAATGAAGATGGCCATTGAAGAAAGTTTGTGCTTTCTGAAAACATATCACTTTCAATGAGTGAATGTTGAGTGATGAGGATCCTCGTGAACCTATGTTTTAGGTTGATTGTTTCAAAGTTCTGTAGTATTCCATGGAATAGTGGAAAATAAGTGCACTGACATACTATAACACTTTGGGTACATTTGAAAATAATTATACAAATAAAATGAACAACTTAAAATAATAAAATACATGGTAATAAAAATCTAAACACTACTGAAATTATAGATATAAACTTGAAGCCATTCAACTGGTTTTATTTTTATGTATCCGGACGTGGAAAAAAAGTCATAAATGGGGTCAGGCTCTGGTCGGGATCTTCCCTTTCAGTGACATTTTGTGGATGTCGCACATGTTGGGTGTTTGATGGAGTTTTGACATGTCTAAATTGACATGTGGACATCCCCTCGTCAAAACATACCAAAGAAGGAAGATAATTGGGAAAATTATGTTCGTAGCTTGAGCTAAATTCGAAGAACTAGCCACAGTTTCATTTAAAAGAGCCTGTTGGTTCATGGCAGAATTAGAGATAGTATTCTCAGGTGAAATTGAAGTAGCCTGAGTATTTGGTGTTTGAATGTTATCTTCGTTTACTGACATTGTAAACTGTAGGTTATACAAATATAGCAAAGAAAATAGTAGGTAATAATAATCAGAATAATTAAAATTCAAAAATAAAATCTATTTTCAGATCATAATAAAATATCTCACAGTTTACGTAAGAGAACATAATCATCATATTAAAAAAAAATTACCATCATAAACTTAGTGGCACACAATTATTTATAAATTCCTTTGTTGTATAAAATACCATAAAAATTATTATAGGTAAAAATTATTTTTAAAATGGTCATTAAAATAAAAATAATTAAAGTTAAAGTTTAAAAAATTTAAATGCAATTCTGAATCTATTATATTTTGAAATAAACTATTAAGTCTAATTAATTCCTTGAAACTATTCAACATTTACAACTGTTAAATCTTATTACAAAAAAAAAATCTTTGTTTACAAAAAAAAAATCTTTGTTTACAAAAAATAAAATTTAATTTGAAACACTTATAAATCATTAATATGAAAAATTAATATCAGTTCATTAATAAACATTTAAAATCAATTTAACGTGAACTAATCAAAGATAACTCAATTTAAACTTCTGCAATTTAAATAAAAGTTGCTTAAAAATTCTTACTAATTTAATCACTATTCAAATTAAATTGCACCAAATTAAATTTAAAATACTTAAGCACTTTTTCATATATTTCGGTAGAGTTTATATCATGGTACCTCCTGCAGGCCTCATTAAAAAACAACACTGGAGAATCCATCTTTCCAGTCTCTGTAGGCTAGAAAACACGTTGCCTTCGATAAAGATAAACAATCTCACTTTGACACTTCGGAACAGCTGTTTTCAAAGTTGTGCGTATTGGGTGTGGTTTTTCCGAAGTTGCATATCTTTTCCTACTATGTTGGGGATATTAGACGTGGCACTTTAGCTGGGGTGATTTGCCTACTTACGTTAAGGCCATAAGCGATGGAATTGATGTGCTTTGATGTTTGGGAGATCGGAGCTTTGAAAAAAAAACTGCAAGTTGGGCACTGACGGTGACTCGATTGTTGACGATTGACTGGAGCGCTTTTCAAAGAGATCCGTGATTTCACAGAGGTGGGGAGGAGGGACGGTCTCCTGCGGAATGTGATTACTTGCAGTGTTGTGGTCGGCTGGGATCTGTCATCGGGGGGTCGGCGCTAGAGTTCCTGACTGCCGGATTGCACGTCGGGCATCCCGCAGATCGGATGAGGTTTGTTGGTGGTCGACTCACTGGATTGTTGGGGTCAGCGCGGGACGGCTGGATTGTTTGTTTGTTTTGAGGCGACGTCGCTGGATGCGTCACGAGGTGATTGTAGTTACGGAGATCCGCCATTGTCTGGAGTGCACGGTACATACTGGTGGTTTCGAAATGTCTTCATAGGTGGAAAACAGTGGTGCACATATAGCGGTGTTGATCGGAGAGAAAGCGCACATTCAGTTTCAGTTCGGGACAGTACACTTCTCTCGCTCTGTTAGGGCGTGGCAGCGTTTAAGCGTAGTGCCTGGCTCTGAGAATAATTTCATTTGTTGTAATCGAAAAAGGCAGGTGTTCTGATCCTGTCCGACTTATGAAATGACCCATAGGGTGGTCATCCCATTATGTTGGTTTGCAGTCGTAAATTGAATCATGGTGGGGCCGAGTAGAACAAAGAACAGTTTATTTACACAGAGCTCAGGACACGTCTTCACGGGACAAAACACAGAATCGAAGTGTTCTCACATAGGGATGATTACAAGACATGAAGAGGGAAAAAGGGAATTATCATCGTCTCGGACCACAGTCGTTATTCGGGCAAGGCTAATTTTAGGGGAAACGGGTGCAGTTGAACTTAGAAATCCCTGAGTGATGGGGAATTAGAAAATATGTGCGTGGGTAGAAACTCCTCCCTAGTAGCAATTCATCATTGGCCAATGAATGGCTTTTTATCGATTACGGCTGAAACGGGGAGATGCCGATCATCGTTTTTCCATCCAAAACTGTTCTTTTCATCGGCGATTGATGCGAAATGTCCGCTCGGACGATGGTCGGACCGATCATCGGCATTCGATGAGTTACGTTGAAATTCGACGAGAATACGATGAATAAGAATTCCTTTCGCCGATGAGTATCGCATGAAAATAGATGAATATTAATCGGCAACTGATCTTAATATATATTACCGATCAATTTACGATAGCGGAACGTTGAAAAACCGATAGTATTAGATGACAAATTTTCTGCAAAATTAGGTACCTTGAAAATGATTAAAAATTACAATTATATATATTTTTTTACATAATTTGCAATGTATTTTTTTTTTTTTAAAACCCCATGCATTTTAAAAATATTGTGTTTTTTTGTATTGTGCATTTGACAAATATGTTATATAGTTTTCACATATCAAAAATATGGAAAAAATTATATTAACATGAATTTGCACAAGGCAGTCCTTAAAAATAATACTTAACATAAAAGTATAAAGAAAATTTATGAGGCTACACTTTAGAGGAAATTCTTTTCTAAAAAAATGCAAGCAGATTATTTGTTTAAATTGTTAAAAACACATGCTTTATTTTTTCACTAAAATTAACCTTTTTATTAGCACATAAATAGGTATTACATGAATAATAACAATATTGAAGTACAAAATCCTCAGACAGGAGGAATGATACATGTATAAAAGCAGCCGTAGTCGATACTTCCATACAGGCAATCAGAACATTAAAAAATACAGTGTTTTGTGTGTCAGCTTGTATAGGTCAGCAGTCCATACAAAGCCTAAAAGCAATTGACCACTGTGGCATAGTGACGATACATCAGCCATTTTCCATACAGTCGAAATTTTTTACATTTGTGGTTCATTCAAATTCACTATGTAAAAGCCCAGCATCTGTAAAAGGAAAAACACTTGTAAAATGCAATATTGAACAAAACTTTAAACATTTAAAATACATATACTTCAGTACAAACTATTCTGTTAATTACAAAAGTTTGTAATTTCACTACTGTTGAAACAAAGAGATACACTGAATATACTGTTAATATTTGCATGTTGCACATACTTCATGCTAAACTCGGCAAAAGAAAAAGCTCAATAAATCTGTGAAAAAACTACTATAAAATTTGAAAAAGCTACTAAAATACCCCATAAAGGTATAATTTTTTTTTTAAATTAAAATTACCAAACCATGAAAGATGATGCTTATAAGATAACATGTAAAAATATTTACAATAAGTGAATATCACAGTTAAACAATACTGCTTATATATAATAAAATCATACGTTAACTATTATACATGTTATGTCACGTATACAAATATTTGCATCTCGGAAATAAAGAGAAAGGCACAAATATATATATATATTATATTAATTGGTTATAATTACTGGGAATATAATCACTTTATAGAGTTATAATCACTCTATAAAAGTGTCAATATAGCAATGATCAATAATATCAACCTTATTTTAAAAAATAGTAATGACTGGTAATATAAATTCAGAACCTAGAGTAGTAAGGAGGCATAAAGAGCCAAATTCATGATATCAATTTCCCATTTTAAAAGAAAATCGAAATCTGCGGTGGCGACTGCAGCAAAAAATTTTAATTGCCACTTTTAAAAAGTTAGTCGCCACGTGGCGACTGTGAATTTTCGCCTTTACGAGCAAAACTAAAAATTTTAAACAAAATAAGCAAAGTGATGCAAAGCCCTTCCACTTAAAGCATTAAGTGCATAACCCTACTTCAATTTTCTTAAAATTGTGAACAAAGTTATAATCTATCGGTATTCACATATAATTCAACAACAAATATAAACTATTAATAGACTATTATTAATAAAGAAAATGAATATATATTTATGAATTATGCATACTACATATAAAAAAAATCTGCACCTTATATCACTGATTTTGTGCTACTTAACTGAATTTGCAATGAAGTACAACCCAGGCATAACACAAAAAGAAAGGGAAAAAATAATACGATTATCTGTATATACCAGTAACATCAATCTTTATGAATTTGCTAACTATACATGTATTTTATTCGATTTTGAATCAAGAGATTTATTAAGATTTTCTGCATCTAAGTAAACATTTACCTTTTCATTGAATATATAATGACTAGGTAGACACACAATTTTGTAAATTTTATTTTTATATTCAAAATCTGAATATTCAGCACTATATTATTAGAAACACGAGCTAAAACAATGTTTTACTTAATGCAAAATTAAATTGTGGATATAACTAAGAAGTAAACAAATGACATCTGCTTTTCCAAAATTATTGAAAAATATAACTTACAAGAAAAAGTTTAAAAAAAACTTAATAAAACAACATTTAAACATTCAAAAATATAATTAACAAGAGTATTTTTTTTAAAGCATTAAAATAAAAGGAGCACCCAACTTACAATATGGTTTAATTTTCTTGTTGTTCTTTTAAAAACTTTCAAATCCAGGCAAGACTTTCACTTTTTTCTAGGGATACTCTGGAGGTATTTCGACTGCTATCTGACTTTGCAAATACACTTGCTTAAAATCTCGATCTTCAAGAATGGCAAGAATTTTCTTTTGGAATGCTAAAAAAAAAGCATAATACATATAAATTCATATTTTAATATCTAATTGAAATTAAGAACTTTAATAATATTCTTTTTGTTCAGAAAATTTCAGGACACCTGTTAGGGATGCTAAAGAATCGCCGAATATTCTGTTTACTTTGAAGTTGAATACCGAATATTCGGCAGCCGAATAACAACTTCCATTAAAATTCTTTATGCATGTAAACAACCCAAGTACCAAAGGTAAATGATGTAAAACTATCATAATACATGTAGTATAGTATTTGTATTTACTATAGAGTAGTAATACTATTAAATCTAATAATTAATAATCATAAATATTGAAGCTTTAGGTAGTCAATTCAATTTTAACTTAAAATACACAATTTTTTTTTCTAAACATCTTTAAATTTTAGATTATTTAATATAAAGTTTGAGAGCCGGGTTCATTAAAGTTTTTGTCATCTTATCATATCAAAACCTGTTTTGCCATGATCAAAATTTAAAAAAATACTGTTTACAATTAATGGGTTCTGAAATTTTTTTAAAGATATTTTAAATTTTACTCATTGATTAAAAAATCTGCAAATTTCTGAAAGTATAATTAAAAAGTAATTTATTTCCAAAATTTACTAATTACAAGCAAACATTTTTTCCAATATGATTTTTCTTTCACATACTACTTTTACGCCTTATTTCTATGACAGCTGTTCGCTTAAATGATTGGCTGAATATTAGAAGTATTCAGCCCAACCTAATATTCCACATATGGGCCAAATACCGAATATCAAACAAAAATATTTGTGTGTCAACATATAAAAATTCAAATACATATATAAATGCAATCTAATATTAGAAGTTTATTGATGGAATAAATATATTGGGCATTACTACTTTCTGTATAAGAAGTTATAATTTTTAAAAAAATTTACAGTACTGAATTACTTTCATCTGTATAGCGATTATCCCTGGTGACAAAAAGCGGTTTTGTTAACAATCAAAGAGAATTAATTCATTCCTTGCGGGGTTTGAAAAGGAGTAACTACATTTGGTTGGGGTTATTGGCACAAGGGCCAAATATGGCCAAGCTGTGCCGAACACTAGATTTTTAAACCAACATTAAAATTCTAAAATTACACATAAACAAACTAAATTTCAAAGCAAAGATAAAAATCTTGTGTAGTTTAATAACTACATTTGGGAGACTAGTCAATTAATTTTAAACCCCTGAACACGCAAGATAAAAATAAGTTAAGGTTGGGGTTACTGGTAATCCTATTCGAATTCCAGAGTAAAAATTGCAGTTCCTTAAATTGCTTACCCAAAACATACACTATATATTTAAAAATACAATGCGAAATTTATATACTTTCAAGACCTATATAAATTCTCTTATGTGGTGCAAAACTCACAGTATTTTTTTTCGTGTGTTGGCAAATGGAATTTTTGTTTACAAAACATACTGTTGTTGTAAACCATTTTATGTTTCGATAGTATATTATTTGCTGCTGTGGTGTTTAAAGAGGAATGCTAGAAATCATCTTCAAAGATCTAACAAGAATATTATAAAAACTATGATAAGTGAAGTAATGTAATATTGCAAAGGAAGCACAGTAAAGGTGTAATGCAAGAGTTAATCAAAAATGAAGATCACTTTGTTGAAGAACTTAATATCAGATACATGACTGAAAGTTGCTATTTTTGAGGGACCTATGTTTATAAAAAAGAAAAGATCGAAAATTCTAGATTTGTAATCTGACAATAAAGCGGAAGAAAAAAAAACATCGTCAGCATTTTATTCAAAAGTATGCACCGTATTTTGTAATTCATGTGCTTTTATATCAAAACACTAATTTGGTGACATTGATTTAGATGCCTTGGCAGAATGCCCCCCCCCCTATTTTTAAGTTTGGTTAATTTACGTCGCACTAGAGCTGCACAGCGGGCTATTGGCGACGATTCGGGGTCTATCTCGAAGAAAAGACCCGGGAACAATGCCACGTTATTTTAGAACCATGGTCAGATGACGAGGAAGCACCTGAACTGGCACCCAACACCTTTAATAAACGTCGGGACTTTGGACCCCGATCAGATTTATCGTGCACCAGTCCCGTATACACGCCATTCATTTTTATAGATGTTCTGGACGACTTTTCTAGTATTTTGTAGAGAAGCTGGCAACCCTCCGATCACAAGATCACTACTTTTTACTTTTCTTTGTCAAGTCCATCGCCTGGCATCGAACCACGAATCTTTGTATTCGCAGCTGACGCCTTTAACTGCTCGGCCACGGAGGTCTCCTTATTTTTAAGAATATTTTCAATTAATAATATTAAAAAAAACATTGTTGTTACCCGTACAGTGAGTTGGTTTGCAAAGTAAACCAATAAAGATTGCATGGCAATACTCTTAAACTGGTGGTTAACGAGTGTCAGCAAGTAGGGGACAGTGCCCCTAGTTAACGAAAGAAAAAATTAAACATAATTTACCTTCTCTCGATCTAACCACCATCGAACATTCTCAGGAGGAAATACATAGAACTCTTCTTCACATAGCTGGAAGGAACCCAAATTGCTGGAGCAGCACATGACATAAGCAAAGGGCCTGCAAAACAAAACAAAAAATGTTTTAAAGGCAGCGCAGGCATTTTATAATTCTAATTCGGCATATTTTTTTCCAAGATATGTTGTAATCTGAAATATTTGATAAAAAGATCAAGTCGGAAGTTTTATTTCTATTATATTGTTGTACACAAATTGATTTTTTTTAGGTCTGAAAGCACCTTTTGAATTCAAAACAACATCCATACATTCAATTAATACCATGTATCAACCGAACTTTACAGTACACATCTATTAAAAATAATTCTGCCTCATTGAAAAAGTAGAAATTAATTAATTTTTAAGAATCTTTTGGCAACTTTTTAAAGAATTCTGACCTTTTATAAATGAAAGATCAAAATTCCAATTGAAATCATTATTTGCGATTTTATAAATTAAAGATTTTAAGGGCCCTTGATTAAATACCTACCAAAATATAGTTATTTTTACGGATCGTGCGAACAAACCTGTGCATAAAAGAACATTTAGATAAATTTGTTCGGTGCATGTCCGACAAAACTTTTAGATAATATTCAGATCAATCCATGTAAATAAAATATCTTAATTAATAAGCCATCTTTTTTCTAGGGGTTATTTGGTAAATTTTAATATATTGCAGACTTTTGTTTAGTGTCACAATGATAAAATTGTCCATAAAAGAAATAAAACTGTCACAATGATAAAATTGTCCATAAAAGAAATAAAACTATGTCAATTAGGTAAACAGGGATAAAGTTTGATAAAGATCGATTTTAAAGAATAACACTTACCTTTTACAAAGATATAGGATATATTCCGTATTCATCCTTTACCGCCGTATTCCGTACTTGTTTTAAATTAAAACAAAACATTTTAAATAATAAAATAACGCAAAACGCAAATGAAGTAGGCTTACAAACAACAAGCAATCAAACAAACATGGCAGCCGGACGTTACGCAGAATCTCGTACAGTAAACGTGATAAAACGGGAATGCACGTGACCTATCGTATTCTCATCATTTTCGATATCAAAAGTCATCGTTTTTTGAAGGATTTGAGATGATCGATTGCCGATATCGGTGGTGCACGGTGGGGTATCAGTGTTCGATCGTACGATGAGTTGCCGATTAATCCAATGAGTTTCGATGATCGACCAAGCAGTTACCGAGGATGAATTGCTACTAGGGTCCTTGAAGAGTCAGCATAAATCATGAGAACGGAGTGATTTGTTATAGGCAAAGGAGAGTTTTATGACCAAGAGGGAAAATGCGCAAATTACACTTAAGTATTTTAAGGGATAGACGTTACGGAATATTAAGAGGGGTTTGACAAAGGAGTTCGGGATTTAAAAGAGGGGTGGTTACAGAAATATTCTTTCATATATATATATATATATATATATATATATATATATATATATATCACAGACGTCTGGTTTACGTCTATGAGGTGCTAGAAATATACATTGTGGATATTATAGACGTCCTTTAGATATAAAATTGATTATAACTTAGAGGTGTTATAGACGTACGATAGATTCAAAAGAGATATTTATGGCCGTCTCATATATATCCACGTTATCCAAATTGTAGATATCGTGGATGACCATAGACGTCTAATAGATCTTAAAAAGAGCACACATGTTGGCTCTAGAAAACGTCCATAAGACGTTATCGATACGTTTTTGGATAGTTTATGGATGAACCTGTTATCCATGCGTGACGTCGATTAGATATCACATAGACGTATATGTGTTGTCTGGGTGAGCCAGTAACACTAAGCATTATCTTCTCTTATTCACGTGTGCTGTGACTCGCGCACAGTGGTGGCGCTAGGAGTTGCCCGACGGGGGGGGGGCTAGACTTCCCCGACAGGGGGGCTAATATCCCCGACGTAAAATGTGCATATAAGCGTATAAAATATTCATAAATAACGAAATAAATTTGTTGAGATAAATATTTGGTTTGGTTTGTTTAATTAACGTCGCACTAGAGCTGCACATAGAGATAAATATTTGAAACAAAAGATTTATAATATTTATATATTAATTATTAAATACTTGTTGTATTCTGAATATTCTGAGTTGCAATCATGGAGAAAAGATAAGTACCAAAAAAACTGTACAAATCGTACTCAAAATGTTTCCAAAACCTTTATAAATGTACATTTGAAGAGGTTGGGTTGTTCAAAGAAGGGACGGCGAGAAGGCAACAAATAAAATAAATAAAAAGTAAGTAATAGTGAAGGTAAAACGAAATGTGGTAAATCACTATATTATACAAGTAGCTTTTGTAAAATCCTCATGCTTTTACGAAATTAATTTATTTTTTGTTGGTAGCAATGCAATGTAAAACGGTACTATGTTTTAACGCTTTTTCTGTCATCTAATTTAATGTGTGTGTTTTTAAATCTATAAACAGTGAGAACGCTTTTAAATACTTATAAAAGGCTGTATCACTAGAAACGAAATTGAAGCTATTTCTATGAAAGAATTTTTCTATTGAGAGCTATTTCCTTATTAAATTCTTTTCAGAGAATAGAGCTGCAGCAGTAGTTATATGTATTGGAGAACTTCATGACATAAAAAGTCTGCAGTATTTTATTTTTATTTATACGCCTAATGTCTTATCAAACGAGATAAAAATTTTCATTTGCAACGGAGTTATAATGTCGGAATCTTGGATGTCGGAACTGGGTCGGAATGTCTGATACCTTATTTTATAGACGTTTAGCTAGTAGGATTAATTGACAATTTAATGGATTTACGATTGCCCATTTTTAATTTAGGACCGCCGTATTGAACCATGACTGCATCGTTAGAATATGACCTGATTTCTTCTGAATTGATTTTTTATATATAACAACATACGAATTTTTTTTAATGATGCAAAAAGGTTTCCCATAATTATATTTTATTTTTAAATTCCAAATAGTTTGAAATTGCACAAAATTTGGGGCAACAAAAATTGAAATAAGGATCATTTATAAACCTAGCTCATACGACGAAACAATTTATTGGCTAAATAAATCTTCTATACTGAAATAGTAATGACAAAAATAGCTTGGTTCTTCTAAATACGGAAAATATAAAAATCAATAAACGGTTGGACTTCTTTTTGAGCGAAATAAATGTAATATTAAGTAGTCACAGGCACAAATAAAATTTTTATAAGAAATTTTTTCACTTGAATTATTAAGACATCTCACCTTTCCGAATTAGTATCAAAGTTAAAATCTAAATGCAATGTTGACACTCTACAATTTTCCTCTTTAAAAAAACGTTTTGCCTTTCACCAACGACAAAATAGAACTGGACCATAATCTTACTTCTACAAGTAAGGCAAGTCTTGATATCCTTTACGCACGACGCTCACTCTGGAGAGTCGAGACGGCCCTGTAGGTGACCATTCACTGCCCCATCTCTTTTTTTGGTGGGAGACAACGGCGCTATACATATATCCTATTGCTATACATATATACCTCCCCCCCTCTTCGAAAAACACTCCAACACCCCCGAAGGCGATTTTGTCTACCCAAAGCTGGTAGCTGACCTCCTCAAGGTTAAACTTTTACAACGGGGGATGCTTTGTCCCCAGGACCATAGGACCTATTCTTTGCCTAGACCGGCTTTGGATAGCTGAGAGATGACAGGGATCGTCACTCCCCAAGTACAAACAATCGGCCTTGCGGCAACGCGCGTTTGGCTACTGCCGTCTGAATAGGTCTTCGTTTGTGGTTCCACGTCTGAGCTGTGGCTCTGCTGTTTGCTCAAAACAAAATGACTCGTGTCTCATACGCAGGGACTGATTTGGGGGGGGGGGGAGCCGGTAAATTTGGCAAAGGTAAATTTGGCGGAATCTTACGAGGGGTCGTCCATATATTGCATACTCACAAATAAGGAAGAAATTTTCTGTTCTGCAAGGTTTTATGTTGCTTTTAGTAGATCGTGGATGTACATTGATCGTACTGTAACATGAGGGAGAGCGGGGTGGGTTAAGGATAGCGTGTCAAGAAGATACGAAAGCTGGGGGGGCGGGAATGGATGGAGAGTGTATTTCGACTATTTTGTTCGTGGTAATATTGGTTAGAAATTATTTAGTCAAGCCCATGGTTATAATTCTTATTTTGTTATAAGATGTGCTTTTAATAGCAAATTAAATCACTATTTACATCTTTCATCAAAGTAATAATAAAAAATTTGGTGTAGCAATGTCGGATCACGGACAGAAGAATTTTAAGTGAAACGTCATTTTAGCAAATTATACACAGACAGAAGAAAGGATTGGTCGCCAACGTAAACCTCGTTAAAATATATTTTTGTCCTTAGTTGCAATCACCATGCAATTTACATTATTATAGTCTTAGATGTGCAGTAAAACAGAAGTATAAAAACACAAGATAACATTGATTTAATCGTTTTTTTAAACAAACCGACGCACAGTGGGACGACTAATGTAAAAAAATGTCGACATGGCTTAAATTTTTATGTTTCGAATTTGGCTTCAAAAACATGGTATAATTTATTTTCAATATGTAATCTACAACAGAATCAGAAAAAAATATTATTGTTGAAAAAGTAACACTAAATAAACTACGAGATAGGTATGAAGTTCATAGGAGAGGCTATTACCATTAATCAATTGCTGATTATTAAATATATATACACTCAAACCTGTTTTTGTGCGTTTTTTTTTGTGCGATTTTTTTTGTGCGACTTTTTTTGTGCGGTATATGAAAATTTCAATCAAATTGGAACATAATTGATTATCTGGCTACCGAGACATATACAAGCGTCTAGTGAAACAACAGTCGTCGCCAAAACTACATGGTAACTAAAAATAAGTCAACTCTAAACGAGTGCGAGGTAGTATCTTCAAGTGACAAAAGAGCGATTTTGAACCAAGTTTGCGTATTGTCAGACTACGAAGGATAATGGTTATACGTTTTGTATGTGTAAAATAAGTACATATGTAAATAAAATATTTTAAAATGTTCGCATGTGTATTTTCTAAATCAGATTCCAAAAGGTTTGGCGATATTCTAAGTAGCTGTCAAGCCTCGTGTCTTGATTTCGTTTAAAAAAGCAATACCTAGTTATTTCGTAAGGTGTTGAGTTATTTTCTATGTGAGACTTTCCTATCCACACCGCACAAAAACATGTTTGAGTGTATATATATATATATATGAAAGAATATTTCTGTAACCACCCCTCTTTTAAATCCCGAATTCCTTTGTCAAACCCCTCTTAATATTCCGTAACATCTATCCCTTAAAATACTTAAGTGTAATTTGTGCATTTTCCCTCTTGGTCATAAAACTCTCCTTTGCCTATAACAAATCACTCCGTTCTCATGATTTATGCTGACTCTTCAAGGAGTTTCTACCCACGCACATATTTTCTAATTCCCCATCACTCAGGGATTTCTAAGTTCAACTGCACCCGTTTCCCCTAAAATTAGCCTCGAACGAACAACGACTGTGGTCCGAGACGATGATAATTCCCTTTTTCCCTCTTCATGTCATGTAATCATCCCTATGTGAGAACACTTCGATTCTGTTTTTCGCTCCGTGAAGACGTGTCCTGGCTTTGAGCTCTTTGTGAATAAACTTGTTCTTTGTAATGTACCACTCGACCCGACCATGACTTAATTTACGACTGCACACCACCATAATGGGATGCCCACCCTATGGGTCATTTCATAAGTCGGACAGGATCAGAACACCTGCCTTTTTCGATTGCAACAAATGAAAGGATTGCTTATTCAGAGCCAGGCACTACGCTTAAACGCTGCCACGCCCTAACAGAGCGAGAGAAGCGTACTGTCCCGAACTGAAACTGAATGTGCGCTTTCTCTCCGATCAACACCGCTATATGTGCACCACTGTTTTCCACCTATGAAGACATTTCGAAACCACCAGTATATACCGTGCACTCCAGACAATGGCGGATGTTCGCAACACCAACACTCCGCGTGACGCATCCAACGACGTCGCCTCAAAACAAACAATCCAGCCGTCCCGCGCTGACCCCAACAATCCAGTGAGTCGACTTCCAACAAACCTCATCCGAGGGATGCCCGACGTGCAATCCGGCAGTCAGGAACTCTAGCGCCGACCACCCGATGAGAGATCCCAGCCGAACACAACAAAGCGCGACGCATCTTCTTCGAAGCACTCCAAGCCTCTGTGCTCCTATCATCCACCGCCCGATGTCAAGTGACGCATCGTTCTTTCAGCATTCACCCGCTCACAACACACGGTTCTTTTTCTTAGTCCAAAGTGAAAAGATCGTAATCCAATTTCGACAGGCCTTCCCCTCATCTCATAATTCAAGAGCGATTTCCACCCCCTAACAAGGATTTCCAGACACACCCCTCTCCAACTGAGTGAAACCTAACACCATCATCGGAGATCTCCCTTCGCCAGCGCTGTTTCTCTTCCCCCTCCACAACCAGCTGAATTTTGTTGATAAACAAATGTTTGGTTCTTCTCGTCGAATACAAGGTGTTGTTTAGTTCAGTGCCCACAGAGATTGGAAAGATGAATTCTACAGTGTTGTTTTTTGATGAGGCTTGCAGGAGGTACCATGATATAAACTCTACCGAAATATATGAAATAGAGTTTGAGTATTTTAATTTGGTGCAATTTAATTTGAATAGTGATTAAATTAGTAAGAATTTTTAAGCAACTTTGATTTTTTTTAACTTAAAATTACAGAAATTTAAATTGAGTTTTCTTTGATTAGTTCACGTTAAATTGATTTTGAAATGTTTATTAATGAACTGATATTAATTTTTCATATTAATGATTTATAAGTGTTTCAAATTAAATTTAATTTTTGTAAACAAAGATTTTTTTTTGTAATAAGATTTAAGAGTTATAAATGTTGAATAGTTTCAATGAATTAATTAGACTTAATAGTTTATTTCAAAATATAATAGATTCAGAATTTCATTTAAATTTTTTAAACTTTAACTTTAATTATTTTTATTTTAATGACCATTTTGAAAATAATTTTTACATATAATAATTTTTATGGTATTTTAAAAAACAAAGGAATTTATGAATAATTTTGTGCCACTAAGTTTATGATGGTGAAATTTTTTGAGTATGATATTTTATTATGATCTGGAAATAGATTTTTATTTTTGAATTTTAATTATTCTTATTTTATTACCTAGTATTTTTAATTTGTTATATTTGTTTAACCTACAGTTTACAATGTCAGTAAACGAAGATAATCTACAACAAACACCAAATACTCAGGCTACTTCAATTTCACCTGAGAATACTATCTCTAATTCTGCCATGAACCAACAGGCTCTTTTAAATGAAACTGTGGCTAGTTCTTCGAATTTAGCTCAAGCTACGAACATAATTTTCCCAATTATCTTCCTTCTTTGGTATGTTTTGACGAGGGGATGTCCACATGTCAATTTAGACATGTCAAAACTCCATCAAACACCCAACATGTGCGACATCCACAAAATGTCACTGAAAGGGAAGATCCCGACCAGAGCCTGACCCCATTTATGACTTTTTTTCCACGTCCGGATACATAAAAATAAAACCATTTGAATGGCTTCTCAAGTTTATATCTATATTTTCAGTAGTGTTTAAATTTTTTTTATTACCATGTATTTTATTATTTTAAGTTGTTTATTTTATTTGTATAATTGTTATCAAATGTACCCAAAGTGTTATAGTATGTCAGTGCACTTATTTTCCACTATTCCATGGAATACTACAGAACTTTGAAACAATCAACCTAAAACATAGGTTCACGAGGATCCTCATCACTCAACATTCACTCACTAAAAGTGAACTGATTTCAGAAAGCACAAACTTTCTTCAATGGCCATCTTATATTTTTTTTCAACGCCTTTTTTATTACAAAGGTACTTTAACAAATGACGGCCAAAACAACATCTTCCATAAAACATGCAATTTTATACAACACTCGTATTAAAATTTGTAAAAATTTTGTTTTTTCGTTTTCAGATACTTTTGGCGACAACTCGAACTATTGAAGTTGAGTTAGTCTTTCATTTAAAGTTCAAGACAAAAATTGAATTTTCAAAAAGTAGGGTATTTTGAATAACGTTATGTACGAAGATGTTTGTTGAAGCCTAACATTTTCTTCCATTTTCATTTATTTTTTTTCAAGCATGTGTGAAACATCACAATAGTTTCTTTAGATTTTTATTTTGTCGACATGTCATTTTGTTCATAATTTTACAGTATTATGTGTTTACATGTTCTGCGCGCATTTATTTAGGCATTTATTTAGTCATTTCATTTGAAAGTTTGTATTGATGTTTTGAAATGTTTCTTGGTATATTTTTTCTGTATTTTATATCTCCAAAAGTCAATGTTTGTTTTGATAGCAAATTTTTATATAATCATATTTTTGTGAATCGAATCGAGGCACAGTCGTTTGCACACCTATGTCCATGAGTTTTCAAAATTTTTGTTACCACTGTCATTAATATTTCTTTTCTCCTTTTCCACTTTCAGATTCTTCATGTTGATCCGATGGTCTGATCAATCATTTGGTTAACCTCCTCTTCATTTCTTTGAGTGTCTTTTTCTCGCCTAGGTACTCATCGCAGGCGATGTGTAACACTTTTGCGGGAGGGATATGAAAGAATATTTCTGTAACCACCCCTCTTTTAAATCCCGAATTCCTTTGTCAAACCCCTCTTAATATTCCGTAACATCTATCCCTTAAAATACTTAAGTGTAATTTGTGCATTTTCCCTCTTGGTCATAAAACTCTCCTTTGCCTATAACAAATCACTCCGTTCTCATGATTTATGCTGACTCTTCAAGGAGTTTCTACCCACGCACATATTTTCTAATTCCCCATCACTCAGGGATTTCTAAGTTCAACTGCACCCGTTTCCCCTAAAATTAGCCTCGAACGAACAACGACTGTGGTCCGAGACGATGATAATTCCCTTTTTCCCTCTTCATGTCATGTAATCATCCCTATGTGAGAACACTTCGATTCTGTTTTCCGCTCCGTGAAGACGTGTCCTGGCTTTGAGCTCTTTGTGAATAAACTTGTTCTTTGTAATGTACCACTCGACCCGACCATGACTTAATTTACGACTGCACACCACCATAATGGGATGCCCACCCTATGGGTCATTTCATATATATATATATATATATATATATATATAAACTACGTAATATATATATAAACTATATATATATATATATATATATATATATTTTAAATTCGAAAGGAAACATTACACTACTGTTCCAGCTGCAATTTTAATAGTTTCAATTTTCTGTTTTGACCATCCACAGCATGTTCAAATCAACAAATAAAGGGGAAAGTGGGGTCGAAATGTGCGGTAATGACTGGATACAGTTTAAATTTTATTTTTGGCCGTATCTAAAAATGTACAAATTTGTCCAAAAAATGGACATCATTCCATTATTCTACAGTGATTATACTTCAAATAAATACAAACAGTGGATACGACCGCGTCCGACCTTGGGCACAATTCGTGTTTACACAAGCCCTAATATGTTTATCGACGCTGATTTTTTGACCCTGCAGTACTTAACTTGGAAAACAGCTATTTTATTATTAGTTTATTTATTAATTTATTATTAGTTTACTTATTTATGGTGCAGTGAAATTCAAATTTGTGTAATTGTGAATTAATTTGTGTTCTTATTCGTAAAAACTATTTTAAACATCTATTAAAAAAATAATTGTGTTCATTTCCGAGTTTAGTTTTGTTATTTGTTGTTTTAAATTCGTTCATACTTGCATTATTCTAATTTACTTTTTTCTACTTATACTTTATTTGTTAATTTTAAATTTTCTTAAATTGCGATACCTACTTAAACATGAACAATTTTACGACGAACGAGAATTTTTTCAGTCTGTTGGAAATCTCTTCATCCTTGGACAATGCGAAACTACTTCTTGATACAATTCTTCAACATGTTACACATGAACTTTCAAGATCATGTGTGGAGTCAGTAAAGGGAAAACTGATACTGTTTTGCCTCCACGTGAAAAAAAAAATGGGTCGAAGCTTCTTGATAAAATTGGATGGAAATTGACTAATAAAGTGATAGTGAAATGCTTTGACTTCGATACTAAACTGATTGACTGCAAAACTAAACATTGTTAAAGATTTTATTTTATTTTTTGTTTGAAAATTTCTATAATTATTTTTATGTTATTCGTTAAATATTACTTTAATGTAAATAATTATTTAAATGTTATTAAAACGACAATAGTATGTTGGCTTTTTTTTACTGTTTAATTAAAAGTAAAACACAGGTATTTTTATAACTACAGCATCGAGACTTCACTTGTAAATGAGGTACATAGAGTGTACCAAAAGTCATTAAAATTTTACCACATCTACTCTAAAGTGTCATGATTATGCGTGCAAAATTTCAAGCATATAGCTTGATTCCCTTGAGAGTCATGTCCAGAAAACACCCCGTTTCGTCCCACTGTGCGACGTAACCGACTTCAAATGGATATTTTAAAAAAAGCTTCAGTTAAAATTAACTGAAATGTTAAAATTTCTGTTTCTAAATGAAAACCTTAATATTAAATCGTATCTCTACTTAAATTTTTTTACTTTTATATACATATAAAAGCAAATTCTTTCAGGAAAATTTGAAGACTTCGACAGGCCGAATTCAGTGACATTTTCGCCAAATTAAAGAAATATCTTTTAAAAATAGTGATAATTTTAGAAATCACTTTAAATTCCCAAAAAAGATGAAGCAAGACAGCTTTTAATCGACTTAAAGGGCGCCAATCAATAGTCAAAGCGCGCCAAAGGATGCAGGTTATCAATTCGACTGTTATGTATATTTTTAATGTATGTTCACACAATATTTCTCTTCAAATTAAAGTATTAAAAAAAATCTTGCTGGATAGGGGATGCCACACTTGGGCATCCCTCTTTTTAAAAAATTCTGTTTAGCCGGTATTTAACTATCCGGAATTTTCAATTAACCAGACCGTTTAAAACAAAATATTGTCTGATTTTCGAAAAATTATTTTTTGTAGGATAAAGAAAAATCCATTTTTGCAAAAATTACAAAAAAAGACAGTTATTTGGCGCTGTTATATATATCTGGAAATAACGATTAACCAGACTTTTTTTATTAACACAGTTTCTTCGATTTCAAAATATTTTCATTGTTGAATAAAGATTGTAACAAAGATCGTTCACCCGGCATTGGCATGGATTTATAATATACCTTGTAGGAACAATATGTTTTGTTTACCCGGCGACATTTATTAAGCCGGGTCCGGGACGTGGGAAAATGTGAGCAACAACTTAAATTGTTTGACGAAATAGCAGGGTGGAAGCCTCCTGCTAAATTAAAAACTAAAAAGGGAAAAATGAAATCATCTTTTCTGAAAAAAGAAAACTGACTTTAAGAAAAATGCGCTAAAAAGTATAAAATAATTTTTAATTTTACGTACAATTTGAAGAAATGGAATGATTTAATATTAATTTTATACTTATTACAACTTTTTGAAGTTGGTGCCAATTTACAAAAACCATACCTTAATTTTTAAGCCGATTTCAAAACGTTGAAATAAGTATAAAATTAATGTTAAATAATTCAATTTGTACGTAAATTTTTTAAAAAAAATTATGCTTTTTAGCGAATTTTTTTTAAGGTCGGTTTAAAAAAAAAAAAAAAGGTTATTTTACTCAAGACTACATATAATGACCCTCTCCCCACCCGATGAGCTATCTCCTTAACGATGCTGTCTGATCATTAGCGGCCTCTTTTGAAGTACTATACAAAATAATCTTGATAGCGGAGACACCTTTCTGACCACCCTATCAGCCATATGGGTCTGATTCCCCCCCGTGGTCATGGCTGGACACAAATGGCGCCAGCAACAGAGAGCCGTGGGATAAGTTCGTGTAAACTAAAACCTCATTTCCTTTGGTTATTTGAATGAGCATGAATGAGGTGCATCAATTGTTTGTTAATTTCGAATTAATAACATCAGTTAGGAATATAAACATATCAGTTCTCAATTTATATAAAAAAATATATTGTTAATTTTCTTTTCAAGTTATGGCTTGAACTAAATAGTATTTTTTTCACACTCATAGTTTAAAAAAATAATAAGATAGTTACAAAAACGATTGAAATATGTCTGGTAGTTTACTCTTTTGCTAAAAAGCCTAGAATCTGAAATGCAACATCTTTAAAATTAGATATGTGGGTATCAGGATATAAATACTATGCTACGCTTGTATAGTATAGATAAATTCCGACTCTATAACTCCTTGAAAAATACCACGATTGATATAAATTCGGTCTTGTTCGATGGGAAATTATTAAAAAAAACATTGCTTAAACATTGCTACATACAATTTTTTATTATTACTTTGATGAAAAATGTAAATAGTGATTTAATTTGCTATAAAAAAAAGAACAACTTATAACAAAATCAGAATTATAACCATTAGCTCGACTAAATAATTTCTGACCAATATTACCACGAACAAAATAGCCGAAATACACTCTCCCTTCTCGACACGCTATCCCTCCCCCATATCACGTACGATCAATACACATCCACAATCCATAAAACCACGCAAAACAGAGAATTTCTTCCCTATCTGTGTGTATGCAATATATGGACGACCCCTCGTAAGGTTCCGCCAAATTTACCGTCGCCAAATTTACCTTTGCCAAATTTACCTACATCCGATTTGAGGCCCCAGCGAATACTTGACAAAATTGTTATTATTATTAATGCAATTTTCAGCAATTTATCCAAAAAATGAGAATTAAGTTGTGTTTTAAATGAACAATAAACTTATTTTGCGATATTTTTAATTTTTCGAGAATATTTTTACGAGAGGGCCCCCTTCAGTGGTTTAGGGCCTATAGTACTGAACGTTCTAAATCATATCCTGCTCATACGTTCAAAATAAATGCAACAGAAGCAAAAAAAATATAGCATGTGAAATAAGCACTGTTAAGATTTATGTTGTGTCTTAAAAGAACATTTTTAAAAAAGGAACTAATTTTTTTACAATTTAACATGAAATCTTTTACTTTAAATTAAATTTTGAATTGTGTTCTTCAATTTTTGAACGATCACAAAATAATTTCGTTAATGCACAGTTTCGACACACATGCTAACTTTATGAAGTTTTCCTTTTATAAAATAAATTCATTAATGATATAAATTGACAAATTCATTTTAACCACTTTACTTCCTAAAACTTTTAAATTATATTTTTCTTCATGTCCTTATTTTTTTCCTGACTGATCTTGCAGGGACCCAAATGGCATTGTCTAATTGCTTATATTTACCGTTCTTTAAATCCACCACTGAGTATTAGCAATAGTTTCATTGAAATTCTTATTGATGGCCGACTTAATAAAAGTTTTTAAAAATGCTTTCGCCGCGTGGAAACCGCGATTGTTTTTTGGCACAAAATCAATGATATGCGTGATGAAATATCGTGTGCATGATGATATGATGTTTTAATTATATGATCATATATTTCTTTAGTTTATGATTTGGAATAATATTACATTTTTTAATGGTGATATTTTGAAACATGGGTTTTAGTTTGAAATTTTGGGGTTGCTTTTTATTGTAAAATATGTAGCAAATAATGTAATTGAAGTTATGATAACAATATATCTATAGTATACGTGTGTACGTGGAACCCTACTTGCCCTTATACATAACCTCGTATAAAAAGCTATAAAATAATAAAAATACTGACAAAAGCAATTTTATCTAAAATAATAAATATTGGTTTATAGAATTTGGTTATATAGGATTTACTGTATTGTCGAGAATTTAGTTTGTTAGAATAGGTTGGTTGAATGAACATTGAACTAGAGCTGCACAGTGGGGGTTATTGGCGAAGGATCAGGGTTTATATGGAAGAGAAGACCCGAGAACACTATTTGATCGTATTTTTGAACCACGGTCAGATGACGAGATCAACTCATCCGGCGCAACCTACCTCAATAAGCGTCAAGACCTTGGACCACAATCAGATTAACCCGGGTGCACCAGTCCCTTATACGCGGTGGATATTTTTTGGTGTCGAAAGGAACGGATTTGACAACTCTCCGATTACTGAATCGCTACACACAAGCTAGAGATAAAAAATGTGCCTATCGAGTGCTTGTCCGAACTCCTAACCATTCGGCCACCACAGGCTGTCGGGATTACGGTCTGTCGGAATTATAGTTTCGTCGGGATTGTGACCTGCTTGTCCGAATTCGCTCATTTCCTTAAAAAAGCAAATTCGACTCAACCTTTCATTAAAATTCGGTTTTAACAATTAAAATAACGCTTTCCCCCGATGAACTTCAGAATTTTGCCCGACGGGGGGGCTTGGCTCGCCCGACAGGGGGGCTACAGCCCCCCCCCCCAGCCCCCTAGTGGCGCCACCTCTGCTCGCGCAGTACACCTCGAACTGGTTCCAGATATGACAACTGAAACTTTCTTGTTAACATTAAGAAGATTTATAAGTCGCCGTGGACTGTGCAAAGTGTAGTGAAAATATAGGCCCAAATATTTTTCTTCGAATTTCAACTTTTAATAGTGCGGAAAAGTTGTCATTTCGTATCATCATGACAGACCTAAAATAGTTTTATTCTATCTTTTCATCTTGAGGTTCCCCTCTGGCTTTGAATTCTACAAAATTGGATTTTTTTTAACAACACTGTGACCATAGGCGTAGGAAGTAGGGGGGCTGGGGGTGCTCGAGCCCCCCCAGGAATTATTTTGAAGGGGCTCAGCCCCCCCTAATATTATACTTTAAAAAAAAATACTTAAAAAACCAATCGGTGAAATAGAGAATTCCTACAAAGAGGCATTCGAAAAGAAGCGCCCCTTATTTATTCTAAACGTGTTTTAAAGTGGGGGAAATTTGCTTTGAAAGGTACAGGCGAGGACAATGAGTTCCTTTCTCAACTGTTTCCAATCGAAGACGACTTGTACATGTCATTAGTCATATGTCACCTTTTGTGAGAAACACCAGAAAATTACCTGTTTGCCGTCAACAGCTGTACTTCGTTTGCAAAATGCTACCGCCAGACCGCCATCTGGTTACTCGACCAGCCATATCGGTAGCACCCTGGGTAGCACGGTCATCTTCAAGACATGTGAATGGCCACCAAAGCTGGGAATTGTATA
Source organism: Troglohyphantes excavatus (assembly GCA_963932185.1). Classification (NCBI taxonomy): domain Eukaryota; kingdom Metazoa; phylum Arthropoda; class Arachnida; order Araneae; family Linyphiidae; genus Troglohyphantes; species Troglohyphantes excavatus. The sequence continues at coordinate 10,564,732 of OZ010672.1, forward strand.
GTTCGTCCCCATGTGTTTGTAATCAGTGGCGGATTTACATAGGGGCTAAAGGGGGCTATAGCCCCCCCCTTGGGCTATAGCCAAATTTTTTTTTTTTTTTTAATTAAGATTTTTTTTTCTTAAGAGGCTATAGCCCCTCATATAGTTAAAGTTTTCAGGGAGTGAGAAGAGGACCAAGTTTTATTATGGTTCTCATTGGGATGTAAAGAGGGGGGGGGGGCTACGCGTCTTGTCGCACTAAGATGACCTTGGACAATGCAACGGCCCAGAAACACATTGCCTGGCAGGGAGTCTTAGGGGTAGATCGAGTTTTATGACTCTTTCTCTTTGGGGGTGGGGGCTACGCGTCTTTTCCTTAGAGTAGGGTCTTTTCGTCTTATCAGATGACCTTGACCCTTGCCTTGACACTGCAAATGACCAGAAACAGCAAAACTGAAATTTTTTGTTGTATCACCCGAGTACGGTCATTCGTTAAACGTTTTATGGGAGGCGGGAGATTTTCTGTAGAGGTCAGTGGATCTGAGTGTAAAGAGGGAAATAAAAATTCGTGTCGCTATGGTTAGGTTTGATTAGCGAAAACATCGGAAAAGGCGAATTCTATGCTATTGCTTCATTAATAGCTGGGTTAGTCAGGTAATTTTTCTTTCTCTTGTGTTTTATTCGTGTAATTTTATGTATTTTAAGCAATGCAAAAAGCGAGACTGCAGTTGTAAATACTATTGGGTTTTATTCAAGTCTTTGAATGAAGTAGTGATACCGGAATCACATTATCCTTGACAATCAATTCTTAACCTTTTATATGAAAGTTGCTCTGTTTAAATTATTAAAACCGGACCAAATATCTTTGAATCGTATTTTTTTTAAAACATCAATTTTACGTAAATTGAAAATATAATTCAAAGAACTGAAAATGCTTAATGATGATATTTTTAAACTTTAGTTTGGCATTTAAATAAGAAATACTGTACCATATATGAAAAGCAAACAATCAAAACTTATTTTGCTAAAAAAAATTTACATCACCTTATTTCGCCACCGAATTTTCTATCTAACAAAGGTATTTTATTTGTCCAAAATACGTGTTGTAACATTTGAAATTAACTTGCAAAATTGAAATCTGTCTACGCGAATTAGAAAAATTAATTTTAATTTACCCAATATTAGTTTCAAGTGACAAAACACGTTTTGAATTTTTTCTATTCGTGTATCAATCATTTGTCTGAGTTTGTGTGGATTGAAGCAAGTACTAGTAACTGCTAGTTGGTATTCTTATTAAAAGCGTAAAGTCTTCCCTTGCATAGTTTAACGTAATTTATTATTTTGACCAATCTACCTAACTATTTCAGTTCTTATCAAAATTTATGTACAATGAGGATATTTCACATATCACCATTGTACTTAAATTTTCGTAATATACGAAATTTAATATTCTTCGAGAGAGATTTTGTGAGATATTGTTTGTCTTTTGCTCTGTCAATTAACCCATGAATATTTATATTTACATGATTTCCACAACCATACTTTCATTGATAGAAGTATTACTCATCAGTGGCGAAGATAGCTACATATGTATAATTTTAAATGGAGCCGAAGCCAATTATAATTAAAGTAAAAGTCATATGGGCTGGACAAAAAAAAACTGGAACAAATTAATTAATATATATTTCCGAAATTAAAATCTCTATTATATTAAAATTCAAATAAAAATAATTGATTGCACTGTTAAAGAGCATTTTTTTATGTCATAATATTTTTCACCTTTTTGTACACCCCCCTCCTCCCTATGTTACTTCATTTTAAATTTATGCAGTTAAAAAATAGTAATTAAAACTTTCATTCTGTGTATTTTACAAAACATTTCAACTAATTAGAAAGATATAGTGATTTCTATAAAAAATTTCTTATCTCAAAGTTTGTGAAAGGAATGTTTCAGGAACTTTTGCTACGTCACACAATCACCGAGACCTTTTTCCCTCATGTCACACCACAGTCACGTATGATGGACCCCCTTCTTCAAGGGTGTGAGTCGTAATAAATAAACGGCCTCTTAAGATTCAAATAAGATCAAATTAGACTTAAACAATAATTTTTGTAACATTTAATTTTATATTTTAAAACACAAAATTCAATTTATATTTAAACGTTAGTCAACATTTTTCAATATTTGTTATTTTCTTCGTGTACATGAAACTATTTTTGGTGTGCTTTTTTTTTATGTTGTATATTGTATCTTACGTTTGCTTACGAAATAAAAATATTCTCAATTAATCCATATAAGGAATTTTCGGCCCACATTTTTACGTTTTTCTAAATCGATAGGTAAATTCACCTGCAAGCATTATCTGTTCTTTCACGCAATATATATTGTAGGCAAAAGATTACTAAGTCAACTTTGGCAACCCTGTAAGTTGTTGTGATGCAAATACTAAGAAAAATACATTGTTTAACGGTGTATATAAAGTTATAAAATATGGATTTTTTTTTATTATTTGCGAAATCAGAGCAAGTTTTTTTTTTAAATTTAGGTTACATTCATTTGAAAATTTTGTTATGATACGAGAATCCCAAAACGACTACGCAAAAGGGAGTTGAGAGGACAAAATTGACTGCTCGATTCAGGGCAGGATTTAGGCATAGGCTACAGTCCAACTAATCAATAATAATATAGATTACTGAAAAAATGGGTGTCTCACTACTTTGAAATTATGACAACGACATGTTTGAAAATAAATCACTTAGACAAAAAAAATTATAAGTATACCAAACAAGTTTCTAAATAACTAATAAATCAAACTAAATCTTAATGAAAATAATATTCTACAAAATTTTTATGATGCGAAAAGTTCTATTTTTCTTAATGGATTTGTACAATGCAAATATAACAACACTTTTATATTCTTTTAAAATATGTGTTTAATTTGTGATTATTTAAAATGGCATTGTGTTACTATTTTTGGAAATCAGTTGATTTTATTCTACACCGTAATTCTGTTCATGATGATACGGAGACGAGTGCAATATTTTATTGTAATTTTCAAAAATTCCAAAATTACATCGCACATTGAAATTCTTTGAAATTGTTGAAATATTCAACTTAGTATTGGAAATTTACAAAAAAACAGTGCATCCCAAAATTATTAAAACTGAAAAATTAGTTAGTTTGCAAATTTTCAATTCTTGTATTTCAAAAAATTTCCGATCTCCCCTCCCTATTTCGATTTACGAAGGAGTATTCCATACCACCGAGGGCCCGCACCACATATTTGGCCTAGGGGTCCACTAACTCTAAATCCGGCTCTAGCTTGGTGGGAATACCCCAAACAACTGTCCCAAGGGTGAACCAGTCGTTTATGAGCAGCGTGGTGGGCCAAAAATTTCCCTTTTTTATTATCAGAAGGCGTTGAGACAAAAATTATTCTTATACAAAAAAAGTACATTGCACCAGAATAAAACACAACAAAGTTGCTTCTTTACATTGGAGACATTTATCTCGCTAAGGCATCAAAATAACATTTTATAGGCAGAATTTACACATACCGTTAACGGCAATCGTCGAAAATAGGAATTTGTATATATATATACCCTCCCCCCACACAAAAAAAAGAAAAAATAGTCCCCCCCTTTGGATGACCCTAGATCCGCCACTGTTTGTAATTTACTGGCTCTCACCCTTATTGTCGATTTTAGCTGATTGATGATCTCCCCATTGAGAATGACAATGTGTATGCTTGTGTAGACAGTTTTCTATATAGGCTTTTCTGAAACTTGCCCCTAGGGGCCGAAGTCATGCAGGATGTCATGGAAGCAACAAAACAGAAATCCCTGGTGAGATCTTACAATCGCATTACAGTTTCTTTTTTTAGTGTAAAGACAGCAATTTTAGGAAGCATTTCTTTTTACAAACGAATGGTAGTAGATTTCTTCTGTCAGCATATTCCTCTGTGTTGTCAGTTAAGTAATTTTTTCTATATTCTAAAAGTCAATTAAAAGTAATACCATCTTTTCTAACGATAAATGTAATTATGCTTATATAAATTAGCAGTAACTCTAATTATAATGATGTTTAGTTTTGTTATACACTATTATAGTGAATTAACATACTTAATGTTATACAGTATATATAGTGAATAACATTAAGTATTGTATTCATTGTATATAAGTATTGTATGTAAGTCATTGTAGAATTAGTGTAAGGAAAATGTGTATTTACATAAAGTCTAAATTGTTAATTATTTTATTGCATCAATAGAATACTAGTTATGGTTTATTTCATTTCAGTAATATTTAAACTGACAAATTTATATGTTTTCACAATAATATCTAATTTTTTTTCCTCAGTATACTCTCGCTTATTTTAATTTTTTTTATATATTACGTCCTTTCTTAAATGTCAGAAAAGCATAAATATGATAGTTTAGTTTGAAAACTACTTATAAATTTATCAATTTACACAGCTAAAATATAAACGTAATTTCAAGTATTTATATAAATGTCTACAACGCTAAAGCTTTAAAGAGTAATTTTAAGAATAGTGTAAAAATGCGTTTTTAAATAAAAAAAAATATTGTTATGGACATTTCATAAATTATAATCGCATTTCCCATAATTTATTCCCTTTGAAGTAATAAGCCATCAGATTCATGCACTATTTTCTAAACAGCTTATATAGTTGAAATTTCTTCATTTAGAAAATTACATTTTGTTAAAGAAAGTTAAATAGAGACGAATTCCTCAAATCTGAAAAAAATCATATTTTAACGTACAAAACGGACATTTGAAATTACTAATAACATTTTCCTGGTTACTTTATGTTCTAAAGCTATCGAAACAAAAACGGATACAAGTTAAAACATTTAACAAGTTAAACACTTGTTTGTAAAAAAATTAAAGCATCGATTGTTTTTTAATTGTTTAATAGCTCGCAACTCCGTACTATTTTATATTGTAAATAGATTGAAAAAAAAATTCAGCCCCCCCTGAAAAAAAGAAGTTCCTACGCCACTGACTGTGACGCTGATAAGTTTTCATTCTACAGTAATTCAATTTCTAATATAGTGGGACAGTTTCCATTTGATATCAATAAAACAAAGTTAAAATAGCTTTATTTTACATATTCATTCATTTCGAGGGTCCACTTTGACCTTGGAAGAATTTACTTCCGCATCGTTGCGCGTGCGCGGGTATTTCGTCTCTACCTCACACCGAATTTGATAAATGAATTCGTCCAAATGTACAAGACGGTTATTCATTGCCATATCATGTATCATCTTAGCGAAGTAGATAAAGATACATACATTACTTGAGTTTGTGCCTATGTTCTCGTGTATGTTCATTTCGAATTTGTGTATTGTCGAATCGATGATTTAATTGTGAAAATTGACTACCGCTAGAAAAGCAAAAACAAGAACTAGATTAAAGTACCCTGTGTTTGGATCACCGAAGGAGTTTAGTAAGATTGTTTTGCCCACCTATGAAGACATGATAAAGTATTATTTATAAGGAGACATACTTTAAAGCCAGATGAAACTACGAATGAACCGACCGTAACTGAAGTCTCAGAGAATAACGTTACAGGTTGGAGAACTGTGGACGAAAGCTTCATTACCCATAGTAACCCATGTGCGAGGTTTTAAACTGATTTGTTCATACCATACTAAATACAAAGTTCTGTTAAAAAAGTTCTGTTAAATCATGCAAAGGGAAACAAATCAGTGATCATTACCAGGCAAAGTTTAAAGCATTCAGAGAGAAAGCTAAACAAAAATTGTTCGATATTCCGGCCTGTAAATGTGAAATTTTCTCTTGCTGTTGTGAAAAGCATCGTAAGGTTCCCAGGCCTGTAGTCAGAAAATATATTCAGGGGGGGCAAACACTATTTCAGGTAGGGCAAGAGGGGGGGGAGGAGGTAACTTTCAACTTAATTACATAAAAATTAAGAAGTTTAATTATACATACTTTTTCAAACCTTGTACCATTAAAATATATACTATTGTTTTTATTCTGAAGCAAATATCTATATTTCCTTGTATTATACACATGCACCTACCAACGTATGCGATTTGTCTGTATGTACGCATTTTAAGCATTTTGTACGCTTATGTGATTAATTTATAAAATTTTAATGGAATTCGAAGGGATTTTTTATTTTACAAAAATCATCAAAGGAATTTCGAAAACTCTGAAAACAACAGAATACTTAAAAAAAATATGGTGAATAAATGAATTTTTTGCTGAAAATGCTTAACTTTTTCTTCTTTAAAAATGTTATCTCTAGTCAATAATTTTATCAGGGTGGTAGTAAGTAAAAACCAAAATGAGCAATAACCATTCAATGTTTTTTAAAAACTATAGACTTTTGTAATGTTATACAATACATTTCATACAAGATTGTTGTAAAAATAAATTGTATAGATTTGATTTTCGAAAAATTGGCAAGTATGTATGTAATATAAGTTTGCTTATATATTCACAGATAAGATAGAACCTAAATAATAATAGCATCATCAATTGTTTTAAAGTAAGAATGTAAATCTGCTTGGTATGTTTTTACTAACGACAAAGCCACCATAACTGAATGGGTGAAATTAAAAAGGAAAAGATTGCAATTGAGAAATTTCCTTTTTAATCTCCCCCATTCAATTATAGTATAATACTGTTTTAGTATTTATAAAAATATATAATAATATAAATACTTGTAAAAATATCATTTGCTTTTGATATTAAATGATAATTTTTTTTTGCAGTAAATTGTTTTTTTGGAAAATTACACGAATATCAACTGGCAGAAATTAACGTCCACAACCAAAAAATAAAATAAAGTGTGATACATATTTAAAAAAATAGTCTTTTAACTAATAATAAACAAATTAGAAAATCTTTAATATTCTATAATTGGAATATTCTTTGATAATAATTTATAAAAATCTGCTCAGGATAATTTATAAGAATAAAACATGATTTAAAAACGTTAACATGCCAAATTTATTAATGTTATATCTCTTGAAAATGGACATATCATAACGTTAAATAAAAACATCTGTAAATGTCAAATGCAATTTTCTAATTTTTTTTTGTTTCTATTGTATCTCTACCAAAAATAACAAATAAGAAACTGCTTTCACATAAAATAACAAAATATTAAGTTTTCACGAATTACACTAAAATACGAAAAACATAACTCGTAATAATTTATGTTTTTACATAATACAGAATTTTTACTACTTTGGATGCAGCAGCGTTGCATAGTTAGGTAAATCGTAATTGGTTTAGGAAATTCTTCCAACATAAAACTCATTACAATTAACAACAAATTAAATTCCGCTGCACATTAAAATTACAGTTGCATTTTAAGGTTAAGCAATTATTTTAGTAAATTTACAATTTAATTTGATTAACTATATTAATTTGATTAATTATATTTTCTTAAAAATTTGAATTTGAAAACCTTTGTAAATCAACCATAGGGTATATCATAAAAATAGCATTTTGATTTCAATTTATAAATACTGCAAAAGAATAATTAACTTCATTTTGTAAAAAGTATAATTTAACGAATGACATTTATGATTAGATGCTATATAGCCCTTAACGTTTTTTTGCTTAATTTTCTGAATATATAATTTTTATAAATTACCTAGCATATTTAATAAGGTAACATTTACTTTGATTTTGGATTTAACAATGTGTCAGCTCAAAGCGCCCTTTCACTTCCTTGGGCATCATGCTTGGCATCCACTTGTTAACCAACCCGCCCATATTATAACTTCGTGAAGATGAAAAATATAGTAACATTTACATCACTTGTGCTGGATCGTTTCTAGTCTCGCTTAACACATCCTCCGCTTTCTTGTCCGATATTTGTATTTAACCATTAACCATATCAATAACTTGAATGCTGTTCAAGCAACTTCCATGCTCTTAACTAACTTATTGCAACAAACAACGTATAGCAACTCTGAGAGGCTTTTGCAGATACAGCAAACAATCCGATGAAAGAAAGCATCAAAAGCCCCAACAGTTTTGTGGAAATACATACGACCCTGGACAATATAGGCTAAATTACATACACTTTGGTGAGAAAACAAGTTGACAAAGGACAAACGCAACAGGGGTCGGATGAACTCAGGACTCTACCCATAAATACTCAATTTAGAGTTTCCTATTTCTCTGTTAAAAATCGATGTCCTAATGAATGGGTTCGAGTTATTCTTGACAAGTTTTGCTTGAAGGGTTACACTCTCTGTTATCGAAAGTGTTTATTCTGCTGTTTCCCCCAAAACGCGACGCCTTTTGTCAGCAAAAATTCTATCCTCACTGCAGGAGGGAAGGGGATGGCTACACATGTCATACGAGATGGACTACTCCCCACTAGTTTTCAAAAAGACCGGTAAATTGGCGACAAATAAGCCATGGGGATAATCACTTGTCTGATCCCTGGTCAGGTGATGGATGGAGATCTAGAGATGGTTCGTGATGCTGAAGGGGGGGGGGGCGCATTTTTGTGGCATCTATGCATAGCAGGGGAGGTTTTGTTTTGATGCCAAATATTGATTTCAATTGCGTTTTTGTCTTTTTGTCCTATGGAGGGTTTGAAAAATAATTGGGTTTTGCCGTGTGAGATTCTAGAAAATTGCATTAATTGCTCTAAAGGGAGGGGGGGGGGCAAATAAAATTCTAGGATGGGCAATGACCCCCTGGCACCTAGCTAGCTACAGGCTTGTCCCGTATATGCATATAAAACATGACTTTTCATGATAATTTTGGGTGACATTTATGTTATGACGTAGTAATTTTGAAATATTACAACTTTTCATATCATAAACAAGTCCTACATTTGAAATCTATAATGTTAGAATAACAAATTTATATTTGTTGATCTATCCATAAAAAATACTAACACAGTCCCCAGTAGTATAAACGGATGGCTCCGATATTGCAAAATTTAAAAAAAAGTTTTTTAAAATTTTGCTATATCGTACCCATCACGTTTTTGCGAGTCTAAAACGCAATCAAATACCGCTCCGCCAGTGAAACGCTCTTTCGACCCACTTGTTTTGGAAAAACCACTTTCACTCTTCTGACCGGGCAGCTGATCGAGAGAAACAAACTCACTCTCTGCGTTAGAAGTCCTCACCTTAAAACAGCTGATTGGGAGAAAAAAATCTCATTCTTTTCGACCTCGATCGCTCTAAAAACAAGCAGACTTTTGTTTTTCTTCTCCGGGAGTTTTGGTGAAATATCGTGAACTGGTTCTGCGCTTGCTTCAAACCGTTTCCATCGCTACTGAAAAAAAAAATCAAAAAAAAAAAACTTATCGAAAATCCGCGAAAGGTATAAAAACCCAGAGGTCTCTAGTGAAACTCGATTTAAATGGAGATCCGCCGACCGATAATCATCGCTTCACTAGCGACTGTGTGCGTTATCGAAATGATATGTATTATTCTAACAATGCACGATAGTGGCGAAGTGGATCTTTCAAATACGACTTGTAGATTTTCAGAGAATATTGGTCGTCGCATTTATTTACACACATGTGAGAAAGAAGGAAATCTTGTATACGACATTCGAAAATTTTGGAAAAACGAAACCGGATATTTAAAACCTGAAGTGGCTGGTGTGCAGTTATTCGCGTCAGAATTCGCGAACTTATGCAGACGATGCTCCGTTTAAAATTTCCCTCCGCTTTGATATGCACGGGTCCTTCCTCGAGCGGTAAAACAGAGCTGGTGAGAAAGATGATAAAAAATAATGTCTACGATGCTGAAATAACAAATATCGTATGGTGCTACTCTGTATGGCAACCGTGGTTCGCAAGTGAAAAAAATATAAAATTTATATGTGGGATACCTCCCGAAGAAGAAAAATTTCAACTTATCGTATTCGATGATTTTCAAAGCAAATTAAACGATGAGATCGAACTGATGTTTCGTGTGACGAGCCATCATAAGAATTTCAGTATTATTCTTATCACACAGAACTTATTTCCGAAAGTGAAAGTGATGAGAGATATAAGTCTCAATACACATTACTTGGTATTATTTCGAAATAACCGAGATGCCTCGCAGGTATCGTGTTTCGCGAGACAAGCTTTCCCTTTGAAGGGGAAATATTTCATGGAGGCTTATAAAATGGCAACTGCAGAGCCTTTCACTTATTTGTTTGTCGACGTTCACCCGCTAACGTCAGAAACAGAGCGACTCCGAGCGTCTATATTCCCGGATAAAAACCAAATCAATTGGGTATTCATTCCAAAATGAAAAGAGTGAAGCGGCATGTGCATTTATTACACATGCTCGCGAGTGCGACTCCTCAGCAGCGGAAAGCGATTTTAAATACAGCCACAGACGATCAGATAAAATCCATTTGTGAAATCTGTCGGAATTTATTATCGGGGAATATTCCCGGAGCGAAATTGAAAAAACTCGGAGCTTATAAGAAGACGATACGTGCGTTAGCTGACCGGAAAGTGGGTTTTTCAAAAAAGAGGAAAATTACACAGCAAGGTGGTGGATTTTTACCTTTCTTGATCCCAGCAGCGTTGAAATTACTCGGAGGGCTTATAGGTGACTAAGAATGGCTAAAAAAATGGCTCTTGTTCCGAGTGATCTCGTGTCGGAGTATTACCAACTCAACAAACCGGAAATCCGTTTGGAAGATAAGATTATTCAAGTTTTACGCTTGAACGAAATGCCAGACGATCTGAGAGGAAAGTTGCTATCACAACTCGTTCCTAAATATCAAAAAGTTATGCAGCCAGCTCCACCTCCCAAGCCTTTTGAAATACCACCTGAATTGATAGCCGATATAACTCGTGCGGACGAATCCGGTGAAATGAGAGAATCTCTAGGAAGCGAAGATGCAATGCCTCCAACGGTCGCTAAATATTTAATTCACGCTGTGCCCAAAACGAGAAAAAGACATATAGTACCTATTCTAGAATCTTTGAAAAATATAGGCTACAAATTCAACGAGAGGAATGAGTTAGAAGTGAATGACAAACCGGAGCATCGAAGCAACGCTATCGATCTCTTCGCACATTTGATGCGAGATCTACGACGCAGTGAAACCCCTCCCAGAGGATTCGATAAATTTTACCGAGGTATTTTCGACGCGAATATACCCAGACATTGGATAGGTAATAAAAACATTCGCGAGCAGTTGGAGATTTCAGAACTTGATTCTATAAATCAAGGAGCCACTCCTCCGAGACCGCGTGCAAGTTCTACACCAGCCACCCCGTCTAAGAAAGTGAGATGGGATCCTTGGCAAGAATGAAAGCGGTATATTACGATCCGGCCCAGCCGGGGTCTTTTGGAGGTGTATCGAACCTGGCGAAAGCTTCCAAATCCAGCTACGACGAAGCTAGGAAATGGCTTTCCCAGCAAGATACGTACACTTTGCACAAACCTGTTCGGTATAAATTCCAAAGGCGGTCGACTGTCGCCCGCGGTGTAAACGAATTGTGGCAAATGGATTTAGTAGATATGCAAAAATATGCTAGACAGAATAAAGGCTTTCGCTACATTTTAACAGTGATTGATATTATGTCGAGGTTTTTAAGAGCGGTTCCGATTAAAAATAAAAAAGCAATAACCGTAGCTAATGCCCTAAAGACGATATTCAAAACTATCGTCCCAGTGAACATCCAATCAGACAGAGGCTCAGAATTTTTTAATGCACATGTGAAAGCTTTATTTAAAAAAAAAGGAATCCATCATTACGCGACCAAGAGCGAGAATAAATGTGCTATTCTCGAACGATCTCATAGAACTATCAGAGCGAGAATGCACAGAGTGTTCACGTATAGGAATAACTATAAATACATTGATATTTTACAAGACATTATTAATTCGTATAATAACACTGTACACAGAAGTCACGGATTTAAACCGGCGAAAATAACATCTGCAAACGAGCCAACTCTGCGAGAAAGATTATACGGTTACACTATAACCCGTAACCCTCGCTTCGAGATTGGAAATTCTGTTCGAATTTCGAAAGCGAATAAAGCATTCCGAAAAGGGTACACTCCACAATGGACTGAGGAAGTATTCAAAATCGCAGCCGTTCATTCGAGCGTTCCTTACACCTACACTCTAGCAGATTTGAAGGGGAAAGAAATCGAAGGACGGTTTTACACTGAAGAATTGCAGAAAATAAAAAAAAATACAAGCGATTTCTGGTCCATTGAAAAAATTATAAAAACGAAAGGCACTGGGCTTTCTCGTCAGTTGTTCGTGAAATGGTCAGGCTTTGATTCGAGTTATAATAGCTGGATATCGGAAAAATGTCTGATCAAAACGTAGACGGGTCATTTAATATGTTTCTCCCGAGCAACGCCAGCATGGGATATTTTAAAGAAAACACTCCAGATAGCTATCGCACAAAACTGGCTCAGCCGATAAATCTCACAGGTGTGTGGGAAATGAGCCTTTCTGAAATAACATTTCCCGGGAGATTTTTCACGATTCAGCCAAACTATAATGACGATTACTCAATAGAAAAATCAATCATAGTCACTGAGAAGTCGCTCTTGCCCGATTTAATCGTTCCGATTTTTAACGAAAACATAGCAGACCCGGTGGAAGCAATTATTGAAAATATGAAAAATCTTATAAACGATCCCCCTCTCAAGATCTGGTATACAGAAGAAAAAACAAAAATTGTGTGGAAACTAGAACCTCCTTGGCGCTTTGAGATAGACTTTGAACATGCAGAGCAACTTTTATATTCTATGTATGCAGAGAATAAATTAACATTGAGTGCAAACAGAGATGCGGCTTCGATGTGGCGACATTTCAGACACAGCGAATCCGGTTACCAAGGTGAATTTTTTAAGTTATACGCTAGAAAACCTGTTGAAAAATCCCGGCATGAAATCACAATCGTTCACGATATAGACAGAAGCATCTTTGAGCAAATAAATGCAGCTGTAGAAGAAACAACGGGAGAAAAACTTGTGGAATTTGAATATTTATCCGATGAAAATGTGGTGACTGTTAAAATGGAGGAAAATGTGAATATATCATTAAGACGTAAGAATTCTCCTGAATTAATGAAAGCTTTAAATATTCAATCTTCGCCTTACTTGATTCAAAATAGTGGTACGACTAGGTTCAAGTATACACTGGTGCCTCACATTCATAACGAAAAAATCGAAATTATTATAAATGGAATATTTATTAAAAACAAACGTAAGCGGGAAACATTTTATTATAAAATTCCTAGTGGTATGTATCTTGATTCTAAGCAATTTTTCGGCGAATTCAAAGATATAACGCTTAAAGAATTACCCGACATGAAAACAAATCTGATAGTTCCTCCAGAAATCACTGTAAAATTCGGTGAAAAGTTAAAAGATCTTTTGGGGTTTACTCAGAATGTATTCAACGAAGGGGAATATATTTCACGGTACGTGTTGGAGCTAAGAGCCGGGATATCGGAGATATATGTATACTGCGATATTATAGAATCCTCCTTTGTGGGAGATGCACTGGCTCCTATTTTGAAAATTATTCCAATGGCGAATGAAAACGCTCACCAAATCGTCAAACACTTTGCGGTGCCTTTATATTTCAAAGTGAAAAAACAACATTTTGACACGCTCCATCTTGAACTAAGAACGAGCCAAGGAACCCCTTTGAAATTTATAAGCGGTAAGACATGCGCTATTCTAAACTTCCGGAGAAAAATTGTATAAATGTCATGGTGTTTTTTTAAATGCTCCATACACCATCATGCGGAGACCAGAGTTGGACCAGCGAGCGTGCATAGATCACTACTGTAATCAAACTGGCGGTTATTTCGCATCTGAGTATCCAATCCAAAGAGGCTATGGATTCGCAAGCCTGCGTAGATTCGCTATACCGATACTCAAAAGAGTAGGGAAATATCTAGGCAAACGCTTGCTTTCAACGGGTCAAAATGTTTTGGAAGACATGGACGCTGGGAAATCTTTCAAGGATGCCGCTAGAGACCGATTTCGTGAATCAGCCCAGAGTGTGAAACATGATGTAATCCGGAAATTGCAGACCGGGCGAGGGGTTAAAAGGAAGAAACACGTTTCGAAAAAACAGATCAAGAGACGTAAGCGTTGCTCAAAGGACGTCTTTTCATAGATCGTAAAGATGGAACGCTGCTACTGCTCTAAATCCGAGCTGGAATTATTCAAGCCGGCTGACATTGTTATGGGAATGACGCGGTCAGCGCTTGTAGAATTTCACCCAATCGCGACCATTAGTAATAACAACACACTCGAGTTTCTATTACCAGGCCTGGGTGAATCGTATTATGATCTATCACACATATTTTTAAAAGTCCAAGCAAAAATTGTAAAATCCGATGGAACCGCGCTAGCCGCCGGAGACAAATGCGGGCCGGTCAATTATTTATTAAATTCAATGTTTTCAGAATGTCACGTTTCGTTGAACGATCGTCAAATTTCTTCAGAAAATAATTACGCTTACAAAGCTATGATACAAGCCCTGCTATTTCATACTGAACAATCTCAGAAAAATTTATTAAGCGCCGCTTTATTCGAAAAAGACACGGTCGGTCATTACAATGATGTAGACGTCGGTGCTGGGTCTAACGAAGGGTTGAAAACGCGTTATGCGCGCACAAAGGACGGTAAAATCTTTGAAATGCTAGGAGCGCTGCATCTAGACATTTCGGACCAGAGCCGGCTTTTATTGAACGGAATTTCAGTGCGCATCAAACTCGAGAAATCTAAACACGCTTTTGCTTTAATGGCAAGCACGGGCGATTTTCATTTGAATATTGAAAACGCGAGTATCTTTGCACGAAGATGTGAGATAACAGGTTCGATTCTGGTAGCTCACGAAACGGCTCTGGAAAGCGCACTCGTTCAAATGCCATTCACGAGGGTTGAATTAAAAACATTTACATTGTCGTCCGGGATTAAAAGTCTAACGATTCCCAATGCGATAACAGGACTACTCCCATCTCGCGTGACGTTAGCAACGGTAGGAAACGCAAATTTCAATGGGGATATTCGTAAAAATCCTTTCGCCTTTCAAAATTATAATCTAAGTTACGTCTCGTTAACTGAAAACGGAGTGCAAATCCCTACTACTGCATATGCACCGAATTACACTAGCGATTTGTATACTCGAAATTACCTAAGTATTTTCACAGAGTTGAATACATATGACACTGCGATTTCATACGGTGAATTCAAGAATTCGTTAAATTTCACAGTTTTTGATCTGACACAGGATAAAAGCGCGAGTGATCCTTTTAATAACATCAGTCGTAACGGTGACTTGAGTATACACCTAAAATTCGCTGAAAATCTTCCCGAGACTGTGACTCTGCTCGTGTATATCGAAACCCAGGCTCTGATTGAAATAGATAAATCTCGAAGTGTGTACACCGATTACTAAAATGAACACGTCTACTTTAACCAGACTGTCGTTAGCCGACCCGAAAATAAAAATTCATTTCGGGGGTGTTTTCGCTAGAGATAAACTACCATGTCATAGAAAACACTTTCGAAGTTTTATTATCAATACCGACAAATCGAGCGAAATCGGCCAACACTGGCAAGCCGTTTATTTCGATTCGAGAAATCACGCAAGATTCTTCTGCTCTTATGGCTCTACCCCGTGTAAAGAAATTCAAGATTTCATCACCCGAAATTCTACCAGTTGCACAGTGAATCGCCGAAAATTCCAACACCCAAAGACGAACACTTGTGCACTGTTTTGCTTATTCTTTCTATGGCACGCAGCCCGCGGGGAAGCTTTACCGCGATTGGCTATTTCGAACCCGTGTTCTAACGAAGCAGTGATTCAAAGTTTCGCAAAGAAGAATTTAAAAACTCTGAATGGCAACACAGTGAAATTCAACAACGAGCAATATTGCAAGCCGCTTTCTGATTGGTGCAAATATCTTTAAATACATCTCCACAGATCGAAAAAATTCACTCGAGAACCATGTCTGCTGATCCAAGGTACGGGTTTCTTTTACTCGATAGAGAATCTGTCGCAGAGTCTTACCAGATTCAAGCCGTTTGCAGTAAACTCCATACGAATATGTGGAATTGTATTGAAGAAGCCAGTTCCTGTTACGCCACTCGACGAAATTGTCAAAGTTCCAAGATAGCATATTTCCAAGTCTTGAGCAATGGACAGATCGTCAAAGCTTTGCATTCTACTCCTAGTTGCCGATTGGAAAAACTTATTCAAGAATGATTATATGTATGATATTTCATTTACTTTCAAGACCGCCTGGTCTTAATAATTCGTATAGAAGCATTCATCGAATTGTAATGATTATAACATAATTCGATAACAAAATGTATTTCTAACTTGTAATGATAATCTATAACATGTAACAATATGTATCTATAACATGCCCTGACTTGTAATAACATGTATTCCATTGTATATAAAATGCAAGTCCTGAATTGTAATAACACGGAAATGTATATTCCAAGTATCAACTTTTAACCTAATGTTCTAATAACATAAAAAAATGTATGTGATAATATATATAAAAATGCAAGTCCTAAACTTGTAAAATGTGAAAATGTATATATTCTAAGTATTTTAACCTAACATGCATGTTCTGATAATATAAAAATGCAAGTCCTAAACTTGTAAAATGTGAAAATGTATATATTCTAAGTATTTTAACCTAACATGCATGTTCTGATAATATAAAAATGCAAGTCCTAAACCTGCAAAATATGAAAATGTATATTCCAAGTATTAACTTTTAATTTAACATGCACGTTCTAATAACATGAAAAATGTATGTAAATAATATATATAAAATGCAAATCCTAAACTTGTAAACTGTCTAAAAAAATGTATAATCTGAAATGTATCATAAGAAAATAATAAAATAATTTTAATGAAAAAAGGTCTGGATTTATTTTAAAAAACACTCGTTTATTACTTCAACTTATTCTGAAGCCGTAATGAAGCGAAAACCAACTCCCGATGCTTCGTCAAATTCTACTTACCTTGGAACGGGGGGAAAAAAGAGCGAGTTGTTTGCAGGTCGAAAAGAATGAGATTTTTTTCTCCTCCGGGTTCCAGCAGTTCTGAGAACGGATTCCAGTTATGCATACTCTCTCGATCAGCTCCCCGGTCAGAAGAGTGAAAGTGGTTTTTCCAAAACAACTGGGTCGAAAGTGCGTTTCGCTGGCGGAGCGGTATTTGATTTAACATGGGATTCTGAAGCCCGTTATGCAAAAGGTTTTAATGCCTGGAAAGACCAGTGCTAAAGTTCTAGGGTATGAAAAGCTCTTGCCGAGGCACTGAAACGAGAGATATCTGCTTCGAAATTTTTTTTTAAAAAACAGCCTTTTTGCAAATATTAGTCTTGTAATATAATGCCAATGAAAATAATATACTGCGCAAAATTAAAATAAATCAGTCGGTGATGTTACTTCAATGTCAATTGGTGTTAAAAACTTATATTATTTTTTTAAAAGTTGGATTTTTTGTATAAAATTTAACTCTTCAATGAGAATAAACGCATGTACTAAACTTCACTCATTAGTTTCAATACAGACAGTGCAATAATATCTAAAAAGAAGAAAATATTGCTTTTTTTCCAAATGGGGATAATTTATCGTATTTGGTGAACGTTTATTTTTGTCAATAATTTCCGAAGAGAAATAAATTAAGAATACATTTTTTTTGTATCTGTTCACTCTGAAATTGAGGAGAATTGTAAAATATAATTTTAAATAATCTGTTTCAATATTTACGGAAAAAACATTATTTTTTAAATATTCATTTTGAATTCAATAAATGTTTTGAACCTTTAAAATAAGGTATGTAGATATATAAACAAATTAAGTTACACTTGCAAGGCAGAAAAATAGCACTATTGACATACACTAGTGGTATAAATGTAACAACTTTAGATAGGCTGTTTTAAGATCTCGAAACAAAGTAAGAAAAATCGCGATAACAGAAAGCATCCAGTAGTTTCAAAAAAATATTTTCTGTCGCTAAGGTACAAAAATATTAAGAAGGGGGAGATCTAGATGTAAATTTCTCATAGGATTTGTGCATAGGAGAAAGTTTTAAAAGGTTACAGATATCCATGTGAAACAAAGTGTCGATTTTAACTGAGGCAAAATATCGTTAAAATGATACAAGTTTCATAAAATCCATGCTGTAGTTTTGAATTAAATCGGGAACAAAAAATTAATGTGATTTTATGAATCAGTGTATCCTAATTCGCAGGAATGAAGGGTTTTACTCGATTCTATAAACAGACAGTTCATTCTTATATATAAGTATAGATTATTAGAATTTACACGAGTAAAATGTATTTTTCCCCAACACTTTAAAATCAAACATTTAAATGTTCTTGCATTTTCTTTGATTACAATTACCAGCTTTGAAAGACTCTATGTCAAAACGATGAATTTGAAATAACCAGCATCCACATCGAGTGATAGGTTGTCCCCGGTTTTTCTAGATGGATAATAATATACAAGCACTTTCGTAAGGCAGGGGAACGAGATAACAGCTTTTAAACGAAACGCAAGGTCTGAGAGAGGAGTGGAAACATGTTTTGAGGAAAACGTGCAGTCATCGCAGTAGAAAGCGCTCTTTTTCGCCTCGCTCAGATAAAAGTTGCTCGTTTCGAGTCGTGAAAATCATACTCGTTTCGACTTCGCAGACCGGGTCTTGGCCGATGTGAATCAATCTCTCTACAACTTTTTCCAGTGTTTCAGCCACCCTATGGAGTTTTTCGGTGCGTTTCCTCTCGCGGGATAACCTTCACGGATCGGGTCTTTCTTTCAGTCTCTTTTTCACCAGGCGAGAGTTTAAAATATTGTGTAGATCGGTAGGATGCGGTGTGTTGTATTTCGATGTGTTCCCTCTCGCGGGATAACCTTTGGATTATTTTTTTCAGTAGCGATGGAAGTTGGATACACTTTTTAAGATATAGATCGGAAAATCACGAAAAAATTCATTTTCGATGAAAACTCGATACAGCTTGTTTCAGACTCCGGTTCCTGTTTTCCGGTTTTGTTTCAGACTCCTGTTTCCTTTCCGGGGATCTGTGCTACCATCCTGGATTGATATACTACACGTTTTAATCTCACGTTCGTAGACATCACTTTTTATAAGTTTTCTCACTAGTTCTGTTTTTCCAGAAGAAGATGGTCCCGTACATATCATCGTGGAGGGAAATTTTAATTTCAGCATTGTTGACAGAGTTTCAAAAATTCGTCTTTAAAAAGTTGAATTCCGCGTTGTTCTGGTTTTAAATCATTCGTTCCGTTATAATAAAACTTTCTTATATCATACACCACCTTTTTCTCCTTTGTACATTTATGAAAATACACTCGGCGACCAATATTTTCGGAGACCGAACAAGTACTCTTGCTCAAATCCACATATTCTTCGTTTGGTATCAGCAACACTATCAATTCTGCGAGACACACGATCGCAAGGATCGCGATTACAACTGTTTTCACCTCCATTTGACGTTCTCGTGTTTTCTATTTATATATATATATACCCCAAAATAATTGTCGTTTTGAAAAGAGCGGGTTTTCGAATTGACTAGTTTTCTAAAAGTTTTTTTCTGAAACTACTATACAAATACTTTTCAAGTTTTCTAAATTCTCAATTTCAGAAACCATAAAACTTTTATAAAGCGATGGTATCTGTATTGTAGATTTAAAAAAACATTTTTTTTTAAATCTGCAATACAGATACCATCGTTTTATACTACTGTCCCCATACTAGTTTACAAGAAATGAAATTAGCTTTATCAAATAAAAGTGATTTAAAAAAAAATGCACATTTTATAAAATTTGAGGTTTATATACTTTACTGAAAGACAATAAATTACTTTTTTTTCTCTTCAAGTTATATAATTGTTTAATTTTTTAAACTGATGAAATAAACATCCTATTCAGAGTGTTTATTTATTAATATTATTTTTTAATTTGTGATATTTTTCTGACATACATCACCTGGGGATTTTAGATCCTGAACTATCACCTTTGATCGTTGGCTATATGCAAAAATCAAATATGTACGTTTCTATATCGACAAACAATCCAAGTGAATCAAATTAATATTTAATTTTTTTCATGTTGCATAACAAGTGCGGTTGTGAAGTCAACAAATTGCCAAATCAATGACTTAGCCCAGTAGAGATAGCTCAAAAAAAGAGGTTGGCTTGCAAAAAATGGAGTAGTTTTGATTTTCGGGTATGTTGTATGTATCGACCCCCTCGTGAAAAATCCAAGTTTTCGACCTCCCACCCTTTGTGCGTTTTCCGCCATCTTGAAAAAACCGCTAAAAAAAGGCACTTTTTAAAGTTTTTCCTCAATAACTCTCTTCCAGTACATTTTAGATTAAAAATCATAATTACAATTTTAAAGAGCATTAAATTTCCTACAAATTTCATGTATAACATATTGGAAAATTCTGAACATGTACTGAGATATAGGGCCGTAAAAATCTATAAAAATTTCAAAAAAATGAAAAAAGTCAAATATGTTGTTAGTTTTACTTGAATAACTTTTTTCTGTGCAGTTTAGCGTAAAATGCATAATAACCAATCTTGTAGAGGATTAAATTTACTACAAGATCCATACAAAATATTTGTAATTACTACGAACAGATGCCGAGAAATGTTGAAATAACAATAACAATGTCGCACGTACTTTCCCTTCCTTCTCTTGCATATTTCCAGTTGTAGGAGTTTCGGTTCTCGTTCTGTTGTGTTTGCTCGTTTTTTTTTGTTTTTAAGCTCTGTAGTGTGTGCTCTTTTGTTCAAAATGTCGAGTTTTCATGGAACTGTGTGCTTTATCTGTGCTGAAAGTTTGAGTGAAGGTGAAACGTTCGTAGTGAAAGAGCTAGGCGAATTACGTGAGTCCAGCGTAAAGCGTAAACTTTCAACTCATTCTGCTTTTCTAAATAATGTGAACAAAGCAGGGTTCATACTTCATGCCAAAAGAACTAATAATGACAAGCTGATTGCAACTTACCTCCAAAGGGCAGCTTTTCAGACTGCGCCTGGACCATCCCGTAGATCGTTGAATGAATGTGTTTTCACTTTCAAACATCACTGCTTCCTCTGTGGAAACGAATTACCTAAGGATTTCGAGGAGAAGCAGAAAAAATACACTTTGGATAGACGTGATAAAGTGTTTTTGTGTGGAAAACTGTCCATGAAAGAATAAATTTTGAGTATTGTCAATGCATGTGGGAACCAATGGGCGCATAAAATACTTCGACACATTTTCACTCTACCCGATTCTACTGGTGCTAGTTTTCATTTGAAGACTTGGTTAATCAGATTGAACGAGAGTTTCGTCCAGATAAAAGAATTATAAAAGCGAGGCTTCGGAAACAATATGGAGATGATGTATTGATTGCTGACTCACATTCCCATACATCAGTGATATGTTTCAAAAAGACTAGTTACAAAATTCTCAGTGATAACTGGAACGGCGAAAGGAAAAAAAAACTTCGAAGAAGAACGTTTTCGTATCCTTCAGGTTGCAGCTTACGTCATCGCAGAAGACATTCGTTCTCACATTTATGACCATAGTGTGTATACACCTTCAGTTGACTTCCTTCAGGATGTGAAGTCTGTGATACCACCTTCTTTACTTTATTTCATGGAAAGTGCGATTATGAAAGACAAGAAAGGCTAGCTGGATGGACTGAATGTGACATTGTCACATTCAGTGATAGCCGCAGTAAGATCACGGTAATTTTTGTCATCCCTTCTCTCTGGAGTAGGTACTTATTTGTACAAGAAATTTGGATCACGACTTCATCTTATTATCATCCTTAGGATTTTCTTCCAGTTATGATGAGTTTTTATATTTGAGCTATCTGCTGTACTTCATGCGGACGCAACCCTCAAGAAAAATTCATTCTGCCAATTCATTTTTGATAAAGCTGACTTCAACGTTAACATTCTGAATGGAGAAGGTACATTTCATACAATGGGAGTGATCATTTCTGTTACTCCCTAGCACCTCTGTGATCCCAGATGCATACGAATCTGTTGTAGTTATTGGTGAATACATTGACCTTTTAGTATTGGTCACGGGTTTAGCACCAGACAATGTGTTCTTTTGTAAATCTGGTAGGAGCAACATGGCAGATGCCTTGTACTCCAAAATAAATAAAAATATTGTGGAAAACATTATTTTTCTACATGCGATAAGTGGCTGCGATACAATCTCCGCTCTATTTGGGCAGGGGAAAATGAAGTTTTGTACCACATTAGAAAGTGCTGTATTCCACAATGAATGTATTACAATTTTCAAAGATCCAGTTGCAGAAAAAGAAAACATCACGGAAGCCACTGAAACTTTCCTTGTGGCCCTTTTTGGTGGTGACCTAAACACTTCTATAGATGAGTTGCGGTATCTTCGCTTTTCTAAAGCTGCTATAAACACAAAATTCAATTTGGCTTGACTACATCCAACTAAGGATGCAGTTGAATATCATGCATGTAGAACTTATCTGTAAGTTCAAACCTGGATGGGGTATGAAAAAGACGCTCCCAAATAGGGCTGGAAGAAGATTATTGGTGGCCTAACTCCAGTCCCAATAAATAAAGAACCAGGCATTGCTTAACATGATTTCGAGCCAATGCAAAAATACTTGTGGTAACAAATGCAGCTGCAAAAAAACTGGGCTTCTATGCTCCGTAGTATGTCTGCATTGTGGATTCCAGTCCAGTAGTAATACACCAGAGGTTGAATTGAACATGGAAGAAGACGAGTTTGACGATCTACTGCCTATTGGTTGAAGTAATGAACTTTATACATTAAGCACACCTGTGCTAAAACAACAAAACTTTATGATGGATTTTTAATTTGAGATTTTGTATATATCATTAAAACAAAAGTTAAGATGCATTTTCAAATTGTATTAAGTTTAAATATAGGTATTTGTAAATGCTTTAAAAATTTGTGTTTTTCATTGTAAAGTTTTTGTATTCTTCTAAATTTGACGTAAATCTCATGTATTGCATGCAAGTTCATGTAGTACATACGTGAACTACATGTATATATTACATACATAATAGATTAAAGATATTACTTTCAGGAATACTAATTTCAACAAATGGTGATATTTGCAGTTTACAACCAACTTTCACCAAAATTGTAATTTCAACATTTCTTGGCATCTGTTCGTAGTAATTACAAATATTTTGTATGGATCTTATAGTAAATTTAATCCTCTACAAGATTGGTTATTATGCATTTTACGCTAAACTGCACAGAAAAAAGTTATTCAAGTAAAACTAACGACATATTTGACTTTTTTCATTTTTTTGAAATTTTTATGGATTTTTACGGCCCTATATCTCAGTACGTGTTCAGAATTTTCCAATATGTTATACATGAAATTTGTAGGAAATTTAATGCTCTTTAAAATTATAATTGTAATTTTTAACCTAAAATGTACTGGAAGAGAATTATTGAGGAAAAACTTTAAAAAGTGCCTTTTTTTAGCGGTTTTTTCAAGATGGCGGAAAACGCACAAGGGGTGGGAGGTCGAAAACTTGGATTTTCCACGAGGGGGTCGATACATACAACATATCCGAAAATCAAAACTACTCCATTTTTTGCAAGCCAAAATCCTATCTCTACTGGGCTAACTAGACGATCAATCATTATTAAATTTATGACTCATTTATTTAACCAATGTGTTTTATTTATTGTATTTATTTTATATTTATGATTGAATAAATTTTATTATGCTGAAAAATATAAGCCTTGAAAATTCCCCAAATTAAAAATAATAATAATATACGGTTTATATAGTAAAGAAGAATTCTAAAAAATAAGCATATAAATTACCTTTTGAAATTGCAATTTTAAACTATTTATCCCAATCTTCAAACCTTTGATATTATTTTGCTTTATATGTAAAGTACAAGTTTACTGAAAATAACAATATTGTCTTATATGGTCAATGAATTACAGGAAGTAGAGATGTCCATTTGTGACACTGATAATTGCTTCCTCTTGCGGGAAAGGTTTCTGTTGACGATCATTTCTTATTTCTCTATGATGTTCTAAATTGACGTATCAAGTATAATCCTTCTGTACGTGCTCCGATAGAGACACATATGATTTTTAACGATAAAATAGTTTTATATTAATAATTTAAGTGGATGATGTTAGCCCAATAACTAGATAACTTTAAACCAACTTTATATAACTTTAACACTGAGTGGCCAAAATAATATGACCACACCTATGTCCCATACACTGAAGTTTACAGCAAATAATACGTTTCAGGATCCTTTTAGTCCCGAATCGTCGCCAATAGCCATCTGTGCAGCTCTAGTGTGACATTAATTCAACAAACTAAACATATTTAATGCTAAAATGATATTTTGTACGTGAATTTAATTTAGTACTTTTAAATTCCGTACTTTATTTAATTGTTAATTTGGTGGTCCGTAGTCATCTAGAGGTTGGGAACCACTGACCTAAACAAATGTGAAAATCGATAACTTTTTATTTCACTGTTTATATCAATGATTACAAGCTTTCAAATAAGTTGCAATCGGTTAAGGTTATAGTGAACTAGTAATTTTTCGTAACTGATACACAACGCACAACAGAAATAAATAGTGTAGGACCTAATTAAACGGGGAAAAACACAATATCATCATTTTTTCCCCCTTTAATTTGATTTTCTTGCAAAAACTTGCATTTTGACGAACGTTTCGGAATGAGACCACTGTACGATCACACTCTACCATTTAAAAAATTACAAAAATTTGTGTACACAGTAAACTGTTACGTCCGGACTAACATCAATAAGTTTGAAAAATATTAGAAGTAAGAGAAGGGGTAATACATTTTAGTTCCTTTTTAACATATCGACATAAAATAAATTAGAAAATATTCATCGGAACTACTATTTGAGACACATTTCAAATATGCGGTAATTCTCCATTAGTTGGTTGATTGCATAAACCTCGCATTACTGAATGAAGTATTAGTGACGGTTCGGGATCCATCTCACAATAAACACTTCCTCTCAATTTTTAAGCATGGTCAAATAACGAGAAAAATTTCTCAGCTGGCAACCCACTTACACACCATGACTAACGTGAAGACATTGGATTATAACAGATTTAATGTGCAACCCTCTAACTATGAGCTCGGCGGTCTACCGACTAGACAAGGCCAACGTACTCATATTTTTTTCCATAAATATATAAGTATTTAAATAGTACTTGTGCTGTTTTTATTAAATTTGTTTCATTTATTCAAACTTCCTTATTAAATTTAAAGTTTAATTTCAGTCAAATAGTAAAAAAAAACTAAATATCACATAGCAGAATATTTTAATTAATTATTTTACAATTTTTTAAAACAAAAAATATTATATACATATTTTGTAGTTTATTAAATTCATTATCATAGATGACAACTTCCATCCTTGATATAAAATAAAATGTAGCTCTTGCTTGTCACAACATTATTTGTTGCCTTCATAACTCTGAAAAGGTATAGACATTTTTTATACTTTTATTAAACACTTATTTTAATTTGAACCTTATTACAAATTGAATTATGACAGCAAATTATATCAATATAATGATAATTAAAATTAATGGCAATGCAATAACCAAGACAGAGGCTTTATGCAACAAATAGACCAAAGTAATAAGAACTACCATACAGTGGCGTAGCCAGGATTGTCCGAAGGGGGGGGGGTCCATAAATTATTTTTGGTCCGACCAAAACCAAATATTTTTTTTTATTAATAACTGATTAAAAAATGTTTTAACTAATAATTTTAATTAATCATTTTAATTAAATTTAATTAATATTTTGAATAAAATTTAGTTAGTAATTTGAATAAAAGTTCATTAATAATTTTAAATTATTAATTTTAATTAATGAATTTAAATTAGCAATTTTAATTATTAATTTTTAATTTTAATTAATAATTTTAATTAATAATCTTAAATTAGCAATTTAAATTGATAATTTTAAATTAGTAATTTTAATTAATCATAATAATTTTTAGGTAGTAATTTTAAATTAGTAAATTTAATTTATGATATTTTTTAATTTCAGCAGTAGTTTTAAATTAAAATTATAATTAATTATTTTAATTGATTAAATATTATATATAAATTATAATTAGGAAGTAAATTAAAAGCTTAATTTTCGCAGGTTAATCTTTAGTCATTTCATAATTTAAATTACTAACAAACCTGGCTGACATTTTACTGGGATTTAAGTCTGTAGCTAAATATTGATGGGGGGTCCGGATTGAAGCAATTTTAAATTAGTAATTTTAATTAATAATAATAATTTTTAAATAGTAATTTTAAATTTGTAAATAATTCTTTATTATATAATTAAAAATAACAGAATAATAATCATTATTTTCCGGTTAATTTTATCATGCATGACTGTGGCGTGACATGGGGGAGGATGTTTCATTGGTTACGTGACGCAGCAAAACGGTCTATTGCGGCAAAATCATAACGGAAATTGGCGTTGCTCGTAAAAAAAATCAAATAACTGAATAAAAAATATATTATTATAAAAAAAAACATTGATTTGTAGAATCTGTGAAGCTAGACAATGGAAAAATGCTTGCCTAATCATCAGCACGAGATGCAGCGCCGCATAAAAAAAATTCAGAAAAACTTTTAAAACTTTTCAAACAAATGTGCATCAGTCTTGGGAATGATCAAAACCCAAATAAAAACAAACAAACGGAAAACCGTATTTCCGGGTGAAAAGTAACACGTCTGAGTGATAGAAAACTAATTTGTAAATGTAATTGAATAAAAAATTAGTTAGTTTGGGTTTGGGTATTTTCAACGATAATCTCAATAAATAAAAAATATTTAAATAAGAAATGGAGAACATACTTTTAACAATTTCAGCAAATTTTTTGCACGATGCTTTTTTCTTTTGTCTTGAATCTTCCAATAGTTTATGTTTTTGTGAATGAGAGACAAAAATGGCAAATGAGAGACATACAACTTCTCAGAAAACGGATTTTTGAGAAAGTGAAAAAATTCCACTGGCATTGCGAGAGAGCGAAGAGGATCACAATTAGGGGCGTTATTTTTTTGACAGTGGTCATTTACAATCCTTTCTTAAACACGTAGGCAGTGCCGTCACACAAAAAAAAATTGTGGGGGGGGGGGTTGAGATAAGAAATTTCCCAACTTAACGATTCGAAGACCCAACTTAAGATTTTTCGTAGCAATCGTATCGAAGTCCGAGAAATTTTTTTAACCGAGGGGTGATTTAAAAAAAGAACCCATCGAAAGTTCTGGGAGTTTCTATTTGAAACTGGTAAAAACTAAAAAAAAAAATATTGTTATAGAAAAACACACAGGAAACGCACAGCGTCAACATTACACAATTTTGTGATTGGTTAATCACAAACGAAAAAAATAACAAAAAAATAATCTTAGACAGGAGACGATAAATTTATATGGGACTAGCGCGCCAGTCTCATATATTCGAAGCGCCATGGCGCTTCGAATATTAGCTGGAAGAAATTTTACATTGTGGAAGGCAAAACCAATAGGGTTATATGAAACAAAAGTGATTTTCGAATAAAAAGGAGAGGATTTTGATTTAGACAATCACACCTAACACAATTAAAAGAGAAGTTATTTTAATAAAAAGAACACTGTGTGACGTTCGCGTAAAGTGCAACGCCATATATTTTAAAATTCTTTAAATGATAATCTGAACGTTAAAACATATAATATAACTTTGACAATAACGAACAACAGAATGAGCAGATGCAACCATTTTTTTAGGCGCCTGCTGGAAATCTGAAAACATTGCTCCTTAATTTAAACAATTTATTATATATTTAAAATGTGGGATTTTTTTTTTAAGGAAACGATGCCAGGGTTAAAATTTTTTTCGCTTGACGCAATAAAAACATAAAATGACATTTATAAAACAGTTCCGCCACTGGCGTTGTGTCGGCTACAGACTACATTAGACAACTCCATCTGGAGCCTTAGCGTCGTATCGGTCGAAAGTGTGCAGTGAACCAAACACACGAATTTAAGTTTAATTTTACAAGTTGGACAATTTCTAACTTTCCCTTAATAACCTTGGTGTTTTTGCTTTCATTTGTTAAAAATATTAGTTTTCTTCTGACATAAATTTTCCAAATTGGGTATTTTTAAACCTTGAAATTCCCAACTTTTAGGGTTTCTAAATTATTGGTGGGGTCGGACTGCCCCCCAAACCGCCCCCGGCGCGACGTGCAGGGGATGAATGGGTCAGGGAAAATACCTTACTTCAAAGCAAGCAATTACTGGATGATGCACTGTGAATTCCGGCTCAACTGCCGCCCCATTTCAATTGTTAAGAAAGTATCCCTTTACATGTACAAACAACCAAGACAATCATACAGACCTACTACCCCATCGTCCCCCCCCCCCCCACAAAAAGTCGAATTTTCTGTCTTCAAGGTTGTTTCACCATTGTTCTCCTTAAAATCATCCCTTCAGGGGACAGAAGGGAAAGGCGCAGGAGATACATGTGGGGTAGACCAGGAAATGCGACGTGTGTTTTCTCTATAGAAATCAAAGAAAAAATCTTCGTTTTTTTTTTTTTGCATCTGTTATTTAAAAAAAAAAAAGAGAAAAAAAATGGCTATGGGGGGGCGGGGGGGGTTCTAACCCAAAGTAACCCAATGCTGGCTACGCCACTGCTACCATAGGAGTAGTCCAGATGCAAAAGCAGCTATATGCACTACACTTTTTTGAGTAAATCACGAAAAGCTGTCAACATTTAGCTATTGTTAATACAATAATACTTTTTTTTGTAAAAAATAAAGAAGGAATACAACAATTTTTCCCTAAAGTGTGTATGATTTAAGATTATTGAACAAATTGAAATCTAAATTTTAATTTTCCCATAATCTGTTTTGCAACTAGATGAATGCTTTTAACTGGTTTTGCAACTGGATACACAGCCATCTTGTTTTTGTTTAGGAACATCCACATTTCAGCTAATCAAAAATCAAACTATCGCAGACGTTCATTTTCAATTTCGCTGAATATTGCTACTTTTGCTTTTGCAAATTCCGGAAAAAAATTATTCCGGGAGGCAAATGTTATTTCAGATACGGCAGGGGTGCAAAAATGTCGTGTTTTTTTTTAAACCTTGCACTGAATTCTATAAAAATTTAGAAGTTGAATAATACCTACTTTACATCCGGTTTCTTGTCCTATCTGGGTTTTTCATTCAAATACTAGCCCATATATATTTATAAGAGTTGTTACGTAGTGAGTGACGTGATCGTTTGAGTCGCCTCCAACCCAAACTAATTCCCTTCAAAGTGCGTGTTTAGAAACAATGAATTGAGGAGAGAAGGGGGAAGTGTGTCTCCCTATGAAAAATATGTTCAGTTTTTCCATGAGAAATTCTGAAAAATTGAGTATTTGAATTGGATGTTGAGTTTTTTACCTTTTCTAGGACGAGCAATGCCTGCCCCTCGCGGCCACTATATAGCTACAAGCTTGTCGATAACAAAACATGATTTTTCGATTTTTTGAATATAAAAATGCTGTTGCATTTGAGCAACTCATATACGATTGATATTTTCTTTTAATTTATGATTTACATTTTAAGTTCTTGTACTGTGATCGAAAATCGAAATAAATATCCGTTAATATTATAATTTAAAATGATAAAGTTAGTGAAGTTTGCATTTTTACCTAGAGTCGTTAAATTCATTCCATTCTTTCGTTAAAGGATTTCGACATTTTGCTGTATAATGACCAGAGTTATTCGACCCATCATGGTCAACAACACCATACAAAGCATAAGAACAACTATCACCTATAATTAAAAAAAATTGAAATATATACGTTATTTATTTATAGTAAAATGAAGTTTGACAATAACATGGATCTTAATGTTAATCTTTAAAGTTAATAATCGAGATATGTTCTATGAAAACAGGTGTAATTTTATAATGTGTAATTTCAATGAACTAATTATGAAATACTTTGAAAAAAAATTGCTCACATATATGCACAAGAAATATTCAATTTTTTTAAATAAGAACTTTCTAATGATAATATAAAAACTTTATAAAATCTTATTTAAAGAAATAGAAAAATAGCTTATGAAAATACTTAATATTTAATTTAAATGTTTGTATTATTGGTTTAGTTATTTTTAAAAATAAATTTTAAAGCCTTTATCCATCCCGTTTCGAAGCAAACGTGAAAATAGAAACTATGAAATATGTCCCATATTAAACTTTTAACGCATATTTTAATCCTATGATAACACATGTGACTATACCAAATGTTTCAATCGTAAATGGATTTAAACTCGAAGCCGATATTTCTGCGTGATACATCTGACAATATGAAACTTTTCATAAAAATTATAAACTTTCAACAGGTTCCCTCCCCACAAAACGAAACCTCACAGCTAGTATACTATAGATTTGAATTCCAAATCTGTCGTTCACAAAATGATTAAAAAAATTTTTTTATTTAAAAGTTTGACTTTTCCAAAGGAATGTATCTAATGATCAAAAGGAAAAATACTTTTATAATACTCATATGCAAACTACTACGGCATTTTCTAATTTATTAAATTAAATGCATACCAGTTAATATAATTTGAACATTCCCAATATATTTCAAAATAAAAGGACATTACCCTAACTGAAAGGAACTCTAGAAAATGAGGGAACCTAATAAATTTGAATACATACAGCGAATTCAAAGTTTAATCGTAGTTCTCCATTATGTAAATAATTAAATTTCATTATAATGGAATTTGTAGGATAAAAGTTACTGTGATATAAGATGCGGTTTCATTTTATTTATGGGGTACAAAATAATACAATTTAAAATTAAAAAAGTTTTTATATACATTTCGAAATTTTTTAGTTTATATCAATTTAGCGTGAGGGAGAAACCTTTTCTAAAAGTTGATCTAATGTTTTCAGAATGTGATCATTGTACTTACAAAACTCAACTTAAACTCAACAACTCCGACTCGATATCTCACAACACATAAGAAACAAGCTCACCTATGCAAGACTGTGCTGCAAATTCTGAAACGTTGCTTAAAATGAGGGGGCAATCAATCATCATATTTAGTTTTTGTCCATAGGCAGTAGCTGAAAATCTTTTCAAATCTTAATAAATGTTAACTTTATAACATTTCATTGAAATATGATCCATTTATAAGTCATATAATTGAATAAATGAGGCATATCAGATCAAAACGAATTAGATCCATTAAAACCAAAAATTGTGATTTTAAGCAAGTTTGAATTCGAAAAGGAGTATCCCATGTGCTTATGGACGGTTTAAGAAATTTTTTTGAACCAAGCGAACATTATTTTGGCACCCCAATTAGCAAAAATGATTCTTTTAAAGCTATTTTGCAAATTGGGTCATATTTTTTTAGTATTAGAATTTTCGAACATTGTAAACAAAATAAACTTATATTTTTTTCACTTAGGCGCAAAATTCCTTAACTTTGAGGAATCACTGATCTTCAGGGTCAAGAGTGCTTTTATATATAAGAAATCCTAGTTATATTGTGGTGACAGCGCTCCGCTTCATTGGACGTGCAACCACGGCACTCATTAATTTGTACTCTTCATCGGACGGCAACCACAGCATTCATTAATATTTGTATATTATTTGTTAACTGCCGTGTGGCAACTCATAAAACAGAAATAACGTTTTCTTTTAACAAGCTGTATTAGGAAGTAGTAAAATGTGGAGTTAAAACCATTTCTTTGACGTAGTAGATTCATTTGGAGTTAATTATTAATATGTGTTAAGATATCCATATTCTGGTGACCTATTGTATTCTGAGATATCTACGTGTCAAGATGCTGGAATAGTTGTGAAGTGTATCTGCAAGTTTTTTTCCTGGACTGCAACTGTCGGTAGCAAGTTTTATATTTACTTTCTTTTCTTGTGTAGTTTATGAAAAATGTCTCAAACTGATTCGAAAGAAACTGGCGTTGTCAACGCAGAATTGGCACGTGTAGCATTTAAAGCACCGCCGTTTTGGCATACAGACCCTGAACTATGGTTTTCGCAAATTGAATCCCAATTTTTCGTGTCGGGAATATCCGAGGATTCGACTAAATTCCATTGTGTTATTGCAGCTTTGGATTCGAAAGTTTTATTATGTGTCAGAGATGTTATCAGGTCACCTCCTGATAAGGATAAATATAAAGCTTTAAAGCAACGTATAATTACGCAGTATTCGCAAACCGAAACTTCCAGATTAAAATTACTTTTGCAGGATTTACATTTAGGTGATCAACGCCCCTCTCATTTACTTCATGAAATGCAAAATTTAGCGGCAAACAAAATTGGAGATGATATTTTACGTGCTCTTTGGTTACAAAGGTTACCCGCTAATATTCAGCAGATTTTGTCTGTGTGTAAGAATGAATTAACTGACTTAGCACAGATTGCCGATAAAATTAATGAAGTAACTGTCTATACTCCAACTGTTTCCGAGATTTCGGATAAGGATTTAATTTTACAATCTTTGCAAAATTCAATCACTGAATTGTCAAAAGAAGTGCAACGCTTGTTCCGGAGTAGTATTAGAAATCCACGCGGTCGAAACTCGCGATCCAAAAGTTTTAATTATTGTGAACAAACTATTTCTGGTGATACTTAAAAAAAAGGCAAACTATGTTGGTATCACAACCGCTTTGCTGAAAAGACGAGAGATTGCATTAAACCTTGTCAGTGGTCGGAAAACTAGTCGGCTCATCTGTTTCTGCGACGACGGATGTCAGCCAACTGCATAGTCGCTTATTTATATTTGACAAGACGTCCGGTTTACGATTTCTTGTCGATAGCGGCGCGGCTGTTAGTTGCTTTCCAAAGAAATTAACAAATGTTCGAGAACCTCACGACTTGTGTTTATATGCTGCAAATGGCTCCAGAATTTTGACTTATGGCTAAAAGCATATTGAATTGGATTTATGATTGCGTAGATGTTTCCCATGGGCTTTTGTGATAGCCGATACTTCACAGCCTATTTTGGGAGCTGATTTTTTAGAACGATTTGGGCTATTGTTGGATATTAAAAATAGATTACTTATTGATAATATAACGTCCCTTACGTCTAAAGGAGTTTCAATTCCTGGTCCTTCGATAGGGTTAACTCCAATTTCTAAAGATTCCCCATATTTTAAAATTATCCAAAAATTTCCAAAAGTTTTTACTTCTGACTTAAATGCTGAACCTAAAACCCATAATGTAACTCACCGTATTGAGACAAAGGGTGCACCTGTTTGTTCAAAAGTCAGAAGTATTTCTCCAGAAAAACTTATAATTTTGAAGAGGGAGTTCAAAATTTTGTTACAACAGGGAATAATTAGACCATCAAAAAGTCAATGGTCTAGTCCAATGCATATGGTTCCAAAAAAGAACAATTCTTGGCGCATTTGTGGTGATTTTCGCCGTATTAATTCGATTTCTTTAGCAGATCGATACCCATTGCCTAACATACAAGATTTTTCGTATAACCTAGCTGGAAAAACCATATTTTCAAAAATTGATTTAACTAAAGCATATCATCAAATTCCGACTGAACCGGCAGATATTGAAAAAACCGCAATTATTACACCTATTGGCTTATTTGAGTACGTTTTCATGCCTTATGGGTTAAGAAATGCTGCGCTAACATTCCAGCGTTTCATGGATAATGTATTGCGAGAGCTTGATTGCTGTTTTGTATATCTAGACGATATTTTAGTTGCTTCAGATGATAGTAAAACTCATAAATCTGACCTGGCTAAAGTGTTTCAGAAAATTTCTGATTATGGTATCTCAATTAATTTAGATAAATGCATTTTTGGTCAGGAAAAGTTATCTTTTTTGGGTTTTCAAATTTCTGCTGAGGGAGTTTCCCCTCTTCCTGAGAAAGTTGAAGCATTGGTTAATTATCCATTTCCTGAAACTGTAGACGCATTACGTCGTTTTTTGGCTATGTTAAATTTCTACCATCGTTTCATGAAGAAAGCTGCGGAAATGCAGATTTGTTTACATGATTTGATCAAAGGTAAACCTAAGAAAGACAAATCTCAAATTATTTGGACAGACTCCGACAAATTTGCATTTTCGACCTGTAAAGAAATCATTTTTGAGGCTACTCTTTTAGCCTACCCCAGGTTAGACGCAAAATTATCTCTTATGGTCGATGCTTCTTCAATTGCTATCGGAGGTGTCCTCCAGCAGCATATTGATCAAAAAGTTGAACCACTTGGTTTCTTTTCGAGAAAGCTTACAACCCCCGAACAAAAATACAGTACGTTTGACAGAGAATTGCTTGTTATTTATTCAGCAATTCGACATTTTCGCTATATGATTGAAGGTCGTAATTTTACAGTTTTCACAGATCACAAACCTTTAACATATGCATTAACACAATCCGGGGATAAACACTCGCCTCGTCAGAGTAGACATTTAGAATTTATAAGCCAATTTACAACTGATATACGCTTTATTGCCGGTAGCCAAAATTCTGTAGCTGATGCTTTTTCTAAGGTTTCGGAAATTAACGTTGAGGGTTTTATCGATTTTGATAATATGTCTCAAGCACAAACGACCGATGAGGAGCTAAAATCCCTTCTCGAGTCTGATACTGGTCTTAAATTGAGACCATTGACCTTTCCGAATTCCAAATGCGAGATTTTTTGCGATGTATCCACTGATGTTGTTAGACCTTATGTACCAGAAAATTTTCGTCGTCAGGTTTTTGATAGCATCCACAACATATCGCACCCTGTAATCAAACTACAACTAAATTAGTTAAGCAAAGATATATTTGGAAATCCATTGCAAAAGACTGTCAAGATTGGTGTAAGACTTGCCTTGCATGTCAAAAGTCCAAAGTGCACAGGCATACCAAATCCCCACTAGGAACACTTCCGTTACCCCAAGTTTGTTTTGCACATGTCCATTTGGACATCGTAGGACCTTTGCCACCATCGCAGGGAATGCGTTATATTCTAACATGCATAGACCGCTACACAAGATGGCGATGGCCGGAGGCATATCCTTTGGAAAATCAGACTTCCGAAACAATTGCTGAAACATTTATTTCTGGATGGGTTTCGCGCTTCGGAGTGCCTGATACCATAGTTACAGACCGAGGAGGTAATTTTGAGAGTGACCTCATGAAATGCCTTTCTCAGTACCTAGGGATCCACAGTCTCGTACCACTGCATACCATCCCCAGAGCAACGGTCTTGTTGAGCGTTTCCATCGACAGTTAAAAGCTTCAATAAAGTGTTGTAATACAGAGAAATGGACACAAGTTCTGCCCCTGATACTTTTAGGAATACGCTCAAGTCTGAAGGAGGACATTTCCGCTACACCTGCGGACATGGTTTATGGATGTACCTTAAGGCTCCCTGGAGAGTTTTTTAGAAATACATCCGTTGATAAGATTCCTACAAGACATGCCTTTCTCCAGTCTTTACGGGAGTCGATGCAGCAGCTGAGACCAGTGCCAACTTCAAGTCATGGATCGGTCAAAGTGTTCATTCATCGTGACTTGGCGTCGTCAAAATACGTCTTTGTGCGCGTTGATTCAGTACGAAGACCCCTTACATAGCCATATCACGGACCATATTTGGTTATTTCTCGTAGTGACAAATATTTCACTCTTGACATTAACTCTAAACAGAGCAACATATCTCTGGACAGACTGAAACCAGCGTATCTCATGGATGATCCGGCGCAAGAACCTGACTCACCAAGTTCTTTTGGCAGCACTGTCACCCGTTCCGGAAGAGTTTCCCGTCCAGTTGTGCGTTTCACAATTGACCAGCCAACTTGACTCGGGGAGGGGGGGGGGGGGGAGTAGTGTGGTGACAGCGCTCCGCTTCATTGGACGTGCAACCACGGCACTTCTTAATTTGTACTCTTCATCGGACGGCAACCACAGTATTCATTAATATTTGTATATTATTTGTTAACTGCCGTGTGGCAACTCATAAAACAGAAATAACGTTTTCTTTTAACAAGCTGTATTAGGAAGTAGTAAAATGTGGAGTTAAAACCATTTCTTTGACGTAGTAGATTCATTTGGAGTTAATTATTAATATGTGTTAAGATACCCATAATATAACCTCTATAAAGTAATATAAATACTGTAATAAATTAATGTATATATAATTAATACGTTTAATTATATATACATTTAATTAAATACTATACAATTTAATTAAAAATGAAGCGGCCGCTTGTGTCGCTTGGGCTTCACACCGCCTCTTTATGTGCTAAGCTATTACAATTTTCAAGACGAGTCACCCCTCTTCTGTTATAATGACTTCAAATTGAACGCTACAATGAACATTAATGGAAATGCGTGACACAAAAATTTCTTACTTCAGCAAGTTTAATCTAAAGGGATCTACCCGTTTTGAACAAAAACTGCGTCTAACAATAGTTTACTTTCCAATAAAATATAATACATAAGGATTCATCTAATTTGTTAACATAACCGAAGTGTTAAAAAATATGTAGTAATTCATTTAATGCAGGATAATCTTTTTAATTAATTACTTGCAAAGGATTCAATATAACGTTATCAATTTTAAAAAGGGAACAAAGTCCCAATTACTCTTAATTTTTATAATAAAAATAAAATAAAAATAATAATACTCTATGTATTAAAAATACATAAATGTTTGTATGGTAAAAGGGTTTAGTGCAGGTATAAGTCTTCAAAGGATACGAATAACTAAAACTTTAGGAAATTTGTTTACTTCAATTTTTTTACTAGATCTACACTTCTTTTTGCACACTTCACAATACTAAAAAGAAAAAGAAATATTTTTATTAAATACGTAAAAACTACTGAAATATATATTAAGACAAAAAAATTAATTTATATATAAGTTAGGAAGCCCAAATATCACCTACGTTCCTAATATCTCCTACCATGGTTTCTTCTTGATTAGTGCTGGGAGCACTAAAGAAATACAAAGCTTTCCCCTTCAGCAGGGGGGGAGGTTGCAAAAAAAAATTGGTTGTGTTAAAATTCTGTGTTAGAGTTGTAATTTAGTTTATTTTTGGTTAACAGTCTAGATAATAGATTAGAACTATTTTTAGACAAATGGCACATGGATTTATCCCCTAAATTGAAATAACATCTTAAGTGAGCGATATTTGGGCCTCCTATCTTAAATGCGATTTACACAAATCTCGAAAGTTTGCTATAAACGTTATCAAATATGAACTTACTGGTTTATTAGATCCATCTAAATATTCAGGAGATGAGAACAAGTTGAAACACGATCTCAAAGAGGAGTTTCTATATCCCTGTAAAACAAGAAAATTAGCTTGACAAACCTATAATAGAAAAATGCGAAAATTATTGTATAAAATAGTTGAATAAGCCCCAAGGCAATGCTCTATGACGGGCATTTATACTTCAATGTGTGGTGCAAAGATACTCGTACTACTCGTAAAAAATGTACATTAGTTGGGTGAAATAACGTCGCACTAGAGCTGTGGTTATTGCCGACAATTTGACTTCTGTCTTATTGGTTAAAAATATCAATTATTAAATATTGTGAACATAATACGTGTTCAGAATAAAAAAAAAATTAAAACTAATGACTGTATTCAACTTAGAAAGTGTGCAGATGTGTTTAAAATGCCTAATTTGTTGCAATTCCTCTTCTTCTCATCTTTAACATGTATTTTATAAATAACTCAATTTAAATGTATACTTCTCAACACAGTTCTTAAATAAATAAACAATAAAAGTTAGCATTATTCTGAAATAATATTTTAATGCATCCAAAATAAATATTTACATGCATTACTTTAACCTATTTTGAAATTTTTAGGTAGGTACCTATGCACTAATTAATTTAAAACTAAGCTTTAAAATATTTTAAAGACCCAAAGTAATACCCAAAAGTACACAACAAATTATAAAATTCCCGATTATTTTTTATGTGCTGAAATTATAGTTTGGAATGTTTTAAATATGCTTGTAAAATTCTAGAACTGTATCTACGTTTTTTAATGAGTTATTTCAGATTTATGTTGGATGGTGTATTATGTTTTTCAAGGAACGAAAACTTGAAATCATTAGTTCTCCGTATTTGGTTTTCCTTGATATCAAGTTTTTCGAAACACTAAGGTTTTTTGTTATTATTAATAGATACATGTTTAATTTTTTGAACAGATTGTAAAATAGTGCAGATTATAAATTAGCATGCGAATTAGATCTATGAGAAATATTGTTTTCTTTTTAAAAATTACTGAAGTAAAAAAATTAAGTTTTAAGTTTGATGTTTGAGTTATTTTGAATAACTATTTATATGAAATTCAAATTTTTGCAGTATACAAAATGTTAACGCTTGTTCTTATGTATTATAGTTTAAAGATGCTGAGGAAAATATAAATATTTTAAAAAGCCATAGCGTTTAAAAAAAAGCTTTAAAAAATTGAAAACGTTTACATTTTGAAAAATATTACACACAATTATGCACTTTTGTGTGAAATATTGTTCTCTTATATAAATTTAAATAATATATATTAAAAATTTGATTCAAAAAGTCAAAAAAAAAATTTAGATGGTACCGTGTCCCTTTAACACATTTTTATTTAATTAACAATCTTTACTTTTATTTAATTTAATTCACACTTTTATTTAATTTAATTCACACTTTTATTTAATTTATTGAATTAATCTTTGTCGATACTTTTGTATTGACATATTTTAAAACTCAATTTTAATCCCAATGTCACACCTTGGGCCCTAGCATCATCTCGAGATGTCACGACTTTCCTTTGGAATCGAAAGGTCACGTGATATTTCCTTTGATATGCCGACAGAAAGAGTTGAGATTCCAAAGTGATTTCGAAGGTGAGATCTTTTCACGCGCTTTTCTTATCGCAATCTCAATAAAAGACTTTTCCTGATAGGCCAAGTGTTTGATGACGACCGGAAATTTCGTCACTTTCTTTCAGTGCGCATGATCAAAACGATCTCTCGGTTGGGATAGATCCCACGATACAGTGAGTTGGTGAGATCGTTTCCAACAGATTTCCTACTTGGTGGGATCGTTTCCAAGAGACTTCCATCGAGATTTCAAGTTAAAAGCTATTTTTTGTAGTTTTCATTATTCTGTTTATTTTTAGATGATTTAATCTGCAGACGATAAAATAAACATCCGTCATTATAAATACGTTACTCTTGTATATAACAAAACAATATAAACCAGCATTCAACATATTAAATAAATTTAACTTGGTGTAATCATTTTTCAACTTGGTCATGTAGCTCGGCGTTGCCGATGATCTAAGTTTGAAAAATATATACAATATATTTTATTTTGTGACGTAAAATGCCTCTTTTTATGCATTGAGAAGAAATTCATTTTAATCTGGAAGAAATAACATAGTCTTCTTTGTATCGAAATAACTGATCATCATCTGACCATGGTTCAAAAATACGGAGCAGAGGCTCTGAACCGTCGCCAATAGCGCATAATATAGCTCTAGCGCGACGTTACCTAACCAAACCAACCAAATCTCTGTAACAGCCCGCTCCGTAGTGTTCGAATGGTATGGTTGGTTGGGTTTGTTAATTAACGTCGCACTAGAGCTGCACAGTGGGCTATTGGCGAGTCAATCTCAAAGGAAAGACCCGGGAACACATACACATTCACACACACATTGATACATGCACCTCGTTATTTTTAGAACCATGGTCAGATGACGAGGAAACACCTGAACCCAACGCCTTCAATAGACGTCGGGACTTTGGACCCCGATCAGATTTATCGTGCACCAGTCCCGCATACACGCCAGTATAATTTGTTGGATATTCTAGACGAATTTCTAGTATTTTTGCAGCGAAGCTAGAAACCCTCCGATCACAAGATCACTACTTTTTACTTTTCTTTGTCAAGTCCATCGCTAAGGTTCGAACCATGAAAGTTCGTATTCCCAGCTGACGCCTTTAACCGCTAGGCCACGGAGGCCTATAAAACCGAAGGAAAGACCCAGGAAAACTGAAAAAAAAAATGAGTAGGGTAACCATACAAAACTGTCTGGCAGAAGACATTCCTTAGTTTATTAATATCTAAATATATAGACGATAAATACCAAATTTTTTTTATAGATATTAATAAAAAACTATAATTGCATTATATATTTATAAAAAACTATATTTTACTATCTAATGTGTAATGTATTTTTTTCACTTGTAAATTATAAATAAATATTTTTATTCAGCAGAACTGCCACTGCACATCCTCGTCATCTGACCATGGTTCAAAAATACGAGGCATCGTTCTCGGGTTTTTTTCCTTCGAGATAGGCCCCGAACCGTCCCCAATAGCCCACTGTGCAGCACTAGTGCGACGTTAATTAACCAAAACCACTGCACATCTATCATCTGACCATAGTTCAGAAATTCGTGGCAGTTCCCGGGTCTTTCCGTTGAGATACACCTAGAACAGTCCCAATAGCCCAATGTGCAGCTGTAATGCGACATAAATCCAACCAATTGATCAAAACCACTAGAAAACGGTTCCATAATACTACCAACCAACCACGAACTGCGTAAGATCTCACTCTTGGGATTGATATCGTCAAACGTCACTTCCTGTGAGATCGATTCCAAAGTGGAATGATTCCACCTGAGATGATGCTAGGGCCCCTGCTCGGAATCTCGAGGGCAATCAAATAGTTACTACATATCTAAGCTTCGCAGTACTGAAAACCCTGTGAAGTATATAAAACACTATTATTCGCCTAATGTCCCAGATCTTTTAAAAACTTATGTATATTTAATAGCGATTTTTAAAGGGTATATATATAAAAAAATATATCTATATCCTCCAACGAATACCCAGCCATAAATACAGGGCTACACAGCTAGTATAATTAGATATACGTTACAATGAGAGAGCCAGTGCCAAACCTATTATTTTCTAATATCAGAAAAGTCAATACAATTACTCAATGAAAACAAACTATTTTAATAAATGAAAACTTTGCAAGTGTATCTTGAATGAAAGCGAATTATAGGAAATAAATGGCTTTTACGTCAGGTACGGGCAACGAGAGATCCCAAAATGGATCGTACGTAATGGAATCATTAGTACAACCGGTGCATTTCAAGGTGCTTTTCAGCTGACCAGCAAATAAATCTAAAACATTAAAAAAAAAATATTTTAACGTATTGTACTTTAAAGTGAAGTAGATATA
Organism: Troglohyphantes excavatus; assembly: GCA_963932185.1. Lineage (NCBI taxonomy): Eukaryota > Metazoa > Arthropoda > Arachnida > Araneae > Linyphiidae > Troglohyphantes > Troglohyphantes excavatus. The sequence continues at coordinate 10,605,991 of OZ010672.1, forward strand.
TAGTGATAACAATATGGTAAGTAAATAACTATGCGTTAAATAAAAAATTGCTCGTTTTGTAGTTTTATTTTACTCAGATACTTAAATCATAAATTAAAATCCAAATCTGAAATTTTTTATAATCCAAAAATATTTGATGGTATGAATAAATTTTTTAATGTTTTTCTTATGTGTTTTTATAGGTCGTATAATTTAAATATTCTGAATTTAATGGAATTCACGAAGTGTTAAACTTTTGTAATAGTATCATAACACTTGGTGGAAGTGCTGAATTGCACACTGTTAAAAATAGGTACTCAACAATAAGTAAAATGTACTCATTTTTGATTACATTCGATGCTTATCATACCTCCGAATACATAAGTTTCATTTTTGGAAAAGACATGTACTCGAAAATGAGTACATAGAGTAAAAATTAATAAAAAAAGAGCAGTTTCTTGCCTACATAGGTTGCTTTCATAAATCACATTCGATAAATATCGACAATTACAACTAAGATTTACCGGGAATGAATCGAACCCAGGACCTCAGGGATCGCAGCCCAATGCCGTATCCGTTGTACTACGAGAGTGATGTGAAAAAGTTATAAACAGAAGAAATGTTCAAAAGGTGTACCATAAGAATAGGAAGTAAAATAATTGAGTTGTAATAACTCAGTTTCCATTTAAGCGATCGACATCAAATAATGTGGAAAACCATATCTTCTGAACACCTATTTTAAGTTTGTCAGGTCGCTTTGTTAAGATGGCTTGAGCAGAAGCCGAGATTAGCAATATTAAATCACACTGCTCATTTTTGAGAAAGTAAATTTGAGTACGTCATCGCTCATTTACGATGCAATTGTGCTCAAAGAAAAATAAGTAGGTTCAGGTACTCATTTTTAAGTACAATTTTTTTTACAGTGCAATATTAGACAGTAAGTGATATCATGAAGTATATTGCTACTTTAATACATAAAACAGACAATAGAATATTCTTTTTAATAATGGTTATCTAACAATGAGATTATATTTACCCACTATTAAGCTATCATCGATTTCTTTGTACTTCCTCCAGATTTGATGGGCATCACTGCTAGAATAAAAAAATAAAACAAGGCATGGACAAAACTTTCCGGCCAGGTAGGAATAAAGCAAAATTGAATGGATAAAAAGGAAACATGCGAATATTTAAGAGGGCAAGAGATTATGGGAAATGTTTTCTAAAAATAGAATTCAGATATTTTGAATTACGATATATTTTTTTCTTGGATCATTCATAGACGGTGTGATAGACGAAATATAAAAACCAGCTTGTATTTCCGGCATTCCGCATAAAAATGTTCATGTTACTAGAATGGGATTAACCTTGGTGGAAAGAAAGCATTTACTTAAGCACCAAGATGCAAAGAAAGCATTTACTATGTTTTCCATAATTCAATAGTATTTATTTATAACCTGACATTTCAAGAAAATAAAAGTATTATAAAAGTTTAAACGGAAAAGATCTCCAATGTCAAAATACAAGTAGAATTCAGGTATAAAATGCAATGGAAACTACTTCAATTCGATTTGAATAAAAATTTAAATCAGAAAATGTTTTATTGGTCTTAATAATTACAAGATCTATAATTATAAAAATTATTAATTCTTATGTATAGTTTCTCTTTCTATATACAACTATCTCTGTGAAAATGTTTCTTGTCCTTACCCTCCATAGTCGTTTCTGCGAGTCGGCTTGAACTTCACTCGATTCATGTCATCGTGGAGACCTTGCAAGAGATATCTCAGAAATTCTTGGGCATCTTGCTGGCTGGAATTCATTCAAATGATTGTCATTAAATAATGTTTCTCCAAACAGTACATATCAAACAAGAAAATTACATAATTTCGTATAAAAGATACAATTAAATTTGTTCCAATTATTCCAATGATAAATTGGAATAGGTGATTGCTTTTACCCTACTAATTAAAAACGTTCTTGAGGCGACCTATAGGAAATTTACTGTACTCCTCCCTACGCGACGAAAAGTATAGGAATTAAATTGGAACAGTGTAACATCAGTTAATATTGCATCAATATAATATCGCATTCATATCATAAAGTAAATACACACAGAATGAACATAAGGACATTTCTGTGACTCCCGACGACTTTCGAAAGACCTTTGAGAAAGATGAATGTACTCTAAAACAATCAATTGTGAACTCGAGGCTGATTGCCATGGGCAATTCTGCTTTACTGGGGTGTACACAACAAAATATCACTATGAAAGATTTATTTTACGAATGCTTTTTAATATATCGTCGTTCAAAGTGAAAAAGATCGAATGTCTAACCTTAATATTTTTCAGAAGAGCAAAAGAAGATTATTTTTATCATGATTCTATGAAAAAACCTTTTAACGTTTGTTTTATCTCCTTCATTGGATTAACTGATGACATAAAAGGATTTGTCACCAGGTGAAAATCACAAAATGCCATATATAGAAATAATAAAAACAATGGAATTTTTGACATACGACCTTTTGCATTTTAAACGACGATATTTTACTAATAAAACTCATACATCTTACTTATAAATAATTAAATTACATTTATATATTTTTAACGAATTCTGAAAGTACTTAGATTTATTTTAATTTCATGCTGCATATTCAAAAGATAAACACAAAAATATATTAGCGCTGTAATAAGATATATATTATATTTTGTGCAGCTAAAATATGAATTCCGAAATTCAATATTTAAACTTACGTACCCCAGTATACATGTAAATAGCTAGCAATTGAGCAATTGTTTTATGTGGTTTTATATAATAATCATTAAAATATAATTATTACTATTTTAAAATCACTCATATAATACAAAAGCCTTACTTGTCTCCACAAAACCTGGGTGCATATCGTTGCACTTCTCTCCGCAGTTCATGTGGACTAATGGAACAATCCAGCTTGGGGTCAGATAGTTTCTTCACAAAATCTGCAAATGCTATAAATATATCGCTGTAAATATATTTGAAAGAAAATACTTAAAATCCAATATCATATGCCAAGTATTATATATTGGAATCATTCACTTCGGAAATTATTACCAATTACAAAAGTCTAGTATACGCTACAGGATTATTAATTATTTAATGTCTGAGAACTAGTTACTATCCGGGGAAGATTGTTGGAGTTTTTATACCAGAAGCGAATTTTTATTGCAAGAGGTAGTTTTAATAAAAAAAAATCTACAAATGAGTTTGTTATTAAATCGCGCCATTCAAGCTAGCGAAAATAATCTCGTTTTATACCATCAGGCCTGCAAGCAAACATAGGCGTAAAGTTGTCCAAAAAAATTTGTGGCCCAAAATGTAACTTTCAATAAAGAAAATTGAGAATTTTTTTTAAGGGGGGGGGGGAAGGGGGGATAAATTATATTCAATTCTTTGGAAAGGGCTGCAACTTGCTTAACCTCAAGGTTCGGTAGCAATGTGTGTGAATTTTAAATATATACCTTAAAAAGTTGTGCTAGCATCATCCAAATAACATCCATCCCAACACAGAAACTTCTTTATATGCCAATTTGACTTTGTACGTGCATTTGGGGTAAATGTAAGATATGTAAGACAAAGCAATTCACAAGGGGTGATGATGGGCTTTAGACATTTGATAGCTTAATTTAAAACTTTTTGTTTAAATGTGTACTTTCTAATAAGAAAGTATGGTGGATTGTCTTAGCTTGGGGGTATTTTGTCGCTATTAAAGAGGAGAAGCAAACATTATTTATGGTAGGGAAATGTTTTTAGAAGAAAGCATTAATGATCTTTAAATATAATACTGAAACACACCATTCTACAGCGACTACGTCGACCAGACACTGCGCTTTCAAAGGACATAAGGAAACTTCTTTTATCAATCAAGGGCGGATTTACGTAGCGACTAAAGCCCCTCCATTTGAGTGTGACTTTACTCCAAATAAAAACCATAACATAGATTTCACAACAAATAACGCTACATAAAAATTATAATATAAATTTTAAAATAAAATAATGCTATTTATAAACTATAACACAGATTTTATAATAAAGTAGCGCCAGATAAAAACGTTGACATAAATTTTGCAAATAAAATAAGCTTAATTGCTTATAAAATTTTTCTTTTGTAAAAATAGACTTGTCGAATTCTGTTCGAAAACTTCCGCGAAACAAACTTTCGAAAAAAAAATTACTGTTGAGCAGACATAGACAATTTTTTAATTAACATATTTAACATTGACAATACTTATTTTTTTAAAAATACTTAAATGGTTGAATGCGTGTTGAAAAATTTAAATGGAAAAAACTATTAGTAACAAGTAGTATTTTTGTGGTTGAGATCCTAGACTAATAAATTAAAGTATAAAGCTTTCAAAAAATTTCATAACTCATCGACTTAAAAAACAATCTTTTAAGTTATTTTATATTAAATTTTAAAATAATAAAAAACTGTAAACACATATTTATTAATTTGTATAAAAATGAGGCCCTCCCGTTTACAAATCCTGATATAGCCACTGTTATTAATCTTTAATGTTTCCTGCATGATTTGCGATACTCATAATTTAAAAAAAAAATAACAATTAAAAAAATCGTTGGTGTACTGATAATTGTATCGGACGACAGCAGCAAATGTCGTGCTAAAATCGAACATCAGCCAACAAAAAACACAAAATTAAGTAAAGGAGTAAAAAAGATCATTCCCATAAAATATAATTGAAATCCGAAAGCTTATGGAAATGTAATTTTCCCTTTGTCATGCTTTTCTAGTTCTATTATTCAATTTGAATTTAATTACATTAGTGGTCAAATTTATAAGTTCAGGTTAAAGAACATGTAGGTAAATTTGGCAAAGGAAAATTTCGTGAGAGAGGGAATATCGTGAGAGGGGTCGTCCATATATAGGCATAACGCAAATAAAGGGAAGATATTTTCTGTCCTCCATGGATTTATATTCAATTCCTAACTTACGATACTCTTTGTCACGATTATTTTATGTTACGATTTTTCTATTTTTTGTCGCGATTCTGAAAATTTGCGCCAAGGCCATGCCTTTGTTTAAAGTGTGTCATACGTGGCATCTCGCCGACAGTTTTAAGCTCATGCACGTACCGTGCGCTAATGCCACAGACTCCTAACGTCTATTTAAGGCCCCGGGCAATTATGGTCTCCGGCAAATATGTAGTAAAAAACTTTACACTGCCCTATATAAATAATTGACAGTTTTAAAAAAGGGTATAGCACTTCAATTAACACAAAAAGCTTAATTATTTAAGAATAAATAATGAAACATAAAGTTACCTGTTAATAAACTTGCTATAAATTTCATTGCAAAATAAAAACTTCATTTTTTTAAAAAAATAATCAGTGAGGAAAAAGCATTTAAACAGACCAATTATTTTAACAAGCATCCAAATGAAGATTTTGATATTTAAACTGCGGTACAACGAGTACAATAGAAAAAGCTATAGACGGTCTGAAGAGACGCCCTAATGCAACACCTCCTATAACTAGTATATACCTCCTACTCCTACTACTACGTATTTAGAAGCGTGTCACATCGCTCGTTTTTACGGAATTTCCGATTGCCGCTAGGGGCGCTATATATATATATATATATATTTATATATATATATATATATATATATATATATATATATATATATATATATATATATATATATATATATATATATATATATATATATATTTATATATATATATATATATATATATATATACGCTTCTAAATACGTATTTACGTGCTGCATCAAGGACGCTTTGGCAATACAAAGCTATTCCTCTTTGTGTTCTATCCTGCTGCTATGTAGATACACAACCCCCGTCGAAATCTACCTTGAAAATAGCCAGCTCAAAGAAAGAAGAAAAAAAAGTTTTTCTGAAAATAAACTGTTTTTCCTTCTTTGTTAGCCCTTTCCACTGCCTTTCAATCTCTGGAACAGTTGGGACATGCCCTTAGAGCCTACTATTTAAGAGTTCCATGCCCATGACTGAACTGGATCCGAAAGTTCGGAAGAAGGATGGTTCTTTTTGTCAAGAAGTGCAGGGGGTTGAAAGTCGAAACTTGAAAAGGATCACAGGGACCGACGTTCTCACTCTGAAGAAACTGATTATATCTTTTTGTGCCACTGTTTGAAAAAGAAATCAAAAATTGAAAAGAAAAATTGTTTTATAAATGAAACTTTCGGCTTGCAATCCAATCCTACCTAAAAATTCACCTTTCAAAATTTCAAACAATACTAGAATTTCATATTTATTTCAAATCGCTCTTAACTATTTTTCACTTACCTTTTGCTAAATCCCCATGAGTTGGGCTTCTGTGATTGATATCTGACATATAGGATCCTCTTACGCAATAATCTACTAATGGGTGCGTATGACACAAACATTGTAGAACAGCATTCATAAAGCACTAAAGCGAATAGAACTAAGTTAATTCAGAATAATTTTTTTTAACATCGAACATTCCGAGTGAAGTTTACAGTGTAAAAATACTACAAACTAAATTTTCAATATCATCATAAACGTAGTTTCATTGAATCGGGGGAGGGGGTTATTAGAAATATGAGAGCCATTTTTACTTAAAAAGAAATATTAATAGAATAACTTCGACAATATCTTACATTAACGATTACGATCACTTTCTTCAATAAAATAAACATGAAAAAATATTTACTTTCCTTTTTTTATCTTATTTTTAAAATAATGTTTTAGAAATATTTTACACACCTTTGTTATGGTATCTTTGTTTTACTAAATGGGGTTATAATTATAAAATAGGTCAAAAATTAACTGTAGGGCCATGCCAATTGCCCTATCTTTCATGCAATCTTTTCTGCTCAAATAATAAATAAATCCTCTTCAAATAATATGAAAATCCTTATGCAGTACGGGGATTTTTGTAAAGTTATGAAACACATAAATCGTGCCATTTATTTAAGTTACTCGCATAACTTCATTATATGCAAAAGAATTTTGCTAAAATACAAATTGTTAGTATTTAATAACTAACATTTAATGATAACTAACTTATTGTATGAAAAAAAATTCGCTAAAGATATTGTTGTAATCCTCTCCTTTTCAACGCAGCTGGATGAAAAACGCCACTGAGACTTGAGAGATACTCCAAAATATGCAGGCGAAATTTTGAAATATCATTAATTTTCATGTTTTGCGCACTCTTTTAATGTTTTTTCTAGATATACCACTGCCTTTCATAACTCTAACAAAAATTAATAGTTCAAAACATTTTTAAAAAATGAATGAATATACGTAGTTAAAAAAAATTAATAAATATAGTTTAAAAAATATTATTTTCAATTTTTTTAAGAAACATGTTTCTTTGATTTAAAGTTAATTTCTTTAAATAAAATCATTTTAATAATTAGAAATTTGAGAAAAATGTATGAAATATTATTAATTAGTATTGAAAGATGAACTTACAGTATTTCCTAAATTATTAAGACCCACACGTGTTCCTCGTTTGTCATCGCTGTCATTCAGTTTATTACACGACCAGGAGCTCACTTGATAGGGAGAAGTCTGAAAAGAAAGGAAAGCATAAGATACTTTAATTGAATTTAGTCAATTAAAAAGAATTTAAATTAAATTACGTCTAACACATTTTTTACAATTACAAAGTTATTGTTTAAATGCACAATTACATCGCATTTTCCTTTAAACTCTAGAAAACATTTGAGAGACAATTTTTGCAATTTAATCACCTATCATATATCGTACTGCTAGTTAGATTTCGGATAATTGAAGAAAATTCTGATGTAAACGCTTAACGAGTTTTTCTTGTTAATAAACAGATTTCATATAATTATAAACTGCCACGTGTATTCTGGACTTAAAAATGGAATTACCAAACATGTATCATATATATTTTTTAAAGTTTTTAAATTCATATAAAAGTTGTCATGTACTTTTAGTGATTTTGAATATGTTCCTAATATATTCGAAAATATTTCAATATTTATCCAAAAAAAAAGTAGTGACTTAGAGAAGTAAAGTATTTCCAGATGTCTTCACATTTCTAAATGAATTTTTACAAATTCCCGTAAAAAATTTAAGATATATAACTTTTTCTCACTACTTCCATTTGAAATATTGCCTCACACAGTTAGCACCGAATTGATGTTACTCTTTATAATGAGTTGCAAAATCTAACTATACTTTACATAATTTAAAATAAAAAAGGAAAAAAAGGGTTGCTAAATCTGGTATTTTGATTGTCTTTATTTACATTTCAGCTTGATATTCATAACTTTACTTTCGTGCATATTTAGGCGTGCGATTGACAAATTTTATATTACGATATTTTTCCAAGTTTGGAAAAATAACAATTGTCAAAAAAATATATATTATTTTTTAAAGGTGACTTTGAATCTATTTCCCATAACGTTACAGTATTAGTAAAAATGTATATTGGAAATAGATACACTGTAAAAAAAACTACTGTAAACATACAGCATTTTATTTACATAAATACAGCGCACATTGCTGCAATTTTTTACAGCTCGTTCTGTAAACACAATTTACAGCACATTGAGAAGTAACCTGTTTCCGAAAATTTCTCATGGTCCGTCTTGCGCGTACCATGTAATATTATTAACGGATCAGCTTCGAGACCAGTACTTTCAAAGAACTTATAAGTTATAAGAAGGTGCACTTCGGCAAAGCGTACGTGACGCCTACTCACTTACTTGATTGGTTTGGTTTGATTAATTAACGTCGCACTAGAGCAGGACATTGCACCCTGATCAGATTTATCGCGCACCAGTCCCGTATACACGCCAGTATAATTTGTTGGATATTTTAAACGACTTGCTAGTATTGTAGGAACCTTGGAAATCCTCCTATCACAAGATCACTAAATTTTTACTTTTCTTTGTCAAGTCCATCAGTCGAGCTCGAATTCGCAATTATCTTATTACTAGCCGCACGCTTTTATCCACTGGGCAACTGGGGGCCCCTCAATCCCTTACTTGAAGTCACAAAGTACTGCAATGAAGTTCACTACCATGCGTTTACCTGAAGTTTTGGTATGCTCAGAAAGTACGTGTTTTTTTTAGCGCGCTTTGAAACTTCGTGTGCCAAGGAAGATTTGTTATTCCGTGCCGTGTTGCTAGTAAAGATCGTTCAGGATTTCATTATGTGCTATAAATATATGATCAAATAAAGACAATTCCAAAAATTTAAAGTAAATGACAAGAAATGTATTATTAATATAGCCAATTTAAAGCTCATATATACTTCTGTGTGTTGTTTCTTCAAAAAAATGTCTGTCTTAAATGGAACTAACGCGACTTCTTTACGTTTCCCTACTGATCGTGGTTCGAGTAATCTAAGTACTGGACTTCGAAGCTCTTTGTAGTTTTTTTTATATGTCATCGGAAAGTACAGTTAGATAAGAGAATTGAGAATATAGCCAATTTTCATTAGTGGGGATCTTTTGTTAATGTTTTAAAATCCAAGCAAACTTTTATACAGTCAAACCTCGGTATAACGAACCCGGGATATAACGATCCCTCGGTTGTAACGAACTTTTCAATTGGTCCCAACCAAACTCCAATGTCACTAATTTATTTTCAAATGCTTATAACGATCTTCAAAAGTAAGGAATTCGGATGTAGCGAACTGAAATTAACACTTTTCCAGTTTAGTTTCAGGTTTTTCCCAAAAATTTTACTCGCCCCGACCACATTTCTTACCCATTGTTCCTTTGACAGAAGCCAGGTTCCTCAAAGGTGACAATAGACTCTCCTGCTCAGCTCCTCCCCTTCCCCCGTTCAACTGGTTTAGCATACATTCTTTGCCTATTCCTTTCATTCTATTGCTGAAGATTATCGTTTAACTTGTGGACTTCGCGTAGGTTTAAAATCGCTCCTGTTAGCTAATGCCTTTTCCATTGAGGATAAAGCGAAAATTATTAAGAGAATAGAAAACGGTGATTATCGTTTATCTACAGATATTGCATACGAAGGGGATGTTAGCAGGTCCTTCAATTTCTGATGCTAAGGCTAAGGCAGCTGTGAACATTTTGCATAATTTCTTAAAGTTTCTTTGCAACAGAAACTGTGGATAAGAATGTAATGGACTCTTTTGATGCTTTCAACAAAAAATCAAAACTTTATTTCATACTTTAGATAAATAAATTTAATTGTTTTTTAAGAAAAAATATTTCTTTTACTTTATTATTGTCCATTACTAATTGCAATTCAGTGTTCAGTGTAATTGTTTCGCACAAAACGTGTTTAAGGACTTTAGGAAGTTTTTATATCGTCAATATTTGAAAATTCGGATATAGTGAACCCTCGGCTATAGCGAACTTCTGAACCAGTCCGTTGAGTGTTCGTTAGAACGGGGTTTGACTGTATTTGTTTGTTTAACGTGTTTAATGTAAGATTTAACTAGTTTCGATGATTTGCGAATAGCAGCAATATGTATTTTCGGATAATGTAACAAAAACCTTAAATAAATGCCTAAAGAGCCAAAAATTTAACAAACATTTCGAAAAATAAATATTTAAGAAATATTATAAGGAACTCGGCGCACATTCATAAAATTGTTCAGAACATCTTTATTAACTGAGATAAAGTATTGCCGTATCTTATTAGTTTTTCACACAAAAATAAACCTATCAGCTTATCTTAATTTACTTATCAGCTTATCTTAATTTACTTATATGAGCAATTAACTTGAATTCGATCAAATCTGAAACTTTTAAACCTTGAACCACATGTGACATACAAGTATATAATTTTTTAAGTTTTATTGAGTATAAGTATTCTTAAAATATTTTCTGGAATACTTCTACATTCGTTACTTATTTTTAAAAGGAGACTAAATGTATACAATAAACATATCTTTTATTGTGAAATTATTTGTTTTAATTTTTGTATTTTTATTTTATAAATGATTAAAAACTAATAAATAAATGTTTTTCAAAACATCTTATTTAAAATTAAAAAAAATGTGATATTACTTGTATTTGATATTACTTGTATGATTTAAAAATTTTGATAGTTGGCTTAAAATAATTGTAGTCTTAAAGTTGTTTTTCATAAAACTTCTTAGTGTTCGGTTTGTTCCCTTGTTGAAATAATAATATTTTTACTAATTTATGTTTTTTTTCGATTTATACCTCTTCAAAAACTGCTGGGAGAGGCCGGTTGCCTCGAGGTACAGCACCGGGATAGCAATCAGAGGGAGACGAATGCGAGTTCGAATCCTTATGAGGCAGACCTGTAGCTAGGTGGGGGCCAGGGGGTATTTCCCGTCCTACAAAAAAATTGCCCCCCTAGAGCAGTCGAAGAATTTTCTTGAATTTCACACGGAGAAAAACCAAAATAATTATTTTTCAGAGCTTTCATAGGGGGAAAAAAGCACACACTTTCCACTGCCCCCCCATCCCACTCCACTAATTTTACTTCCAGCATAAACCATTGTAGCAATTGAACCTTGCAAGACAATTATCAACATGTGGTATTTGTCGCCAATTCTCACTAGTAGGGTGTAGTCCGTCTTGTTGAGTATGGGTAGCCCCCCCCCCCCCCCGCCCTGCAGTAAGGATTAGTATATTCAAGTTAGGGAAAAAAGCGCCATCCCTTCGGGAAACAACAGAAAGAAATCTAATTTTGATAACGCACACAACCCCTGCAGCAAGGAAAAACTCGAACTCATTCATTAGGGACATAGATTTTTCACAGTGAAACAGGAAATTCTAAATTGAGTAATCATGTGAAACTCCAAGTCCATCCAACCCCTGCTGCGTTTGTTCTTTGTTAACTTTGTTTTCTCATCAATGTGTTCTGTACTTTAGCCTGTATTGGCCAGGCTTGTATGGGTTGCAACAAAACTGTCGGGGCTTTTAATGATAAAACGATTAAAAGTAGTTACTCAAATGTTTGCTTTCTACAGATAGGTTGTTGGTTCCCCAAAAGCGTAAGAGTTATTTTTGGTAAATAGTTTGTTTACGATAACACGATTGATTTTAAGAGCGCGGGTATTAAAAAGCCTTCAGCGTTATGGATATACGCTTGTATTTTGAATAAAAGACCAAGTTTGGACAAGGAAGCGGATGTGTGTAGCGACGAAAAAGATACAAGTGATGTAATGTTACTATATTTTTCATCTTCGCGAAACTATGATATGGCAGAATTGGCTGTCAAGTTTAATAGGTCAAAAAACAGTGTTCCAAAATCTGAGCGTTGAAAGTTTACAACTCGCTTTGGCTATAATATTAAGTGGAATGACAATCAATTCATTTTTGAGCAACCTATTGAATTAGGACCCACACAACCAAATGATAGAGCTTATCGAGCAATGAAAATTATGTAAGTTAATTTTTGGATTTTTGTGCCTAATATCACTTAGCAGTCAGCCCACCCAAATATAGATATAGAGTAAATATTTAATTTGTTTGACATAAATATGAAAGTTTAATTATTTGTAAGTGTTAAATTTAAGAATCTACCTTGTTAAATATGCTGGGTCATTTATAAAAATTTTATTTTCAGAAAATTAAGTAAAAAAGCGTTAGAGGCTTCATATCACCTAGCGATAAACATCATCCGTCAATATATCACTTTTATAAAATGAAAAAAAATATTATTTTACTTATTATTTGTATTAATTGTAAGAGTTTAAATTTTTTTTATAATTTTGGAAGAGTTTAAAAAATATTTATAATGATTAACATTCATGAAATCAAATGCTAGTTTTATGATTATCCACCATGGTTAGAGAAATTCCTAAAGCTCTTCATATTTGTAATATAAAATGTCCTTTTTTAAGAAATATAACTTGAATAAATTTCGCATGTTCAGTGTATCTTAAATTTTTAAATCGTGTTATTTTTTTTATAAATCAGCTTTCCAAAGAATATTTCAATAATCGAATTTTAAAGATTTCATACTTTGTTTATTACAGGATTCAAATTTAAATATGTAATCAAAAGAACGTTTTTTTTAATATATACCAATTAAAAATACATATTTTGTTCTTTCGTTTTTCACGTTAATTGAAGCTATCCTAAAATTAAAGAGTGAATTTTTATTGATGCTTTGGACTTTTTGTTCATGTTGTTTAATGCGGCTTACTGCATTAAAATGTTCCTTCTCTCATTTTATTTCAACAGCGAATTAGATTTTTACAAATATTTATTTTATTATATATTTTTATAAATATTAAAAGAGTATTTAACTATAACTATACTGGCTATGTCATTTGAAAAAAAAATGCTAATGCGATTAATATCTTACTGCTAAATAATCGATATTTTAATATTTAAATTCTATATATGAGAATATATCAGTAAACTTGTATTACATACTTTCTTGCCAACATTTTAAAAATCAAATACGTACAATTTATTTTCTCAAAAATTTTACATAAATTGTTTTATATAACATTACAAAAGTCTCGTTATTTAACTATTATAAAATTTGAAAAATAATTATTTTAACCTTTAATTTTTTTTCACCGAACGTTTAATTACTCAATTTGCTTCTTATGTACTGCCACAGTGATAAAATTATTTAATGTACTACCACACTGATGAAATAATTTACTAGACACATAGCATATTTGCAGAAAAAATGTAAGTATTTTAAGCAACAACATAGAAAAAATTTCATATATACAACATTTTTTAATGATTTTGTCATTTAACGGTTCCTGAGGCTCCTTCTGTGGTTCTTGTAAAAGGAAAAATCCCTTACAACGTAATAAGGTAACCGTGCAAAATGTCTAAAGTTCGTATATGTACGGACTGCCTCCCCCCCCCCCCCGTCCTTTCCCCCTTGCCCTACCTGGAATAATGTGTGCCCCCCCCCCTGAATATATTGTCTGGCTACAGGCCTGTTATGAGGACTTGATCAAAGTTAAGATGTAGCGATCTCGTGATAAGAGAATTGCTAGATTCGCTACTAAATTACGAAAGTCGTCATAAATTATCCTCAAATTCCATCGGCGTGTAAACCGGACTGGTGCACTTTGATTCTGATCGTGGCCTAATGCTCTGACGCCTATTCAGATTGCGTCGGGTGCCAGCTCATGTTTTGTCTTCGTCATCTCACCATGGTTAAAAACACGAGACAGTGTTCCCCGGTCGTTTCTTCGAGATAGCCCTGAACTATTGCCAATACCCCACTGCGCAGCTCTAGAGCGACGTTAACCAACTATCAAAAACTGTTGTAAAACAAAAATTGTCAGAAGTTTCTGAAATAAAGTAATATGCAATTTTTAAAATAGTGATGACAGCCGATGACTCTTTAAATGAGAACTTTGGAAAGATGGCTAATTTCGAATTTTGATAATGTTATATTGTTATGAACATTTCGCAAATTATTTAAAGAAATAATTGTTTTAGTAATTTTGATGGTCATCATATGCTGTAAAAACTACTTTATATTTACCTATGTTGACGGCAATTTATCAACACAGGTTTAAAAAATTTCATTTTGAAAATGGCAACATAAAAAATCATCGGTATTTGAGAAAAGTTACCATCATTAACATTTCAAATGAATAGCGTCCATGCAAATAAACATAAATAAACATACAAGTCCGATCACAATAAAAAAAATTGTACATGCATCCATTTCTATGGAGCTTTGGATTTTCAAGTTTTAAAATAAAAGAGATATTTTTCGAAATATTAAAAAAGTATTGAAAAAATGGGTAAATGTCATCTTTTTTTTATAACTTTCAATGCTTATATAACTTTTTATATTTTTTTACATGTTTGTTTTTGCACATGTACGCTCCCCAAATATTCTAGATATCTTTGGTGGAAATACATTGTTAGAATTTATGATTAAATGTTATTGGGCAAAGATACAGCGCGTGTGATTAAAAAGTACAGCAAAATTATTTTACAGCAAACTGTAAAAATGCAGCACAGGGAGTACAGTAATTTTTTACAGTGTATAGAAATGTCATTATTACGCTTTCAAGCAAGTTAAGAATTTCATTTCCTCGAAACCTTGTCAGTATTAATGCAGGCCTGCAGCCAGGCAGGGGCCATGGCGGGTATTGCCCCCTTGGAAATTTTCTTGCCCCCCCCCCTGGTAAAAATGTGCCCCTCCTTAAATGAAATCATTTTGATTGAATGTAAAACCTTGGTTTCACAAAAAAAAAATTCGTTTAAAAAAAAAATTGTGTATAACAATCTGTAAAACTATCATTATTTTTTTTTTCTTCTTCCAAAATCAGTCAGATAGCCCTGTGGTGGGACAACTGTAGGCGTAAACCTAGGGGTAAACTTGCATGGGAACGTGCCCTTAAAAAAATTTGTATGTACCAGCAACTGGACGTTCGGGTTTCGGCCTGTTACCGATAGAGATGGCTTTGCCTAGTGGCGAGAGCGGCAGTTCCTTATGAAAGTCCTAGTAGTCTTCTTCTAGCAGAAGACATGATTTGTCACACAGACTAGCAAATGTCCACTGTTTCGCACATCTATGGCTTCTTCTGCCGTTTCAAAATTTTTGTATTGTACTGTAGTGTAAATCTCAAAAACTTCATTTGGATGCATGCAGTGGCGGATTTACATAGGAGCTAAAGGGGGCTATAGCCCCCCCCCCGGGCTATAGCCAATTTTTTTTTTTTTTTAAATCAATAATTTTTTTTTTCTCTTAAATTTTTTTTTGTGGAAAATAATGGCTATCAGTTAAGAGGGGCTATAGCCCATCATATAGTTAAAGTTTTCAGGGAGTTGAGGAGAGGACTTGTTTTATTATGGTTCTCATTGGGGATGGGAAGAGGGGGTGGGGTGGCTACGCGTCTTGTCGCACTAAGATGACCTTGGACCTTGGACAATGCAAAGGCCCAGAAACACATTGCCTGGCATCTGATTCGTCGGTTTCACTACGTAGCTGTGACGTCACATTATTTTCTCATCACAGGAAGGCACAAATCTGCTAGTAATTATGGAACTCGGTTTTTATATTTGATTGTTACATGATTGCTTTTTGGTTATTTCTCAACTGAATATATTTGTTATTGAATTTTTTTTTTATGAAGGGAGTTTTTATGAAGTACATGAATGCAGGCTATGATTTTTTTTTTAAATGCTGATTCTCAACGTTTTAATTAGAAAAAAAGAAAACTATTGAATTGTGATTAATGCAATAATTTTTGTAACTATTCTAAGATTTAATTTTAATTTTTTCATATATATATATATATACATACAGATAATAAAAGGTAGAAAATGCTCAGCAGAAAAATAACACTCGTATAAAATTACAAAATGTAATGCAATTCTACTTAAATAAACCCATTACCAAAAATGTTCCATATTTTATAAAGCTACATTTCCCCCCATTTTATATTCACCTTATTAGGCAATTAACTGACAAGTACAATTGAAATGTAAGTATAATGGATGAGAAATAGTGTGACGTCACAGCTACATAGTGAAACCGACGAATCAGAAGGCTCGAAATTTTCCAATGCTTCTACTCGTGTATAGGTAGTTAATATGCTGCCTTGGCAGGGAGTCTTGGGGGAAGATCGATTTTATGACTCTCTCTCTCTCTCTCTTTTTGGGGGTGAGGGGGGGCTACGCGTCTTTTCCTTAGAGTAGGGTCTTTTCGCCTTATCAGATGACCTTGACACTGCAAATGACAAGAAACAGCAAAACTGAAATATTTTGTTGTATCACCCGAGTACAGTCATTTGTTAAACGTTTTAAGAGAGGCGGGAGATTTTCTGTAGTGGTCAGTGAATCTGTGGGTGAAGGAGGGAAATAAAAATTCGTGTCGCTATGTATGGTTAGTTTTGATGAGTGAAAACAACGAAAAAGGTGAATTCTATGCTATTGCTTCATTAATAGCTGGGTTAGATAGTCAGGTAATTTTTCTTTCTCTTGTGATTTTATTCGTGTAATTTTATATATTTTAAGCAATGCAAAAAGCGAGACTGCAGTTGTAAATACTATTGGGTTTTATTCAAGTATTTTAATGAAGTAGTGATACCGGAATCACATTATCCTTGACAATCAATTCTTAACCTTTTATATGAAAGTTGCTCTGTTTAAATTAGGAAGACCGAACCAAATATCTTTGAATCGTATTTTTTAAAAAACATCAATTTTACGTAAATTGAAAATATAATTCAAAGAACTGAACATGCTTAATGATGATATTTAAAACTTTAATTTGGCATTTACATAAGAAATATTGTACCATATATGAAAAGCAAACGATCAAAACTTATTTTGCTTAAAAAAAAAAAAATTAAAAATTATATTTTACATCACCTGATTTCGCCACCGAATTTTCTATCTAACAAAGGTATTTTATTTGTCCAAAATACGTGTTGTCAGATTTGAACTTGCAAAATTGAAATCTGTCTATGCGAATTAGAAAAATTAATTTTAGTTTACCCAATATTCGTTTCAAGTGACAAAACACGTTTTGAATTTTTTCTATTCGTATGTCAGTCATTTGTCTGAGTTTGTGTGGATTGAAGCAAGTACTAGTAACTGCTAGTTGGTATTCTTATTAAAAGCGTAAAGTCTTCCTTTGCATAGTTTAACGTAATTTATTATTTTGACCAATCTACCTTACTATTTCAGTTCTTATCAAAATTTATGTACAATGGGGATATTTCACATATCACCATTGTACTTAAATTTTCGTATTCTACGAAATTTAATATTCTTCGAGAGGTTTTGTGAGATATTGTTTGTCTCTTGCTCTGTCAATTAACCCATGAATATTTATATTTACATGATTTCCACAACCATACTTTCATTGATAGAAGTATTACTCATCAGTGGCGAAGATAGCTGCATATAATTTTAAATGGAAGCCAATTATAGCCAATTATAATTAAAGAAAAAATCATATAGGCTGGACAAAAAAAAATCTGGAACAAATCAATGAATATATATTTCCGAAATTAAAATCTCTATTACATTAAAATTCAAATAAAAATAATTGATTGCACTGTCAGGGAGCATTCTTTTATGCCATAATATTTTTCACCTTTTCGTACACCCCCCTCCTCCCTATGTTACTTCATTTTAAATTTATGCAGTTAAAAAATAGTAATTAAAACTTTCATTCTGTGTAATTTACAAAACATTTCAACTAATTAGAAAGATATAGTGATTTCTATAAAAAGTTTCTTATCTCAAAGTTTGTGAAAGGAATGTTTCAGGAACTTTTGCTACGTCGCGCAATCACCGAGACCTTTTTCCCTCATGTCACACCACAGTCACGTATGATGGACCCCCTTCTTCAAGGGTGTGAGTCGTAATAAATAAACGGCCTCTTAAAATTCAAATAAGATTAAATTAGACTTAAACAATAATTTTTGTAACATTTAATTTTATATTTTAAAACACAAAATTCAATTTATATTTAAACGTTAGTCAAAATTTTTCAATACTTGTTATTTTCTTCGTGTACATGAAACTATTTTTGGTGTGCTTTTTTTTATGTTTTATATTGTATCTTACGTTTGCTTACGAAATAAAAATATTCTCAATTAATCGGTATAAGGAATTTTCGGCCCAAATTTTTACGTTTTTCTAAATCGATAGGTAAATTCAACTGCAAGCATTATCTGTTCTTTCATGCAATATATATTGTAGGCAAAATATTACTAAGTTAACTTTGGCAATCCTGTAAGTTGTTATGATGCAAATACTAAGAAAAATACATTGTTTAACTGTGTATATAAAGTTATAAAATATGTAATTTTTTTATTATTTGCGAAATCAGAGCAAGTATTTTTTTTTTAAATTTAGGTTACATTCATTTGAAAATTTTGTTATGATACGAGAATCCCAAAACGACTACGCAAAAGGGAGTTGAGATGACAAAATTGACTGCTCTGTTCAGGGCCGGATTTAGGCATAGGCTACAGTCTAGGGGCCCGCACAACTCACCAATAATAATATAGATTACTGAAAAAATGGGTGTCTCAACACTTCGAAATTAGGACAACGACTTGTTTGAAAATAAATCACTTAGACAAAAAAAATTATAAGTATACCAAACAAGTTTCTAAATAACTAATAAATCAAACTAAATCCTAATGAAAATAATATTCTACAAAATTTTTATGATGCAGAAAAATTCTATTTTTTTAATGGATTTGTACAATGCAAATATAACAACACTTTTATATTCTTTTAAAATATGTGTTTAATTTGTGATAATTTAAAATGGCGTTGTGTTACTATTTTTGGAAATCAGTTGTTTTTATTCTACACCGTTATTCTGTTCATGGTGATACGGAGACGAGTGCAATATTTTATTGTAATTTTCATAAATTCCAAAATTACATCGCACATTGAAATTTTTTGAAATTGTTGAATTGTTCAACATAGTATTGGAAATTTACAAAAAAACAGTGCATCCCAATTTTATTAAAACTGAAAAATTATTTAGTTTGCAAATTTTCAATTCTTGCATTTCAAAAAATTTCCAATTTCCCCTCCATATTTCGATTTACGAAGGAGTATTCCATACCACCGAGGGCTCGCACCACATATTTGGCCTAGGGGTCCACTAACTCTAAATCCGGCTCTGGCTTGGTGGAAATACCCCAAACAACTGCCCCAAGGGTGAACCAGTCGTTTATGAGCAGCGTGGTGGGCCAAAAATTTCCCTTTTTTATTATCAGAAGGCGTCGAGACTAAATGTATTCTTATACAAAAAAAGTACATTGCACCAGAATAAAACACAACAAAGTTGCTTCTTTACATTGGAGGCATTTATCTCGCTAAGGTATCAAAATAAGATTTTTTAGTCGGAATTTACACATACCGTTTAACGGCAATCGTCTAAAATAGGAATTTGTATATACTATATATACCCTCCCCCCCAAAAAAAAAATTAACCCTCCCCTTTGGATGACCCTAGATCCGCCACTGGATGCATGTTTAAATTCATATTTCGTTTAAATGCTTTTTCTAACTGAATATTTTTTTAAATGTTGAAATTTATATTTCGCAATGCAACTTGTCTCAAATTTATTAAGGTAACTTATATTTTTTTATTATTCTTAAATAATTAAGCTTTTTGGGTTAATTAAAATTCGATACACTTTTTAAAAGCTGTCAATTATTTATATTTTTTTATTAATTTAAATCCTGCGCCAAATATTACTTTGAATTCATGTTACATTTAAAATTAGGCACGTTAAGCACATACCTAAAAATCCTAAATTACAAGGCTTTCAAAAATTAATAACAGTTTTAAAAAGCCACAGCTTCAACCCTCGAGAATTTCTTTCACTTAAATACTAGGAATTATTCTCTACCCCAAAAGTTCATTGCCTAATATTGGATGATGCTAACACACGGCAACTTTTTAAGGTAGATTTAAAATTCACACACATTTTAACCAAACATTGAAATTAAACGAATTGCAGCCCTCTATGAACAATTGAAGACAATGTAGCTCAACGAAAAATTAGATAAGAGTCTTTAGTTGAAAGTTATATTTTTATATTTAATTTGGTGTTAACTAAAAAATTTAACTTTTTAGAAATTACTGGTAACATATTTTAATATTTCAAGCTATTATATGTTAATTGTTTTGTTTCAAGAAACATCTTTTCATGATGTCAATTTATATTTTCACTCTAGAAATCTTTCTGTTTTTCTATAATAATGAACAGTCAATTATAGAATGATTAGCCTATTTTAGCTTTGATATTTTCGTATTTTTTAATTTATTTCGTATGACTTATCATGTATAGTATTTCTGTAGTAAAGATCCCTTTACGCCTCTTAGACGCAATGAATCTTAACACATGAGGTATTAAACGAAAGAGAATTTCATGGACGAATCCTACTTTCATCTCATAAATATCAACCTTAAAAAAATTAGTTTAAAATGATTCATTTTAACTGGTCTTTTTTAATCAAGCCGTTGATAACGCTGCCATTCATGAGCAGAGCGTTAAACTTTTTGATTGTTTGGCAATAAAAGTTTCACTAATATATTTCACCCAAATGGGCGTGTGGTGTGTTTTTACTAGGGGGGGGGGCGGAAGTGGTACGATAATTATTGCCTGTGCATGCTAGTGATATATTTATTTGGATAAAGGAAACGCCTTTTAAAACTGATTATTTCTGTTATATCTCGTTTTATTTGTGTAAAAAAAGGAGCCCCTAATAGTATATTGGAAAAATTCTCAGCAGTCGAATTTTAGGGTTAAATTCATTAAAAAATATAGATATTTTTACTGTAATTTTTTTTATTTAACCCATATTGCGCATTTTTTGAACTTAAAAATTATTTTGTATTTAAATTTAAGTTGAAACAAATACTTCTACTTTAGAATAAACTAAATTTCATTCTAATTTTTTTTTTGTACAAAGTTACTTATTTTGCAAAAAGTTAAACAATTTTACACATAGTTTCAGTTTTATTATTTCTAAGTTTTTCTTTTGACGCATATTATTCAGCTTCAACTCTTCTGGCATTTTCCATGTCAGAAAAAAAGCTGCATATTAAATTTTATAAAACCTTCAATTTAAAATAAGATATATTGCACTAGAATGAAAGTTTTTTAGGGGATTGTATCGTACAGTACATAATTTTATACATTGTTTCATATCATAACAAGCCATGAAAAGAAAATTGTGTTTTTGAACATGCCCTCCCTGAAAATTATTTTGCCCCCCCCCCCCATTTGTTTATGTATATTATTTATTTAAGTTATTTTGTTTAGATGATTTAATACTTTTATATATGTCCTTTAAGTGCTTGTAGTATTTGTTAAAGTATTAGTATACATTTCAGCGTCTCAAAAACTTTTGATATTTTACAATACAATTTAAATAGTTTATTTAAAATTAATTTTTAGAAACGAATTCTTTAAAAAAAAATGGCTTATTAATTTTTAAATCGACAGTTCTTGATATGTTATTAATTATTTTCAGATCATATGTTCAGGCATATCTGATTTTTTAATTCGTGACCTTAAAAGGAATGAAATATAATCGTTAATTCTGATGTGAAGACATCTATATTAATTACATATAATTCGGTATGTAAAGATTATTTTAAACGTGGAAATGAATCTGAATAGTAAGTAGCAGTTTTATTTTAATATTAAATTACATTTTTTGTTATCATTATTCCTAATGACTCCAAGTTTGAATAATTTGAAACTGTTATGTTAAATCCTCTCTATTCATTGCAATCACATTATAAATGTATGTAAGTGTCAAGAACTATAATCCCCTGTGAGTAATTTAAGAAATATTCTTTGAGTTGAAATTTGTATCAGCAATTTGTAAGTGCTGATGTCAATCTTGAGAAACGTACGATTAAGAATAACATTCTTCTGAAGAGTGAAATGAACTTGAAGCAAATTACCTTCCGATGAAAGTTCAGTTTAATCCGCGTGTTTGTTGAATAGTAAAAATAAATTAATGTTACAAAAACTACAACATTGCAAAGAAGCAGTGACCACGGTGCTTTAGTCGTAACTATAAGAAACTCGCAAATATATCTGAATATAACTTGTAAGAACGTTAATAAATTTAAAACTTGTTGTTTGTTACAAGCTCCTTTTGCGCATCTTTTGACTCTTCGCTTCGTCATCTTATGAAACGCTAATGAAACCAGAGAATAGCATGGCGAGGAATGTTTACAACGGGCAACTTGCCATTTGTAGGCCATCATTCGAGCACTTGCCTGTTTCCTGTGCTATCTGCTCAAAGACAGAAATAGCCTTCCTTGCCATAAAAAATGTTTGGGAAAATAGGATATTTTAACTTCATGCGCAAGTTAATTTGCAATTTGAAGAATCAAAAAATGCTCAATGGTTCTAAACTAATTTTAAAATGTATTCAAAATACAGAAAGTTTTTTCTTAGCCAAATAAGGATGGTGCAAGATTAAATGTTAGAATTAAATCCCGCTTATGATCCATTCTTTTCCGATTGAGGGATTAGTAAACTTACCAATTGCCAAAATCTTTATTTAACCTTGCTAAATATACAAAAAAAATCAAAATCGAAAAATAATTACGTAAGAAAGGATTTTTATGTAAAAATTCAACCACAATTAAAACCAATTTGGACGTTAAGGAATAAATCAAAACATAAATATTAATATCTATAATTTTACAGGAGCGAAATCGCTTCCCTTAGTATACTGTTTTTAGTCATATTACTAATAATATTATAAACAATTAAATTATAAGCAAATTGCCAAAATCATTAATAATGCACGGTGCTAATTGTTATCGATTTCCACTCAAATTCAAAAGTCAAATCTGTTAAACGACATTTATTACTATAAATAGTTATAAACAATTATCATATACCTTTTTTAGTTGATTAATGTTTTATAAGAAACTGACATTAACAAATATTTAAGACCTTTTGTTATTGTAAGTGGACCATTCACAAAATAAAATTCTGTATACGTTCTTGATTAATATATAATTAAATTAAATTTAAATGCTACAGTTTACCATTTAAAAATGTTTTCATGATATCAAAACATTATCTAACTATAATTTGTCATACAAAATATAGAAGTGTTTTGCATACTTTAAACAATGTTATGAAAAGTAGTAGTACTCACCGTTTCTGTAGATACTGGAAAAGCTGGCAAAGAAGCTTTTGAATTTCGATCTGGTGTATGAACAGAACCTACCAAGGACGACGAGGAATTTTTTCTGGACGACACACTACGCCATACCAAATCACTGGTACTAGTACTAGGAGATTTCCACTTGTAATCAGTTGAGTTTAAAACAGCACTCGCATAGCTGCTCACTGAATTGAATTTCGGCACACGCGTTGCTGAGGAAGAGAAATTTCGAGGAAAAGTACTTGTACTGGATGTTGAGTAAGAACTCGGAGATCTGTATTTGGATGATAAAGTAGAACTAAATAGAGGTGGTTTGTAGCGATAGGTGGATGGACTAGATGCACTAGTGTAGCTTTCTGTTCCAGAGGAAGTTCTTGTGGGTGTAGTGTACGATGAGAGTCGTGATGATGAAAGGTATGAAGTATAAGCATTAGATGGAGACATTTCAATCTCTTTTTCCTCGCAAGCGAATTATTTAAAAGATTGATACTAAATAAATTTTATCATTTTGGGCTTTTATTTATTTCTCCGTAATATACAGGATATTTTAACTTTGTTGATATCAAGTCATACATTTTTTAAATATATTTTGAATAACTTAAAGTGTCAAATATATATTCACATACAAAAAATTCTTAAGTGATAATTCTTGCGAAACATTCTAATTTCAAATAAAGTTTGTTATTAGTTTATTTTTGACATTAGACTTACGTATCTCTATCCTTCACATGACTGTGAAAAGTAACTTTCATAATATATTTATTACAGTATAATGCAGTTATATCCTATATATTTTCTTTATTTAGAAAACAACAATGATCACAGTGAAACAATTTATTCTTTCAAAAGTTGACTACTACAGATAGATTCTTTATGGGATGTTCAGTAAATAGATAATACAAAATAAAAACGGTAGAATGATAATTACTTTAAAAATATATCCCACTTGTGATCAAAACAAGTCAATTAGGATAATGTAACAAGAAAATACTTCATAAAAAATTACCTTCAGAATCGATAAGGATTTTCCACAAAATCAAACAATTTCCATTCGTAACAAGTCACTCATCTCTTTCGAACGACATTTTTTCCTTTCGTTTATCAATCTGAATAATATAACTGTGATCTGAAGAAATAAGTTAGAAGCATACTTATATAACAAACATTTGGACGAACCCTTTCATTTGTGTCGCAAGTCAACTGGATATTTCAGAGGCATGTTCCTCTGGTGTAGCTCCTTTACTGTTAATTTCAAAAGAAAAGGAACATCCCAGGATATCTAAAAATAAAGAGTCGACGTCATGCGGAGTCTAGTTCAGGATCTCCGCTTTCTCTTCAAGTCTGTTTTAGAGAGAAACGTTGGAAATATTCCTTTCTCGCATCACCGTCGTCAAGAATTCTTTCATCTTGTCAAAAATATGGGTTACTTAAACAACTCGATATTTTTAAATACCAATTAATCTTTTTCGCTTTAAAGCAGCATTCATACATAAAACATTTACGAAATTTTTAGTTAAAAAATTAAGACATTTCAGATTTTTTATAGCTTTTTAATTTAGAAAAGGTTTTTTTATATTTCATAGTGTGTTTTATTAAAAAACATACGTTCACCACCTTTTTGAATAAATGGGACACAATTAAGATTTTTTTAATATTTATTCTCATTCAATTTCCATCCGAATCAAAACAATATATTAAATTTCGGAGTTTCTAATGTGCAAACATTATAAACTATTTTCAGTTTTAAATGTTAATTAAAATGTTTGATTAGTTTTGTTTAAAAAAACTTAACTAAACATTAACGTGCAACTAAAAATGTGTCTAAATTCGGTAACATTTAATATGTCATAGTAATATGTTAATTTTATGATTTTTGTGAAATATTTAGTTTTCGTTTGACATTTTATTTGGTCTACCTCTGAAACAATTCTATCTACGACACTGGGAAGGCACATGTATAATTTTCTTTCCATGATCTTATAAAAATTAAGTTCAAAATATTAGTTCCACTATAAAAAAAATTTGCATTAAAATCAACAAATGGTAGGAATTTGCCTTTCTTAACAAAATAAATAAAATATTATTAAGTTGTCCGATACAAATAAAAAATGTTTTTTCACAAGAATTTTTCAAACATCTCACCTTTTCCGAATTGTCAATTGTTGTTTCGAAAGAAAGTTTGACGGTACTAGCTTCTAAAATCACAATTTTATTGTGGATGCTTCACGATTGAACCTTCACTAGTCTCAATGCTGACTTCAAGTGACCTGTCCATTCATATGACCTCCTCTTAGAGACCTTAAATACAAGTATAGTGATGCGACGCAAAATTGATTCCTCTATGTGTCCTATCCTACGGCTATCAAGGGCGGATCCAGAGATTATTGTTAGGGGGGGGGGTAGTACAGTATATTGTTATCATGAACAAAAAATTTGACGACCCCTCACCCCCCCCCCCCCCCATTCCCCCTCGCCATCCAAGCTGCTTGATAATTTGAAGTTTTTCCATTGCTGGAATTTAACATTGAAATTTAACATTTTTGAAATGATTACTTTAACTTTTTTCTGGAAAACTGTCCATCAAATTGTTGTAAATTACATCGGACATTGATAATTACTCGGGGCAATGGAGTTGTAGTCCATTCAAAAATCTATAGAAAACTGCCCCCGCAAGCATATAATGTCAATGCCCATGTCACAATGCAAAGAGCATTTATCAACCAATACGCTTGTCGAAGGGTCAGTAATTACAAACAGACGAGGACGATTGACGAAGCAAAATAGACTATACATTACTATTCCCAGAAAAGCCTTCCTTTCTGGCCCTGGACCGTGGACACGTGTCTTGACAATTTCGACGCATGGATGCCTTTCAAACGAAGTATTCTATTGAAACCCAGGACCATAGAATAGTGAATCCAGAACACAGAAAGGAATTGATTACAGGTGCGCTTTAAAAAGTGGACATGTGACTAATGATATAGAAATCGTCTTCGAAAAAAGGTGTGCCAGCGATTTCATTGTCAAAGTTACGACAATTCATTGTCCTCCTATTCCTTTCAAAACGACCCCCCGCCCCACCCCAAGAGCACGCTGAACACGTTTCGGAATATACAAGGGGTGAAACTGTCGCTTCCTTTTCAAGTCGGCTGTTTATAGAAATTATCTGTTCCTACGATGGGTATTTTAAATATTGATTTATTTTTTTAGAAAAAAAGAGGGGAAAATTATAATACCAGCCCCTCCAAAATATTTCTTGAGGGGCTCTAGACCTCCAGGCCCCCTTAAACTTATGCTCGGGATTGATGAAAAAAATTATTAACTACTATTGGCCCAATAGCACTGATGGGGTCTCTCTCGCAAAAAAATAGATTCGAAGGATTAAAAATCTCGCATATACAGTTAAATATTCTTTTAAAAACAAGAAATAACGTTTTTGGAAAAATTGCTGTAAAATTATGCAAATTTGCAGTAATAGCAACGAATTTAAAAAAAACAAAACATAGGCAATGCTTCTACAATAAAAGTTGAGGCCCATAAGTCGAGAACTCTTGGCTCTAGACTAACGTACCTAATGATAAATCAGGCCCTGTTCAACCCAAACATCATAGTTTTAAATGAAATATTTTCAATGATTTGTCTTATGCTTTTAAATAGACTCTAGAACATCAATTCGAGCTTTTACATACATGTTAGATAAGTTATATAATTCTATAGCATATGGGGAATACTATAAAATTACAACTCCTCCCCCCTTAGCGCTGTGACACAGGGTCCCGCGTTTTGGATGGGGGTCTTGTACCAACAAGAAAAAAAGTTAATTTTCTTTTAATATCTAAACACGTTTTTAGTTTAATTATTTAGATTAGACCATTTTGCTAAATTTTATAATTTTAAATAACGATTAGAAAATGCCCTTCTCACGCATTTCTGCACTTAAACTCCAAGTTAAATTTTCGAGTGTAATTGTTTAGCCCCTCTCCTAAATAATAATAATCTTAAAATTTATTAAAAATATTATAAATCTTAAATCTATATTATTGTTCATGGATTCTCGCGGCTACCTTCCTACAGGGCCCTGCGTCTGTTAAGAGGCCTCACGTTTGACCCCTTTACAAAAGCAGGGCCCTGCCCCTGATGCGTCGTACATGATTTGGGAGCTTCTCAGAAATGTTAAGTGTAAGTGATGTTTGCATGGACCTTGCATGGAATGGGGCCCTGTAAAGAGGAGTGCCCCGGGCCTGTTAAAGAAGGGACACCTGTGTGATCATATCAATACATAAGGATAAAGGAGTGCAAACAGAAAATTCCATTGAAATGTTTAGTAAAATTAAAATATGTTTAAAAATAAAAAAAACAATAATTTATTTTCTTCATTTTAATTTTTGTAGTCGAGGGGGCCCCAAATGGATCCAAGACAAGGGGGCCCAGGCGGCAACTGTCCGTTTGCCGCCTGTTAAATCCGCCACTGCATCGAACGTAATCAAATTCAATAGCTAGATGCAGTTTGGTGCACTAGTAGATCTAGGAAAGGTAGACCTCGCGACCAAAATAAAACATATACGTCGTTTTGAATGACTTCAAGGAACAATTTGAAAAAAATCTAACAACGCGTTTGGTCGTAACTGTGTGACAAATAAATTTACAGACAGACGAAATGCTGAAAGGTCGAGTTAAAACAGAGCCCTAAATAACAATCGGTCAATAATTTATTGTGTTTTAAGGGAGGAGAGAGAGATGTTTAGAAAAATACAGATTTTTTAATCTACTGGCAAAAAAAATCAAAGGCAAGCCATCGTTTTCGTAGGTTAGAATTTAAACCACTTCCCCTGTTGTCACGCTCCGCTGTAAACGTGAACGCTAGTATATCGATTTAGGAATGAATTATTTCATGAAATATTTTGTTTAATGAAACATGTGCAATTAAATTGATCAAATAAAAAAAAAATTTGGACTGATAGGATCTCAAAACATGTAGCATCAATGAAAGCGCAAGTATGATTATTATTAAACTAGTACTTATTTTTTATTTAATATACTACAAAGCAGTACAAATTTAAATGTATTGGGAGTATTGGGAAGTTTTAAAGAGCGTTAAGCAATGCCTATAAGTAGTATAAAAAGGAGAGTTCAAAGACAGGCTCACAAAGCTCAGGCTCATGATAAGGCTCATGATAAGGCTCTGCGTGATAAGGCTCTATGTGATAAGGCTCTGTGTGATAAGGCTCATATTGGATAAGGTTCATACTGATATTTGAACTGTTACATTAGGGTATTTTAAGATTTAAGGTTCCAAGGCTCATACTGATACTTGAACTGTTACATTAGGGTATTTTGTGATTTTTTTTTAAATAGAATTTACCTGATAGGATATCTGAAAATACTAATGAGTTGGTACATGAGAAAAGTATGACACAGGTCCGTTCATGTTAATGGTCAGTGAGTCTAGAATTTTAGGCTGATAAGAGATTATAAATAGGGGACTTACCTAGCGTGGGAATAGTAATGAGTCATAGTCGGTCGTGTGAGATAGAAATAGTCTATTGTGAATAAATAGCAAGTTCGAGGAATGATATGTCATTTGAGGTTGCAACGTTGGGAGATAAATAGTGAAGAATTAGGCTGTCTAAATGAATGCACAATTGATTAAACGAATTTATGAAGATCCCAGTCATCCAGGAAGTTATGGAGGAGTGCAAAGTATTTACAGAGCGTTAGATGGAAAAGTTACTGTAGGAGAAATAAAGAAATACTTACAGCAGGAGAATGCATACACACTACATAAGCCTGTTAGACGTCATTTTATTCGTAATAGAGTTATGGTTAGTGGTATAGATCAAAATTGGCAAACTGATTTAGTTGATATGAGACATTTAGCAGGTGAAAATGACGGATACCACTATTTGCTTACTTGTATTGATATTTTCTCTAAGTATGCATGGGTTGTACCCCTTTTACAAAAAACAGGCCGAGCAGTTGTCGCCGCATTTAAAACTATTTTTAAAGACCGTAGGCCATTAAAACTAAATTCAGACAATGGGACGGAGTATACCAACAGTACGTTTCAAAATTATTTAAAATCCCAAAACGTTTATTTTTTTGCAACAAATAATGAAACGAAAGCAAGTGTAATAGAGCGATTTAATAGAACCTTTAAAGTCAAGATGTATAAATACTTTACTTATAAAAATACACATAGATATATTGATGTATTAGATGACCTCATTTATAGCTATAACCATACATTTCATAGAAGTATAAAAACCACACCCGTGGAGGTAACAAAGAAAAACGAAAAAGAGATATGGGATATACTTTACAAAAATCCTGCAATAACAAAGAATTTTTTTTACAAATTTGAGATTGGGGATACAGTGCGAATTTCTAAAACAAAACTTACGTTTGAAAAAGGTTATGAAAAGAACTGGTCAGAAGAACTGTTTATTATTTTTGAACGTATTCCTCGCACACCACCAGTTTATCGAATAAAAGATTTAATGGATGAGGATATAAAAGGTACATTTTATGCAGAAGAATTACAAAAAGTAAAGAAAAGCAATCACTTTCCGATTGATAAGGTATTAAAAAAGCGTAAAAGGAATAATAAGATAGAATACTTGGTAAAATTTAAGGGTTATCCGGAAAAGTTCAATTCTTGGATATCATCGAGTGACATGATTTCATTATAAATACAGAAGCTGGTAAAGAAATTTGTTATTTGCGAATATGAGTTTCTACATTACACTACCCTCAGACGGTAGCTTAAACTTTCATCCTGAGAATACACTTTCTCATTATTTTACTAAATTACCAAATCCAATAGATTTGACGTCGGAATGGGAAGTAGCATTAGTTGAATTTATTTATCCGAGAATGTGGAATAATGTGACAAATGATTCGAATAGTTTTGAATATGATTTAGGTAATGGGGTTAAAAAGAAGGGTCAAATTGCATGTGGTTACTACGAAACACCCACTGATATCATTAATGCATTACCTAAACATGTAAAAATTCAAATGAACTATAATAAGCATTCCAAAAAAGTAAAGCTTCAACTATCTAATGGTGCTACAGTAAAATTGTCAGACAGGCTTTCTGAAAATTTAGGTTTTGTACCGGGAGAAACGCTAGGAGAAAATGTAGTACAGGATTCTACTCTTAATATAGAAAGTCCTTTTATAGCAGACCCTAATATTGACTTGTACTTGCTTTATATCTATACAGATATTATTCAACCTGGGATGGTAGGTGGAATCTTTGCCCCTTTATTACGCATTGTACCAGTAAAAGGAAACGATGGCGAAATGATTCATGAATTATTTGATAGACCCCATTATTGTCCTGTATCACGAAAACATTTCCAATCAATAGAAATTATTATAAGGACCCACACCGGGAGATATGTGTCATTTGAACGTGGGAAGTTGATAGTGAAACTACACTTTAGACTTAGACATTTGTAATTGAAAAGATGTATCAACCTTATCAATGCTCTACACGTATTTTCGAGGAATACTATACTCAACAAGCTGGAAGCGGATTATCATATTATAAAGGCGTACCCCTTCAAAGAGGTTCTGGTTTAGGAGGAATTTTTAAAAGTTTTTACCGTATGATTTTACCATTATTTAAATCAGGTGCAAAGGCTGTTGGGAAACAAGCATTAAGGTCTGGTGTTGATATTGCCAATGATGTTTTACAAGGAAAGGAAATTAAAACATCTGCTAAGGAAAGGACTAAAGAAGCAACCAAAATATTAACAGGCAAAGCTGCTGATAAAGTAAAGGCTATGGTTGGAGGCCATAAAAGGAAACGACGCAATAAAAAACGAGTCATTCCAAGCAAGTATCGCAAAGTGTGTGCATCAGACATTTTTAGTAGCTCCAAGCATGTCTCTGATACGCAATGATTCACAAGTTGCTGTGAAGTCTGAGTTAGATTTATTTTTAATCCCGCCAACGGAGACATCCGTTGAAAAAGGACAGTGGATAGAATATTACCCCATATCAAATATCAGAGACGGAAATCCTATTGAATTTTGTATAAGTGGTTCAGGTGATGATTACATTGATTTATCAGCCACTCAACTATATGTTAGAGTTAAGATTCTGAAGGATAATGTAGAATTACCTGATTCAGAAAAAGTTGCACCTATAAATTTATTTTTACACTCTTTATTTTCTCAAGTGGATGTGAGTTTAAATGAACGCCTTATATCATCTTCGTCTAATCTTTACCCATTTCGAGCTTATTTAGAGACATTATTAAATTACGGATCAGATTATAAAAAGAGTTTCCTTACTTCAGAATGTTTTTACAAAGATACAGCAAATCATTTGAACGAAACCGATCCAACTAAGGAAAATATTGGTTTAAAGAAACGAGCCTCTCTTGTTCAGAAATCGAAAGTTTTAGATATGATTGGAAATTTACATTGTGATCTGTTTTATCAAGATCGTTTGCTACTTAATTTGGTAGATTTGAAATTAAAACTTATAAGAAGCAAGCCAGAGTTTTGTCTTATCGCATCTGAAAACGCCAACTACAGTGTTATCATTGAACATGCATCTTTATTTGTACGAAAAGTAAAAGTGAGTCCTGGAGTTTTATTAGGTCATATGAAAGCAATCACTATGACTCCCGCAAAATATCCGATAAATAGAATTTTATGTAAAATGTACTCCATTTCGAAAGGATCTTTCTCTTTTTCACAAGATAATGTATTTTTGGGTCAAATGCCTAAAAGGATCATTATTACATGTGTTGATAATGATGCTTTTAATGGAACTTATACTACAAATCCTTTTAATTTAAAACATAATAATTCGAATTTCATTGGTGTATACGTTGATGGGAACCCTATAAGTTACAAACCTCTTGACCCTGACTATCAAAATGGGCAATCTATTCGAGCATACAACAGTCTTCTTTTAGGGAGCGAAAAACTTGCTTCTAATAAAGGAATTTACATAAATAGAGACGAATTTGCTCAGGGATATACTTTATATGCATTTGATTTAACGCCTAATTTAAGTGATGGTAATTACCTAAAACTAATTAATCAGGGAAATTTAAGAATAGAAATCAAATTTGCAGTTGCATTGCCTAAAACAGTATCAGTTTTGGTATATGCTGAATTCCAGAATATGATAGAAATTACCAAATCTAGAAGTGTATTGTGTGATTTTTCGATATGAATTCTCTTCAACTTACTTCAATTCTACAAAGTGATTCTTTCACCAGTCTTTATTTTAAAGGAGTGTTTGCAAGTGATGAGATTCCAAATAGTTTCGATAGATATCCAAGTGCGTTTATATTTAATACTGATCCTAGCACAAAACCTGGATCTCATTGGCTAGCAGTGTACATGAAATCATATCAAGAAGCAGAGTTCTTTGATTCATATGCTCAAACACCAAGTTATTTTGCCGACACGATACAACAATATTTTACAAGTTTCACAACTTTAACCTGTAACGATGTTCCTCTACAAAGTGATAACACGGCTGTATGTGGCCAATATTGTTTATATTATTTATATCAACGTTGTCGAAAAAGATCTTTAACACAAATTGTAAATCTATTTGGATTAAATTTACTATGTAATGATATACGTGTATTCAATTTTGTTCAGAAAAAATATAATGTACATGTACCTTTCTTTGAATAATAAAAAAAAGTATAAAATAAATTGATTACCTTGTTATGTGTCATTTCTTATTATGGATTCGTTAGCTTTACATCACCCTTTTGGTGCCTTATTATGTGGTCCTAGTGGCGTTGGAAAAAGTTATTTTTTAAAACTGTTATTAAATAAACATACTGAGATTATACAACCAACTATAGAAAAAGTGGTGTGGTTTTATGGTATTTACCAACCTTTGTACGATGAGATTCGTAATGTAACTTTTGTGGAGGGTTTTCCGAATGATTATAAAAGTTATTTGGGTTCCAGAACACTTTTGTTTTAGATGATTTGACAGCTGAACATGGTAATTCAAAAGAACTTTTGAAATTATATATTAAGGGTTCACATCATTTGAATGTATCTATTATTACAATTACCCAAAATATATTTCATAAGGGGCCAGAATTTAGAGAAATCTCATTGAATAGTCATTACATGTTTTTGTTTAAGTCGCGGAGAGATGTTACTCAGATTGCACACTTAGCTAGACAACTCTATCCTAGAAAAACAAAATTCTTTTTAGAAGCTTATGAAGATGCTACGAAACGACCTTATGGATATTTACTGGTAGACCTGAAAGTTAACACTGACGAAAATTTTAGACTACGTACAAATATAATACCAGGGGAGTTTATGTGTATATATCAACCAAAGTAATCGATTTTAATTATTAATACTTAATATGTCTCCCTCCAAGAAAGACGTGGCCCGCTTACGTGTTCTCAATGCATGTTCGCGCAAGCTACGAAAAGATTTAATTAGAAAATTTCCACAAAGTTGTATAAACTGCATTTCTGAATGCTGCCTGAATACTTTAAAAGGAAATGTACCACTGAATATCGGTCAGAAGAAAACTTTATCACGACATAAACATACGCTTAGATTACTTGCTGATAAAAAGATACCTATCAATAAAAAACGTAAGGTTTTGATTCAAAAAGGAGGATTTCTAAACATTTTATTGCCAGCTGCTTTGAGTGTTCTAACATCATTGATAAGTTCTTGAAATGGAGTATGCAAAGAAGTTTATTTTACTACCTAACGATCAACTTGCTAAACATATACCAAATGACGATCATTTGTCGGATCTAGACCGAGAAATGAATGATATTTTAAAAAATACAAAAATAAAGGATGATGAAAAAGTTAAGTTATATATGCAAGTTTTGCAGAAAAGACTACACATCTTAGATCATAATAATGGATTAATACCAGAAACAATGACAGATTTAACATCAAACTTACCAGAGGATAATATTGAAGAAAATCAGGATTTTATTGAAAATTTGATTATAGAGTCCTCACCTAAAAATTTTAAATCCAACACTCAAAATATTTTAAATTATTTAAAAAAATCAAAAGATGTGATTACTTGGACTTCTACAGGAGAATTGGTATATAAAGGACATATTATAAAGAACTCAAATGTGTTGGATCTCATTAAATCTATTCAGATTTCATCTAAGAAACATATCCTAAATGGTCAGAATGAATTTAGACAAGCTTTGGATGAAATTAATTTTCCCAAAACCTTCATTAAAAATACTTTTCTTAAAACTGAATCAAGAATACAACCAGATGACATGATACAATCTAAGAAGAGGAAATCAAGTAATGAAAAGGCTGAATTGAAAAACTCACCAAAGGCAGAATGGATTCCATTGAAACAAACTCGAGCAAGAAAAAGTAAAATGTAAAATTTTATAACAAATGGAAAAAAAATAAAAACATTTCAATTTTTTATGT
Source organism: Troglohyphantes excavatus (assembly GCA_963932185.1). Taxonomy (NCBI): domain Eukaryota; kingdom Metazoa; phylum Arthropoda; class Arachnida; order Araneae; family Linyphiidae; genus Troglohyphantes; species Troglohyphantes excavatus. The sequence goes on from OZ010672.1 coordinate 10,641,027, forward strand.
GTCATTACTTTTCAATTATTTCACTATACTGATTTATATTTTAAAATACATAGAAAATCGTGATAATTTAAATGCAACTTTTCATTATTATTATTATTAATTTAATCCATTTTTATTGTATGTAATATAATAATTTTTTAAAGTAATAATTTTTAAATAAAAACTCTTTATATTTTTACATAATAAAAATGAACATTTTCCTTTTCAAATCACTTTATTTTACACTAAAATACTTTACAATATATAAACAGTAAACATTTGATATACTAATAGTGTACATAGCATTATTTAACAACATTCTTCTGATTGACTTAAAATGTAAAACATATCAGTCACTTCTTTTACAATACCATCCATAGTTATAACTTCGTCAGAAAACGGTACATTTAAATGACATTTAATTGTTTCATCTAAAATTTTACTTATATCTAAAGATACTAAAATATCATATAAATCTTCCAATTTATTACAAAATATTAAATCTCGGTTCCTTAAATGCATTTGTATCTGATCAAACATAACAGCTTTGAAAGTTTTATTCACTTGTTGTAAAGTTTTTGTACCGACATGTTCAAGTAGCGATGGAGGGCTACACATTACATTTAGTTTTGTCACAAGTTCTTGCTCCACCAAAAACCCCATTATATCCATACATTTGGAAGCAAGTTTATCACTTTGTTCCTCATTTAAACATATTTCAGTAGAAAAATGTTTACCACTGTGGGAACATATGGATTTGGATATAGTTAATTGAAAAGTACCTGGGCGGACCGAATTAACGGTCACGTTGATTCCAAACGCTGAAGTTTCAAAATCCTTTATGTTGTTGTCTCCGCCCCACACAGGGGTTTGGTACTTTTCTTGGACCCTTTGTAACATCTTGCATAGGAATTTCCACTCCCGGAAATAGAAGGCCACACCTTTTCGAGTTGGGTAGAGGGTCGAATTACCATAGGAAATATATTCCCGGATATGAAGTCTGGGGACATTCTGGAACACGCCAATTACCGCAAAAGTATTGTTGCCTAAATTACAACAATTCTTGGGAAGATAGTCGAGGTTCAGAACACTATTTTTCGTGGATGACATGATAAATTTAGACACAGAAGTTCACAATGCTTGACAGTAGAAGAATACACGTCTATTATGCAGCAAGTTCCTTGTGATTCTGATATCTTGTCTACACTTGAAACGTCTCTTGTTCTTATCTAGTATTTCAAACGTTGTCTTTAAAACACGCAATACCTGTTCGCATGAGCATAGGCGTAAAGTTATCAAAATTATTGGGGGGGCTCAAAATTATAACTTTCAAGTAAAGGTATTTGCGCAATTTTTTTGGGGTTCCAAATTATCTTCAAATGTTCAAAAAGGGCCGCAACATCGTTTAACCTCAAAGCAGGCCTGTAGCTGAAAATATTTCCTGGTGCCTAAAAATATTTTCAGAATGTGCATAGGCAAAAGAAAGAAAATAGTTTTGTTATTTATTTTCATAACCTCTTGTATTATAAGACTATGTATAAAATTCTGTGCCATATCAATCAGCTAAAAAAACTACCCTTCTAGTGTAATACAATTTTCCCTTTTTTTAATTGAAGGTTTTAGAGAATAGAAATGTTTTGTAAATTTCATTTTTATATATTAAATAATAAGTGTTAAATAAAAACTTATATTGGGAAGCACTCCAAAAGCTTCCAAAATTACCGGGAGGAGGTAAATTTGTCTGGATGGTGCGAGGGGTTGTCCATATATTGCCTAACGCACATGTAGGGAAATAGATTTTCTGTCCTGCATGAATTTATGTTGTATTATAGGTTCTTTTCCAAAAAAATATAATTTAAGCTACAACTGAACTTAAGTAAGAAATTATACTTATTACTCTTGCGTGTGTGAACCTTGGCACATATTGTTCTTTACATAGCAAAGCATTTGAGTGCGAGGTGTCATAATGGACTGCTCCAAGGTTTGCCTATAAGCACTATAATTGACTTCGCGAACGAAGTACCAGCTGCTATCCTGTTTAGTCGAAATCCGGAGATCACAATTGCCTGATTCCATAAATCGACGTTAGGAGCCTGTGACCTTAGCACACGATACGTGAGTGTGCTTAAAACTGTTGATGTTACTGCGTATGACAATAGTTACAGGCAATGGTGGTTAGTGCAGCTGAAATCATGTGAACCCCCCCCCCCCCCGCTATTTTCCACAACCATACATGAACGGAAATTCTTTATTATTTACTACTCAAATCAAAGTTTTCTTTCAATTTTTACGAAATGATTACATGCGAAAAAAATAGAAAACACTTAATTATTTTTTGAAAATTAAAGCAATCCTCCTTTCTTTTAAACATGCGAATCGGTCAATTTTAATATTAACTTAAATAACGAACCAACAGCCCACAAAAAATTTATAACGAAAACTATTTCTGTTTGGAGAGTTTCTCGGTTCTCCCACCCATCCCCGCGATTCATGCACGAGCCAATCAGTTTATCGAATACCAAGTGCAGCCCGAGTTGAGAAAATCCTTTTGGGCTGCGTTTGTGTCGTCACAACCCTCATTTTAGAGTATAGGGAAAGCTATCTACGTAAGGTTGAAATGGCAACGATGCAGCCAATTTCGAACTTCGCTTTTTGGCTGCAGTTTTGATTGAATGGAGCTTTTTCCCCTCCTGAATTGTGCATTACGGCAAAATTGGAGATTGTGTTTACTTACCGCAGAAATTTCATTTTTAATTCTAATCTTCATTTAAGAAAATTAGTAAAATATCTGATTTTAGTTTTAAAATACACTAATAAATTTAGTTACAGCCCGGCTGTACTTGCTGTAGTCCACGAACCGGACAGGACCTTACAGGAAAAAAATCATGGCCTTGGTGCAAATTTTGAGAATCGCGATAAAAATAAAAGTATCGCGACATAAAATAATCTAAACAAGGGACACCATAACTTAGGAATTAAACATAAATCCATACAGGACAAAAATCTCTTTCCCTAATTGCGCATTCTGCAATATATGAACGACCCCTCATACGATTCTGACAAATTTTCCTACATTCAAAATTATCACATATATATGATTATATAAGATTGTTTAACTTTATCTATGATTTACAACTTTATGAAATAAATGTTTTAAATGTGTTTTATTGAAAAATATATACTATTCACATTAATTTTAACATTTTTGTTGACCAAAAAATTTAAAAATAAATTTAAATAAATTTTAAATATTAGCTTTGTTTCTTCAAAACAATACGTTTGATGCATTGAATTCTTAAAAGACATTTCAAATTGCTAGCTGCGAATTTTCTCTCTTTTCCTTCATCATTGTAGCCTATAAAACAAGTTTTAACCGAAATATAGACAAAAATTTAATTAACTTTCGATAATTTGATTTTCTGTTAAATAATACAATACTTTCAATACAGAAATACTTTTTACTTTTAAAACATTTTTGATATTTTTTTGTAATATTCTTCGCGCATTATAATATACCAAAAAGATTTCTTGAGTTAAAATATAAAATGACGTAATGAAAAAAAGGATTTTTCTTGGAACAAAACAATTAACATATAGGAGTATATGATTAAACAATGTTACAATGTATACCAGTTTTAAAAAGTTAATTTTTTCAATTACCGCCAACTATTAGCATTAAAAACGATAATGTAAATGAAAAGATTCTTACTTTAAGTTTGTTTTCAACACGTAAGTTGTAGACTTTTCCTCTCAAATACATTTTCACCTCTCAAATATATATATGCTTAACAAAATTATACAAGCGCAAAGGCCTCCACTTTAGACCAAAACAATAATTTATCAGCCCATAGAATTTCTTTGCCATCATCCTTGAAAACCTATAACCCAAATGAATGCGGTGGGGGGAACACTTGCCGCCTTATTGTCACGTTCCTTTACTTGTTGATGGCACCAGTCTTCGGGGACTGTGGGTTTCGGGCAGTGGTCGGAACAGGTACGTCTAGCTTCAGTGTTGGGAACCCTCAGGACAAGACCTGGAGGGCTCTGGCATGGCTCTGGTCGGGGTCTGCACACAATTCAGTTCGGCCTTGCTCTGGTTATCGCAGCGGGTGTTAAATTAAGTACGGACAGGGAATGCGTTTGTTTGTGTGAAGAACTGTCACTTACTCAATATACATTTCACGGAACGTGTGTGTTCCTGAAAGTCGGCGTATTTTGTTGCTCTTTTTTGAAAAGGACATATGTGGGAAATTTATCTACCGAAGCAGGACTGAAGGCCTTTCGGCTAAGTCCTACTAAGAGGTCCCCAGCAGGCAGGTTAGGAGAAGGACACTAGGGGGGGGGGGAGAGAGAGAAGAGGCGAGACCCCAAAACAACTGCCCAACAGCTAGAAAAGGGGGAGGTGGTAGGAGTCTTTGTAGAATAAATGCTTTTGTTGAAGGAGATTACCGTAGTTGCTAAATGTTCCTGTTACATGTTGAATAAATAATAACGGAAATTTAAATAAAAATAGGTGTTTTTTTCTGCATAATGTTAATAAGAACTTCGAAATTATTGGGGGGGGGCTCAGCCGCATTTTCGAAATATTGGGGGGGCTCAGGCCCATGGGCCCAATACAAGTTTACGCCTATGCGCATGAGTTTCTCCAGACTCTTCACAAAACTTACCTCTGGCATCTGCGCGTATATGAGGCTATACGTTCCGTAACACTATATGGCTTTGCGTGGATATGGGTAAAAAGCTTGTGTTGAATAATATTTTACACTTAAACTTTTTATTTTTACGTTTATTCATTTTATAATTTATAAACATTTCCTTTTTTTTTTTTTTTTTTTTTTTTTTTTTTTTAAACTTTTTTACATTTATTGTTTCATAACTAATTCTTTTTTTGCATTTAATGATTTTTAACTTTTTTCTTTTACATTTTATTTCTCACTTAAACTTTTTATTTTTACGTTTATTCTTTTTATTATTTATTTACATTTACTGCTTTTTTTTCCTTTTTACATTAAATGATTTTTAACGTTTTTCTTTTACATTAAATATTTTTTTACTTTTTTCTGTTACATTTTATTGTCTTTACTTTTTTCTTCTTACATATTATTTCACACTTAAACTTTTTCTTTTGACATTTTATTGTACACTTAAACTTTTTTTTTCTTTTTACATTTTATTGTACACTTAAACTCTTTCATTTTATATTTATTCTTATAACTTTTTCTGCTTACATTTATTCTTTTTAAATTTTATTTCTCACTAAAACTTTTTTCTTTTTACATTTACTGTTTTTAACTTTTTCATTTTTACATTTAATGTTTTTTAACTTTGTATTTTTACATTTTATTTCTCACTTAAACTTTTTATTTTTAAATTTATTCTTTTTATAATTTATTTACATTTACTGTTTTTTAATTTTTTTTTTTATATTAAATGTTTTTTAACTTTTTTTCTTTTACATTTTATTTTCTTTACTTTTTTTTCTAACATTTTATTTCACACTTAAATATTTTATTTTTACATTTTATTGTACACTTTAACTTTTTCTTTTTACATTTTTTCTTGTCTAATGTTAACTACACACCCCGCTTTCACTCCAAATTGTGTGTACACCCGCAATCGTCCCACTGTGGGTACGTTATTCGCCAAATTCTACGATTACACTTCTCAAATTGTCACTTTATGGGTACTTGATGTTGCCAAATTCAACACATAATACACCCTCAACTGTACACATATGAGTTTTTTGTCCCTTAGTCTTTGCAAATTTAACCAGCCAGCCCTAACAATTCCCCTTGTATAGTGCGACTTCATTTCTACTATCCACTCATGCGTTTTGTTATAGTGTAATTTTATAACATAAGGGTGAAAAATGTTTATTTGAAAAAGTTTTAAATTTGCAATAACATAAAAAAAATTCAAGTGCTTAAATTATTTTTATTAACTTTAAAAATGTATTGCATGCAATTTTAAACATGTTACAAAAAAAAGCTAAATGCTTTAATAAAACGTTAATTTTTTTTTTAATAATGTTGTAACCTTAAGAAAAAATAATATAACTTATAAAGCAAACTTTACTTGCGTCCCTAAAATAAACCCCGTTGTGTAACTTTAGTGCAACGTACATTCCACCGACCAACTACAAAAAAAAAAATCCCCAATCACTCTTAAAACCTACCATTGATACGACAAAAAAGTAACTTTACATATCTATGTTGTTAAAATAAAACCCTTTGTGTAGCTGCACTGTGACGTTGAATCAAACAGCCAACTACAAAACACGTATTATTACAAATAGTATGTCATTATCTGCATACCAGCCCCTAATCTGAACTTATCAAGATTTCTACCTAGCACACAAACATTGCGATACAGTAACTTTTACTCCACATTCCTAAGTAGCATATAATTCTAATACAATCAATTGCGCTCAAGGGAAGATCCCCTTTCTAATCTAAACGATATGTTAATTTCTCTCTTAGAATAATAATTCAAAGTATAATGTAAAAAAAAACATTTAAAGAACACATTACTTTTATAAAAAGTTTAATTAACCATAACCTAAGGTTCTTGGTTCCCAAGGTCCATGGTCCTTCTTCAAAGTATCCCCTTTTATATTAATAACTTATTTTTTCACTCACGTGCACCAAATCTGCTAAATAAATTGTAATTTAAACGTATTTTATATATTTTTTATATACAATATTTTCATAAAACCCCAAACTGCCATTTCTGTATACCCTTCGTTACACATGTTAAAAGCTTTACTAATTAACCTGGTCAACTCGGTTTACCTTCCTGTACACGATGGTTATTGTTATTTAAACCCATAGGATAATTCTTCATAGAGTTAGTGGCTAAATTGTATACTGCACTAGTTGGTCACATAAAATATATTTATCTCTTCATAAACTAAAACCATTCCTTTAAAATTGTTTATATATAACATTCTACTTTTAACATTTAACTTAATTATAATAAAACATACATAAATAATAAAAAATATTATTAATCAAATTCTGTAGTATATGTTATTTACTCTTACAATATGTCAACTATTTTAACAAATTTCTTTTCTTTCGTACTAACCATGGTTAAAAAATATACACAATTGTTCTTTCCCTTTAACAAAAGACCTGCCTTAGCCTATTGTGCAGCTCTAGTGTCAACTGCGTAGATGCAGTGCGACGCAAATTTGCACCAATACCTAAATAAAAAGAACGCATTTGAGTGGTTATACTTTTCCCATATACCAGCTCCTCTGATATACACATTTGTCTTTTCAGATATCCTATCAGGTAAATTCTATTCAGAAAAAAAAATCACAAAATACCATAATGTAACAGTTCAAATATCAGTATGAGCCTTGGAACCTTAAATCATAAAATATCCTAATGTAACAGTTCAAATATCAGTATGAGTCTTGGAACCTTAAATCATAAAATATCCTAATGTAACAGTTCAAATATCAGTATGAGCCTTGGAACCTTAAATCTTAAAATACCCTAATGTAACAGTTCAAATATCAGTATGAACCTTATCCAATATGAGCCTTATCACACAGAGCCTTATCACATAGAGCCTTATCACGCAGAGCCTTATCATGAGCCTTATCATGAGCCTGAGCCTTGTGAGCCTGTCCTTGAACTCTCCTTTTTATACTACTCCTATACATCACGATTCGCAAACAAAAATTCTTAGTTTGAAATTTTTCATTGCCTAAGGTGACTTTTGAAAATATAATCTTAGATGTTAGGGGGGGTAATTTCCCCTTTACCCCCCACCTGGATCCGCGCTTGACGGCTATGTAGATGCGCAATCCTCTTCGAAATCAACCTTTTTAAAAAGCCAGCTCAAAGAAGAAAAAATGTGTTCTTGAAATAAACTGTTCTTTGCTAGCCGTTTTCTTCGGAGATAACAAGTGACAGGTGAAGATGACAGTTTTACAACCTAAATTGTCAATCCCTCGGACAATTGGTAGTTGGCCAAAAGTTCAGGAGATAGTCCAGTCAGCAAAGGGTTCAATTCGGAAAAAAATAGGGGAAAGCGGGAAATAATTTTAATCGCTTCCAAAAAGTGTTCTGTATATTAATTTTGCACCCCTGCACCACCCCGGCGTTGGCCGCCATCTTGGAAAAATGGCGGCCAAAATCAGTTTTTTTTAATTATCTCCTTAGTTATTAAATTTAGAGAAAATACTTCAATTACAAAATTATTCCCTAAGTAATTTTACACAAAAAAACAATTTACATTATGTTTCTGTGACTCACCATTTAGACGCTAGAGGCGAATAAAGTGTATACTAAATCGATAAGTGGCACGAAAACTCAAGAAACCGCTTTGACAGGACGTCTTTTATTCCTTACTTTGTTTAAAAACCTCTCTATACCTTATGCACGCATACTTTTTAAAATTAGTTTTTAAGTAAGTTATGTATTTCTTATTCATAAAACTAAAAAAAATTCAGTTTCAATATAAGTCATATTTTCTGTTTTATCATTGTATGCAGATAGTTCTAAATTTCTTTATGTAAACGGCCAAAATTATTTACTTCAAGTCAATTACCGTATATATAAAAATTAAAATTACAACTACTATTTTTTCTGATATTTCTTTACCTTCGTATTATAGTTCGGTACGCCTCATGTATTTGACTCCAGCACAGCTGGAGTGCTTTTTCTACATGGTGTGTGAGTATGTGTTGTATGGTCATCTTGCGATCTCACCAGCTTTCAAAAGCCATGCGTTAGTCTAAGATCATTAACAGGGTACACTAATAATAAGACATATGTATACAATGTGTGTAGCATTAAACTATCATTATCGACTTAAATGTAACAAATGAGATATTAGGGAAACAAGCGTTGCACACTGTATATCCGTTTTACACTTCATGTCAATTTATGTCCAATAACTTTATGTTTATTGCTACATGGTGAGTGAATATGTGTTGTATGGTCATCTTGCGATCCAACCAGCTTACAAAAGCCATGCGTTAGTCTAAGATCATTAACAGAGTACAATAATAATAAGAGGCATATGTCACTAAACTATCATTATCGACTTAAATGTAACAAATGAAGTCTATTAGGGAAACAAGCGTTGCACACTATGCAAACTATACTGTGACTGAGCATTTGAACTAAATGTTTCCAATGGCATCAATAGTTATTTGCATTACATTTTTAGATTTTTTTTTAGTGGACAAAGATTATTTATTGTCCTTCCACACTGTGGGTTTGGTTTGATTAAATAACGTCGCACTAGTTCCACTATGGGAGTAAACACTGGGCATATGAGCAAACGTTTTTTAAAGAAATTATGTCATCATTTAAAAGCCGTGAAAGAAATACTCTAGTATTTCTGTAATATTCGAAGACATAGATGATAAATTTAAATGTTTCCTGAGATTATAATATGTTTTTTTTTAATGTGTGATTCATAGCCATTGGTTAAATGGAATTTGATTAAGGAGAGTATAAGAATTTTTTTAGCACAAGCAAGCCATCTTGACGCTCTTCTTCCTTTTGAAGAAACTAATAATTTTCAGGCAACCAGACAACTAAAAGTAAAATAGTACATTTGCTAATTTCCTTAAATGCAAAATTTGGAAATTCTCATGCTGTGCAGACATTTTTTTTAGTAAGAAAAAAATATTAAACTATACATCCTCTATGAAATTAAATTGCACATATATTTATAAAACAAATAATGTAATCGAAATTAGAATATAAAAATTCTTTAGTAATCTGATTAAAAAAAATTTACATTAACTTGGAGTGTTCCTTAGTCTAACGCCGCAAGACGCTTGGGTCTTATGCCACACTTGCCATTTTTATCTTCATAACATAATTGTTTTATTTGCGAGAAACTACTCTCAGGTTATAATACCCGAAAGTAAAAGAAAAGAGACTAAAATGTTAATTAAATAAAGTTTAAATAATGGGAAACATACACAAATATGAAGATTTGAAAATGTTACTGTTCATGAAAAATGTAAATGTGACATTCTTGATATTCATATTTCGAATGATAATATTTAGCTTTGTGGAAATATATTAAGTTTCGAATAATAATTCAATATCGGAATTTAAAATGTTATTTGAATTGTAGAAGGGTGTTCCAAGCCGGAATAGCTACTTGGAAACAAATAGGGTAGATTTATTCTTCAACTCTATGGGAGCCCTGTGAAATCCCTTTCAGAAATGGGAAATATAACTTATTTGCAAAATCCCCTCAGTAAAATTAACTTTATTTTAAGATCAAACAACCATTTTCCGTTAAAATATACGCTCATAAGGTATAAAGAAGTTTTTAAACAAAGTAAGGAACAAAAGAGGTCCTGTCAAAGCGGTTTCTTGAGTTTTCATGCCACTTAGTGAATTAGTATTCACTTTATTTGCCTCTAGCGTCTAAATGGTGGGTCGCAGAAACATAATGTAAGTTGCTTTTTTGTATAAAATTACTTGGGGAATAATTTTGTAATTGAAATATTTTCTATAAATTTAATAACGAAGGAAATAATCACAAAAAACTGATTTTGGCCGCCATTTTTCCAAGATGGCGGCCAACGCCGGGGTGGTGCAGGGGTGCAAAATTAATATATCATACAGAACACTTTTTGGAAGCGATTAAAATTGTTTCCAGCTTTCCCCTATTTTTTTCCGAATTGACTCTTTTTTCATGCTTTGCTGACTGGACTGCAAGGGGAGTCGAAAGTCGAAGCATGAAAGGAAGGGGCAGAGGGACCGACGTTCTCACACCAACGAAACTAATATTATCTTCTTGTGTCACTGTCTGGAACAGAAAGCACTCGGAATTGAACCGGGAGCATTCTGCTTGTACGTCAGTACTGTACCAGTCACCAGTCACCAGTCACAAGTCAGGCTAAAGTGATCACTTGGGCCCTATTGGGAATATCGGGTATATGAATTGACCCTTCATAGTATTCTTAATAAATTGGCGTATGTAATTTCAGGCGCAATTTGTTTTTCTAAATTAATAGGTAAGTTCCGCTGCAAACGTTATCTTCTCTTTCTCGCCAATATGTTGTAGCCAAATATATTATTAAGCCAACGTTGACAACCATGTAAGTTATTGTGATGCAAATACTAAGTAAAATACTTTGTTTAACCGTGTATTTAAAATTATAATGTATGAGATTTTTTTCATTATTTTCAGAGTAGAGCACAGTGTTTTTTTTTTTTAATATTTGAAGAATTTAAGCATTCCAATGAAAAAAATTATTTTGATACGAAATTCCCAAAATTACTATTCGAAAGGGAGTTGAGATGACAAAACTGACTGCTCGGATGGAATGTCCCAAACGACTGTTCCAAGGGTGTACCGTGGTGCGCCAAAATTTAATTATTTATTTTCAGAAAGCGATTAGACAAAATCTATTCTTATACAATAAAAAATACATTACACCAGAATAAAACACCGCAATTTTGATTCTTTACATTGGCGGCATTTGTTTCATCAAGGTATCAAAATAAGATTCTCAGGTAGAACTTATACACACCGTAATGGATATCGCTGGAATTTACATGTCGAAAGACCGGAATTTGTATATATATTCCCCTACAACACCAAAAGAAAGAGGAAACAGATCCCCCCGCCCCACACACACTTTGGGTGACCCAGATCCTCCACTGAGTGCCCTAAATCGTTTTTCATAATTCTGTGTTGAAACCATTCTAATAAATCATTTTATTTGACAGAGCGCCCGCAGTATCCTTCATTTGTAAAAACAAACATTAAAGTAATCCATCAGATATTTTTTATATACAGGATACTTAGTGAATGCTTTTATTTATCCGATTGATGACGGGGGCCCGGTAGCATAGTGGATAAAGGCGTTAAGCTGGTAATCAAAGAATTGCTAGTTCGAGCCCGTGCAATGAACTTAAATAAAAAAAAAAGTAGTAATCTTGTGATCGAACGGTTGCCAGCCTTGCTACAAATATACTAGAAAGTCGTTCGGAACATCCAACAAATTATACCGGCGTGTATACGGGACTGGTGCACGATAAATCTGATCGGTACCCAAAGTTCCGACGTCTCTGGCGTTGATATGTCAGCTCGTCATCTGACCATGGTTCAAAAAAACGAGGCATCATTCCCGGGTCTTTCCTTCGAGATAGGGCCTCAGTGACCGAGCGGTTAAAGGCGTTCAGCTACTAATCCGAGGATTGGTGGTTGGAACCCGTGCGATGGACTTGACAAAGAAAAGTAAAAAAGTAGTGATCTTGTGATCAGAGGGTTGCCAGCTTCGCTACAAAAATACTAGAAAAATCGTCCAGCACATCCGCAAAAATTAACGGCGTGTATACGGGACTGGTGCACGATAAATCTGATCGGGGTTCAAATTCCCGACGTCTATTGAAGGCGTTCGGTGCAAGTTCAAGTGTTTCCTCGTCATCTGACCATGGATCAAAAATACGAGGCATCGAGTCCTTCCTTCGAGATAGGCCCCGAACCGTCGCCAATAGCCCATTGTGCAGCTGTAGTGCGACGTTATATAATGAAACAAAAACCAAACCAAACCTTCGAGATAGGCCCCGAACCATCACAAATATCCCAACGTGCAGCTGTAGTGCGACGTTAATTAATCAAAACCAAAACCAAGCGACGTTAATTAACAAAACTAATCCGATTGATGACGAAGGCCTCCGTGTCAAAGTGGATAAAGGCGTTCAGCTACTAATCCGAGGGTTCCTGGTTTGATCCTGTGCGACGGACTTGACTAAGAAAAGAAAAAAAGTAGTGATCTTTTGATATCGGAGGGTTTTCAACTTCACTACAAATTATTAGGAATGCACCTCGTTATTTTAGAACCATGGTCAGATGACAAGGAAACACCTGAACTGGCACCCAACGCCTTCAATAGACGTCGAGACTTTGGACCCCGATCAGATTTATCGTGCACCAGTCCCGTATACACGCCGTTAATTTTTGCGGATGTTCTGGACGACTTTTCTAGTATTTTGTAGCGAAGCTGGCAACCCTCCGATCACAAGATCACTACTTTTTACTTTTCTTTGTCAAGTCCATCGCTTGGCATCCAACCGGGAACCTTCGTATTCCCAGCTAATGCCTTTAACCGCTCGGCTACGGAGGCCTCCCACACAAAGAAAAAGAAAAGTAAAAAAGTAGTGATATTGCGATCGGAGGGTTGCCAGCTTCGCTACAAAAATACTATAGAAAGTCGTCCAGAACATACAACAAACTGGTGTATATACGGGACTGGTGCACGATAAATCTGATCGGGGTCCAATGTCCTGACGCCTATTGAGGTGGCGTCGGGTGCCAGCTCAGGTGTTGTCCTCATCATCTGACCATGGTTCAAAAATACGAGGCATCGTTCCCGGGTCTTTCCTTCGAGATAGGAACCGAACCGTCGATAATAGCCCACTGTGCAGCTCTAGTGCGACGTTTATTAAACAAACAAACAAATAAATCTTCGAGAGAGGCCCCGAACCGTCGCCAATAGCCCACGGTGCAGCTCTAGTGCGCCGTTGATTTAACATAACCAAAAAAAAAAAACTTTAGATGCATAATACTTATTTGTATGTGGAGATGTTTAGGGAATTTTATTGAGACGTAAGTTAGCAACCCCAAAGTAGGGACAAACAAACATAGTTTACAGTGATTTTTCTACGAGGGATGTATTATTTTCAAATTAAGAAAACGTATACTGAAGCTTAAAAAATAACTATTTGTGCAGTTGTGGGATGCAGTACAAGTTCCAAATCGATAAAGGATGCTATTATTTCCATTTTATAGGTAAATTAAATTATAAAATAAATTATCGTCAAATACTGGTAGAAAGTAGTACTTTGAAATAGCGCCAAATACTTCGCCAGTACCTACTTTTTAGGCGATTACTTACTTCGCATTGCAAACAGGTGCTGACTTCATCGCGCCTCCACCTTCTTTACTGTCTTAACTCCGTGGTTCCAATCACAGAGGAAAGATAAACAGAAAGTTATCAGATTTTTTTTTTTTTACAATCAATCATAACATTTCAGAGTTTGCGAGAAATCAAAGTAAGTTTTTAATACGACATTTTTAAGAATTTTCATTGTACCTTAAATACAAATACCTTATATTAATTATTCTAATATTAAGGGTTTTACTGTCTGAAAAAAAAAATGGATTCGGTATTTGAGTAATGTAATATCTTACATTTTAATGTCCATCAAATGTCTATTTAGCTTTACTGTAAAACAATTTTGTTTCCAGCTTATGCTATTTTCCATTTCTAGACATGATTTGAAAATAAGTCTTGTTTTATTAATTCCGTAAGATTATCCTCTACAGGTTTGCACAATATCCTCTACATGTCTACAATATTTGTAAATTTACTGTATTACCCTAAACGAAAACTCCAAAAGGTTATAAAAAAGAGTATAAGAAATAATTATTTATTTTAATTGGGCAATATTTTATAAATATTCTTTTTGATCTTAATATTTTTTTTAAAGTACAACTTTAAAGAAACTAAGAAACCCTTGTTCAATTATTAAATGAAATCGAATAAACCTTTAGGACTCATTTTGCAGAAGTAAATGAGTAAACAAACTCATTTGTGATGATATGCATTGTGATACGGAATTGTGTATATTTGTGATACGGAACTGGTCGGCACTTTTATTGCCCAGTTAAATCATTTTTGTCACCTAGTGAAAAAGTTATACTATCCATTAATACTAATACACGAACAGCTTGTTAATATGATTACATTTAGCAATATTTTTATTGGTCATCAAAAGTAAAATGCTAGTTGAACACAACTAGTATTTGTATACACTCACATAATAAATCATTTTAATTTATTTGAAAGTGATTTAAACTGTAATTAATTAAATCATCAATACCCCGGATCATTAAAATTTTTTGAAGAGCCCAAAAAGTTATGTTCAGGTGTTCTGTAACTCAAGTATATATAAGATATTCATAATATTCAGATATTACATATTTGAATATGATTAAAAACTATTTGGTATTTTTAACACATGGAGTATTTCAAAAGAGTAAACTAGCTGATTGATTTAAGTAAATGAGAAAATTCATTTTCTGAAAACTGCATCAATAAGCAATCATGTCTTTTTTTAAGATAAACTATTCAATCAAAATGATACTACTCTTTCAATAAGCAATTCCATGGTGTTATTAAAAATATATCATAAATTTTTTAAAAATAGTTTTTTAATAGAATTGTTATACATAGTTGTGCAGATTATTTGCCAATGACAAAAGTTTTTGAAAAAGCTATTTTTAAAAATAATTAGTAGTTTTATATTTTGTAATAGTATATGTGACGAACTGATAAAAATATAAGTTTATTTCAATCAGAAGCTAATAAGCACTTTTAAATTGTTTTTATCAGGGAAAAATTGACTTTATGAAAATGCATGGTTTTTGGTAATGAACGTACGTCCGTTACCAATGGTTTTCCCAATTATTTTTTTTATATAAAATTTCTTGGTACAAATGTATTATCACGGGGCACCGAAAAATTGAAATTTAGAAATGCATAGAAGTCGCCAATATGGCTATTAACGGCCAACGATGGGCAACGGCGATAGGTTGATGTATGATGCCAGTTTCTTTGGTTTAAAATCGGGCCTCGGTGGCTCCGATGAAAAGTTCGATGATTAAACGCGATTGGTTGGATGGAATGCACAGTAGACTGTTACAACGTTGTACAATGGGCTATTGCACGGACACATTTGAAAAGTAATTGACATTTATTAATTGTTTAAGTAACTTTGTTTTGGTTTAGTTAAGGCAATATTTGAGCCACACAATAATCGTCGCATTAGGGCTGCGCAATGGGCTATTGGAAATGGTTCCGGATCTATCCCGATTGGTTTTGTTTTGTTTATAACGTCGCACTAGAGCTGCACAGTTGGATCTATCCCGAGAAAATGTGAAATTATTTTAAAATGACGGACCTGTGGTTTCACCCCACTCTCTAAACTTTTGCTCCACTTTGATTGACTTGAGAATTACTGGGATAATTTTATCGTCTGCGATTTTTTTTCGTATCGTCTGGGAGCTTTGTTGCTATACGAGCTCTTCTTTTGTTTTGTTATATTTTGCATGGCTTTTTTTTTACAAATTGCATGACTTTTTTAATCCTGATGACGCTCTTTGAAAATTTCCGTTTGGTCTAAAGTAGCCTCTTTTTAGTTACTGGCGAATTGTTTCAACTAAATACGGTAATGTATCTGTTTGAAATTTTCATTTGTATGTCTAATTTTTTCATCTTATATTCTATGTATAACTATAGTTTTATTTTAGAATATTATGCTTTATATTGAGGTGTGATGCCCCAAACGACTGCCCGAAGGGCAGTCGTTTAAGAGTGCTGTCGAAATGCCCCAAACGACTGCCCGAAGGATTGCCTGTAAGCACCATGATCGACTGCCCGGAGGGGGTCATGGATGTGATCCTGAGTAGTCGGAGGCCGAAGGCCGGAGACCACAAAATCGACGTAAGGAGTCTGTGACTTTAAGCGCGCGGTACGCGTGTGCGCTTAAGAGTGCCGTCGAAATGCCCCAAACGACTGCCCGAAGGATTGCCTGTAAGCACCATGATCGACTGCCCGGAGGGGGTCATGGATGTGATCCTGAGTAGTCGGAGGCCGAAGGCCGGAGACCCCAAAATCGACGTAAGGAGTCTGTGACATTAGCGCGCGGTACGCGTGTGCGCTTAAGAGTGCCGTCGAAATGCCATAAACGACTGCCCGAAGGATTGACTGTAAGCACCATGATTTCGGAGGCCGAAGACCACAAATACCCGGAAACATAAATCGACGTTAGGAGTATGTGACGTTAGTGCCACGGTATGTGCGTGCGCTTAAAACCGTGTATGGCATTCGTGATGTCCACACGACTTGAAACGACTAACCAACAGCGGATCAACTGATCGCGAGTTCTAATCGCAACATTTGCTTTTAAACGCATTAACTTAATGTCAGTTATTTATATATTTCCGATATTCGTCGATCTGTAAAATATTATCTGACCAGGGTGCTAAATTACGATGCAGTATTCCCGGGTATTTCCTTCTATATAGATCTCGAACATTAACTTTCCATTAGAAATAGCAACATCCGTCCTTTAACCATGGTTCAAAAATACGAGACAGATTTCCCGTGTCCTTGTTTCAAGATATATGCGAACCGTTTACAATAGCCCAATGTGCAGTTCTAGTGTGCGCTAACCAATCAATCGCGAAAGCAACCAACAAGGCAATCACCGACCATCCATTTTAAAGCAAAATGTTTGGTTTGGATAATAAACATGATCTAGAACTGCACATTGGGCTATTTAATACAAATGTAAATAAAAGTATTACTCTTATCAAAGTGAAGTGAACTGGCAACGATAAAAATTTATTTCGTGTTCGAAAGTTTGTTTATATTTTTAAAACGGCGATAGTTTGCACTTATTACATTAATTTGTTACTAAAATATCAGAAATTACGAAAAAATAACATTCCGATATTAAATCAGTAAATTATAACATTTATAAATATAATATTTAGCATCGTTCCATTGTACTACGACTGCATAATCGAGGGTTACCGTCTCGTTTGGCGGGATTAACAAACGCGTCACAGAATTGGCGAAATGGCGACTTAATTTTGTTGAAAATTCGGTGCCCCGTGATAGTACATTAGTTCCTTAACCATACCAAACAAGCTACAAAAAAAATCTTAATATCAAAATTAGAACACCTAACTATTATGCAATCAAAACATGTTAAAAGAAGAAAATAGTTTAATATTTTCCCTTTTTAAGTCCAATCTATCTCTGATAAGCACTGTCTGTTTCTAACATGTGTGTAAACATGAATCTGTGAACCAAAAACTACTTAAAGTATTTAAGCTTCGCACATATATTTAAAATCTGTAAACTGTCACCTTTAAAATGATATCATTTATATCTACTGTGATTTTGACATTTTTTCGGAACAGTTTACTTTGATGCGATTTTGCCCTAAACCTCAATTTCAAATATTTCCTGCTGTGGGATTTCACAATATGTTTCATAAATGAACACTTACTTAGCTCATAATACTCCTTGATAGTTTTATATCGCCCTGTATACAGAGGGCATTACTTTTGAATATCAAAACAGAAAAATCCAATTTCAAAACTAAGAGTTGCCACTGCCAAGAAAAATTAAATTTTGTCTGTACATACAACAGTCTATAGAAACAAACATAAATATTATAATAAAAAAAATCATAACTGTGAACATAATCTCACCAGAAATGTTACCACTATTTGCTTGAAACCGTATGCCATAATATAAATGTAAATATAGCAAGACATATTCATAAAATTAAAAATACCTGAATATTTTTGAATTTCCTTTGAAAAATGAAAAATTTCATTTCATTTTAATTCTATAGATGCTGTAATAATACGTACAGGCCTCGCAACAGGTCCCTTTTTTTCCCTAAAAGTCCTTTTTGTTACTTGAAGTACTTAAAAGTTCTTTTTTTCAGAATAGGGTCCCTTTTTCCCTTATTTTAGCAAAAATAATTTTTCCACCCTTTATGACTGACTATAATAACACATTTCTGGCCCTTTCTCCTCCTTATTTAACATTTTTTTTTTATTATGTAATGGTCATTACAATCATTTTCGTATATGATAAGTGTTTACTCTAGAAATAATTGGGGCTGGGCGCTATTGGTAGGAAAAGAGCACTTCCAAAAATAAAGTTTGGGATGGGCGTGTCCACCCGTTACATCGGGCTGTCCTTTGCCCACCAATAGGATGCCCTTTGCTTGAAATTACCGCTTACGCAACACAAGTATTTTTTCTGCTGTCATAATTAACTTAAATTCCGATTTACACTTAAAATCGATGAATTTTTTTAAAGACATTTAGGGGAGCAAGGATGCTTGTGCTTGACTGAAAAGGACGGAATTTTTTTAAAAGGACAGCATTTTTCCAGAAAGGGCATGAGGGCGATATCAAGATTTAAAAAGGGCGGGCCGCCCTTCAAAACACGCCTAGAGTGAACATTATAGTATATGTGTTGAATTTGCTGTTAGGGTGTTGCAACTCCCGAATATCATTAAACCAGAAAAAGGTTCGCTGTTTTGTGTTTACAAATGTAATTAATCACATTAGTGTGAAATGTGGGCCTAAGTGTAAACTGTTCTCCCAGGACCACTGGATCTTGTTTATGCATTGCATCAAAAACAAATGTAAATGATGCAGGTGAAAGTGTAAATTGGAATTACACAATTTCCCAGCACCTCGTATTCTAATTGCTCAAATACTGTTCGATTTACTTTTCATTTGAAAAATAGACTTTTCCTGTTGTAAGTAGCATCCCTGCTAAATTTCAAGAAATTTGAAAAGTTGAGATTATTACGAAAGGAATTTTTAAAAAACATTTTCACACAAATTTACTAACTTTTTTAATAATGCTCCAATTTTCTTCAAATTTGGTTAGAATAATGCTTGAAATTGTAGAATGCTATGTAGTTAAAAAACCTTAATTAAATGATTTTTTCAAATTTTTACTAGGGGTACTGGGAAAAAGAGTGAAAGTCAAAACGATTCAATGTATGTTCTTAAACATAGATTTGTTGCTGCAACAAAACTCAAGCATCCATTCACTATTTTATGTTATACTAGCTATTACCCGCGGTTTCGCATACTTAAAAAAAATCTTCCCTCGTCGGTTCTCCCCCCCCCCCCCCCCCCCCCTGTATTCCTTCTCTTTTTTTCCCCTCAACGGCAAAAAAAATAGAGTAGGCACCCCACTGTATAGTAAGATTTTATTCATCGAAACATTTGGACCCCACGCTGTACACATTTCAGAAAGGGAGTGGGTAAGTAGCCAACTTGGTTGGTGTGGCCTATCTACCTCTACACGATGGTAGATAATTTATACCTCAAAGGTCGATTCTTCGTGGAGTAATGGGCCCTGAAGCATATGCTGCAGCCAAGGTCGATCCCCCTCCCATGCGGTACAAAGGTCAAAGGAGGGAATGAGTTAACAATCGCCCTGGTCGACGTGTTCCACCTTCCTTTACACTGCGGTATGTCATTTATGCACATAAGCTGATTGCACATGGAGTTATGGGGTTGAATTGTATATTGCAACAATTACGTGCAACATCCCTTTCCAAGGCGGTACAAAGGTCAGAGGGGGGAATAGGTTAAAAAGACACCGGTTCTAAAAGTCACTTTCCTGCACACGATCGTACATTATTTATCCCCATAGACTGATTCTAAGTGTAGTTATATTGATTTTACACGTCATTTTTTAGGTTGTGACTCCGTCCCTGACCGAAAGCATAGACGATATAGTCAAAAACTGGTATAGTGTTCAGAAATAGCTTACATATATGAAACGTACCATTTCAAGCTTCTTTCAAATGGATAAAAAATAATAATTTTTTTTAATTTACAATTATTTTTACTCCGTTGCTTTGTTCCTATAATTTGGTCAACATAAGGTTTAAAATATTCATGAGATTTTTAACAAATTGTTTTAATAATATTAATAGTTTTATGGTGCAGTATTTATAATAGTGATACAGTAGACGCTCGTTTTTACGAACCTCTAAATATGAAACGTACCATTTCAAGCTTTCTTTCAAATGGATAAAAAATAATAATTTTTTTTAATTTACAATTATTTTTACTCCGTTGCTTTGTTCCTATAATTTGGTCAACATAAGGTTTAAAATATTCATGAGATTTTTAACAAATTGTTTTAATAATATTAATAGTTTTATGGTGCAGTATTTATAATGGTGATACAGTAGACGCTCGTTTTTACGAACCTCTAATTTACGAACACTCACGATTTTACGAACTAGTGTCTGGTCCCGAACATGGTCCCATAGGCATAATGATATTTTTAATTCCTATTTACGAACTAAAGTTTTGAAAAATCTCTTTTTTGCGACTCATTTTCATACTTTGCTAGCGTTTACCTGACATCAGACAAAGTTGAAAAGCTTATATCTTTGGGAGTAACAAAGCAACATATACAAACATTTCAAGGCCATTCTGTGAAAAATTAAAAGGGCCAACAGCAGGTGGGTAGCAGGCATGTGATTGGAGAGTGGCACTTTGACGTCAATCTTTACCCCTCCCTTACATTCAATAAGCATGTGTCAATGTCGAACAGGGAAAGGGGTGCTTTGTTAGATTATGTTTTGTAGCTAGTTAGTTTTATCTGGACCCTCAATGTCTGAAGTTTCGTGTGAGTCCAAAGGGAGTTTCAGCCAGTTTTAGTTAAGAAAATTTAGACATGTCGCAGTTAAAGAAACGCACTCGTTTATCTGCTGAGGCAAAACAGACAATTTCAAAAGAAGTAGAAGAAGAAAATTTTTTAAGCAAGATAGAAATCTCTAAGAAATATAGAATTCCAAAGAATAGCCTATAGATAATTTTAAGAGCAAGATAAAAAAATCGTTGGATATGCAAACAAGACCAACAAGAGTGCCCCTCTCGAAAATATTTTAGAGCAGCAAAATATCTCAAACTGGAAAAAGCTTGCTTGCTTGAATGAGGAAAATTATAGGACGAACATTCCGATTAATGTAATGTGCTTAAGGAATAAGCCTCTTTGGAGGAGGACAATAGTGAAATGCTTTCAAACATCGATAAAATGAAAACATGTATTTTCCAAAATTTTGTTTTAAAACAGAAAAAGTAGCGATTATTCTAATGCTTGATTTTTCATCAATAAAGGTATACTTATTATTTTTTTATTTAACTATTTTATTTAACAATTGTTTCTTATATAGAATAACTATATATAACTCTACTTCCTAATACAATCTCTAAATAATGCTTTATTTATAAAGAGAAGACAGTTTAATAAAAATAAGCATAAAATGTACTACTTCTTATGATATTCTATTTTACGAACTTTCGATTTTACGAACAATTTGGTTGTTCCCTACGAGTTCGTAAAAACGAGCGTCTACTGTAGTTAACAAAAATTTAATGCAAGCTTAAATTTTGTAGGTCCTTTTTTGTCCCTTTTTTTAAGATATTTGGTCCCTTTTGCCCTACGGACAAATGAAAAAAGTGTTGCGAGCCCTGTACGTATAATTTTAGACAATTTAGCAAAAGTGGTTCATTTATTGCAAATAATCAGAGATTAATTTTTTTTTGTCCTCCTAACATTTTACTTCCAAACCTTTCACAAATACAGAGTGTACCTTGCATTTGTATTTTCTATCCTTCATAACACCCAGCATAGCTACAGATTTGCATATGTCCTAACTATACAAGACCCTAGGTAATATCCTGATTTGTCTTTGGTCAATCAGCCATTTAATTTCCTTGTTATGCAAATTTCTCCATTTTGTCCCCAATTTTTACATACCAATATATGGTGATTGTAATATTACTTAAATTAAAAATAACTGAATATTTAAAATGAAAAAATTGTAATATAATTATTTAAATGTTTAATTTACCTTATTTATAAGTTTAAAACAAATAAAATAGACTATTCTGATTTTAGTAAACCGTTAAGCAGGGTTCGTATGCCTCCTGGGAAAACTCCTGGAAATTGATATTTTTTTCCAGGGCACTGAAAAACTCCCGGAATTCATTTGAACTCCTGGATTTTTGTAATTTGAAGGGTTGTCACAAACCTGGAAACCCAAAGAACGGGGAAAAGTAAGAGAATTTGAAAACAATCAGGAAAAAGTTAAGAAATATGCAAGATTTTTTTTTTCTCACATTTGTACGATATTTGCCAATTTTAGAAGTTGTTCCATTCAATATTTAAATGTTTATAAACCTAATAGTGTGCGAGATATATTGAGAATAGTCTTTATTTTGTCTTCTGAATTTTTAATGTCGCCAAGTTCATCTTCAAGTTCTTATGTCAAACAATCCCATCAAGATCCAGTCTAGAAGCTTGTTTAGACTTTATTTTGAGTTATAGGCATTTCCTGTAATAAAAATGCTGCAAATTGCGAAAATTTGCTAGAAAGTTATTTGTGATAACGTTTGTTACGAAATTTTCAATCTTTAATTTTCAGACAATAGATTTATTTTTTATTATGTATAATTTTTTTAATTGCTACACCCTTGAGGCTTTTTTAATGTGGAGGATTTTTAAAATGAGTTACGTAGGGTATTAGGATAGAAACGATATGTTACACTTTTAGGGTGATACTTTCTGGCCCTGTAACTTTGCGATAAATTGCACGATGGACATAAATTTGATCACGGTTGACATGAAATTAGGCGCTAATGCATGTTAAATCATGAAATGAAGCAAATCAGGTAGAATCAGGTAGATCAGGCTACTACTTTTTTTATATGATTTAACAAAATTGCATGTTTGGGAAGTATAATTTTATATATGCATCATGATCTTTCAGTTTAGAAAAACTAAATTTTTCTATTTCGAAACAACTTTTTTGTTATAATACATCAGAAATTAGTTTCCGAAACCTCCTGGAAAATTTATGTTCGCTTCTTAATACTCGTGAGAAAATTCCTGGTTTTTTTTCTCTAAATGTGTATGAACCAGGCACGTAGGTATAGATTTTCCATGGGAGGGGTTCAGAGATTGAGCAATTGATTTTTTTACTTTATCCCCTCCTCACCTAGAGGGGGAAATCCATAACCCTCCACAAAAATCAATAAACATCCCCCCCCCCCCCCCAGTACCAATTTTTTTTGAAATTTTTTTTGTGTCATTAACTATTTTTAATAGTTGTCGATAACTATTTTTAAAATTAGTAAATCACTCCCTAATTATTAAATCAATTTAGAGAACAAATTTAAAATTTGAGAAGCCTTATAATATATGTGTGGTAACGATTAGTTTAAGAATTTACAGTTATGGTAATTTAAAGATATAATGAGCATTTTAGTAGAAACAAGAAATTTACCAAATTAACGCTTCAAAATTTCCAACTTAACGCTGCAGGGTGCCAGCTCAAGTGTTGTCCTCGTCATATGACCATGGTGCAAAAATACGAAGCATTGTTCCTGGGTCTTTCTTTCGAGATGGGAACTGAACCCGAACCGAAGCCAATAGCCCAGTATGCAGACTTACCAAACTTAACACGTTCGCTGCCGCGTCAGCATGGTGCTACCTCCCATGCCGGCGACGCTCTGGGACGACGATCGAGTATGATAAGTAAACTTCTTGATTTTTAGTTCGGATTTGGAGGTTGAACGATGAGGTTTTTGAGGCACGTTAGTGAAGCATTATTTTTATATTTTTAGTGCTTATTTCTTTTAAACTGTGACTTTATCAATATCATTATGTAATGTGTGAATAATTTCACAGAAAAATGATGAGAAGCGCTAGAGCGTCAGTGGCATACATATGATAAGTTGAATGTGAGGTGCCACTGACGCTCTAGAGCGTCCAAAATTTTTTTACACTAAACACGAAAATAAAAGGTTTTTCCTTTTTTCTGGTTTTACTATTAAAATATAAGGAACGTTTTTAATCATTAAAACACTTTTTTTAAATTCGGCTTCTGAGGATGGATATATAAGTTTTGGTGGCAGCGAATGTGTTAATGAACGAAATTCCCAACTCGACAGTGCTAACAATTCCCAATTCCAGCTTATCGACATTATTCAACTGTTTTATGGATTAGGTAATATTAAACAGTTATCTCAGATTTGTTGCATGCATGTTCGAAAGCAGTATCCATTCAGAATTCCAATTTAAGTTTAATCGCACAAGTTGGGAAATTTCTAATCTTTTCTCGCTATCATATGCTAATAATATTAATTTTCTTCGAGCATTCCTTGAAATACACAGTAAAAAATGTTTAATAGCATGATTTTATGAAATTAGAAGATTACAAACAGTAAAGCTAAAGAAAATAAGCTAACTAATAAAGAAATACTAAACAAAAGGCCTCAAAAACTAAAGTCCAATTTTCAGAAGTATAAAAAGTAGAAACTGTTCAAAATACCTTTTCATTTGACCTTTATATCACTTGGCAATTATTGTTTGTCCTCTACTTCTATACATTAAGACGTCTATATATATTCTAATTGATACCAGCGAAAAAAAATTTGAAACAGAAAATTCTAAACCCCCAAAAAATGCAATATTTTATTTACTATTGAAAAACAAAGATTGCAGATTGGCTTATTGAATATTCAACGTATACATATATCGGCACCAATATTTTCCCCGCGCTCTAAAATCGAGACCCATTTCCTTTTGCTTATTTTATTTTCTGTCAAACGATGAATATTTTGTTATGACGGAAACAAGAGCTAAGGCGCTGTAGCGCCTAAATGTCTGTTAGCTGTCTGCGTGCTTGCAAAAGATAATGCGGGAAAATAAAATCGATTGTAAATGTAATATAAATAACAGAAAGAATTAGGAGGGGGTTGGGGTAAGAAATTTTCCTTTGGTTCGTCAATTCAGTGAAAAAATTTATTATATATTTTAAGTGCAAATTTAAAAAATAACGGACAACATCCAAAAAAAGTAGGGGGAGGAGCACAACCGCCCCCCAATTGCTGCAACTGGTCTTGGCTCGAAGAGCCATATGATATGGTTTCCATGTTTTGGAGTTCCATTTGTTTATATGGCGTTTGACGATCTTTTCCCTTTGTTGCTAAAATCAAAATGCTAGGTAATGAAACTTGGTGACGTCATACTAGGCTTAATTTAAAATAAAAATACCTCATATTTTTATCTTAACATGTTATATTTATTTTTATTTCAAACTAAACCTAACATAAACCTAAGGTCTCAATACATCCCCCCCCCCCCCTTCTGGGTTATTCTTCTTCCTATCCACCCCCCAAAAAAGTTCTATTCTTATGATTTTTTTTATAGTAATTCGGTTTGTAATTATTTTTTAATTGACTTTCAATGGGAGGAGTTTGAACCCCCCCCCCCCCCCCCCCTCCGCTCCTCCTTACCTACGTGTCTGGTATGAACCCTGATTTGAGGTACTAAAAGAGTTATTGTATTATTGTAGATGAGTTCTAATGAATGCTACAAATGCCATAAAAGTGGGCATTTTGCTCGAGATTGCCCAACTAGTGATAGCCGGGGTGGAGGATATCGTGGAGGTCGCGGTGGTGGTGGATATCGTGGAGGACGAGGAGATACAAGATCATCTCCCAGAGGTAAAAATATTTTTTTTTTCTATAAATAATCAATTTTAGCAATAAAAAGCTATATTATTTACAAATATAAGCATACCTTGTCCATATATATCGGCTTATAAATAAAACCATATATTTTAAGTACAGATTTAGAAGCTGCAGCGTAAAATGTTTGGGGAAAAAACTAATCACGCCTGAGAGGCTTGCAATAACTAACAAATGATTGGTTTGAAAAGATAATATCGCTTGTAGTAAGAAATGGGTGATCAGTGGTTTTGGGTTTATTTTCTTGTTGTACATACCCCTTGGAAAAGTTAAGGGGGGGAAAATGTTTTACCTTGAATGGAAAGATTTATGAAAATTACAAAATAGCTTTTTGTTGTCGAATGTGTAAATTCATGTGTTAAGATTGTTTCTTAGTATACTGTAACCGAGTGTGTGATGTCCATAAATAAACATTATTTAAAACTTTTGTTAAAAATGTTCCTTTAAGTGCCACTTCCACTCTGTTGCCCATTAGGAAAATTATCCCAACCAATAGGCTCAGTTAAAATAGAATAACTTGCCGAATCAACACTTCCAAGACCAACTGAGACTAATTCAAATGTATATATGGTGTTAGTAAAAGAGTGGACCGGAATTACTGGCATTGATTGGATGGGAAAACTAAAATCAGATCAAATTGCAATGTTTGGGGTAAAAAGTAACGACCCTTAAAGAGAATATCCTAGTCCTTATCTTTCCAAATTCGTTTCGCCTTTGATTTGATTATTCTTTTATTGTGATTCTTAGCACATCCTGAGTTCTGCAGGGTTGATGCAACACATTTTTATAGTTATTTTTTTCTTTAACTGTGAGTTTCGCTGCATTCATTCACTTTCCTTTATTCAATCTCAATCAATTCCCAGAAAACATTTCAAATCTCAACTATTTACATGAAGAGCCAATCACATATCAATAGCAATGTAAATCTTTTATTGTTATTTTTTCAACATTAAATATTCTTTGTTACCTAACTTCCATGGCAATAAACAACTTATTCCTTACCTTAAAAATACATCCTTATGATTTTAAATGGAGTAAAATACAGTGGCCGGCCGTACAACCAAAGTATGTGGCCATGACCTGATGATATTATAGTCTAACAATGGTTTAAAAACATTTACAAGTTCTACCCCAGGTGTTTATTGAGTTTAATAATTTAACTAAAAATTAAAAGACACCAACCGTGTATATTGGAAAATACAACATACTTCACGAGTTATGCATGGTTGCCTCCTCCCCCCCGAGTGCGGAACCAAGATAATTCACATTTAGAAGCAAATCGCTCAGATTTCGTCCCCAATCAGTATTCATTATGCCTGTTAAAATGGTACTATAAATATACATGGTTTATTTCTAAGCCGACATTATGTAATGAAATTAAAAAAAAATTATGCACAATGTTGTTGTCTACAATCAACAATAAGTTGAGTTTGGTCTTTCAAACTCTTTAAATGAAAAATAAATGTAATATAAAAATTAATTCCTGAATCAGTAGACCTAATTCTGTTCTGATTTATCTACTTGAAAATATTAATAAAATTATTCAATTATTTTTTAACTATATATGTTACTAGCTAAATAATTTACTATTTAAATGTCCATAATTCATTCTCCTTTTTTTTGCCCACTATGGTGCATCCCTTTTTGTGCCATTTGCATTTGTATAGTACAATATGCTAAAAATAATATATCATATCAGTAGAATTTGGAAAATAATGCAGAACAAAGGTTTAAAAAGGACTTAAAGATTAGTGTTCAAGTAATCAGTTTACTGATTCTTATAGAAACATTGAGCATTAACTTAATTACATCATGAAAACGTATTAGCATTATGGAGATAAAGAAATGAAAACACTTGGATTACAAGATCAAAGTAAAAAGGTTTTGGTGCATATTAAATTTTGCAGTAACAAATTGTGTTGTAAACTTGGTAACACCAATCAATTATAATTCAAGAATCTGTTATTCCAAAAGGTTATTTCTTGGTTGAATTTTTTAACTATCTTTCTATGCAATTACTTTATTGGTTGAATATGAATTCAACATGTATGTAAATGTTGACAATGATTATTGTAATTAATGTTAAAAATCATAATGTTTTGCAAAACTATACTTAAAACTTAATTTTATAGCATCCTGCTACAATTGCGGAAGAGGAGGGCATTTTGCTCGAGAATGCCGTGAATCGGATAAAACATGCTACGCTTGTGGAAAGTCGGGTCATATTAGTAGAGATTGTGATCATGATGAGCGTAAAATAACTGTAAGTTTTGTTTAGTATGTAAGTAAAATACTTGGTAAAGATGTCGAATATGGGGCGAATTGGTGCATTTTTGAAAATCGGCTAATGATGGCGACAGCGTTTATTGCCTGCCGACATCTACCAGTAAAGCAACCCGATGCGCTCTGTTTACGTCACGATTGAAAGTACTACGGCTAAAACCTAAAAACCTCCTTCTTTCGCGATTAGATTGTGTTGGAAGGGAGAAATCTGATTATTCCGTGCTTGAATCTTAAAATACATTGCACTGGAATCGAGGCGATTCAAACTCGTTTTCAGTGGTTTCGCTCATTTGAAAAGTGGTCGCTTACGACTCTCGGCCAAAATGTCTTCGGTGAAAGAGGAATGTTAACCTATACAACAAAATACGAATTTATTTGAGAGAAAAACGTGTGGGTTATATAAGGATTTGTTTTTATTAAAATAATTTTAACTAAATAACTAGTAGATCATCAATATTTTTTATTGTTTATGATGCATACTTCGGGCTCTCTGGGATACGAACACGCAATCTATGGCATCGCTCTGTTAGGCGGTCGCTTAAATCTGTCGACCATGATATCTTTGGGGGAAATACATTTTAATACCTATATATAAATATTGGAATTTATTTAAATGAAAAACATGCGAGTAAAATATGTTTTAAAACATATTGTTTCAACATAATTATTATATGGAATTTTTTTATTCACTAAATCCATTCACGTTATGTGGATTACGATTGGATTTTTTATATGGAAAGCAAATATAGTTTTATTTCATTAAATCGAACTAGAGTACACGAAAGGGCTGTTACAGATATCAAGTAGAACGTAAAATTTCGCCAACACTCTTAAGCGCACGCGCATACCAATGTCGCAGACTCCTGTCGTCGATTTATGGACCTGGGCAATTGTGGCCTCCGACTACTCAGGATCGCAGCTGATACCCCTTCAGGCAGTCGATCATGGTGCTTACAGTCAATCCTTCAGGCAGGCCTCGTAACAGTCCCTTTTTTCCCTAAAAGTCCTTTTTGTAACTTGAAGTACTTAAAAGTCCTTTTTTTTTCAGAACATGGCCGCTTTTTCCCTTATTATTGCAAAAATATTTTTTTTTTCCATTATGCCTATTATAACACATTTCTGGCCCTTTTCCCTCCCCTATTAAACAAAGATTTTTTATTTTTTTTCATTTTGTAATGGCCATTACAAAAATCACCATTCATGTTCATATTTATGTTGAGTCTGCTAATGGGGTGTTGCAACTCTCGAATATCATTAGACTAAGAGCAGGCTTGCTGTTTTTGTCTTTACAAATGTAAATAATCGCATTAGTGTAGAATGTCGGCCTATGTGTAAACAATTTCGTCCTTCCAGGACCATTTATGTATTGTTTCAAAAACAAAATAAAAATGAAGACCTTGTTCAGGGGAAGAATGATAAATAGCAGGTGCAAGTGTAATTTGTAATTATATATAATCCCAGTATCTCATATTGTAATTAGAAAAATAAATGTTTGATTTATATTTTATTTGCAAAATATACATTTTTTTCAGGTAGTGGCATCCCTGCTAAATTTTAATTCGGACCATAATTTAAAAGTTACAAAAACATGAGATTTATTACAAAAATATTAATATTTTCGCATAAATTTACTATCTTTGTTATTAATGCTCCGATTTTCTTCAAAAATTTGTTTAGAATAATGCTTGAAATAGTAAAATGCTTTGTTAAAAAGAAAACCCCCATTTTTTTTTTCACGAGTGAAAGGAGTCAAAATGATTCAATGTGTGTTCTTAAACATAGTTTTATTGCTGCAACAAAACACATGTGCTGCCCGTTATATGTTGATTCACTGATTTATATGATATATGTCTATATCTGCCAAAAGTAACAAACAAATTATAATACATTCAATCATGGAAAAAAATATGTACACATTTATTTAAAATGACTTGTGAAGAGTTATACTCAATCCAAGACCATCTCAATATATGCAGCCTTCGAAGAACTTCAAATGGAGTTGATGTTATAAAGCTGGAAATGAAATGATACATTTTTGCAGTCAGCTGGTGTTTATGTTACTATGATTTAGGAATGGGGATATTTAATGTATAACCTGTACACTATTATTTAACCAATAGTTATGAAACTCCTGAATTTGGTAAGGGAAAAGTCACGAACCTGTGACTAAATCTCTGATTATAAATTATTTGTCTGGCACAAGCAATAATTGCACTGCAACTTTTAATCAGCTGAGTGACAAAAAAAATCACTCAGCAACTGTTCTGCAATTATTTTAATTGCATTCAACTCAGTGCTGCCACGTATCAGATTTCAAAATCGCCATAATAAGTATGAATAATCGACCAAACTCGTATTTTCACAATCCATACAAAATCGCCAAATTGTCGATTATTTGACAAAATTGTTAGCGTGGTATAGAGCAAAAGGATATTTTGTCCGATAATTACTTTTTTTTTATTGAAAACTCTTTTTGCTCTATTGCATTTTTATTATAATTTTGTCACTCTCACATTGATGACTTAAAATTTAATGAGGATTTAAATTTTGTAGGTCCCTCTTTGTCCCTATTTTTAAGATGTTTGGTTCCTTTTTTCCTAGGGACATACATAAAAAGTGTTGCGAACCCTGTTCGGGCAGTCGTTTGGGGCATTTCGACAACACTGTTAAGCGTTTGCACCAGTTCCCCAGAGCACATTTTGTAGTCTGAGTCAATCTGACAAAAATTATTGGTTTCTGTGCATACAAGCCTCTGTTTTGCAGCGTATACCTGATGATGTGGCTGTATTTACATAGACTTGTAGCTGCCTCTTGCAATCTGTAACGATGTCAGTTGTCTATTCTTTTTGCAATTGTAATCAAAAACAGCCGTGGCATATTTTAGTCCTTGACCTTGTAGTCGGATACATCATGAGTGTATCTAAACTTGTTCCGGATTCTGGACTATTTTGGCTACTTGTTGATGTATACCAACCTGTTTGTTGTCTTTCCAACTTCCATCCTCCCAATCGTATGCTATTTCTCACAATTAAATGCTTTTTTCAATGTATGTTACACCATCCACACAATTTTTTTTATCTAACTATCCATACAATACTTTTAATTTAAATTTGTAGCATCTGCAAGACTTTCTTTCAATATGGGAAAAAAAACATGCTAAAAAAGTACATATTCCTGAGTAGCAAAGTTAAATCTTTTTGCATTGCATAGTGATGTTAAATTTCACCCAATATTATTTCTAAAAATTATTTTTATGGTTCCTTTTTCATCCTGTATAAGTTCAGTTCTAGTATAATTATAACTTTATACTTAATGAAATTTCTCTTCATTATATAGTGTTATCAGTGTGGAAAATTTGGTCATGTGTCTCGTGAATGTCCTGGTGACAGAGATGATCGTAAATGCTACTCTTGTGGAGATCCAGGTCATATTAGCCGTGACTGCCCAGAAGGTGGTAATCCCTCTACCGAGACTGATGATACAGTTTGCTATCGGTAACTGCTGTTTCTGAGTTGTTGAGAGATATTTATATAACAAATTATGCATGACTATTTTATATTTACAGACTTTCCACACACCTAAAAAAAGCGAAAATGAAGAATAATATATATTTATATAATAAAATAATATAATTCTAGTCTATCTGAGTGCTCTAATGCTTTGGTTGTTTTACCATATTATCGACAGATCAGCCATCAAATTTCTAAAATTCTCGGTAGGTTCAACATATGTTCCATTTTTCACCTATCTACAAGATCACTTTCTCACAGCTTGAAGACCCTATTGACGACCTTAATAACTGGGGCATATACAGTATTTCATGTCGTATATCGGTCAAACAAAGAGAGCATTAAGATTTAGCATTAAGGAGCACCAAGCACATACTGTTAAACAAGAAATATAGAAGTCCTCCATTGCCAAGCACTCCTCGGGAAAATGGTCATTTATTTCATTTTTCTAACCCACATTTAATTTGCAAACCCAAATCTCCAGTTTAACTTGACTTCCTGGAGGCGTTTCATATTTTTAGCAATATTGATTCGATTGTCAATGAAACATTTGCGGTCCCAGTATTTCCCGCTTGTTGGCACACAATAGTTAACTCCAACCGATTGAGATAGTTTTTTGTTCTTTGGCAACACTTTCAATTCTGGGTTTATTTCTATTTTATTGCACACACAGACTTTTCAGTTTCTGCTGATAAAGGGAGATGTATCTCCCGAAACATGTCCATCTCTGATGGATTTTTATTGCGTATTTCAACATTGTATCTTAATATTCTTAACGCAATGTTCTATAAGACCAATTTTTATCTTGTTTATATATTGAAAGATATATTTTTTTTTTAAAAAATCAAAACTTTGCATCATAATCGAACAAATTTAGCAGAATTTCTTACATGTTGGTGAGTAAAAAAATATTTCTTTAATAGTAAAACGTTTAGCATAATAAAATAACACAGGACAGTAGACAGTTTAGACTTCTGATGAGTATTATTATAGTTTTGTTAAAAAATTACCCATTAAATACCGAAAGTTAAACCTTAAATATTTTAGATGTGAAAGGATAATAAGATGCAATAAACAAATATTTTAAATGTATATTTAGTTTCACTGCCATTTCACTTGAAATTGGGAAAATATTGTTTATCGCAATAAAGAATAGTACAATATTACATGTAGTTTTTATAATTATGAAAACTAAGGTAAAAAATTTTAAGCACTAATAATGTCTTTCGTAATAATGCTAATATACTTAAAATTCTTTTAATTTTATAAACATGCAGTAGAGGAATTATTATAACATCATTTTATCCTTTAATGACTCTAAACTATTAATAAAGCTGTAGCATGATACTTGTATGCAAGTGTGATCAGAACTATTATTGGGATGTAGTCTAGAAAAGTAAAAGTCCAATATTTTTATAATTTATTTTCCCATTGCTGGATATCCAATTATTAAAACATAATGGTAATGTATGATGCATTTCTTAACTTGTAATTTTTTAAACATTAAAATGCTAATTTCCATATTTAAATCCACTATTCTCTATACAGGTGCAATGAGAGAGGGCATATTGCCCGTAACTGCCGTATGAGCCGACCTAATAAATGCTATTCGTGTGGAGAGGTTGGCCACATTGCTCGTGAATGTGAAATGAAGGCATAAGCCTCCCACCTGCCCACGTTGCAGCCTCTGGTGTCTTTGAGAAATTGGTCCACACATTTTGGTGAAAGTGGGAAAATATGCTCCTCCTGACAGCCTAGTTTTGGCTTCTAAGCCTTTTGTCGCAGAAGTTTGAAATCAAGTATGTGTCATGTGTATCTGGAGAGCAGATAGATTAACTTTATTTGAGCTTGGACAAATGCATTCAGATCCAGAATTGTATGTGTTGAAGCACTTTTAATGTTCATAAATCATCTGGACTGTTTGTATTATGAATTATTGATTGATTACATCTCTGTATGAAGAACTGTTTTGTGGAATCTATTCAAGGTTGTCATCGTGGGGAGGGATGGCATTCAAATTTTGCTTTGAAGTCTTATTCTTTGAGGGTTTTTTACGAGTGTGTGAACACAATTTTAGCTCTTAAAAATTTATTATAAGCGTGAAATAAATATGATTGCACACTTGGTAGTTTTGCAGCCCATTTAAGTTTTCATACTGCTGTTAGTGAGTACAATATTTTTTCACCTCTTCTAGATTTTGAAATATTAATGGATATAAAATTCTGTAATTAAACTTTATAAATTGGAGTTTATTTTTGTATGCTGTATACTTAAAACTGAAACTCTATTAATAATACTTGTTTCTTAAGTAATTATCTATAGAGAGGAACTTCATTTAAATGAAGCATTGCACTTTAGGCATGCATAGAGTTGTCCATTAAGGGTCTTGTCATGCAATAAAAAAACTTTAATCTTTGACTGCTAAATGAATTTTTTTCTATATATATTTGGAGTATATGGAACAAATGAAGTATAACTAAGGGATACTAGTTTTTATTGTATTCCTTCATTATTTTTCAGATAAAATGAAAATCTTGGTTGGTGCTTACTTTGAATATGTATGCTACTCTTATCTGTGGAAATGTAAAAAATTAAACTTAACTGCAATTATAACCACTGTTATTGTATGTTAGGGATTTGAAAATACACCTGCTAGAGTACATATATATATTGGTGATAAGAAAAAAATCTATACAGTGGAAATCTATTATTGTTATCATTGTTAACCAAATCTGTTGGATGTATGTTCATCAAGTGCATTCTGAAATTACATTTATACCATAAATATGGTACTATCAAATTCTAATTTCAGTTAAAGCATTTAATGAATCAGATTTTGTTTATTCATTTGATAGATAGCTTCATAGTGATTTCAAATTGCATGCAAAAAACTATATTTTGTTACGTTTTATAATTTTTTATTTTGAAAATCATAAGTCTCCTGAATAAATCCTACATATAAATACTGGATGCTAGAAAACAAGGAGCATGACACTAAAAAGAATATATAGCCAGTTTCTTGAGTTTTGAAAACATATAAGCATTTACAAGTCTATTCATTACAAATTAATAATCATTAGGAACTTTTCAAACCACCCAATTTGTCTACAAGTCAAACCACCGCCTAATCATTACTTTAAAATATATAAATATGTTTAAAATCTAAATACTGAGCTATCTAACATAACAGAATACTAAAATTATAAAAACGTTAGTTGTCATAAATATACATATAATATGTATGTTTGTTTAGTTATACATTTAAATTTTAATCATATTAAGCAGCTTCCGCTGTATTTGGTTTTATTGAGAGCTGATGAAACTGCATTTTATTAAATTTTAATCTTTAACCGTAATGTTCCCTTAGTTGTGGTAAACAGAGTAGTTCTTGTAACAAGTTGAATTGTAAATAAACTTTGAAGCAATTCATTATGAGGTGACAAGTATACTATTTGCTCTAAATAATATAAATGTCAAAATGAAAAATTTCGGGAATGAGGAAACTGTTATGCTTGTAAATGAATACATATGAAAATCGTTTTAAATTTACAAGTTTGATGTAAAACTTGTGAATATAATTCCCTTTTGTTACAGTTTTGAATACATTAATATTTGTATATGGCTTGTAGATGTTGGTGAAAACATGATTTCGATATTTAAATTATTATAGTTACTATATTTTAGTAAGGGAACATGACATTTTTCGACACTTTTGTTAAATTACTATATTGGTCATTTGTAACTTTTAAATTTGTTTTAAATAGTTTTAAAGATATTGTGCAAGAAAGAATCCTTTATAAATTTTTAGTTCCTTCTCTAAAATAATGAAATGATTTTTTTTATTGTAAAAGTATATGCAATAAAGAATAAACCATCAGTTTGATCATAAATACGATATTTTTTGGTGCTATTTTATTAATGAATTATATTGCATATTATGGAGAAAATCACTGTTACATGAAACCACTTCTGAAGACTGAAAACTAGTAATTTTTATATCAGAGCCACTCTATTCTAAATTTATATTATTATGTAAGTTCTTGAAATTTTATAAATTTTTTTAAAAAGCATCCACATAGCTACAATAATTTAACCCTTGATGGAAACATCTGTCTTTGAAACCTTTAATTTTATTCTATACTATAGTTCTACAACTGAACTAAAAGTCATGCAGGGACATGTTTCAGTCTAAAGGTTAAATTTGTACTGAAAGTTCAACATACTGGGAATAGCATAGAAATTTAAAAAAAAAAAAGCAAAAGGTTTCATGACATTTCAAGGTGTATATCAGAACTACTTGAAAGTTTACCATCAGGTTTCGCAAACTGAATTGTAGTGCTTCATTTAAGATATAAACACTTCAGATAAAATATTACAAGTGCAATGTTTTGGGTGCATTGTTGGCGACTGGGATTAAACCACAGGTGCAAGTTGACATTCAGTGACTATTTACATAAACATACTAATTTACATAAAAGCAAAACAATTTTATTTCTTACTTGCCAGCCTTTATATCACGGCACCAACCTCTTGCTTTTTATTTCTTACCTGCTGGTAAGATCCATTCATTTGGTTTTATCCAATTCTCTTTGGGCTAGCATTGGAAGCGAAAAACTGTCAAATGAAAAGTCCAACAGGTGACTGTTGTACAGCCGGGGAAAAAAAACGAACCACCGCTGGTTTATCCGCCATTATTTATTGTAGGGCTAAACTTAATATATCATTTTGTAGGGAATAAAGTCTACTACACATTGATATACAAAAAATTTGCATAGGGGACTATCTTCGTACTCGAATCCGCACCAACTTTAAAATTTTCAATAGCAACACCTACTTTTGATAGCGCAGAAATGTTCCCCGCCCTCAAAATAATCTAAAAATATGC
The DNA here is from genome assembly GCA_963932185.1 of Troglohyphantes excavatus. NCBI lineage: Eukaryota > Metazoa > Arthropoda > Arachnida > Araneae > Linyphiidae > Troglohyphantes > Troglohyphantes excavatus. The sequence goes on from OZ010672.1 coordinate 10,677,846, forward strand.
GTGATCAGACTCACCTAGAATTGTTCTAATAATAGGATACAGTATGTTTTATACTTAAAGATATGTAACTACTTTAATATGATTTTATATAGTATTTTTTGATGATGTATAATTTTATTATTTGTATTCTTGGGATGTTCTGAAATTATGTAGGCAAATGGCAAACTTAATATTGTAAGAAAAATTAAAAATAATGGAATATATCTTGAAAAAAATATTTATTCCAGGTTTAAAATACATATACCAATGATTTACTTTAATTTTAAAATTCAGATGGAACAATTTTTTTAAAAATATTTTAATTAGGGTTCTATCAATATGTAGTTTCTAAATTTATATGAAATATTATATTTACACACTCAGTTTGAATTGAAGTTATGTAATTACTTATTTTTTTTCTCCATAAGATAGAGCTTGTTGTAGTTTATACAGGGTATCCCAAAAGTATTTTAATACTTTTAAAACTCATTTAAAAAACAAAAATATGCACATACGTTTTTTTGTATTTAATAAAGAAAGATTCACGATTTTTAATAATGTTTATAGCATTTCAATGTGCGCAACATTTTTGCAAAATCAGTTTTTAAATAAAGCCACATATGGTGCTGTGGTCCAAAAACCTTACAATAGCCAATATTCAAGTAATAAGAAAGTAAAACAGATTAGGGGTGACGAGTGGAAGCAAGTGCCACCCTACTTTTTAAAAATAGCTCATTGTTTTCTTCGCTGGTTCATTGTTTGTGTGGTTGAATTAACGTCACATTACAGCTGCACAGTGGGCTTTGAAGGGGGTTCGGGGTCTATATCGTAGAAAAGACCCGGGAACAATGCTTCGTATTTTTGAAACATGGTCAAATGACAGGGACAACACCTGAGCTGGCACCCAACGCAACCTCAATAGGTGACGGGACATTGGACTTGGATCATATTCAACGTGCACCACTCCTGTGTACCCCTCGCCGGTATATAAGAATTTAATAGTTTATGCCATCGCGATCACAGTGCTTTTAATTTGCAAAATTGGCGAAGATTTCTTTTAAATAATGTTGTCTTTAAATATATGTGTGACCCCTGAAATGATCATTTGATACATATTTTAACATAGCAAAAAAAACTACAAAGAGGAAAATCACGAAATTTTAGATATGCATATAAAACGTTTTTCTGAATCCATTACTATCAAAATATAGCATGGTTGCTATTCATAAATATTATGAATATTAATATCCTATTTTAAATAAAATTAAAAAATATGCACATTGAAAGTTAGCGTATTTTATTTGGGTCATTTAGAAGTAACACAGATAAGTAGCTTAAATAAAACAATAAGCTTATATAAATTGTTATTTCAAGAGATATGATTAAAAGTTTAAGAAATTTATTTAACATTTTGAGTTCTAAACTTTCGATATTCATAATTAAAAAACTACTTGACCAAATGACTTGCAAATTCCTATCCAATGATAAATTTTGTTGTAGATTCTAAATATCAAGTCAAAATTTGGTGTTGCTATTGGAAATTTTAAAGTTGGTGCAGCTTTTAATATGAAGATAGTCCCCTATGCGAATTTTTGGTATATCAATGTGTAGTAGACTTTATTCCTTACCAAATGGTATATTAAATTTAACCCTACACTAAATAGAAGCCGAGAAACCAGGGGTGGTTCGTTTTTTTTTGCCCGGCTGTACCATAAGTGAACTTTTCTGCGTAAAAAGGGCCTTGTCACTAAACCTGTTTACCAAAATGACAATTGAAACATTTATTTTAGAAACAAGCCAAGTGTACTTTATCTTTGATAATAATATAGATTTTGGATTTAAAAAAATTAAAGTATTAGTTAACATCTTCTTGAAGTGGATGTTGAAAATAATTTATAATATTTATTCCTTACTTTTAAAAAAAATAAAATTAAAAATGTGTAGTTAGCGTGTTTCTGCAATAAAATGCAATTATACGGTAAAAATTTATATTTAATTTCCTAATTTTGTTGTAGTATTAGGATTTTTAACAAAAAAATTACTTTATAAAATATATTCTTTTATTTGATCAGTTTTCTCTACCTTTCATTAAATTAACACAGAAAATTTTAAACTAGTTTTTTGATTTGTTAAGCATGCAACAGTAAACTAATGGCAACTGACCACAGAAGTTATGGAATAATGAGATTATAAGGAAAAAGCTAAAAATTAATACTACAGTCAAAGAAAACTTGACTCTCGTATGCTTTTGAATCTATGGATCTACTGATTTTCATATTACTTGTTGCACTCCGTTTTCGCAGGGGTAGTTCACCGTAATGGCGCTAGGAATTGCCCGACGACGGGGGGCTAGTCTTCCCCGAGAGGGGGCTAATATCCCCGACGTAAAATGCACATATATATATATATATATATATATATTCATAAATAACAAGTATGTCGAGGATAAATATTTTAAACTAATTGCTTATAATATTTAATGGGTTATTACTAAAGAATTGTAGATTTTCGAATATTCTGGACTGCAATCAACAAGTATAATTTTTATGTTGGAATAATTATTATCTAACTCATTTACAGTTTTCACAAACCTGAATTATAGTGGGAAAAAGATAAGTAAAAAAAACTATACAAATCATACTGCTCTGTCATTTAACTTAATGTTTTTTTTTAAATTTAAAAACAAGGATAAAACATTTATATTTCTAAAGGCAACGGAAATGAAAGTCCAGAAAAAAAAAGTTGCATAATTTTTTAAATAAATATTTTATTTTTCCGAATACATTTTGGATATGTACTTGTTTTGGAAAATATATATTAAAAAGATTTATTTTAATTCTTAACTTTTTATGTATCTTAAAATCGATCCAATCTGTTATCCGTAACATTTCACTTTCAACATATCTATTTTTTAAAATAAAAACTTTTGAAGCGATTTTATTCAATTTTAGAATTAATTTTTGTTTTTCTATAAATTTTAAACCTTGTGTTTGGCGCAGCTTGGCCATATTTGTCCCTCGTGTCATAAAACCCCACACAACCAACCTATAAATTTTAATATAGGGAAAAGTGAACATGATATGAAATTAAAGGGAGTCGCAGTAGATTTTCAGAGTTTCGAATATTCTGTACTGCAATCAACAAGTATAATTTTTATGTTGGAATAATTACTATCTAACTCGTTTACAGTTTTCGCAAACCTGAAGTATAGTGTGGAAAATATAAGTAAAAAAACTGTACAAATCATACTGCTCTGTAATTTAACTTAGTGTTTTTTTTTAATTTAAAAACAATGATAAAATATTTATATTTATAAAAGGCAACGGAAATAAGCAATGAGTTATTTCCTATGATATTCTTTTCATAACTTAGGGCTGTAGGTCAATTATTATTGAAGATGAAAAAGTTTTAAAACATTTTTTAAGCATTGATTTATTTCTTCCAGGAACTTTTCTAAACAATATATTTACGACTGTCTGATTGAGATAACAAATTTAAAAGTCCTCAAAAAATGGAAAGTGTTACATATTTTTTAAAGAAATATTTTGATTTTCCTAATACATTTTGGATTTGTACTTGTTTTGAAATATTTATATTAAAAATATTTTTTTTAATACTGAACTTTCTATGTATCTTAAAATTGATCCAATCTGTTATCCGTAACATTTCACTTTTACCATGATATTGATTTTTTAAAAAACCTTTGAAGCGATTTCGTTCAATTTTAGAATTAATCTACGTTTTTCTATAAATTTAATGTCGTATGGAATAGGAGCATACGAAATGAAATGTTTGTTACATAAGAAAAAAGGTCGTTTTTAAAATTTTTAGTCAGCCTGAAAAATTCATGCTGAATTGCCAATGGAATCGCCTGTGTCTAATACATAAAAAATGGATCTCATATTTTGACTCTTGTTTAACCAATTAGTAATTTATATAGGTTTGTTGAAAATTAAAAAATTTCTAATCAATTCAATTTTATATTTTCATGTTACCAACACCAACATGTTTAAATTACCTAGTAGGACTAATAAAAAATTTAATGGATTTAATGACGGTCCATTTCTAATTTATGACTACCCAATTGAGCCATGAATGTCCTTTAAAATAGGATTTGATTTCTCCTGAACAGATTTTTTTAGAATAATTATTTCTCAATGTATTAATTTTAAGGGTCTCACAAGAAAAACTAATGATATTTTATTATTAAATTCCAAATGATTTTAAATTTCACAAAATTTACAATAACAAAAAGTGTATTAAGGGTAGTTTTTAAACTTCACGTGAAAAAAATTATTGTTACAAAAAACTACTATACTAAATAATAATGACAATATAAAAATTGCCTTAGTTCTTCGGAATGCAGAAAACATAAAAATCAACAAAAGATAAGATTCCGTTCTTAACAAAATAAATAAAATATTATTAAGTTGTCAGGCACAAATAAAATATAAAAAAAAATTACAATAATTTTTAAAACATCTCACTTTATACAAATTGCATCAAGTTTGACGATACGAATTCCCAAATACACTAGTCTCAATGCATTGCCTACTTTTCTGCATTTTTACTCCTTTAAAAATTAAAAACAGCAAACTTTATCAAGTTTTTTAAACCTTTCAAAAAGAACGGAACGGACAAAAGAAAAACTCCGACTGTTCTGCTTCGTACATAGCGACCTGATCATTTACTGGACCTCCTATTTCTTGAAGACCTTAAATACTATTGACGCAACACCAGTCCTCTCTGTGTCCTATCCTATTCAGATGTGTGACCCCCTCGAAATTCAAAGAGAGCTTGCCAGTGAAAAGCTTGCCAAAAAAAAAAATACTATAGAATGGAAAGGGGTGTTCTGGAATGAACATATTTTTCCCTTTAGTTCTTTTCCTTTGAAAAGATAACAAGTGACAGTTTTACGACCTTAATTGCCGTTTTAGCGGCATTACCTCCTACCAATACCTCGGCCGGACCGTTAGTATGCTCCCAAGGCTGAACGAGGTCCGAAAGATCGAGTGGAGACTGGAGAGGCATCTTTCCGTCTTCCCCTTTGTCAGGAAGCACAGGGGGTCCGACGAAACTGATATTATCTTTTAGAGGCACTGTGTGGGACTTATAGAGGTCTGGGAAATAAAGTGACTCAGACTGCCGTGGGTTGTTCTTCTATGGTCAAGTGACAATGGTTATCTTGACGAAAAGTAAAATAATTTTTGCGTTTGGAACTAGACTGCGTAAAATCCCATATATTTGTCCACATTCAGTAAAATGAAACATGAACATAAAACACGGTGAACAAGTCGGGAATTAAATGATTGTTTTTTTTATTATTAAAGTAATTAATGTTGAATGAAATGTTTTTTTGCGTCTTGCCTGCCCTGGAGGGGGGGCACCACCTCTGTTTGCATTTTAATGTGTATTATTGTCTTCAAGTACGATAGCCACAAAGTCTATTTGTATTGTGATAAAGCTCGTCAAGGTGTATTTTATCAATATATATCAATGATTCGAAATAGAAAATATAGGCAGTTATGTTAACGCAGGCGCGAAATTTTTTAATTGTCTAATCAATAAAACATACGAATTGCTTTTTAAACCAATATTCTCTCTATACTCGATACGTAAATTATTGTACTTTTCTTTAAACACTAACAATATGAGCTCAGTTGTAAAGTAAATTATTCTTTTAAATATAAGAAAACATCATATATTTCTTAATAATAATGTATTTTTTTCAATTTGGTTTGATATTTATTATGCATAAAAACGTCCTTACTTTGTAGAGTTTAAATATTTTTTTTAATGTAATGGGGGAGTTTCTCGTCGAGAAAAAGAAGACCGCTGTTCCAACGGAACATGAAGAAAGTTCCGCGACGCCGAAGAAGTTCCGTAGGGTTAGCATGGAGCTTTAGTTCCTGTACTATAATTTTAAGTTTGTCTTTAAATAATACCTCAATATAGAAATATTTACTACATACACTGAGATAGATTGTACTCATCGTTTATCAAGTATTTTTGTGTTGAAATAAAAGTATTTTTCCGTATTTTGTTGTAATTCTAATTATATACAAATATAATATAAGTATTTTTGTATTCAAATTTATTCATATATGGAATAAAAATATTACTTATTTGGAAAAAACAAATATTATAAACAAACTTTCCCATAATTGCAAGCGTAGCGACTAAACAAACAAAAGCAAAGTTGTCTGCTGTAGGGAAGAAATCGAAACTACTAGTAAGTTACCATGTTGATACGTCACGTGAAACTCTCCCATTACACGAAGTGTATAATACAAATGTAATGCAGTTGAGTATAAACGTGAATGTCAGAGAATTTGAAAAAGTTATTTTCTTCAAAAATGGTTTTGAGTAGACCCCAAGCGCGGATCCAGGTGGGGGGTAAAGGGGAAATTACCCCCCCTAACATCTAGGGTTATATTTTCAAAAGTCACCTTAGGCAATGAAATATTTCAAATTAAGAATTTTTTTGCGTATCGTGATATATATGTATTGTTTAACGCTTTTTAAAACTTCCCGATACTACCCCCTCCCATACGAAAAGACGCAGAAATGAAAGAGTGTTCTCATGTCACATCACTGTTCTTACCAAAGCTGCGAGCATTGACATTTTCTTGGAATGTCACCAGGGAAAATCCTCCTTTCTTTGTTAGCAACTGACAGCCCTGAGGAAAACAACCCAAAGAAACTGGAATGGTCCCTAGATTTTTAACCTTAAGGATCAATTGCTACCGGCCGGCAGTATTCACAAAAGAATGGGAGGAGGAGGTTACCCTTTTCAAGCGGACGGGGACGATAGTGCAGGTATAGCCACTGCGAGGGGCTTGTGACAAAAATGGCCCTAGGAGGGGGGGGGGGGGGAATTCAGTTGTTGGCGAGGATAATTGCAAGTCGCTTTTCTTGACACTTGAAATGGGGAAAAAAGAGTTGAACAAGAATTCACAATGCAATTAACTTTGCAGCTTGCAGTCCGATCTATGAGCTTCGAGCAAGAGTTTAAATGATAAATGTTATAACGAAACGCCTATAATTTTTTATCTTTGTCTGCCTTCACAATGCAGTAGAGTTCCCTACTGCCCCATTGTGGAAAAAAAGGGAATTAATAGTGACGTTAAAAGTTCGAGTCGTCAAGTCGAATTTATCATTTGAAGTGCGTGTTCTTAGCGAGGCTGGTTCTTAGTAACTAGTGTTCAAATAGTTGTGGAAACTAGACTTTTAGGTAGCTATCCAAAGAATTATATTAAAGTAATTGATTTTTTTTCTTGTATTGCAAAAATAAACCTTTTGAAAAAAATTAAAATTTATTACCCGCTTAAATAAAACAAAATTCCGCCGAGATCAGTCTTTATGCTTTGGTTGCGACATTTTAAATTTGTATTACCTTGTAGTATATTAAATTAAAAATAAGTATTTGTTTAACAATAAACATACTTGCGTTTTCACTGCTGTTACATGTTTTGAGATCCCATGAGACCAATTTTTTTATTTGATCAATTTAATTGCACGTGTATTATTTGTAGTATTTAATTGCATCTAACTTACGAAACCCATTCCTTGCTTTTTTCTTTTTTGTAAGATGAATTAAAAATCCGCGCATTTTTCTGAACAGCTATATATATTGTTAATTCTCAGTGATTTCCTCCTTTAAAACACAATAAATTATTGACAGACCGTTAGCGAGGGCTCTGTTTTAAATCTACCTTTCTGTTTGTAGTTTCGTCTGTTTGTAAATGTGGTTGCGCAGTTACGACCAAACGCGTTGTTAGGTTTTCTTCAAATTATTTCTTAAAGTCATTAAAAACGACCTATATCTTTTATTTTAATTGCGAGGTCTACTCTTCCTAGAACTGGTAATACACCAAACTGCATCTAGCTACTGAATTTGATTAAGTTCGTTTTAAAATGGATGTAATACAGTTTTAATCGCGCACAGTTTGAAAATGAAGTTTTGGCTTTGGAATCAAATCACGCAAAAATTTTGACGGAAAACTATAGAAAGTTGTGTGTGGGGGGGGGGGGGGGGGGGGTTCAAATTTGGAGTTCTGGATAACACCATTACCCCCCCTAGCAGTAGTCTCTGGATCCGCCCTTGGTAGACCCTCCCACAAAGACTCCGCGAGATAACGATCTTTTTTATTCCAAAGAAAGTTCCAATTGATAAATTAGCACGATTACTTTTTTTTAACTCATTACTACATCACATACCGTTGAATTGGATGAATAGAAGTAGGCGGGTGAATAGCAGCTGTTTTTCATAAGAATTGTGGGTATATCGGTGCTTTGTTGAATGCAAACATTATGAAAACAATACTATTTAATCTCAGTCATTCAAAGATCAAATAACTTCCCCATGGGACTAAAAATGGCGGAAGCTGTGACGTCAAAGGTAGTTTATAACCACGCATACCCATATAGTAATGTTACAAATAGAGGAATAAAAATGCCGATATACGCGTTTGCATCATCGAAACCACGTGATCTGTGGAGAGATTTTCTCGCCCGCGCGAAAAAGTTATTTCCTCCCAATAGGAACAGCGATGATCACGGCGATCGCAAACAAAACATCACAGAAAATAGTTGCTATACTCGGGGACAACACAAGTTGAACATGAAGCGAAAGCTATGATATATATATAAATATTCAATTGCTTTAGGCTCAACTTAGGTTGTCCCCCGAGTATAGCTGTGCCGCTTATGGATGTAAAGCAAAAATTTGCACAGGAGGCCCACATATTGGTAAGTTTTTCTGAACATTTTATTTCATACCAAATTTTAAAATCATGTAAAATAATCAAAATATACTTTTTTAAACGCGAAGTCTACGAATTCTTAAATTTTATTAATATATTCTGTTTCAATTGAGTAAATATTTATAGGAAATTAAACTACCAGTTTCGTATTGCTCTTAGGAAGTAAATTCGATGTTTCGTAAATATAAAATTTTGTTTTTTGTAAGGTTTTTAATACATTCTGAACTCATTATGGTGCGCCGGTGTTACTTGGAATGTCTTTGGCGACTTTCAGAACTAAATGAAATCGAAAATATTGTAATATGGTTTTGTGTTTAATTTTCTATTTAAATATCGTTTATTGAAGAATGGTAATTCAAATGAATTTAACAAATAAATTTAAGAGGCCATTTAGGAATTTACTAAAAATAACATAACAGTTGTATAACAAAATTCTGTAATAGTTTTCAATATATATTGTTTTAAATTTTAATTAGAATGAAATAGTTATTTTTTCCATTATCGAACGTTGCGTTTGTCTTATTCTCATTAGGGATGTCGTATAAATATGTACATATATTTTCCAATTAGTATCTGCAATGTTATCTCAGTATAAAATTTACTACATTAAATTTATAATTCAAATGTATTCATATAACCTTAATTACATATAATTATTGAAAAGTTTAACTCACGATCTTTATGATATTCATTGAGATGTTTGGTAAAAAGCAAAATCAAAAGAAAATTGCTAAAAATGATAATGAACTGTATTTACGTTGAAAGTACCACAAAATGAAATAATGTCTATTTAAAAAACATTCTAAAACCACAAATTAATTTTTTTTTAAAGTCTCCATGTTTCAAAGCATTCTGTTAATAATTTTTTAATTAATTCAGTACATAGCACTTCAAAAGAAGTCAAAGTAAATAAGGACCAAAAATACATGACGTAATAAATGTAATAAAATAAATGACCTCTTTTTGCAAAAGAATCATCCGTATTCTCTGTTGATTTCCCAAATCCATTGCAGGTAAAACAAGAGTAATTAGGCAATTTTGTAAAAAGACAACCATTGCGCTTGGTTCCATATTTTTTAAATCTACTTTTCTTGTTGAGTGGGGAGATTGTGTCAGTCAAAATGAAGTGCTTTTTTATTGGAAGGAGGGGGGGGGGATAATATCATAGCCTTACCATATGTCTGGCTGGACCTGGCCATTGATTGCACCCAATCATCCTACACAAGCAGGGGCCAGTCAGTCTCTGCTTGCGTCCCTTAATATGTATTGTATCACCCTTGCATCCAAGGTACTTTTAGACCCTTGTATTCAAAAGTAAATAACAAAATAACTAGACTCAAAACCATCAAACAGGTCATTCCAAACCATTTATTGTATACACTTTTCAAACAGCTGAAATACATATATCACAATTAGATAGAAAATGGCATTCTGTTTCCATGTATTGAATATATTATAAGTTAACACACTTAGATCTAAATATCTTCCAAGTACATATTTTTGATGCCTATTACGATTTAAAAATGTTACATATTCTTCATTTTTAATACTTGATATACTTTATATTGTCATAAATTGAAGATAATGATGTGGAAATAAAAAAATACTTGTTCGCTTTTAAAAATAGTATACTGCTTTGTGTTTTTGTCTAAATGCATTATCTTGTGTTTGTATTTAAGCTAAAGAAGCAGTGTTTTTAGATATTGTCAACTTAAGCATTTTCATCCACAACACAGTTTAGGAAAATAAACTTATTTTCTTTTATAGGAATTTGAAAGGGGAATTGTAGGAAACAAATTGTACTAAGGTCAACACATTAAAAACTACTTAGTTATAGTGTGGTTTCTGCAATTTAGATTCTGAAACCAGTTTTGAATAGTACAATTTAGCCACCTTCATATCAGAGCCACACTATTACAAGTGTATGTGTATATATAGGTAGTTTAATATTCTCTTATATATATATATATATATATTATATATCACAAGACCAATTCTACTATAATTAAAAGATACATTAACAAAACTGCTAAAAATTGAGATTCAATAGAACAAAATTGCTTATTAGCTTAAAATTGACATTTCATCTAAAAAGTATCTAGTGATAAGTCACATGCCAAATTTTTATTACAGAGTAAAAAAAAATACTGATCCTATATAAAGATGAATAAAAGGCATATTCAAATACTTATTGCATAAAAGCACCCAATACCTGATATATAAATGCAAGGATAAAAACTCAATAATTATTACCTGAAAAAATGTTAACTACACAAATCCACATGAATGGAATTAATAAAAACGACTGTGAAATGCAACATTTTTATGCACAAGTCTCCAGTCAATAATTGCTGCAAATAACTTCCAAAAAAAAAAACTTAAAATAATATCACAATATTTGCATATACCTTTAAAAAACGTTTACAATATATAAAAGGGGAACCACTATTTTTTAAAACATTGTCATAAATCATTTGGCATAAATTATATAAACTATACTATTTCAGCACATATAATTTATTTGGTTCTAACAGCAACTGCAGCTACTAGTGCAGCACCTCGACCACTACCATCTTCTGATAACATCAGTTCGAACTACAAAAACAAAACATGAGCCATTCACCCTAAATATATATTAAAACTGAAGTTATTGATCCATTTGATGCAATAAAAATAGTAAGACAAAATATTACATAACAATTTCTTTTTTAGTTGGAGCTTGTATGGCATCTTTTATATAAACTGTCCTAATACTGCATAAATTAGATTAAAAAAAACTGCAATATATTTTTTAAAGCAATCTGTTAGTTGAAAATGTTCCACATACACCTTAAAGGTTGTATGTATGGGTAAAAAGAGCCAGAATACAATTAATAAACTTAAATATATAAAAACTTATTTAGATTAAGAATGTAATATGCGTGAAATCGCAAGTGTTCAGGAAAGCTGAAGTGCAAATAAAGGTAGGCCATTGGCTGGATTCGACAAAAATCCCATTAGGGTCCATTTCCAATTATAAATGTTTAATTTCCTTGATAAATTAAAATTGGAATTATAACTATAATTAAGTTACCATACTTTAAATTGCAGAGTGCATACTGGAAATTAAAATGTGCAAAAGAAAGCATTTCTTTTTTATCTGCTAGTAGTTTTAATATGCAATTCTCAAATTTGCAAACAATTAACTTCTAAAGCAATTTAAATTATTATGGTTTTAGACATTTATATAAGACATGCAAGTCTAGATAAATCATGCTTTATTTTTCTTTGAAAAATAGCAAAGTGAATGAAATCTAATGCAAACTGTCAAACTAACTGTAAACTAAAGTTCAAACTGTCATTTTATGTGTGAAAGAATCATTATATAAAAAAAAAAAAATCAAATATTTTCAGTATAAGTTTATTTTAAAATACTAGAATTCACACAATATCCTCAGGAATATATAAATATTCCAATTTATAAAGATGGTGAAATTAGTGAAGTTCGATTTTTGGCATACTTTGTATAACTAATTGGTTTGCAATGGTAAAAAAAAATTATAAAGATAAATTAAAACTAAAGAAATGCCCTTCAAAACGAGAAAACTGGCTTTAAACATGTAGTAAAACAAGTTTTCTGTCATGAAAATTGAAAAAGCCACGGGGCTAAAACGCTAGTTTTAGATAAAATTGGCAACTGTGGTTAGCTGATAATAATCAAATTCCTAACTCAATAAAAAAAAAGTAAGAAAACCCTGTTAAAGCCAGAGTAAAATTAATAAATCTGCAAAAGAAATGCAATTTTATCACCAAAATCGGAATAATCGCGGCGTAAATTGACGATTTTTGAAAAACTTGCACCATTGATTACCTGTGAAATATCAAATAGATGAGATAAGAATGAGTAAAGAAAAAAAATGAGCCATTAAAACAAAAAATTGAGGTTTAAATCCAAAAGACGATAAATTATTTATTCCTATTATTATTTCCTAGTAATGTATCTTCTCAAAGAACAGGTACTGAAATGTACCACAGAATTGACAAGAGATAATCGACAACAAAGAAGAACGTTTGCAGAGATTTGTTCAAACACGTGTAACTTATCGCAATTTACAACTTTCTAATATCAGGACTTCTCCCCCACCCCGTAACTTTCTTAAATGAGAGGAAAGTAATTATCTGACTTAAAAAGAATCTGCAGAAAATGTTCTAAAATAGTGCAGACATAAAAAAAATCGTACGATAGACTTCTGCAAAAATTTGTCTGCAGACCTTTGAAAAAATCCGTGACGTATGCCGCACGTCGCCACATTTCTGCTTCCGGGACTTCAGAAAAGAAAACGGGGACTACAGAAAAGTTAACTTTCCCTTTTTGGACAATTCTTTGATTTGATCTTTATGCTGATTCGTAATGAAAGTAATTAGTTTGTTTACTTGTATATAAAAATCGAAATTTATGCTATACATGTTATTGAGATGAGGAGACAGTGTGCTTCATTGCAGTTTTTTTTTTTTAAATTATGCCACGTCTACGCATGTGTTGCATAACTAAAAAATATTGCAATGAAGCACAAAGTCTCCTCAATAACATGTATAATATAAATTGCGATTTATATAACTCCAAAAGAAACTAATTACCTACTTTCGTGCATTTGTCCAGTAGTAAGCGTAGATGGTTTAATATATTTGGTTTTTTGTCTTGCGTCAAATCAGTTTTAATAATTTCAATGGTGTTACAATAAAAGAACAGAATATATTTCAGCAAGGATACAGCTTGGTTTTTGTGAACATAGTGCGAATTCATTAAAAATACATATTCTACCGATTAATTTCTTCACCAGACTGCATTTTTAGTTTATACAGATAGTTAGAAGCAGTTGTTAGTTTATACATACAACAGCTTATTAGTACAGCAGTTATCCATTTTAATTAGTGCATCTGCTAGTAATAATGTCAGCTGAATATTAAAATTTTATATTTGAACACATTCTTTGAAGTTTTATATTAAAAAAAATATTTTAAACTTACCTTATAGTTGGGATCAGTTAGTTCATCAATTTTCTTTTCCATAAGTTCCCTAAAATGTGGATGATATCTGTACACAGATCCATCAACTCCAACAGTTGTATGAGGTCGTTTCATTTTATTCAAAACTGTAGCAACAGCTAAAAATACAAAATTAAATATTAATGAGCAATTAAAGTTATTAAATAACTTTAAGTTGATAATTAATACAGTAAAATAGTTGTAGTTATACAAAAAGGATCCGCAATGACAAATTTTATGACAACATAGTTTATTTTAACAGAGAAGTTGAACATGCATTGACTGATGTCAATTAGAAATTTACCCAAATTATAAAAGTTTCTTGTATCTTAAAAGTTTCTTATAAAGTATCATTCATCGTAAATAACTATTAAAGTTATATAAACTCAAAAGGATTTTAATATTTTTATTAACAAAATGAATGTTCTTATTTCATTATTTTGAAGTTGCAAATCAAATCTTTATAAATAGAGATAAGTCATTTAAATTCCTATGTAACAATCTAAACTTATTTTACTTTTAATTTTAGCATAATCATTTTTTAACCAGAATGAAATAAATGCATAAGTCTTTACAACTATCACAACAATAGAGACCTACCTTGAAACATGGAATCATGTATTTTTAATCTGTCCAATTTACGATGCATTCAAATGAAAATATTTATCAATTGAATACAGTAACATTTCAACCATTATGGAAAGAGATGAATAACTAAGTTTCATCCATTCACACAGAAAATTTTGTTTGAACAAGTTTTTATTCCAAACAAAAGATTTTTTTATTTATTTTATATTCCTCAAATAAATCTCACCCACAAAATGAGCTGTTAGATCTCTTAGCACTTGACAAAATATATTAAAATTATCTGAATGTAGTTAACAAAAAGACAAACTTTTAGGATACCGATTGGTTCGAATTGCAGATCCTCATGACAGGCCTGTAGCCAGACAATATATTCAGGGAAGGCAAACACTACTTCAGGTAGGGCAAGAGGGGAGGGGACCTAAAATTATTTTTTGTAGTTTAATTATACCTGCTTTTTTCAACCCTCTTGCACCATTAAAGAAGAGATAGTTTTTTTACTCTCAGTCAAATATCTATATTATCTTGTATTATACACATATCCCTCCCAACTTGTCTGTATAATGACATTTTATACACTTGTACGATTAACTTATAAAATTGTAAGAAAATTCAAAGAGACTTTTGTTTATTTCACAAGTATCATCAAAGGAAAATAAAAAAAACAGAACCCTTAAAATAAATATGGTGAATGAATGACATTTTTGTATGCTGTTGCTGAATTTTTTTTACTTAAATTTCATTAAGATGGTAGTAAATAAGAAGTAAAACAAGTAATTAAACAGTCAGTGATTTTTAAACTACAGACTTTTGTAATGGTAAATAAAGCTATTTATGCAAAATTGTTGCAGAAATAAATTGTAGGGATTTGATTTTTGAAATATTGGTAAATATGTAATATATGCCAATTTCATAACCTAAATATTAAAATACCAATTGTTTTGCAGTAAGAATATCAATCGGTTTGGTATATTTTTACTATTGACATAACCAGCATAATTGAACAGGTGAGATTAAAAAGGAAAAGATTCAATTGCAAGGATTGGGAAGTGCTAAAGCCCAGTTTGGAGGAGCAAAATGTAAGTTTTGGAGCACAAACACACGACACGTTGTAGCAGTAAAACTGAAGATTTGTAGCAGGAATGCAATAAATTGTAGCAGATTAAACAATATTTGTAGCAATTAGAATTTCTACCATGCAATTATAATTTGTTCACACTAAAACACAAATTAAGAATAATTAACTTCATCTTGTAAAAGGGATAAATTGACAGATTACATTTATTATTAGGCGCTACATAGCCTCTAATGCTTTTTTTACTTAACTTTGTGGAAATATAATTGATAAATTATCAACCATATTTAACAAGGTGGATATTTAAATTTAATGCTTCAAAATTATTCAGCTTACATTTATACTTTGAATAATTTAAATACTTACTTTGATTTGGGATTTAACAATGTGTTAGCTCGAAGTACTTTTACATTTCCATTGACATCATTCTTGACATCCAAACCGCCCATATTATAATTTAGTGAAGATGAAAAATATAGTAACATTTACATCACTTGTGCCCGGATTGTCACTAATCTCGGTTAACACATTTGCTTTCTTGTCCAATCTCGGTTTTTATTGAAACGCAAGTGTATATTCATAACGTGAATGCTGTTCAATTTCCGTGCTCTTAAAAACATTTGTGTTATCGTAAACTACCAATGACCAAACTATTGCAACAAACTAATTAAGTAACTCTGAAGCTTTTGCAGAACCAACAACAAATCCGGTGAAAGAAACCAAAAGCCCCAACAGTTTTGTGGCAATACATACGACTGGCAAATATAGGCTAAAATACATAAACTTTGACGAATAAACACAGAACAAATGCAACAGGGGTTAGATGAACTTTGACTTTAATACGAATACTCAATTTAGAATTTCTTTGTTAAAAATCTATGTCCTAATGAACGGGTTCTAGTTATTCCTGACAAATTTTAATTGACGAGTTATGTTTTCTGTTATCGAAAGCTTTTATTGTGTTATTTTCTGAAAAAAAGCAATGTCCTTTGTCTGTCACCGCAGGGGCAAAGGGATGCTTACCCATGTCATACTAGATTATTCCCCACTGGTTTTCAAAGACGGTGGTGCAGGCACGTAGGTAAGGGGGTGGTTTAGGGGGTTCAAACCCCTCCCATTGGAAGAAAAGAAGAAAAAAAATTAAAAAATCTAATTACTGTAATAAAAATAAATTAAAATAACTATAGAAAATTTTCAATTTTTAGTATAATACTTCTTGTTGAGTTGCATGAGGGAGAACCTGATATTTTCCAAGGGTCTTATACAGAAAAAGTTTTCAAAAGTCTTCAAAAACATGTTTCGAGGTAATTTTTATATCAAACTAAGAGTAACATCATGACATTGTGTTGCATTCATTATATAGCATTTGAATTTCGTCGACAAACGGGAAAAGGTCCTCAAACGGGTCTATATATTATTTTAAACGAGGAATCTTAAAATTTAAAATGTGTTCCCTAAATTTATTTCATAAGGAGGGAGTGATATTTACTAATTTTTAAAAATAGTCAATGACTGATATTGGTAATGGTTTTATTAAAAATAAATGATAACTGTTGCTGTTTCGATACTTATATGCCAACGTATTCCTGTTTACTTGAATAAAAATTGATATAAGTTTTCAAAAAATGGGGGGGGGGGAGATTTGTTAATTTGGGGGGAGGGGAAGGGAAATAAGATACTCGGTCAATGAACCACCCCCATGAAAAATCTAAACCTACGTGCTTGCGGTAATGGAAGAGGCGAGGTGATGGCGACAAGTAAACCACATGGTGCTAATGACTTGATCTTGTCAGGTTCAATTGCTACAGGTGGATCCCAATCTGAGGGGGGAGGGCTGTAAATTGCACCTTTTTGTCCTATTATGGTAGGTCTGAAAATTAGGTTTTTCAGTGCGAGATTCTAGAACATTGGATTCTTTAATTACTCTAGGGGGAAAACTTTTCTAGGACAGGCAATGCCCCCTCCCCTGGCTTCTAGTTAGCTACAGGCCTGCTTCATGAATGTTCATCAACCCTCCTCCTAATGTTTTCAGTTGCTAATTGCTAAAGGTACATTACACAATTTTATTTCTTCATCTAGGTTGACCATTTCATTCTTGCACAAATATTCTAAGTAAAAAACCTTAAAGTTGGAATAAAAGCAAATTTTTTTTTAAGTGAACAATAGATTGAAATCAAAGACTAGATTTTAGAAATACAAAGGAGAATTTGCTTTTGATGGTTATAAAAAAGGGCCAAATAGGAAGCTGCTTACACCATAAGTCAATGAGTCTGCAGAAAGAATAAGAGCTACAAAAACGAAAATGTTGCAGTGGCAGGATAAAAAGTTCCAAAGGTCTACTTGAATGTTTGCAATGCTTAAGAATTATATTTTATTGTCAGCAAAAAAGTTTGCAATGAAGGAACACACTCAACAAGTTTTTTACTGAGATATTGTTGCTGAATATGACAAATAGAATTTAAGGAATGCAACATTTTTAAAGCTGATGAAATAAAACTCTTATTGAAAGGCACTCCCAAATTGAACTCTATGCTTCTAGTATAGCAAATTACTTGATAGTAACCTGTATTATGAATGGTTCTGATAGCATAATTTGGAGTACAGTTGCATTGGAGTAATAATTTGGAGTATATCCACATTGATTAAGGTAGAAGTATGTTGTCATTGTAAAAGTTTCGGATGTTTGGTATCTGTACAACAACAGAAAGTTCTTATTTGTATTACTTATGGCGGTTCAGTTTTCGTTTGTGGACATCAGGGTGGCATGGTCTTATGAATTATTTGAGTGATTGTCGTTGAGAATTGCAATGAGGGCGAGGAGCAGGGCAAAAGAGCCAAACACTGCAAACAGAGGTCTATCCAACTATTACCAAAAGATCCCCGACCCCTCATAAGAGATCCACAGCTGAAGCAAAGTTCAGCAAAGACTTGATCGGAATGTCTTAGAGCTCATAAAGCTAGTGATGTCTCAAATTGTTTGAATTCTAGTTTGTTCATTATTCAGTTATCATTTTTACATTTAATTTAATATAAAATAACAATTTGATATTAATTAACAAGATCCCTTGATAATTTCAATTATTGCTTTTTAATGATATTAAATCCATTACACAACATTGAGAAATTTAATCCAAATGAAGGCAATTTTTTAGAATACTCACCAGCAGAGACTAAATGTGCTGCTCTTGTGGATACACACGTACAAACAATTTTCATAATCTCACAATCTTCTTGAGATGCTTCATTTATTCCCATCTTTTGTAATACCACCATTGTTTCATTGGACTTCTGCTTGAGGTCACTGATAGCAAGAAAGAGTGTACATTACTTTTTAAACGTTACATTTTTTTTAATGTTACATTTATACAAACACACTGCTGTTTAAAGTATTTGTTAACAAGACTTGTGACAATATTGGATGTGTTTTAAGTTCTTCAGTAAATATATTTTATATATTTTAACTGTTGAATGACTGTTTAAATGATATATTTCAACTGATATTCTAATATCACTCATCCCTAATTGAGTGTAACTCTTCACAAGTCGTTTTAAATAGATGTATAATTTTTTTTCCATGATTGAATGTATTATAAGCAGTTTGTTACTTTTGGCAGAAATACACATATATGATATAAATTAGTGAATGAACATATAAAGGGCAGCACATGCATCTTGTTGCAGCAATTAAACTATGTTTAAGAACACACTGAATCATTTCGACTCTTTTCACTCGTTTTTCCAGTACCCCTAGATTTTTTTTTTTTTTAAAAATGGAGTTTTATTTTGAACTATAGCATTCCATTATTTCAAGCATTATTCCAACTACATTTTTGAAGAAAATCGGAGCATTAATTAAAAAATTATTAAATTTGTGCGAAATATTTAAAAATTATTTTTTTAATAATCTTGTGTTGTTTTGCTAATTTTTAAATTATGGTCCGAATTGAAAATTAGCATGAATGCTACTTACTGCAGAAGATGTCTATTTTACAAATAAAATGTCAAACGAACAGTATTTTTTTAATTACAATACGAGATACTGGGGATATATAATTACAATTTACACTTGCACCTGCTAATTCTCATTCTTCCCCTGAACAAGGTCTTCATTTACATTTAGTTTTTGATGCAATGCATAACAAAAATCAGGTGGTCCTGGAAGAAATTGTTTACACATAAGCCTACATTCTACACCAATGTGAATTAATTAGGCTGCTCCTAGTTTAATGAAATTTCGAAATCAACACCCCATTAGCAGACTCAACATAAATACGAACATGAATAGTGATCTTTGTAATGGCCATTACAAAATGAAAAAAATTAATCTTTGGTTAAAAAGGGGAGGGTAATGGGCCAGAAATGTGTTATCATAGGCGTAAAGGGAAAAAAATTATTTTTTCTAAAATAAGGTAAAAAGTGACCATGATATTCTGAAAAAAAAGGACTTTAAAGTACTTCAAATAACGAAAAGGATTTTTAGGGGAAAAAAGGGACCCGTTGCGAGGCCTGCTCATGTATAGCGATTAACAGCGTGCAATTTGTATCTTACATTTTTGCAAATATTGAAATTTTAGAATTTTTGGCGGAATTGAAATCGAGAAATTTTTAATCAAATTAAAATCTGGAATTCCACGTTCAACAATTTTTAAAACTGGAAAAAACGGAATCCCGGGTTAGACAAGGAAAAGTAGTACCCCTGAAGAAAGCGAGAGGAGATTTTTTTTTAATCCAGAAATATTCAAGTTGAAATTTTCGATCAGATTTGATACAAATATCGGAGCAAAATCATCAATGGTCTAAACTTCAGTTTCGGGAAATAATGTATACTAGGCCCCCTACTGGCTAACCTTTGTCAACCACTGGTGGAATGTTACACAAGCCAATATTACTTTGCTCACATTTTCCTGCGTTTTAGTTGAATTCAGTCCATTTAAATTCATTTTACTGTTGTTTTGATTTCGAGATGTAGACGTTACGATGATAAATTTTCGCTTTTGTTACAAAGTGTAATAAACTAATTAATTGCTTAATATTTTACAGTTTTGGCACACATACAGTGTACTCCCTTTTAAATGACAATTTGATCATAAAAATTTGTTATATAGTTTAGGAGGAGTGACTGTTACAAAAAAGAGCCTCGTTTATTAAATATATAGATTTTCAAAAAATTTCATGCGATTTCATTAAGTAGTGCAAATCAAATCATGATGAAAAAGGAATTAAATATATGCAATTACTTATCAGATGCAAAAGGTTTGAAAGCTTTTCAATGACGATCGCAGCAGATGCATTTAGTGAATTTCAAGATTTCCATGAATTAAAAAGCTATAATAGTGCCATTCAAAGTTGCATTCGACAGATGCAACAAATTTTTCTGGGGCCCAGAGTTCACCAAATGAAATTCCTATACTTTCAAGGACCATGCGAACCCTGCTTTATCTACTAAGCTACCAAGGAACCATGCTTATTTTGGATTAATCTAATTACTTTTACAACCTTTAAGTGAAGTGTTAGCTTAAGTTCAAGAATACACCTTCAGAAAATAAGTTGAGTATGTTATAATTGTTGAGTTGTGTATATTTCAATCAAGTGAAGTGGGGAGGAATGAATTATTGTTTGAATAAATGAATGAACTCATCGAGGCATTTGATGAATAAAGAATTTAACATTTATGGATAACTCAAAATTCCACAAGAGAAACATGCAAGCAAGTATTAAATACACTTTTATTAGTATTTTAGAAATTTCTCAAGCCCACAACCATTTTCAGTTATATGAAGTAAAAGTTTAATTTTTAATATAAAACAAGAATAGTTAATTATTTAGTATTTGATCAAAATTAGAAAAAATAAATGATTTTTTAGTACAAATCCGATGGCAATTATACTTACCTTTCAATGTTGGAGACATATTTGGTTTTAAATGCATATGGAGTAGAAAACTTTTCTGACAATTTCCCTTTGAATACTAAACCATCATCAGCAAGTTTAACAACAATTCTTCTAACAATTTCTCCCATATACATTCCAGATATCATTTTTTCAAACCTTAAAAATAATTTTTTTATGTATCCAAATAAATATAACAGAAAACTAAACTTTTAAATATGAATTATAAATAGCCAGGAAAATGTACTAAAACAAGATATTTTTTTTGTTGACATCTCATTAAATTGAAAGTTTGTTTTGTTCACAAAAATACAGCAGAACCTCCATTATCCAACAAAATTCAGACTGAAGGTAGGTTGAATAATCAAAAATTCCAGGTAATAGAGATTGCCAATGCACATTAAAACTACTATACTACAAATTGATGTTTTCTTTAAATTTAATACAGACTCACTTTTAAAATGTCAGTTGTTTCGCGACTCTATGTTGAAATCTTTTTAAAAGAAACTGTTCAATTTGGTATGAATCCGATTGCTATTCCCCTCCCATTCCAGTCGTTTCGCAAAACAGTCAAAAGCCTCACCATTACTTATGTAGCATTGGTCGTTTTCTTTCTCCTCAGTATCCCTTTCCTGTACAGTAGGGTGGAGTGAAAAAATCAAAATATGATTAATGAGATGTAATAGTGTGGAAAAGTTATTTTTCGTATATATTGTTTACCATGTTACAAGCATTTTGCATGACCAGCATTTTGATAACGTGAAAAAATTGAATAATGTTGTAATGCGCGATAGGGTGAGAAAAATGTATTGGAATTTAATACTGAAGAAACTTTAGCTTTAATATAAGTTTACTTTTTAATACATGCAAGTTAGCAAATAAAATAATTTACTTGCATGTTAAAGGTAACTTAAGGCTCCACCCAGCATATGAAATTTACACCACAATATAAAATCTCAGTATAATATAGAACAAAGGTTAAGCATAAGTGAGTATTAAATTATGAATCCAGCTTCAATAAGAGTTAACGATTGAAACTAAGATAAAAAAAATTATATTTTTCAGACCTTTAATTATAACCACATTGCAAAAAACTGAACAGTTTGATGGGTGACTTGACTATTAACTTGATTATAGACGATATTCTGCTTTGGTGTAAAAGTAGGACATAAGTTGTCTAGACTCCAATAAAACCATCTCTTTTGGTTGCACCACAAACCAAGCTTCTGCCTCCGAGCTATGCCTATGCGACTAATTTAATGCATCGTTCCACCGATTGAGTGTGACAAGGGTAGTTTGGGAAATCAAACACTTCAGATACACTATCAAGCCCCATTTATTTCAAAGCTTCATCTGAAATTTCTATAGTAAGTGGAGGTTTTATTTTATCCCAATTCTGCTAATAGATGAGTTTATGGTAGTTTTCAGCTTAGAAGTTAAAATCTGCAAGCGTAAATTTATGTAGTTCCTTACTTTTTCTGCTAAGATCCGACGCAAACCAAGCTCCCTGATAAATTTCGATCACCTGTAATCATTATAATCATATAGTTTCTAGACTACCAAAGAAACCATTGTGCTGAATTACAGGATTGTTTCAAAGACGAGTTTAGAACCATCTTTCAAGAAGTGGCGAATATTAATACTAAACAATACTGGTGTATAAACTTTCATAACTTATTCTGCTAGTATGTATAAATTTTGTGATAGTTTATCAGTTTCCATGTATAAATGCAAAATTCGATTTGCAGTCGTTAACCGCCTTGAGTGCGAAATGTTATAGGTTCTCGTTCTGAAAAACTTGTTGAGCACTAGATGCTAGCCACAGCATGGGAAATATCAAATAAGTAATGTTGATCAGTGATTAACTTGTTTTCAAATTATTTCTGGCAGGTTAACTTGAATTTTCTCAAACGATACAATTGCCAATGTTATTCCAATAGTACCAAAGAAAGCACAAGGCCCTATAGTTTTGCCGTTTAAGTGTTCCAGTCGTAATGGAAGCTCGTTTGAATGGAATTAACATACCGACTATTGTAAGTTTGTTTTAAATAAACTTCGAGAAGTCTTATTACACCTTCATTTATTCCAGCATTTAAGTTGCTTCTATCATATCCAGCAGTTATAATAGCTATCAGTAGAAATTTTTTTCTCTGTTAGTTAGTCAGTTATGCTCTAAGTCATGTTTTTGACTGATCCACTGGATGGAAAGACAAGGCCAAGATATTTAAATTAAAGTTCTTGAATCAGAGTAACATGCTCTTCAACTACTGTTTTATCCCAAGTATTTTTTCCTTCCATCTAAACTTGCAACGTCTTGTCCTTTCTGCCACCGAGGTACAATCCATGTAGTACTGTTGGTCTTTTTGTCTCCTGTATGTTCCTTGTTTCCTCTCATGATCAGGGCCCGATTTAGAAAATTCAATACTATAGGCATAATATCAATGATAAGGGCCACATCTAGTAAGATAAAGACTCGAAGAATAATTTTTTTTATATATTACATCCATTATTCATTTAAAAATCAAGAAATAAAACATTTTTGGAAATTGCTAAAAAATAACAAAAAAATTACAATATATTTTTTAAAGTATAGGCAACTTTAACACAATTTATGTGTAATTGAATAATAGTTGGATCCTAATGATTAATCAGGCCCTGCTCATGGTTTTGTTGTTAATCACGCTTCAAGAAGCTTGTTCGGCAATTTAATGCATATCTTAACGAACGGCCCTTGAGATTGCTGCTGCCTTGTCGGACTCGTTATATCTGTCACATTCCCTTGCCAGCAATGGCAAAAGTCAACTGATGAATGAATAGGTAAATTAAAGCTATTTTAGTTCTGTCTTAGTGATACCAAATATAACATTTCTCTCGATATTAGAAATTGAATTTTTGGAGATAAACGTCACAGAGTTGCAAATATAAAGCAATTTTTTTTATAATTCAAGGTCAGAGGGGAAACCTTAAGATGGAAAGGTAGAATAAAAATATTTTGGCTTGTGACTTGAGGATGGAGGAGTTGGAGCAAGCACTGCGACCAGAGGTCTATTGTAATATCCCCTAGAAGTAAAATAAATCTTTGATCACTTCAGAAAAGAGATCCACAGCTGAAACAAAATTCAGCAATGACCTGACAGGAATGTTCTGGAGTTCCCAAGGCTCAAGTAAGTGATATCCCAAGTGCTCGAACCTATGGGCGGAGAAGAAGTCACACTCACAGAGAATATGTACAACAGTTTCATCATTATTCCTACATCCCCTACACAAAGGGTCATCCTTAACCCTCATAATAGATGCTTTCCGAGAGTACAATGTCCAGTTAGTCTTTGCCTATATGGTACCAAATGACAACTTTTCCTCACTATTGAAAATTAATATTCGAAGAAAAAAAAACATCCCCTATACTTTCACTCCACCCTACTGTACAACTTCAACATGTTACTTTTGAATTCGAGAAATAATTTAATCCTTGGTTAAAATTTGAAATACTGGATCGTTTTGATCACTGTTTAACCAGTCATTAATATTCACATCCTGAAATTTCCTCAAACATTGAACCAAAAGTAACCTTTGGTTAAGTAAGGTGCAATTTTTTTCCAACTATGCTGAATAGTATGCTGGGGAAGAGAATCCCATGTATCACAGATCATGTACACAGTCTTTTATAGTTAGCTTCTTCCAGAACTCCACAACCTACGAAGCTTGTAAACAAGTTGGAGTAAAGGAAATATATTCCGGTTTTGAGAAGGGCAAATGATTTACTCGTTGGGGGAATTTTGCTTTATGTTGACTTAAGGGCGGTCAGGTAACAGAGAGTTCCGGATAAAAGAGGGACATAAAATAGAGGTTCTACTGTATATGCATGCCAGTATGGGTATATTTTGAAAATTGCAAAAATATCTGAAGTAAGTCAAATAGAAAATCTAACTCACCAATTCAAACAAATAATTTTACAAAAGGCAGATACATTTAAGACTAAAAAACTTACATATGCAACCAACTAAAAAAACCTTTGCAATAAAAATTAATGTCATATTTATTTTAATAATAATTTAATTAAATAAAATGTTTAAGCAAATAAACTAGTTTTTCTTTAAAAAATTCATTTATAGTTATATACATATTAAGCAATATGTTAACCCCCAAGTTTTAATCATAAGTCAACATATACTTACAATTGTTTTCCTTTATTAAGAGAGCTTTCATCAATTTGCTCATCAAAAAGAGTTCTCAAAAAATCCAGACACCTATTGTCTCCAAATGCACCCCACTCAGTATTGATAATGACTTGTTTTGGTGGATTGTGATCACTAGTCCAGGTTTCAACGTTTTCTAATCGTTCCATATAGCAAGCATTTGTTCCGGTACCTTATAAATTTGTTCAACAAACACATAAATACAAAATAACATACATATTGGAAGTATAATTCTACAATTTAAAAAAATACTGATAAAGTGAAATATACACTTTAAAATGAAGTTAAGAATCACTTTAAAATACTAAAATAAAAAAACTTTGCACACTTTTCTTACCAACAATTAATCCAAGCCTACAATCCTTATTCTTATGAGCACAAGACATCAAAGTACCTGTTGTGTCATTGACTACAGCTACAACATCAATATCAACATTCTGCAAAAAACACATTTGAATAATGATAATTTTATATTTTTTTACAAATTGATAATTTAAGGCAAACATTAAAAGGTAGGCCTAAAATTACTATAATTTTAATGTAACATTTAAAATAAAAGTAAAAAAATGTTTACGATGTAGACTAGACGCAAATCAAGTTATATGCATTTTAACTACAATGTTGAGAAAATCATTAAAAAAACACCAGACAATCAATTATTGTAACTTGTTGCAAAAAACTTGAATTGGAAGTCTTAAATAGCCAATAGTCACTGGTGAAAGCACTTAAAATCACTAAAAAATATACTTGCAATTATTGACTATCAATCAAGAATAAACTAATTAATAAAGACTAGCTAAAGTTACTTATTGAAATTGTAATTACCCGTCTACGTTTTACTGCTTCTCTGAGTAGTTGTACAACATCTTCACCTTGAACACCAGAACAATTAAATCCTTTAGTCCATCCAACAAGAATTGCACTAGTTAAGCCTTTCTGCATACAAGGGAAACTGAATGTAAAACCAAGGGGTAAAGTTCGATGGGTAAGACCAAGTTGTTCCAAATAGTGTGATAAACATTCTGCTATGTGATCAAATAGCTGAAATACATTAGAATACAAATTAAGAGATAAAATTATCTTAAAACTACTATTTGAAAATAAGTAATGACTTAAGAACTGAAATTTTTAATCTTAAAAATTTAGGAATAAAACATTCTTTATTATTTGGCTAAAATATTTCTATTAAAATTTAATCTGGTTTAATTACACAAATTCAACTAGGAAAACAGCAAACTAAAATTCAAAATAAACATAATGCAATTTTTAAATGTTACATTGGTTAATAAAATTATGGTTGATTTTAAAATGTTTCATGAAAATAATACTGGGTGTTATAAATTAATCACACATACAAGGCTGATAAAATACCTTTGTGACTAATTGTTGATTATTTGTGTATAAGCACATGAAATACAGAATTCGATTGACTATAGGCTCAAGAAGCATCTTGTGGAAAATAGTGGATGTCCACAGGTTGAGAATTACAGCATAATAAATTCTGAACAAAAAATGTCAAGTTCTTCTATAATTCTAGCCTGGCACCTTTGCCATAAGTAGACTGGAAATAACTTCTCGGCCACAAGATGAATAAAGTATAATAGCAATAAAGACATAACGAATAAAGATTAGTAACTTGCCACATTGTATCATTATTAAGGCATATTAAAAAATGACTAATAAAAGATGAAAAGTTATTATTGAATTTGCACAACAAATACTTAGTAAGATAGAATAGGCTTACTTGTTCACCAGAGCCAAGCATTATTGACTGAGGTATTTCATAAATTTCATTCATCATGTTAAATTGCTCTCCATCCAAGTCAATGCACAAAACCCGAAAGTTTGTTCCCCCCAAATCCAATGCAAGAAATTTGCCCTGTTCTGCAATATAAAGTTTTTTTTTTAAAGTTTGAACTTAAAAACATAAAAGTACATTTAAATTATAAATAAGATGTTAAATATAGCATATTAAAACATAAATGCTGGTTTTAAAATTAACTTATTTATTACTTATTAAAGTCAGTTTTACTTTTTAGCATGCACTCACTATCTCAAGCAGTTTGGAGCTTTTATTTAATAACACTTCAAAAATAGTAATTTATAAATAATGTAATGAGAAGCAGTTTTATTCATGAATTTAAGTACAAAATAGTCACAATTTCTTCACATTCGAGAAATGTGCACGCTTTTAATTAGACTCCCTTAATTTTTTTTAGCTAAATAGCAGAACCTGTATAAATATATTAAAAGTTTGAATTTTAAGGAATTTTTTTTATTTTGTAAGTTTATATCTTTATTACAAAATTCTCAATATTTACTCATTATGAATATGAATGCATAATACTCATTAAAAAAAAAGAGAATTTTAATTACTATGATATGAATTTAAACTAAACTATTAAATCACTTATTATTTTAACTGTTGCAGAAAATAAAACTAAAAAGAAAATAGTTTTGAAATTATCTGAAAGGCTATTAAAAAGAACTATATTGTGCATATATTTAACACCCAGTTATAAGTAAGTGCTAAAAATTGTGTTTTTAAATTTTACATTATGTAAAAATACCGTACATAATTTATGTATAATAAAATATAACTAAAATTATTATCAATAGCTAAGGTATGCATAATAATGATCCAAGCAGATTAGAATTTATATATTAATGACAAATCAGAATTGCGAAAAGCATTTTAAGCACATTACAAAATTATTTTTTTAATTAAAAATCATTAATTATGTATTAAATTATAATATGCATTAATTATGTATTTAATGAACAGTAAACAAAATGGATGAGTCAGCCATCCAAGCACCACAAAAACAATTAAATTTGTACAATTTTATAATTACATAATAATTTTATTTTAGAACTTAAAACTATAATATATTAAATGACCAATAATAAAATAGTCATTTGCATACTGATAAAAGAGAACTATAATTTGTATTAAATTATGTACGCGATTGCTGTAGTGCATGGGAAAAACAAGCTTCAATATAAAAAAAAATCTTTTCAACTTGCAATATTGTATTTACAAAGTTAAATGTTGAATAACATATCCTTAAGAGCTAAAATTTTTTTTATTTTTTTATTTGTTTAAACATTATTTGAATTAAACTTTTATTGAAAAGTATTAAAATTAATTATTTTTTATTGATATCACAAGTACATCTGTATGCAAAGCATTACAAAAATTCATTCAAACATTAATAATAATTTATTAGAATTTATCAAATTTGAGAAAATATCTCTACTATAGTAATTCAAACTGAAGAATACTCACCAGTGCCATTAGGAACATCCCTGACAAATGTAGGGAACATTTTCACAGTGGCTGTTTGATGCGTATTAGCCCCTAACCCATTATTAAATTCTTGTAACAGCAGAGATGATACTTTTAGAAGTACATCATTAGAAAGAATAAAATCTTTTAACACTGCATCAACCTGTCGTGAATAAAAAGTTACATTTAACAATATATTAATAAACAATGTATTTATATATGTATTTTTATATGCAATACTATTTAGATCAGTACACATCGATATGAAAACGGCAACCTATACTCATGCTTTTAGTGATGTATCCTGCACATATTATGTGTGCCACAACACAGACGATTAAATCTTTTTAGTGTAACCCTTTATTTGTGTCATCAAGTAGGCTACAACAGCACAATACTGAAAATGGACGGAGGAAAGTTTGAATTGTACGTGTCTGCAGTTAATTTGTTTGTTTTTTAAGTTACCTATACACTTGTGTTGTGTTTCTGAAATATAGCTAGACACAAGATGCAATGTAAAGAACAATTTTTTTTATTTATAAATTAATACTAAGATTGTTTGTATCAGGAAAATCTAAACAAGATGTTTTTTGGTAAATTTAACTATTTTTTAAATATTATTGTTTCTGCATACAACGCATGTTTTTATTATTATGGATTTTGACTTCATAATAGAAGATGCTATTTACTTTTAAATTTGATAGCTGGAAAATATGTTTAAATTACGGTAGTCGATAAAATTATGCATCAATTGTAAAAACTATGTTGTTCTTCACAAACCTCATTTTGATTTTAGTTAACTTCTCTGTACAATGGGCAATTCTGCAGAATCCTAGATTTAATTAATTAAAAAAAAATGAAGTACAGTAGAAAGTCTGAAATCCGGACGTCAAACATTCAGGAGGACCTTTTTAAATTAAAAAAAAAACATTCTAAACTTGCGTTTCCTTTTCCCCCACAGGCCAACAATTGGACAGAAGACCATGGAAGGAGGCGGGGGTGAAGTTCCCCCATGTGGGTATGCTTTAGTTTAAACCTCACAAAGTTACCTCTCACTTTGGCACTCAAAATTGACAAATTCAGAATGTGGAAGACATTCCATTTCTACAATACAGTTATTAGTACATTTAAAGCTGGTTGGGGGAGTAGAGGAGATTACCAAATGACCATGTATCCTCATGCAAAAAAAGTCAAAAATTGATGTGGGAAATTTTAATTCAAGACTGGAATCCGGACTTTCTCTCGCACAGAGAGTATGAAAGGGAAAAATCAAACGGACGGACCTTTTGCAAGAATAATAAAAAAAAATTTAAAATTTTATTCCTCGGTTATTAATTGTAGGTAAAACTTTTGGTATGTTTAAAAAAAACACAATTACCTTTCACAGGGATAAAAATTTCCATTCTTATGTGAAAACTAACTTGAGAAAAGAAATATAAATTTTTGAGCATGGTTAAGGACGTACCAATTTTAGACATTAGTTACACAAGCATGCTAATTGCGGCTGAATTCCTCTGAATGGATAAATCTCTTTCAAATGGATATTTTTTTCAATGATTTGAATGTACTAAGTTAGAAAAATAATCGCAACATTTAAAAAAATAAATAAAGATAAAAAAAATTATTTTATATTGGTAACGGACGTACCAGCAATGGTAACGGACATGCCTTTTCCAAATTTTTAATTAAAATTCATGTTCTTTTCATCATTTTGTAAATAATATTAATAATACACAAAAGTTAATTTTAGGCAAAACTTTACATATTAGAAGAATTAATTTAACAAGATTAAGTTTCAACAAAAATAGGTTTTTCATTGACAAATGGTGTGCATTCACAAACATTTGGGAATAACCTTGTGTTGGTACAAGAAATGGACATTCAATGAGTCTCCAAATAAGGTAATTTTCCCATATTTAGGGAGAGGGGCAAAGGAGGTCAATTTTTTAAAACTCAAATGCTACTTACTATCTACAAGGTCCTGAAATTAATGCTAGTGATAAAAAGATATTGATTTGTTAGAACGGGTTCAACGTAGGGCTACGAAATTGGTTCAGGGTACTTCGGGGATTAAAAATATAGACAAACAAGATCTTTAAACAAGTATACACTCAAGGAGAGGACTAGGAGACCTTATTCAACTATTTAAATTTATTTAATCAGGTAATGTTGAGGGCATAATATTTAATATAGCCAATAGGACTAGAGTGTTGCAGACCGGCCCACTTGGGGCATGATTCACTGTGTTGAGAGACCCTATTTGGGTTTGGAATGTGGCATCTTCCACTTGAGAGGTTTCGGTTCGCATTTCGAACAGAGAGAGCACTAGGCCGCCATTGAGAATGGTTGGAAAAAAGACAGCTCCTCCACATAAGCATTGTTTGGGAAGAAAATAAAAACAAGTTAAGTTTTTAATAAGAAGTCCCTTCTCCTTGAGTCGCCGAACTAAAGAAAATGCCTCGAACCTGGTAGGTTTGTAAGTGCATTCATCACAAGAGGTTAGTTGGTTGGATGGTGTTTAATGGCGCAAAAGCCAAACTGGCTAAGCTGCGCCAAACGCTTGCATTTTTACGAATCTTCAGAATTTTAAATACAGTTTATTAGACTAGTGTCGTAGAGAAACTCAAACAAGTTGGGATGCAGTTCGTCTTTTAATAAATCCTTTAAAATGGGATTTGCAGTGCCGAAATATTTTAGTCTCACATTCTTAAAGTTGGGACAAATACACATAAAATGTTTAACTGACAAAATACAGTTACACCGAATACGTGTCGGTTCAGAAACTAAAAGGTGCTTGTGGGTCAATCAGGTGTAGCCTATTCAAACCCTTGTCAAAATTACATCATTTTTCCTATTACAAGTTATATTTCTAAAATTGTTTTAGTGTTGGCTTTATAGAACGCAATTTATTACTTGTTTGGTTACCCCAATGAATCTGCTATGTTGAACCATGTGCTTGTTTAATTGCCAGTTTTGAATCATCCAGAGGTACAAAGTTATATGAATTAACAAGAGCATTTTTTGCAGTATTATCCGCTTTATTGTTACCAGGAATACTAACATGGCTAGGTTTGACACATGTTATACGTTTCAACTATTTGCAAAATCAAAGGATGGCTTTTGCACGAAACGTTTTGCAAAGTTTCAATGCAGCTCCTTGAATCTATATACAAAATAACTTTATTGTGCAAAAAACGAGACAATTTCGTTAAAGCTACATATATTACATATACTTCCGATGTAAAAACGGAACAAAATGAATGCATTCTATTAGAAATTGTCAGCCTGTTAAAAACAGCAACAGATCCGACGTGGTCATTAGATTTTAGATCCATCAGTAAAAATTGCGTGGTATTCTCCGTACTGTTGGCTGAAAATAAAACATCCGATTAAAAACAATATGAGGCATTGAGGTCTATGAAGTTTCGTGAATTCATTAATAAAAGGTTAGTGTCACCTTTTATTAATTAATTAATAAAGGGTTAACGTCACCTTTTATTAATGAATTAATAAAAGGTTAGCGTCACCTTTTATTAATGAATTAATAAAAGGTTAGTGTCACCTTTTATTTGAATTAATAAAAGGTGACACTCCAAGTGTGGAGGTTTGTCCTTTCTGAAAAGAACTGGAAAGTTGTCAATGTTGTAAAATGTCCAAATTTGCCCAATTCTAAAAGCAAATGTTGGTGTGAAAGATGCCGAAAAGCAAATAAGGCGCAATAAATGGGATACATGACTTTGTTGAGCATTGGATGATCTGCAATGCTTTTGATTTTAAAAAAATAAATAAGAGAGAGTAATTGCCGCCTGTTTTCGAGAGACTGTTCATTTGCGATTGCATATAGACTTCCTATTGGCGATGTTCGAAACCTCCAGTGCAAATACGAATACCTTGATGGTGAATCACATCAAGGGGTTTCAAGTACAACTTGGCAGTGGAGCCATAAATCTCACAGCCGTAATCTAGCTTTGATCATATCAATGCTTCATAAATTTTAAGCATTGAACTTGATCTGCACATCATGGCGCATCCGATAAGACCTTTAGAATATTTAAAGATAAACTGCATTTTCTTTTAAAGTTATTAATATGAGACATAATATAAAGTTTTACATAAAAATTACACCTAAAAATTTCAATTCTGTCATAATTGGAATAAGTCGTCTATTTAGAAAAATGTCAGGATCGGGATGCAATCCACGTTTTCTTCAAAAATGGACACCAACAGTTTTTTCTGCTGAAATAACAAACCCATTGAGCTTTGTCCAGTTAGTGATAGCAGTACTTAATTGTCTTTTAATGAATTCTGTGTCCTTTCCCGCGCAATGAATCTGAAAATCGTATACAAAGTGTTAGCCATGGACATATGGAGGAAACTTATGGATAATACTGTTAATTTTTACGATAAATAAAATAAAACTCAGGACGCTACCTTGCTGTACGCCTTCTTCTTGTGTAAAATAATCCGATAAAACGTTATCTATTCGAACAAGATAAGTAGTCTTTAAAAAGCTTTCCAAAAATATAGGGAGATTACGTGCAAACCGATCTGGTTAATGTCAGGCATAATGCCATATCTCCAAGTACGTGCATACGCTTCCTCCACGTAAAAAAATATCGATATTAAATGCTTCTTAGATACAAATGCCTCTCGAATAGAAGATACTAATTTTAATAAATAGTCTAGGGTGCATCTCCCACGTCTAAAGCCACTTTGAAATCAGGATAACCATTTTTTTTCCTTCTAAAATATGCAGTAATCATCTATTGACCATTCTTTCCATGAGTTTGCACAAGCAGTTTGTAAAGATGGGATGATGGTTGGTTGCTGAGGGTCCTTTCCCGGTATCGGAATAGGAACAATAACAGCCTTCGTCCAAGCAGATGGAAATACGTTGTCATGCCATATTCTATGAAACAAAACTAAGAGAGTATGAAATGATTCGTCATCCAGATGAATTAACATTAGATTATGAATACCATCAGGACTAGGTGAGGTAGGATGATATTTTATAAGTGAATATTTAAGTTCATGAATTTTAAAATCACACTTAAATTTCAGGTGTAAAAGTCTGGAAATTTAATGTCTATCGCTCTTCCTTTGTTTACAAGAGATAAAATCGCGAGAGTATGAAGCTTTAGAAGACACTTCGGCAAAAGTCGTTCCAAGTGTGTCTGCTATACTGTTTGCATCAGATGATTTGTCAATTAAAATTAAGAAATGAAAATGATCTACGATTATAATTGCCAGTCGTCTTCCGAACCCTGTTCCAAACAGTCCTAGATGACACATGACCCTCAATACTGCTAACAAAATTTATCCAACTGCCTCCGAGATTGTGTTCCGACACAGATTTCTATTTTTTTAATGCTATTAGGTTAGTCCGAGTAGGATATTTACTCCAAGCTTTTTTTCAGGGCTTTGTAGGCAGCAGAGCAGCTTTCATTCCACCACGGCTTAAGATGTGGCGCCAGTAGGGGGATGGGGGTAAAGGTGAAAATTTGACAGTGGCCAGTGGCCACTAGACTTGAAAAATGCAGTGGCCACTTTACGTTACATGGTGACATTACCAAGTCCATGCGGTACAAAAAAAAAAAAAACATCTATAAAATGTATTCATTCACACTACATTAAGAAGCTGATGATTGTGAATTAATTATTCAAAATAATCAAATTGCATAAAAAAATAATTAAATATTTAATTTTTTTTTAAATAAAGAAGAATTTTTTAAAATTAAGAATAATACATCTCTGTAATAAAATTTAACAATGTATATAAAATTCTGACTAATAAAAAAAAAGATACATAGTTGCATTTAGGATTTTAATTTTATTTTCTCAAAAGTCACCTTGTAAGCACTAATTAATGATTAATCAAGATAGCACCAAATTCAACAAATGTCCCCCAAAAAATATTTAGAAGGAAAAAATCAGATATTGTAAATTTATCCATATATTACTTAGACCCCGCAATCTCGGAATTTCTATATAAACAATTTCAAATCGTTATTATTTTGCAAAGGACTGATATTACTTATATATTAGCCAATCCCCAAAAAAGCTCTTATTCTTATTTTAGAAGCATTTTATTGTTGTCTAAAATTGAAATATGAAAGTTTTCAAACTTGGAAAACTTCAATTAAAATCAAAATATAAACTTTAAAAAAAAAGTTTAAATCTTTTATTTTAAAATTAATATTTAGACTAAAAATTGAATAAATAATAAGAAATATAAAAGAAAAATGCTCTAGGCTCTAAATTAGCAACGATTCATCATGCCTAAAACTATATACAGATGTCTATGTTAATGTCTCTTTCTAACCATCAATCGGATCTTTTGAGTCTCTAATATCATCTTACAATAAAATTTTATATTTCAATTATAAATATAAACCATAATGTTTAATTTATTTTCCATAATATTATTTAATTAAAACGATTTAGGGTTATAACCAAATGTTTCCTAGCGTCACTTGTTAATTGCCGCCAATGACGATTTATTTTGAAATAAATCGTAAATAAAAGTAACCTTTTATTTAAAATAATAATTTGAATGAATACATTTCATTTTGAAAATTTTATTTTAACTTAGGATAATTTCTAAGTTGATAATTTTGAAACAACACTGGAAATCGCGGAGTAGCGATCTTTCGATTTATTGATATCAGATTATAGGTATCCAAAATGTTTAATAAGACTAGCGTTAATATCTTTCCATTATATTATCAAAACATAAAGCCTTCATTGTAGAAAAAAAATTACTTATACAAATAAGTTAGAAAAAATTTTGACTTCAAAATGTTGTGTCGTTCGCTACCTATAATGTTTGTAAAAAAGTCTCAAGTCTTCCATCCAAAATATTTTTTAAGTAATGTTACTATCCTCATAGATTATAAACCAACTAATTAGTCATTAAAAAAAAAACCTAGATTTTATTGAGTTATTTTTATATGGTTGTGAAATAACATCAATTTTGGTTGCGTTTGCGACGCGATGTGTAGCAAGCTAATGACGACCTCGAATTTGGAAAATCGGCGCGATGTAAGTTGCTCGAGACAGACTCCCTATATTTATATTTTATAGAATTTTATAACCTAGAGTTGTAGGGAGGCATAAAGAGGCAAATTCGTGCCATCGATTCTAGAAGTTGTTAAATTTCTGAGATTTAAAAAAAAAGTCAAAATCTGCAGTGGCGACCACAACAAATAATTCCGATCATCACTTTCAAAAAGTTAGTCGCCATGTGGCGACTGTGAATTTTCACAGTCGCCGCGGGGGGGCTGTTCAATTGTGAAGTATCCACTATAACATCGTCATTTTAGAAGTTAGTACCGTCAAACTTTTGAAACAATTGACAATTCAGAAAAGGTGAGATGGGGGCAGCCCCTGCAATTTTTACTGATGTTGCCCCACCATTTGTTTTAGAAGTTGCCCCCCCACTTTTTCATAACAAATAGCCGATTTTCGTTGGAAGAATTACGATCTTTTATAAGAATAAATGCTTAATCTCTGTTGTTAAATTTTTTAAAAACCTCTAAATTAAATGAACAAAAAAGATGCTAAAACATAACGTCTTAACCCTTTGTGATACATTTGGTATTTGTGTTGCTTTAATCTGCGGTATCCTTGGAACTTGGCTGTAACTGTGTTTGCGTAGTCGGGATTGGCAATGGTGGACATGTAATAACGACAACTACCGGTTTCATTCATGCCTATTTTTCTCTTTATAGTAAAAATTTTCATTTTTGTCGGCCATCTTGAAAAACCCCTCATCTTGAAATTTTTTTTAAAACAAAGGCATTTTTTTTAGTAATATAATTATAATACTGGAATTTTTATATAATCATTTGTTATTCTGATAACATTCATAAGATATTTTAATTAACTAATTTTTAAATAACAATTTTAATGTCTCTTTATGTAAAACTTAATT
Organism: Troglohyphantes excavatus; assembly: GCA_963932185.1. Lineage (NCBI taxonomy): Eukaryota > Metazoa > Arthropoda > Arachnida > Araneae > Linyphiidae > Troglohyphantes > Troglohyphantes excavatus. Next base: position 10,714,581 of record OZ010672.1, read on the forward strand.
ACAAGAAATTTGTTTTCTACTCTATACGTTAGTTCAACAAGACCATGGCACTTACCACCTCCGATTTTTTTTTAATTTAGTGTAAACTCTTTCTTTGTAGATAAAATTATATAACCAAAATTATTTTGCTGTATCTCAAATAGTTTTTGTATTACAACCATTCAAAATCTCAGCTCATCTATCACGTTTAAGATTTTCAAAATGAGGCGCATGTATCTAGATAAAATTATTTCTCCAGAACTATTCATTTTATCTCTATTAATTTTTTTTTGAAAATCAATAAAAGCATATTGATGATATAAAAAATTTCAATTCATAAACAAATTTCTTGTAATTAGGTTTTACATAAAGGGACTTTAAATATTGTTATTTAAAAATTATTTAATTAAAATATTTTATGAATGTTATCAGAATAACAAAAGATTATATAAAAATTTCATTATTATAATATATATTACTAAATAAAAATGCTTTTGTTTTAAAAAAAATTTCAAGATAACTGATTTTTCAAGATGGCAGACAAAAATTAAAATTTTTACTATAAAGAGAAAAATAGCCATCCATTTTATTCTTTATTATGATAAAACATGTTCTTACAATTATTTTCATGTATAAAAATTTAAATTGTAGAGGACCTTCCTTTTGATAATTTAGATTTAATAAAGTAAGTTTTTCTACAAAAAAAAAAATCAAATACTTGCCTTTTTCAAATTTTTTCCTGAAAATATTTATTGATTTTGGGGAATGATATATTTTTTTATAATATCAATATGCTTTTATTGATTTGCCAAAAAAATTTCATAGAGATCCAATGAATAGTTCTGAAGAAAATTTTTTATCTCTAAATATATGCGACTCATTTTGAAAATCTCAAACGTGCAAGATGAGCTGAATTTTTGAATGGCTGTAAAATAAAAACTATGAGATACAGCAAAAAAATTTCGGACATTTACTTTGACCCACAAAGAAAGCATTTTCACTAGGGATGAACCGGATAATGGTTTTGCCGGATACCGGATATCCGGCGCACATTACAAACCGGATATCGGATATCCGAACTGGATTTTGCCGGATATCCGGCAGTTTCTTTTTTATGAAATTATGTTCTGATACACACTAGAAAAATCGGAAATCGGTCAAAAATTACAAAATATTTTTTATTCTATAATATTACCCAATTCCTTACCTTTAAGATGATACCAAGATTGAATAAACATTAAAAAAAACTTTTTTATTTACAAAGTATTATTCTAGGTTGCTGTTAGCAATGGACGTATGTTTTGTACACTTTAAACTCAATTTCGGAATAATTGTATGTTTACCATATGCCCTTTTATTCCAAACATGAAAACTCAAGTTTGTTTAAACTTTTGAGAAATTTATTTTTAAATTCAACTTTATATTAGTTATCAGATGTTATGACCCTCCATCATAACAATTCGTTAAAAAATATGTAATAGAATTTTAAAGTTACAAATTTAAAAAAAAAGTGGGTTTTTTAAGGATTCTGAAGGTAAAAAAATTATATAAAAAACTTTTAATGCTATAAGGGTTTTGGAGGGTCATAACTTTAAGAAAGAACAAAGATAATTAATCGCACAAAAAAAATCTTCGATATTTTATTTATCCGGCTTGGTAAATCGGATATCCGGCACTTTACTTCCGGATATCGGATAGTTAAAAATCAGCCGGATAGTTACCGGATATCCGTTTCATCCCTAGTTTTCACTAAATTTTTTTTTTTTAAAAATCGAAGGTGGCGGGTGCCATGGTCCCGTCCTGTTGAATTGACGTGGTGACCCATAGAAGACATGTACCTCATACATTTCACCAACCCTTATAGATTAGTTGTTTGTTTGTTTTAAGTTTAATTGTGCAAGATCTAGGCTGCAATAACATAGAAGTCATTTGTGCAATAGTCTTATGACTAAGTAATTTGCAAAGATGTTGTGTGTGTGTGACTCTACCCATACACAACACACACACACATATATATATATATATATACATACTTGGTATAATTTTTTCACTTCTACCAACCAAAAATATTTATCCTTAATTTCTGCCTCTTTCTGGAATTATTCAATTCCTTTTACATTTTGAATTCCAAAACAATACAAATTCAAAATAAAGTAAATATTTAAGGAAATTATTTTAGAGTAATAAAAGTTTGCACTAGCATACATATTAATACAAAATAAACACTTTTTTTATGATTAAGAATATAATTCATGCTTTAATTTATTTTCTACAGTAAAGCTTGGATTTCAATTGTACATCATATATGTAGACTAATGCATTATTCTTTATTATAAAAAAAATAGCACAACATTAGTAAAACAACCTTTTAAAAAGTTGGTTACAAATATTACTTTCTGCAGTATGCATACTTTACAAGTATAAATTTAGTGTTAATGATATTTTTCAGAAAAAGTATAAACAGATCTGAAGTTTATTTTGCTAATAATAATTTTAGTTTGAGAAGGCTTTGAAAAAATATAAAATTTCTTCAACATCGTATGTAATTTATAGCAGTACTGTCCCTGTACATAGTTTAAAACAAATGCGATTTTTAACACTTAAATTTTTTTATTTTAAAAGCCTTTAACATTGCGAAATTGAAATTACAATAAATGTTCATTGCAGTACATGCTAACTATTTAATTGAAGTGTGCATCGAAAGTCTTATGATGGAGAACAATAAAAATACAAAGTTATATTTCCGGAAAACCTAGAATATACAGCACAAGAAATACGTTATACAACAAACTAATGTCCTATTCGCCGAGCGAGGTTTCCTCACTATAAAATGTTGATCAATTATACATTTAAAGAAAAAATCAAACATGTCCGATAAGCTATAGCAAATATTCTTGGTATACATATATTTTTTTTATCAGAAGTTATATATTTTTGTAAGAAGTAGTTTTTGGAATGTTTATGAAAATTTTAATGACATTTCATCATGCAAGTGAAATATATCATGAATTTATGAAATTTCAATATACGAGCAGTAAAAAATATTAGGAATTAGCGAACGTAAACAAATAATTATGCAACGCATACCTTTTTTCGATTCTCAGACATGTTTTCAAAGATTTTAAGCTGTCTAAATTCCTGTACTTCCTGAAGGAAAGCTTAAACACCTAAAGGAAATAACAAACTATTCGAATGTCCTTTAAAACAAGATTTGATCTCGTCGGCTGTCGAAGAAGTTGTAGTTTTCTTTTCAAATATGTTGCCAACTAATTTTCTAGAATTGTTCTAGTTTGGTTTTGTCACGGAGTAAAGAAAAAGGTGGAGATGAATTGGTGAGTTACATGGGACGTTAGTTAGCAACCCCAAACTAGGCACAAACAAACCTAGTTTGCAGTAGTTTTTCTACGAGGAATGCATTATTTTTAAATTAAGAAAACGCATGCTAAAACTTAAAAAAATACTGTTTGTGCAGTAGGGTGGAGCGAAAAAACTTTTTTTTGAAATTCATGTTGCGTGAGTCATTATACGGTGCCAAACTCACTAGAACAAATTGTCACCAAATTTCAGCCCAAAATATTGCTATCTTGAGGTTCCACATTTCAAAAGAATGTTTATATATAGCATTTTATATAAAAAAAAATGTGCTTTTATTTAATAAATAATTTCTATTCATTAATGTGTTAATTAAAATTATATTTAACATTAATTGTATGATAATTAATAGTAATTAATTATGATTTAGTCAATAAATTACTTAATTAAAACTTTACTGTCAGATGTTAGCGCTATAAATTACTTTCGTACTCTACATAAAAAGCAAATTTACTTAATTTTAATAGATGGCAGCACGTGTTCTATTCTGATAACTATTTTTACCATGACATAGTTGTCACGTGGATTCCATTTTCTGGGACAGTTTTACCCACGTTTGCTGATTTAATAAAGCATTTCCTCTGGATCAAAAATTATTTATTGTGAACGGGGAAGAAGAAAGATCCTTCAGTCAAAGATATCATCGAAATTGTTTCTTGGGAAATTTCAAGAATTTGGAAGAAAGCCTCCTTGCCAGTGGTATAAGTCATCAAGAAATTTTTCGAGTTATAAGAAATTACAATGAAAAGTATAAAAATATGAAAAGATAATCAAAATCTCGAAAGGGGGCTAACAAAATTAGGAAATATTTCTTCGACCAGACAAATAGTACTTCGTTTGATTTTCATGCAAATGTTTGAATTATGAACAATGCAAGTGTTCTTTAAAGATTCCTCGTATGGAGCGAAATTTTTTAACAGGTCAACGGCATGTAAGAAAATGGCAATAGGGTCGATAGACATTTCTGTAAGCCGAAAATTGAAGCGTATAAAAAAAAAAAAAACATAAAAGGCAAAACCATGAGGCCAAAGCAAGAGAATGCAAAACTATAGCTTCTTCTAAGTTTATTACAGATTCAGCAGCGAACGCCATTCTAGGATCTGATTCATAATTAGAAGATATTTCTGAAGATGATGACGATTACGTTAGCCTCGAAGCCAAACGTCTGAAAGCAACTGATGATAAAAAGTTAGATGAAAATATCCTTGCTGCATTTAGCGGTTGCTTGTGATAGGACAGTAATATCAGATAGATCAGCTGCTGTCATTGCGTCCTCTGTGCTTCATGATGTAGGGATTGTATCTAAAGATATTCCGGCTAAAGTTAATCGACAGGAATAAGCAGTGGTGGCGCTAGGAATTGCCCGACGGGGGGGCTAGAATTCCCCGACAGGGGGGCTAATATCCCCGACATAAAATGTGCATATAAGAGTATAAAATATTCACAAATAACGAAATAAATTTGTTGAGATAAATATTTGAAAAAAAAGGCTTATAATATTTATATATTAATTATTAAATAATTGTAGTGTTCTGAATATTCTGGGTTGCAGTCATGGAGAAAAGATAAGTGCCAAAAAAAAAACCTGTACAAATCGTACTCAAAATGTTTTCAAAACCTTTATAAATGTAACCATTTGAAGAGGTAGGTTTGTTCAAAGAAGGGACGGCGAGAAGGCAACAAATAAAATAAATATAAAGTAAGTATAGTGAAGGTAAAACGAAATGTGGTAAATCACTATATTATGCAAGTAGTTTTTGTAAAATCCCCATGCTTTTACGAAATTAATTTATTTTTTGTTGATAGCAATGCAACGTAAAACGGTGCTATGTTTTAGCGCTTTTTTTTCTGTCATCTAATTTAGTGGGTTTTTTTAAATCTATAAACAGTGATAACGCTTTTAAATACTTATAAAAGGCTGTATCTCTAGCAATGAAATTGAGACTATTCCTATGAAATAATTTTTCTATTGAGAGCCATTTCCTATAAAATTCTTTTCAGAGAATAGAGCTGCAGCAGTAGTTATATGTATTGGAGAACTTCATGACGTAAAAAGTCTGCAGTATTTAATAAAAATTGTCATTTGCAACGGAGTTATAATGTCGGAATCAATCCTCTTAAAAGCATACTATGGTGTTCCTATCCTGTTACCTTATTTTATAGACGTTTAGCTAGTAGGATTAATTGACAATTTAATGGATTTACGATTGCCCATTTTTAATTTAGGACCGCCGTCTTGAACCATGACTGCATCGTTAGAATATGACCTGATTTCTTCTGAATTGATTTTTTTATATATAACAATATACGAAAAAAAAATTAATGATAAAAAAAGGTTTCCCATAATTATATTTTATTTTTAAATTCCAAATAGTATGAAATTGCACAAAATTTGTGGCAACAAAAATTGAAATAAACGTCATTTCTAAACCTAGCTCATACGACGAAACAATTTATTGGTTAAATAAATCTTCTTTACTTAAATAGTAATGACAAAACTAGCTTGGTTCTTCTAAATACGGAAAACATAAAAATAAATAAACGGTAGGACTTCTTTTTGAACGAAATAAATGTAATATTAAGTAGCCACAGGCACAAATAAAATTTTTATAAGAAATTTTTTCACTTGAATTATTAAGACATCTCACCTTTCCGAATTAGTACAGTTGAAATATTAATGCAATGTTGACACTCTACAATTTTCCTCTTTAAAAAAACGGTTTGCCTTTCACCAACGACAAAATAGAACTGGACCATAATCTTACTTCTACAAGTAGGGCCCGTCTCGATATCCTTCACGCACGACACTTTTTACTCTCGAGAGTCGAGACGGCCCTGTAGCTGACCATTCACTGCCATCTCTTTTTTTTTAGGGGAGATAGCGGCGCTATACATATATACCTCCCCCCTCTTCGAAAAACACTCCAACACCCCCAAAGGCGATTTTGTCTTTTGTCTACCAAATCTTGTAGCTGACCTCCTCAAGGTTAAACCTTTACAACGAGGGATGCTTTGTCCCCAGGACCATAGACCAACTCTTTGCATATACCGGCTTTGGATAGCTGGGAGATTATAGGGAACAAACAATCAGGCTTGCGGCAATGCGCGTATGGCTACTGCCGTCTGAATAGGCCTTCGTTTGTGGTTCCACGTCTGAGCTGTGGCTCTGCTCTTTGCTCAAAACAAAATGACTCGTGTCTCATACGCAGGGACTGATTTGGGGGCCCGGCGAATACATGACAAAATTGTTATTATTATTAATGCAATGTTCAGCAATTTATCCAAAAAAGTGAGAATTAAGTCGTATTTTAAATGAATAATAAACTTATTTTGCGATATTTTTTATTTTTCGAGACTATTTTTACGAGAGGGTCCTCTTTAGTGATGTAGGGCCTATGCCTATAGTACTGAACTTTCTAAATCATATCCTGCTCATACGCTTAAAATAAATGCAACAGTAGAAAAAAAAATATGGCATGTGAAATAAGCACTGTTAAGATTTATGTTGTGTCTTAAAAGAACATTTTTAAAAAAAGGACTTTAATTTTTTACATTTTAACATGAAATCTTTTACTTTAAATTAAATTTTTAATCGTGTTCTTCAATTTTTGAACGATCACAAAATATTTTCGTTAATGCACATTTTCGACACGCATGCTAACTTTTTGAAGTTTTCCTTTTATAAAATAAATTCATTAATGATATAAATTGACAAATTCATTTTAACCACTTTACTTCCTAAAACTTTTAAAGTATATTTTTCCTCAAGTCCTTATTTTTTTTTCTGACTGATACTTGCAGGGGCCCAAATGGCATTGTCTAATTGTATATTTACCGTTCTTTAAATCCGCCACTGAGTATTAGCAATAGTTTCATTGAAATTATTATTGATGGCCGACTTAATAAAAGTTTTTAAAAATACTTTCGCCGCATGGTTTTAATAAATCGCGATTGTTTTTTGGCACAAAATCAATGATATGCGGGATAAAATATCGTGTGCATGATGGTATGATGTTTTAATTATATGATCATATATTTCTTTAGATTATTATTTGGAATAATATTAAATTTTTTAATGGTGATATTTTGAAACATGGGTTTTAGTTTGAAATTTTGGGGTTGCTTTTTATTGTAAAATATGTAGCAAATAATGTAATTGAAATTATGATAACAATAAGTCTAGTATACGTGAAACCTTACTTAACCTTACATAACCTTGTATAAAAAGCTGTGAAATAATAAAAATACTGATAATTTTATCTAAAATAATAAATATTGGTTTATAGAATTTGTTTATATAGGATAACAATATTGCCGAGAAATTAGTTTGTTAGAATAGGTTGGTTGAATTAACATTGAACTAGAGCTGCACAGTGGGGGTTTATTGGCGAAGGATCAGGGTTTATATGGAAGAAAAGACCCGAGAACACTGTCTGATCGTATTTTTGAACCACGGTCGGTTAGATGACGAGATCAACTCATCCGGTGCAACCTACCTCAATAAACGTAAAGACATCGGACCACAATCAGATTAACCCGAGTGCACTAGTCCCTTATACGCGGTGGATATTTTTTTGGTGTCGAAAGGAACGGATTTGACAACTATCCCATTACTGAATCGCTACACACAAGCTAGAGATAGAAAATTGTGCTTATCGAGTGCTTGTCCGAACTCCGAACCATTCGGCCACCACAGGCTGTCGGGATTTCGGTCTGTCGGAATTATAGTTTTGTCGGGATTGTGACCTGCTTGTCGGAATTAGCTCTGTCGGGTTTATGACCTAGATTCATTTAATTAAAAAAGCAAATTCGACTAAACTTTTCATTAAAATTTGGTTTTAATAATTAAAATAACGCTTTTCCCCGACAAACTTCAGAATTTTGCCCGATGGGGGGGCTTGGCTTGCCCGACGGGGGGGCTACAGCCCCCCCCAGCCCCCCTAGTGGCGCCACCTCTGGGAATAAGCTGAGGACAGAACGCCGAAAGTTACGGTCCCAGCTAGATTCTACACAAATACCGCAATTTTTGTATGCCCTCTACTTCGATGGAAGAAATGACAAGACTATTACGTATGAGAAGAAAGGGAATTCTTATACTACAGGACTACAGCTGTAGTAGAGCATATTACGCTCTTGTCAGAACCTGGTTCTGTTTATTTAGGACCGAAAGACGTCTGGACCAAAGAGTATAAATATAATAGAGAGCGCTCTCCATGTCAGGCTCTGGCAAGACCGCGTTCTCAACACACATAAGAACCGATGCCCATCACGTGGTTTTAGCGCTGCCACACCCTACATGCAGAAGTTCCGAAATTGGCGCAGTTTCTTCTTTTCGGCGATAGAGTGTTCCGTCGGTATTGAACTTCTAAACATAAGTTATGTAGGTATTTACTTATTTTCAAACAATGTGCATTAAATATTTTCCTTGCATTAACGAAACGAAAATATCTTTTTGTTTGTGTTCAATGCTCTAAGAAACGAATCTCTTTACATTTCTAAGGTTTTATTGTTCATATTTTCTTATTGAAATATACAAAATAACAATTAAAAGAACTACGCTTATTGTGCATCTACATAAAAACAGACAAATATACAAGTAAAATACATAATTATATTTAAATTATAAATAACAAAAAAAACATGTTAAATTGCAACTATTTATTGAAGAATTTAAGGTAAGAAATGTAATCCCACCTCCCCCGCACACACAAATTTTTTTTTAAAAAAAACTACGTTTTTTTTTATTGTACAATTAGGATTAAATTGTTTTTTGTCCGAAAATAAGTAGTATCAATTCGTAGTATTCTATATAAAGTCGTCCTTCCAAAAGACGCTTTTCAATAGCGCATTTTGCCTGATCATAGTGCTCATAACCCGGGTTAACGTTGCACTATTTAAATACAATCTTCTACTTAATATATATAAGTTTTATATTTGACTAAATATCGTATTATCATCAGTATTACGTAAGTATGTAAAGTTTCAAGGCTATACGTCATTTAAAGAGGAAGCATTCGAACTTATAATTGACTTTTCAATAACTATATGTAATTAAGGTTAATTGAATACATTTGAATTATAAATTTAATGTAGTAAATTTTATACTGATAACATTGCAGAAACTAATTTGAAAATATATGTACATATTTATATGACATCCCTAATTAGAAAATAACAAAGACAAACGCAACATTCGAAAATGGAAAAAATAACAATTTAATTCTAATTAAAATAAATAACAAAATATAAATGAAAGCTATTACAGAATTTTGTTGTACAACTGCTATATGCTATTTTTAGTAAATTTCGAAATGGACTCTTTAATTTATATGTTAAATTCCTTTAAAGTATCATTCTTCAAGAAGCGATATTTAAATAGAAAATTAAACACAAAACCATATAACAATACTTTTGATTTCATTTAGTTTGGAAAGTCGCCAAAGCATGCCAAGGCACGCCAAGTAACATCGGCGCTCCATAACTAGTTCATAAAGTATTAGAAACCTTAAAAAAACAAAATTTAATATTTACGAAACATTGAATTTGCTACCCAAGGGAAATACGAGAGTGTAGTCTAATTTCCTATAAATATTTACTCAATTGAAACAGATTATATTCATAAAAATTAAGAAAAGAATTCGTAAACCTCATGTTAAACAAAGTAATTTTGATTATTTTACATGATTTTAAAATTTGGTTTGAAATAAAATTTTCAGGAAAACTTACCAATGGAAGGTATATGGACCTCCTTTGCGAAATTTTTCTTTGTATCCATAAGCGGCACAGCTATGAACCATTTTCTGTTATGTTTTGTTTCGGATCGCCGTGAATCGTCGCTGTTCCTATTGGAACTCTATTAGGAGGAAGAAACTTTTTCGCGTGGGCGAGGAAATCTGTCCTCCGATCACGTGATTCGATGATGGATATGCGTAAATCGGCATTTTTCTCCCTCTATTTCTATCATTACTCTATGGTCTGGACCACAAGAGTTTTCCGGGACAATAGGCAAATCTATGAAAACATGCAAAACTCTTGCCGTGGGAAATTTTGTCTCTATTCCAGTTGCTTTTCACGAAATTGACAAAAAAGAACTCAGTACAGACCAAAAACACGTCTTCGACATTTCTAGGCAGTATCATTGTAGGTATGCCTTCTAGAATAGCAAACAGAAGACCCGGGAAGATGTCTCACTCAAGATGGCTCACTTCAGCCAACAAAATTCTTCGCCTTTACGTATCGACTGCCAAACCAATAATGATGCTCCATGAGACTTTAAGCTCATGGCATAATATGTTATGAAAGTTTATGTGCCATCCTGGTTCGAAATAAAGAAAATCCCGAATGCCACTCATGGAACACGTCACCTTAATGGAATGATAAAAAAAAAGTTCATTATTTAAAGAAGACTTTAAGGCAATCGTTCACGAATTTATTCAGAGGAACTGTTATTTTGCTCATTCTGAGAATATTCTGTTAGCGATGCTAAATGAACAAGCACACATTCGAGAACTTGGCTTCAGAAGAATACTGAAATCAAGAAAAACTGACTCAAAGGGGATAATAAGATAATTTAATCTTCCCAATTTGAATTTAAAAGCAAATGACTATTTCGAGATGATTCACTATGATAATCCTTTGGAACCACCAGTTACCACGAACTTCAGCGACGAAGACATAACAAGATTGATCAGAAATGGTTCACAATTTGAACAGAGAAGCCATTCTGAAGCAGTGGTGAGGCATGTAAAACTGGAAACACAAGCATCATTGGCAACATGTGGTGTAGAAGCCGTCAGGGTTGGATACTTCGCAGCGGAATAAAGTCACGAAACGAACTTCCGAAATTTGACACCAAGATGAACTTTTTTGGACCTCGTGTGAAATCTGAAAATAATGTGTGTTAATATGTTCATGTATATTTTTTAATAATTAGAACCATTTTTTAATCTGAAAATAAAATATTGTAAAAATTAAATTAAAATAAAAAAAATGATTTTTTTTACTGTTTAACTTTAATATTATATTTTATATCTCAATGTGGAACCTGAAGATGATGAACGATTCCGCTTACATTTTTTCACAGTGATTTTTTTCACCAAATGGCACCATTCGTTGGATCAGGAAACACTAAAATTTGAAATTTTTTTTTTTTTCGCCCTTTTCACTCCACCCTATTGTGCAGTTGTGGGATGCAGTACAAGTTCCAAATCGATAAAGGATGCTATTATTTCCACTTCATAGATAAATTAAATTATTGCAAAGTACTGGTACAAAGTAGTGCTTTGGAATAGCGCCAAGTTCCTATTTTTTAAGCGATTGCTTACTTCACATGGCAAACCGGTTTTTGACTTATTCGCACCTCCACCTTCTTCTTTACTCCATGGGATTTGTTGATTAAAGTGATCTTGCGATCGGATGGTTGCCAGCACTGTTCGCTAACTGTAACTTCTGGATAGGGCAAGACATTTTGTTGACTAGAAGCCGATATGGAGGCCGCCATGATGGGACACACTTTTCTTGATACCGCAATATTTCGTATAATTTTCATGTTAAAATACGCCGACATATATTATTTTTGGGTAAGTTTTTTTTATGTCAAAGTAGAAGTAGTTAAAAAGCAAGAGCAAAAACTATCTGTTTGGCAATATAAAAATTAATTCTATAAGAAGAAAATATAATATTTATATATATTTAATACTTCTACAATGCTTTGGTAATAAAAAACACCACTAAATCATTTTTAAAAAATGTTGGGGCACAGTATGGCAGCTTTCAATTGGTTTCAACCATAGAAATGTATAAGACCTAGAAGGAGGAAGGGTATAAAAGTCGATGAAGGCTGCAAGGGCGAGAAAACGGGGTAGAGTTGGCGAGAAACGGGGAAGGATTAGGTATATGGCCGCCAGATTTGGGACATTTATCGCTTGCTTTGGATTTTGCTTCAACTTTGACTACGCTTGACGTTGTTTTACATAATAATTGCATTATAGTATTTTAAGAGTTTAGACATCGGATCAAGTTTTTTTTAAAGAGAATTTAATAAATGATTAATTACATATTTTCTTTTAACGTGTTTCTGAAAAGTTACTAAAGTACAAAAAAACATATATGTAAAAGTAATTATATTATAATTAAAAATTAATAGTTTAATAAAAGCATTATTATATGCACTAATCATATATATTGCTAGAAAATGTGTTTTATTCCGATAAAATTGCAATAAGGATTACTTTTAGCGTTGTATCATTGTTATTGATTATAATTGTTAATATCTTAAAAAAAATCAATAAAAATTCCTTAGTAATTAACAAATTATTTAAAATTAATAATAATTATTAATGAACAATTAATTAGTAATCAACATAATAATTACTAGTTAGCGTTTATTTTTTTATATTGGTAAATATTCTGGGAATTTTATCATGTATTTAAGTTAAAAATAATTATTCATTAACAATTAGTATTTATTTATAACCCCCTTCATAATTTTTGAATTGCAACGCCACTGGCTAAGTGGTACTATACATGTTAATTAGTACCAATTAAACATTAATTGTTTTTAAGATTTTATTTTAAAAATAAAAAATAATTATTTAATTATGCGAATCATTTTAATTACTTTGTTATTAATAAAGATAGTAATTAATTTTAATTTACCCAAATTAATTACGCCAATATTTTAGGCATTAAAACCATAAAATAACAAAAATTAGCGTTAAAAATTATGACCACCCATGTGGTAGTGTAAAACTTCTAAATATTAATATTTCCCTTTAAAAGCAACACTAAGAACATTTTTTCGCATAATCTACAATATTGCTGTGTTTTATTGTAATTTACAGCATTATCAAAAATGCTATATTTAGAGCGCAATAATTTAAAAAAAAAAGCGATTTTACCATTGAAACTCCTATCTACCGACAAATTGAGGGGAACAGTTGGCGACGGCCGCCACACCTTCAATTCCCCTATTGGCGAAACTGGCTTTCAGCCTTCCAGCAATCCTATTAGAGTTCAGTGGTTTCAACGCGCCCGTAGAGGAAACAAAGTTTGAGCCATCCAGCAGTTACAGTTAGAGTTCAGTGGTTGCCAGCTTCGCTACAAATAAACTAGAATGTCGTCCAGAACATCCAACAAATTATACTGGCGTGTATACGGGACTGGTACACGATAAATCTGATCGGGGTCCAATGTCCTGACGCCTATTGAAGTTGCGTCGGGTGCTAGCTCAGGTGCTGTCCTCGTCATCTGACCCATGGTTCAAAAATACGAGGAATCGTTCCCGGGTCTTTCCTTCGAGATAGGCCCCGAACCGTCACCAATAGCCCACTGTGCAGCTCTAGTGCGACGTTTATTAAACAACAAACAAACCAAACAAAATTAGAAAGTCTACGGGTTTTGGTTTGGTTAAATAACGTCGCACTAGAGCTGCACAGTGGGCTATTGGTGACGGTTCGGGGTCTATCTCGAAGGAAAGACCCGGGAACACATACAGACACACATACACCTCGTTATTTTTTAGAACCATGGTCAGATGACGTGGAAACACCTGAACTGGCACCCAACGCCTTCAATAGACGTCGGGACTTTGGACCCCGATCAGATTTATCGTACACCAGTCCCGTATACATGCCGTTAATTTTTGCGGATGTTCTGGACGACTGTTCTAGCATTTTGTAGCGAAGCTGGCAACACTCCGATCACAAGATCACTAGTTTTTACTTTTCTTTGTCAAGTCCATCGCCTGGCATCGAACCAGGAACTTTCGTATTCCCAGCTGACGCCTTTAAACGCTCGGCCACGGAGGCCACAGAAAGTATACAGGTTTTGGTTTGGTTAATTAACTAACGTCGCACTAGAGCTGCACAGTGGGCTATTGGCGACGGTTCGGGGTCAATCTCGAAGGAAAGACCCGGGAACACATACACATTCACACACACATTCATACATGCACCTCGTTATTTTAGAACCATGGAAAGTCTACAGGAGAAAAAGATGTTAGAACTAATTTTTGTATGCAGTGTACTTAGACAACTCAACTCTAGATGTAAAGTTTCGGTTTTAATTCAAACTTTAAACAAATGTTCGCGTTCCTGCTTTTTAGTTATTTTAGAATCATTGCTGCATTAAAACGTCTTTAAGATTTTACTATTAGTTTTATTTGTTCTGCTTTAATAGATTATGTCAACTTTATCAGGTTATGGGATTTTCAAAACGTGAACACCGCGCTTGCTAGTAGTAAATTAGGAAATTTCGTTTTAGACAATGCAGTAGCAATGAAGTTCATTTTCGATTAGAAGCAACTGTTGTAGGGTTAGACAGAAGCTTACTGCGTAGTAGTTACAGTACTATTGTTGTTTAGCGAAAGACTGAAAAGCATTACAGTTAGAACATTCTGTAAAAATGGACATTGCAAAGTTGCAAATCAAGC